>CM043706.1:13645014-14250282 GCA_023969325.1 Oryzias curvinotus
TGGAGAAGTCTCCTTTTCACTGAGGATTTTTATGATCATTGAACTCACCACCAACTTCTTCTTTAGTGGAGGAGCACACGTTTACATGTAACCCATTCCTTGTCTTGGGGGTGGGGGGGCACTCACTGGGGTGATGAGGAGTGCACCTTGTGTTTCCTCATTAATGATGGTCCAAACATCAAATGATGGTGGATTTTCACCTCAGACAGTCTTCTGGTCAAACGTGAACTTTGATAGTTCTTAACATTGAACTTGGAGATGAACCACAGCAGAACACATCCCCCCACACCCCCCCCCCCCACACACACACAGAACCTGTCTTTAAGGACCCCAGCAGACGGCTATATAAGAGCGTGCAGCAGCAGCAGCAGCAGCAGCAGCAGCAGCAGCAGCAGCAGCAGCAGCAGCAGCAGCAGCAGCAGCAGCAGCAGCAGCTCTACGGTTCTTTTCCCTGAGAAGCGGCTGCAGGTGATTCTGCTCTTTAAAGATCAAATGTGTGTGTTCTGTGATTATGCAGTGATTCAGGATTTCACATTTTTTGGATGTGAAGACTGTAAACTTTGTTTCACTTAAAAACCTAGGTTTGACTTGTGTTTGGAGCGACTCGAGCGGGAAGGACGGAAGTTCCTCTAGATTTCAAATGTAAATGTGTTTGTTGTAGTACCAGAAAACTGTGCAGCTCATGCAATTTACTCCAAGAAATGCTTTTAAAATAAGTGAAATGTTGCAGACATGCAGCATAAAGTGACAGGTGTGCTGCCCTGCAGGCATGAGGTGGTGGCTGCTTGTTGCCGGTCTGTCTATGATGGTGGTCGTTACCATCCCTTACTCTCAGGGGGGGGAGAGGCATCTCCGTCCAGACGGTGGGAGCCACAGAGGGAAGAGAAAGCGGGAAAGAACAGGTAAGGCTGGGAATTCATCCAGATGTGAGGAAGGAGATCATTCTGTTTTCAGTGTCACCTGAAGCTCAACAGAAACAGACTCTGGTGATCTCACTTCACTGAACCGCAGCTAAAACGGTTTTTGTGTCAGGGACTCAGTAGACCAGCAGAGTAAAGACGGCAGGAAGAAACTACAGCCTGAACCTGAAAGCCTGGAGGCTCACAAGATTTCCATTAATATGGTGCAGCAGAAAGTGGATAATCACCAAAGCTAGTCTGAACACAGAAAGACAAGAACTTGGCTGTTAGAGGAACAGCTGCAGCTACCGGAGCCAAAGCAGCCAAGAACCCCTGAAGATGATTACCATAAATGCACCGCAGATTAATGCAGAAATGTGTCGCTGCTGCAGGTCATGGCAGGTCCAGAGGAGGACCAAGACCTCTGAAGATCAGACTGGTTTCTGGTCCAAACACTCCCATGGAGCCAATGGAGAAGCAAAGGCACAGCGGCTTGGTAAACAAGAGGAACATCCAAGAACAGCGGCTCATCTACAGCGTGATTCCAGGTTAGTAAGAGGAGATGCAGGTTCCACTGGGGGGGCGCTTTCTGTCTTTTTAAGCTCTAAAACGTAAAAGGAAGTTCTGTTAGCCCAGAATCCGTTTTAAAAGAGACCAACAGATTTGTGGAAAGAACAGAGGATGGATTTAGATCTCCAGTTTTCATTACAGATGTTACCTTTGTGCTCCAGTTTGAGCTTGTCTGAAATAAAAGCACCTCAGTCAAAGCAGGCAGGAAGCATGGGTTCAAGCTCGTCGTGTCCTCTAAGCTTCGGGTAAACGTTCAGCTCATCTGCGTCTGAACTCATTTCCACAAGATGCATGAAGGTAAACTACTGCATCCAAAGCTTGTTGATCTTTAAAGGCACTTCAGAAAGGTGTGAGCCAGTGAAATGGCGTTTGTGGGAGGAAGTCTTGGCTGCATTCACAGTGGGAGTTGCAGCCAGAAGCAGTTCTGTTCTCAGACCAGCAGAAAAAGGCTTCCTGCTCTCTAATTTGCTGACAGAACTTCACATTCCAAAGTGATGAGAAAAGGAAAACATCTGTGGGCTCAGACTTAGTCAGAGAAGTAGCTCTGAACCCCCCCCCCCCACAAAGACAAGGTCAGTGTGGTGTAATTACACAGGAGGCAGCAGTGTTCTGCTGGAGGCTGCTGGGACGTGTTCTCCTTCCTCTGCATGCTAACGCACACATGACAGACATGATGAACATGATGAACAGAAGAACAGGGCTGCATTTCACTCCATGATGTCAAAGTCAAGTCAGAAAGTTTCATCTTTCTGACAAAATACAAGAAATTGCTCCAAAAGAAAGTTGATTCACAGATCTGATCATCAATCCCTCAAGACGATTGATTCCATTCGTTGATCTTTTCAAACTCTGGTTGGCCACAGCGCCATGATCCTGAAACAGGACGCTGGCGTTGGTCAGACCATTGATGCGAGGATCTGACCACGACTCAGGGCTTTGGACTCTAGGTCAGCACTTTCAGGAAACATCTGAGTCTTTCAGCCACCCCCCCCCCAGGAGCTCCTTCACCTCCCCCCTACCATAAGAAAAACCAACATTCAACGAATCAAATGTTTTAAAAAGAAAAAAGACTGAATGTCTTCAAAACAGCATGATAAACAGAGACCAAAGGAGAACAAAAACACCAACATGGCCCCACAGACAGGGAGGGGGGGTCCAGAGCTGGCGAGGACGTCACCGTCAAGCAGCGTTTTAGCTCGTGATGCCTTCAAGCACGGTGCTGGAAACTGGATGAATGGACCTAGTTCCACACCTAGAAATGAGGCTGACCTCTCAGAGGGCAGATGCCTTGATGCTTTGGGCAAAAACAAACATTTGAAAAGCTCTGATGAGTGTGCAGGGATTTTTGTGCCATTATTCCAACACTCACTGTTGTGAGCGTGAAAATGAAAAAATGTTGTCTTCTCAAAATATTATTCTGCACTGGAAACAGAAGTTTCTCCAGTCGGCTGGTCTCAATCCTCATGTCCATGTCTGAGACTGGCTGGCTTTTGAGGTACATTTGTGACGCCAATTCCTGCTCTGGGTCTCTCTCCTGCACTTCGACTGCCCATATCTTTTAGTTTCAAATGCAAAATATTCTGAGCAGACAAAATGTTTCAAGTTTTACACTCAAAACAGCGAGTGGTGCGCTTGAAATAATGGCATAAAAAGATTCATGAATACAGGGCTCATGTCTACATGTCCCAAGAGAGGAAAGCTTAGAAACTTAGGACGGACATTAACTCTCAATGAGACTTGTTTCAGGCATGAAGAAATATGGAACACGTATCTTTAACCTTCTCTTAGGTCATTTAACTGATGAATCGAGTTTTATTTCTGCAAAACATGCAGAGACCTGGTCAGTTTACCAAGATATGGAGAAAAAAACCTTCCAGCCAGAAGGAGACTATAAATGAGTGTTTTTGGAGGGAAAATGATCCGTCCCAAGATGAAATTGTTGTCCATAAAGCTACACACCAACATGACAATATTCCCAGACAGAACAATAAGTACCACGGCAGCCTGGGATTCCAAGTGTTATTATAAAACCCCTGAAATTAACCTGGAGATCCTGAGACGCTGTGACAGTGAGCCCATGCACTCAGATGAGGAGAAAAGCTCTAAAGTATGACTGCAGCTGCTGAGATGACAGGGTCATGGTCTCACTGCAAGGAGGACACAGATTATAGAGACCGAATCTTTAAGACAAAATGCCTGAGCCCCAGTAACTGCTCTTTTGAGTGTGACACGCAGTATACCATTAGGACGGTGAATTACACACAAAGCACACTCACAATAGGCACAGAGACCTTTATCCTCCTGCATGATAGTGTTTTACAGCTTCTCTTCATGACTCACCATCAGTGGCAGCCTCGTCCTGCCCCAAGCTGGATGGTAAAACAGGGGCTTGATCAAAATATAACACATCATTGCTTTGTCTGCTTTTACAGTAAAGTACAGGGTACAAGTATGACTAGACACACAACGACCTCTGCATGCGCAGCAGGGAAAGCATCCATGCCGGGGAAGGCAGCAGTTCACGACGCGACTGCTTTGCAGCTGCAGGCACAGCTGTCCCGCCCTGCAGCTGGAACAGGGGTTGGCCTCCTCCAGCTGCAGGGGTGGAAGCAGTGAGGCGTGAGCTTCTGCTGGGACTCTTGTGGTGCTGCTGCTGATCTGAGCAGAGAATGTTGGTGCAGCCGATAGAAAAAGGTTCACTTCATGGCCCAGGTTCATATTAACCTACTGCTAATGTGGAACTATTTTTACATTGTTGAAAAGTGACCTTAATTAAAAACAACGTATTATTTCAGATTGATTGTGTGTTCTTCCAGGTAAGCTGAGACTGTGTATGTACCAGGGGTGACCACGTTCAACCACGCGGTTTAGGGTCAGAATCCCTGTGTGACTTGTCCGTCTGGGGGAGGATAAGTGGTGTGTGAGGACACCACCTATCCCATCTCATTTGAACATCCCTCAACACTTCATGACAGACATCACAGCCAAAATGTTTCGTGAAAGAACATTAGTGACAAAGCCATTCACATGCATGGTGCTCATGACTTTACAGCCGCAGGACTGAAATGAGTAGATTAGAACTGCAAAGGGTCATCAGAGACCAGGCTTGCCTCACAGAGGTGAGGGTGGGGTGGGGTGAGGGTGGGGTGGGGTGTAAGAGACTGAATCTACAGCAGTAGAGTTAACAAACTGATCTAGTGTCTGTTTGCATCACTGACACACACCTGCCTGTGTCACTGTGTCATTCTGTCTACCTGTCCTCTTACTTCTCTGCAGTTTTCTTGACATTTTCTACTGTTCTTCATCATTTCGGTCCATTCTTCTTACTCCTCGTCTCACTCCCCTGTGACACTGCACCTCCTACACAGACTCACAGCTCACTCTGGAACTTTCTGCTGACTCCCTAGTTCCAAATGACCCCAATGAGGCCACAACCCTGCTGACCCAGGAGGAGATTCAGAGCATCGTCTGGTGGGAGGAGGAGGAGCACCAAAAGGAGGAAGAACAACTAAGGAAGAAGGATGAAGCAAGAAAAAAAAGGAGGAGGGAAAGGAAAGAGAAGGAGGAGAGACAGAATAAGATAGCTCAAGAGGGGAGAAGGCGGGAAGAGGAAGCACTGAGGTTGCAAATAGAGAAGGAAAAGGAAGAGTGGAGGAGGGAGTTAAAAGAAAGGGAGGACAAAATAATGCAAGAAGAGAAGATGAGGAAAGAAGAGGGTGAAAGGCGAGAAAAAGAGAGAGAAAAAAGAGAAAAGGAAAGGATTAGTGAGCAAGAAGCAAAGGAGAAAGAGGAGGTGTGGCTGAGAGGTGATGTCTTTCAGATGCCTCCAAAAGAACTAGACTTCCCCTCACCTATGACCTCAAAGCCTCCTTCAACAGACCACAAGCGGAGGGAGGCAGAAACAGGGGATGAGGAGGAAGTCAGGCTGGGGGAACACAGAGGAGGCCTCCCACCAGGCTGTGACATCTCTGATGTGACTGTGACTTGTGAGAATGCTAAACTAACACACTTCCCTCCGCTGAGCATCCCTGAGCTGAAATCTCTCAGCCTGGAGGGTGAGTCCCACACACAACTACACTTCAGCAAACGCAGACTCCGCTTCTGGCCTAAGACACTGACCTGACCTGCAGGCAACAACATCAGCAGCATCCCAGCACAAGCCTTCAATGGAATTCCCAGCCTGGAATGGATCAACCTGCGGAAAAACAAACTCACTTCTGCTGGCATTGATGCTGACGCCTTCAAGGTAAGATGTGATGCTCAAGAAAAGAAACTACTGCAGATCCAAAAATACCCCCAGGTTTCCACCAATTACTTTGCCACGTGTTGCAATAAACTACACAAGTACAGGAAATAGACAGGACAGGTGGACATTGAAGCAAATTTCAACCTGTGTGTCTGACATGAAGGCTTGGCTTTTATGTTACTGGTAAGTGAGCCAGAGACAAAGCTGAAGTGCCCATGTGTGTGTGCATGTGTCAGGGACTGAAGATGCTAAGACGCCTGTATTTAGACGGGAATCTTCTGGAGAGCGTGCCCTCAGACCTCCCCCCAACCCTGCAGGAGCTAAAGGTCAACGAAAACAGACTGAGAGGGATCGATGAAAGCAGCTTTCAAGGTACAGAATATTGAAACACTATTTTACAGAAGCAGGAGCAAACAATCAATCTGCTCGTGTAACTCTGGAAGTGACAGTTTTAATCTGGACTGCTCATGGATTCATCAGTGTGTCGTTGTTTATCCTAAAACTGTGACTTCCACATCTATCAGCAAGGAAAAATACATACAAATGAATCTTCTGATTATAAATCTTCCTGTTTTTATTAAAACTCTGAACTCATTTTAAGCTCTTAACCCTTGTTCTATCCTATGACCCCCCCCTCCATTGAGGTGTTCTCCCTACCATGACAAAGGTGGATAAAGGTGGAGAGGATTTCATGTAATCCATGGACACCAGTGAAGATCACAAATCATTGAAAAACAAAGGTTCAGAGCTCTGTCTAGTGGGTCTAGATGACCCCACTGTCTACTGGGTCTAGATGACCCCACTGTCTACTGGGTCTAGATGACCCCACTGTCTAGTGGGTCTAGATGACCCCACTGTCTAGTGGGTCTAGATGACCCCACTGTCTACTGGGTCTAGATGACCCCACTCCCAATGTTAGAGGGCCTAGGATAGAACAAGGGTTACTCAGAAACCTTTTCTGCTGCATTTGTGGAGTGATGAAGCACAATGGGATTCAGAGATGCTTGTTTTCTGTGATCTGTCAGACATGAGCAGCCTGGTGATTCTGGAGCTGGAAGGAAACCTGCTGAGTGAGGGGAATGTGGATCCTCTGGCCTTTACCCCTCTGAGCCAGCTCTCCTACCTCAGGCTGGGAAACAACTACTTCCGAACTGTTCCACAGGGCCTTCCACAGTCTTTGCTGGTACAGACTTCTACCTGTCTGTGTGGCTCTCTTTTCCCTCCTAGCAGCTCATCTAGGTTCCTGTCTGCCTTAAAGCAAAGGCATTTGCATTATTTCAGATCTTTCCATCCTTGGATTCGTCTGATTGTCTCCCTGATTCACCTTTTTCAAAAGACCAGTAAATTTTCCTGTTAAAAAGTTACGAGTAGGCTTTAAAAACAATTCCTTAATGAAATGTGCATTTGTTTTCAGGTGAGAGGAGATTCAGTTAAAGCAGTCACCTTACTCTAAGTCAGAACCCTATTGTGAATCTTGCTGTAAAGATTGCCAAAAAACGGACTTTTAGGTGATCAATGAAGGAACAGATAGCCTCCAGAGATCCAGGCTTTTGTTTGAAGACCAATTTTGAAGAGTCAAATCCTCTTGTGCACAAAGGGTCTCAGGATGTTAAAAAACAAAAGGAATAAAATCTTTCTCTATTTTTTGTCATTTCAACTTTAGAGGCTGATGAAGACAGTGGCTTTCAGAAGCGATTCTTTCAGATTGTGACAAATGACAGCCAGAAACCTCCCACTGAACAACTAAATAGGAAACAAAGGAAATTAAATTGGGATCAGGGATTATTAACAGACAGAGGTTTGATCCGAATGTCAGAGATGAAGCAGATGGAAGGAGATAACGCTGTACAGAATCCTCTTCTGGTTCATGGGGTATACTTGTATAGTGCTTTTCTTTTCTTCCTTCTCAAAAAGCAAACAGAGTTCAACTGCTCCACCTCTGTGCCGGAGGTGCCCCATCTGGCTCTTCTTGACTGGAAAACCTTGCAGACAGACACTGCTTAAGGTCTGACATGCAGGAGCAACAAACCAAAGGAGCTTTTGTAGAGTTTGGATAGTTATTTAGATCCTTGTTTTCAACCCTTGATCCTCTGGGAACTCGTGTCATGCATAGTATTCCCTGGTATTCTGCTTCAGCCTCTTGATTCAGGTCATTATTAAGTTCTGGAGGTAATTACATTAAGTCATCAAAGGTAGGTGTGTTTGAGCAGGGTAGGGTTGAAAAACAATGACTTGGAGAAGCCAAAATAAGTGCTTCAAAGTAAAAGGAAATAAAAAAAGCATTATTGTGTTTTGATGTTTGTGGATTTCAACAAAGGAGAAAAAAGCTTCAGTCTTTCCCAGAGTCCTAAGCAGCACAGTGTCGTCTCAGTGTGGGTTCAACAGAAAGTCTGCTCTTACCTGCATGTGGGAAAGCAGTCTGACCAGCTAACGCTGGCCTCAGGCTAACCACGCTGAACACCAGCAGAGACATACCAGAGCAGCAGCAAACACACTCGAACAACATACTATACATTAGCAAACATGGCCTGTTTTATCTTGGCTTTAAAAAAACCCATAATCTGGTTTTTCTGTCTGCGTATTTCCCTCCTCCAGGAACTGTATCTGGAGAACAACTTAATAGAGGACATCTCAGAGAGTGTTTTCAATCAGACCACCAACCTGAATGCAGTTTCTCTCAGACATAACAAGCTTGATGAGACTCGGATCGCTCCAATGGCTTGGATCAACCACAGGTCTGACAAAAAATAACCAGGCAGTCTGAGCCTCAACTCCCGTTTCACTTTTTTATATTTTTGTTGGATCAGGAGAAGGAAACGTGTCTTTTTATTTCCAATTACTCATAATTTCCTTTCATCATTTCACTTTGCAGGAACTTGGAGTCCATTGATCTTTCACATAATGAGTTCTACCTCGTCCCATCCTTTCTTCCTACATCACTGGTCCACTTAGTGCTGGTGGGAAACAAGATCGAGAGGATACCTGGTGGGTTCTTGGAAGTCTCATTGCTGAACTGATAAACAGCCAGAGTGGGTTGATTTGGGAGGAAAAAACAACAAAGTATTGTCTTTGCTATAATCAGCTCCACAACATGAGCTTCTTACTTTGTGCCTGCTCCCTTTTTGAAAGCGCTTCCAGCTGACAATGTCAGCACTCCAAGCTTCTTGGAAATTGTTCAACTTTAGGAAAACTTTAAGTTGGACTTGTTCTTGTGCTTCTTTTCTTAAGGCTACATTGAAAACATTGCTCTCAAAGGAAGCACAAGAGCATGCATGTTTCATGTCTGAATCTACAGATAATGTGGTACAATCACTGGCTGATAGTGAAGCGAGTGACTGTTTTCTTTGGATTAATGCGACTTTTTGCGGCATCAGACTGACCTGTTTGCATAATTACTGCAGAGTTGATATTTACAGAGAAATCTCACTATCTCTGCAAAGGTTACGTGTTTGCCCACATGAGTCCAGGTTTGGAGTACCTCTACCTCTCTTACAACAAGCTCGATGGAGAGGGAACGGAACCAGAGTCCTTCTTTGGCACTTATCAGTCCATGGTGGAAATGTGTTTGGACCACAATCAGCTGATCAATGTACCTGCTGGCATCAATGAAATGATGGCTTTGCACTTCCTCAGACTCGACAACAACATGATCAGGTATGGTTCCAGCCATCAGAAAAAGATTTTCAACATAGATTCACTGAGATTAGGTCAGATTGACTTGTCGTTCTGTGACTGACGTTTCCTTTCAGTGAGTATGTTTGAACGTGAGACCGGTGCTGATGAGGCAGAGTACCCGTATCATATTTTTTGTAAGCTCTTAAGCATGGAGATTAGGTAGCAGCACAAACGTGTACTTCAGAAAATATTCTTGGGTTTACAAACTCCATCAAATATGTCCATATCTTGTGAAACTCCTTTAAAAGGATATAATTGATTCACTTTCCATCTCATGACATGTAGGTTTACAGGGTAAAATGTTTTGGTGCTCCTGAACTGCAGAGGTTATCAAAGAAGTTCAAATACAAAAAAAGGCCCAATGTGAGGTTACAGGAGTCCAGGATGAACCCTTCCAGAATGTTTAAATGGACTTAAATGACATTTTCCAGAAATGTGGTTGGCCACTTGGATCCATAAGGATGTGCTGAGTTTGCTGAGTGTGAGAAGTAGAGCTTTGAAAGCATGTGTCTCACTGATACTGTTGTCTGAAGATGTTTAGGTTTCTCTTTTAGGATCTTAAATGTTATATAATATCTTTTTTCTCCAGAGCTTTTATCAATAACCGACTGCCCTCTGTGAAGAAAATTAACCATTGTTGAAAATGAAAGAAGGTTTTACATAATTTCATAACATGTACTATATTATAGGATCCTACTTATCACAGTCACAGACACTGATCCTCAGCAACAGAGGTCAATGGGAATTAAACCCCACACTCAGGTTTTGACACAAATTTAGCAGCCTTTAAACTTTTCAAAACAGAGTCAAATTACAAGACCAAAAGATAAAAAATCCAATAAAACCAAAGCCTCGAAGTCCAATAAGATTATTGGCGTGGGTCAGAGTGAGCAGACACCGACCACATGGCTGACTCACACATCTCATTCCTGCAGACGTAATGAACGGAGAGTTGTCCGGACAACAGACAACAAAACAAGCAGACTGAACTTTCCACTTGGAATTCAGTCTGAATCTCACATCCACACAGTCAGGAAATGGAAACAGCAAAGCATTACAGCCTAAATCATGAAGTCCACTCCTTTAATATTTACCACCAATGGTTTTGTGATAATAAAGTCTCCTAATGGAAACACAATTTCAAAAAAACTCACTTTTATCAGAAAAAATGTTTTTGCACCTGTAGGAGGGGTTTTTTGAGGTGTATTGAAATTGACATATTTTGCAAAACTGCAAAGGAAACACCTCTTTTGAAGTAATTGAGTCATGTGACCAACAACCGGATGGCAATGTGCTTTTTTGTCGGCGCAGGCTGCCTTAGGCGCTGCATAGAGGGCACCACCAAAGGTCCCACAGCGTCACACAGCTCACCAGACGTTGACGTGTCGTGTGGAATTGTTGGAGCCACAGCTCCTCTGTAAAATCACCAACCACCATCCCATAATGGCCTTATCAGTAGCTGCTCCCACATGTAAGGAGCTCGCCGCTCCACAGCCTGAAGAAGACGCCGACGTCTCTTTTGATAGACGATGATGATGAGCGCTAGCGCCGTGGCAGATATTTGACTGTTTCTGATGTAAATCAATGTTTTGTTCACATCCATCTTCTTGTTTTCAAATGACTTATCGTGCAGGTAGGTTTGTGTTTATTTACATAATTATGATTTCATGGAAACAGTGAAATTGTGTTTTTTTTTAACATTTCAATACAATAGAAATGCAGATACTGTTTTTATTTTTTTTAGCTTTTGAAAAGAACATATGTTCTATTTACAATTTCCTGACCTTCTGGAGAGAAACAAAGGAAATACAGGAGAATCATGTTGAGATGAAGCATCTCTTTAAATGTGATTCCTTTCAAAAATATTGCAGGAATAGTCATTAGTTTAAGCTTTAATATTAACATTAATACTACATTTTATTTAGAGAGCACCTTTCAAAGCACCCAAAGAGATAAAAACAATATAAAAATATGAGCAATAAAAGTAAGGAACAGAGGAGATGTTAAAAGACATTTATGAAAGAGTTACAGTTTTAAAGAAAATTCTAAACTAATGAGTTTGAGATGTAACTCTAAGACAAGAAGTAAATGAATGTTGGGCATGCCTGATGGCAGTGACTTCCAGCTTTGAGGAGCAGAGTGACAGAAAACTCTGCTCCTCGTGGCACTGGGGCAAACAGAGAGCAGTGAGGGGGGGAGCAGGTGGACATAGAGATGTGTAGGTCACACAAATATGGAGGGATGAGAAGGCGAATGACCTTAAAACTGTTCAGAAGCATTTTGAACTGAACCCTCACGTGGAGTAGAGTGGAGTTCTGTCAGGATGTGGTGAGAATGAGTATTTGTAATGATGTGGGCAGCAGAGCTCTGGACCAACTGGAGTTTATGGAGACATTTTTGTGGAAAACTGTAGAGATCTAGAACTACAAGTAGCCATTATTTGCAGGATGATCTGTTTGTTTCTCCTTTCAGGAGCATCCCTGAAGACAGCATCTGTGACCCAGACAGCACTGGGGATACCACCCTGGTGGCTTTGAGGCTGGAAAACAACTTGATCAACTCCAACAAGATCTCTCCCACAGCCTTCTCCTGCATACGTGCTGCCTCAAGCGTGGTGTTAAAACCCCAGAAAGTGAAAAACTGAAACAACTAAACACAAAACCAACAGAAGTGAGAAGATCAAAATTTCCATCCCAATCCGTCTTCCTGCCTAAACAATAACAGAGGATAAAGACAGAAGGTCCATGATCAAATATTCGATGTAAACGTTGAACATGAGATACAGTGAAGCAAATAAGAATTTGAACACTTGATAAAATCAGTGTTGTCATTTGGTATGTTAATTATCTCTAGATCATCCAAATGGTCATTGACAAACTTAAGACTGGCCTGGACATCTGCTGGTTTGAGCAGGGGAACCCTCTGTGCTATGCATAATTTCAAACCATGACATCTCTGTGGTTTACCAACAGTAACCTTGGAAACGGTAGTCCCAGCTCTTTTTGGGTCGTTGACCAGCTCCTGTCATGCAGTTCTGTGCCGAGTCCTCAACTTTCTTAGGATCACTGAGACCCACCAGATGAGATCTTGCATGGAGCCCCAGTTTAGGGAGAATGACAGACATGTTTGGCTTCTTCCATTTTTTTCACCAAGCTGCTTGGCAATCGCACCATAGCCCTTTGCAGCCTTGTGGAGGCCTACAATGTTGTCTCTGGTGTCTTTGGACAGCTCTTTGGTCTTGGCCATGTTAGTAGGTGGAGTCTTGAATTGGGCAGACAGATGTCTTTATGCAGTAACCACCTCAAACCGGTTCTTCTAATTGTGGAGTGGAGGTGGACTATGTAAAGTGAGACTAACAGGTCTGTGAGGGGCAGAATTCTAGCTGATAGACAGGGTTCAAATACTGATTTGCAGAGGTAGCACACACATTAATTATTTACAGAAATCAGATGATTTTACAATTTTACATACAACGCGATTTTTTTCCGATTATGTCTCTCACAATGGACATGCAGCTAAGACCAAAATGTCAGACCCCTCCATGATTTCTAAGTGGCAAAGTTTGCAAAAGCACAGGAGGGTCAAATACTTATCTGCCTCACTGTAGATTGTAGAAGTTGAACTGTCAGTACTCTAGCCTTTTGTGAGAGTTGCATGGTCATGTTCTTTGGAGATGTGATTTACTTCCACCCAGCTGGCATCTTAGAGTGGTACGTTTTTCTACGTCCCATTTAACTGCTGAGCCAATGGCAGAGTTTTTCCACACAGCAATGTCTTTTGGAAACCCAGACGCTGAAGTGGAAAGAATCCCAACACCAAAGACACTATCATGAGAACACTAATAAACAAATGGAAAGAATTTCTTTGCTGTAAGACCACAGAACTGCCAGTTATTTTTGAGCACCTTTGGGTCCCTTTTGTTTGCTTCATTTCTTTAACATCCGTCCTTCATTGAGAACGAACTCTGAGGTCACACAAGGCAGGAGCAGGGGCTTCTCCCTTAAAGGGGCTGTCAAAGCTTATTTTTCCTTCTAGCATAAAGTCATTTTCTTTATAAAAAATAGTAAAGCAAATCTTTTCTAGTATTTAGCGACCTGCTGCATGTGTCGACAGAGAAAGATCCATATTTGGTAGCTGAATAATCCATAATGGGCTTCAAAATATGGACTCATCGATGTGGACATCTTGCAGGGTTCTATGAACCTCCTAATGGGCTGAAAGGGACTAAAGAGGAAACTAGCTGTGCCTGGAATCTTGCATAACTACTTTTGCAAACCTATGTTGATCAGCATGCTTTGTCACTTTGAGGAGAGGGTTTTGTAAATAATGTTTATTTGCTTTTTGTGTATAAAACTGAGATCCATGTGCTCAGAATGAGGACGAACACTCCCACTCTGTCAATCTGTTTCCAATGCAGTCTCTTTATGAACTTTTTTTACCTTGCAATGATGAAAGAGAACTAGGACAATAGAAATATTTGAGTGCTTCAACTGCTGTTGTAGAAGTAATGCAACGTCTGCACAGTTCACTAGTCAACATGGCAGAGACTGTGCTCCATGCATCTGAAAGGGGGGTAAAAAAACGGTAGGGTTTTTGCTAAAGCATTTTTATCTCTGTGCTTTAGGCTACCAATATTATTAAATTAAAATAAAATCTGCACACAGCCAGGAAAGTTTTCACATAGCTACCAACAATATTATTTAGAAGTATTCACAATAAAAATAAAATCATTTTTGTTGCATTAAAGTTGTTGCTTAAATGTCTCGACGAGCTTGTGCATTTTATTTTGTTCACCTTTATATCTATTTAAGGGTTGTGTATTGGCAAGAATCTAATACGATGCACATCACAATAAAAGTAACACAATACAATTATTACCATAAAATATATCACAATATATCTCAAGACTGTGACGGAGACAACATGTTGTAATTTTTTAAATGAGTGACTTTAAAAAACTTTGTCAGAATCCTAATCCACAATATCTAAAACAAAGTTTCTATGTGCTTTAACCAAAAAGGTTCCCTAAGTGCAGGTAAGAAAATAAAGTGATATTTAAGGTAGTCAACGACTGATAAAACTTTTGACAATCTCCAACATGGCAGTCTGCCTATTTCAGTTAAAACTAAGTTGTACAGGTGCTGCTGAGTTGTGTAACAACAACTGCAAGACAAATGAGAGAGCAACCACCGTCAGATGGTCCCGTGAGAGGTTGTTGCTGTTTTGGTGCAGAGCTGCTGAAAGAGGCTTGGTCTGGTTGGTGCACTGCCTGCTAGCAGTCCGAGTTTACATGTTTGCTTGTGAATCATAAATGAATTATTGCTTCAGCAGCATTTGAAATTAGTACGTGTGTTGCCAAAAATTGTAATATTTCACAGAGTTGATGTGGCTCTACATCCCTAATTACAATATTTCAGTCAAATCAATCAATTCAAAACCTTTGCATCAAACAGTGTATTTTTTTATATTTAAAAAACCATTATAGCGTTCCACCTTCCTTTTCTTTTCTTTTCTTTTTGCATTTTACAGAAAATGCAATTTTTCTAATATGTGCATATTTACAACTAAGGTGATCTGAAGATGCTTTGCAGAGTGTCCTGTGCTGGAGTCTCAACGCCACCTACAGCAGTCCTAAACTCTACAAGGACACAGAGAGCGTCAAGCAGCTACAGGTGCTCTACATGCAACACCGTCTAAGGCTCCTTTGCTCCATAACTCACTTTTTGCCATCCGTGCCAGACTTATTAACTATCTTGTTGTGCTTAAACAATCAATGCCAGAGTGCGTGGGGAACGTCTAATGGAGTAGACGTGTTTTCACCGAGCTCTCCACTCTCTCCGAACTTTTTTGTAATTATCTGATACTTTTGACTACATTTTTACAGCTGCAGAGGTGAGCAGAGGTGAACTTTCTTTGTTAAAACGACAAAACCCAAAAACAAAAAGGGAAGAAGCCATTAAAACCTCTGTGGATGGACAGTGACCCGCCCGTGCTAGCCTCTGACTCAGCTAGCGGGCCGGACTGCCCGGACTCAGAGCCTTCAGACTTCCTCTCAGCAATTCAAAGCCAGAATAAAACAATGAATGAGAGATTTAACAAGCTCGATGCGTCATTTGCTGCAACCCAAACATCTCTGTCGAATCTCAGGCTTGAATACAGCTGAATATAGTTCTGATCATGACCATTGCCTTTCACTGGCTGATAAAATGCTCTCCGTGCTTCGCTCAGAAAATGACACTCTCCATCAGAAAATACAAGATCTGGAAGCTCGCGCCAGACGACATAACATCAGAATCGTTGATCTGGTGGAAAAGACTGAGAATTCCAAATCTCTACCTGAATTCTTGGGCGGGGATAACTTCAGCGGGCCAGTGGAAGTGAATCATGCTTTCTGTGTGGGTGCCCGCGTCCCCGCTGCTGACGGCTGCCCGCGCGTGATTCTGCCGCAAATTCATCATCTTCACACAAGGGAACAAATTCTGCAAATTGCCCGTTTGCAATTCCCTCTACGCTACAAGGATCCATATTAACGGAGCGCAGAGCAGATTCATCTATCCTTTACGGGTTATGGGTCTGGCATGGGTCCACCATCAAGGTGTTCTCTTCACTACATGAAGCAGAGGTGTTTGCTGACTTCCTGCAAGAAGGTTGAAGCTGCATAACTGCCCCAGATTCAATTCTTTCTTTATAATGTAACTTAGAGACTCATTCTAGATTTGAGGGGGTGGGGGGCTCTTAACAGTTGTACTGTTTGCTATGCATGTTCCTGCAAGCACTACATGAGTATGTGGGGAAATATATTCTCACTTTGTTTGGGAAAGTGGGATGTGGGTAGGGAGTAATACTGTTATTTTTTCTGTTTATTGTTACCTGTTTGTTACTAAATGTTACTCAAGGGCAATCTATCTAAGCACTGCCATTTTCCTTGCTTGGAATGCACCCTATTTCATCCTAACATAATAGTGGCATTAAATACATAAGCTAGAACGTGCGTGGATTGGGACATGTGCTCAAATGAGCCAAAGTGTTCTCCCACTTAAAATCCCCAGCTGCTGACATTGTTTTTCCGCAGGAAACAAGCATCCAACCAGAAAAAGAAGAAATGCTCAAAATCAGCTGGGGTAACCAGATTTACCAATCTACATTTCCTAGTAATGCCAGAGGAGTGGCTATTCTGATTAGAATGACTCTTCCCTTTAAACATCGTTCCACCGTAACGGACCCTAGTGGTGGTTGTCTTTTGATGACTGGCCAGATTTATTCATATCACGTCTCACTCTGAATGTTTATGGCCCCAATTTTGACAGTCCCTCCTTTTTTCGACAAATATTCAATTTAATTCCCATTTTCTCTGACACTCATGTGATAGCAGGTGGTGATTTTAACTGTGTACTTGATGCACATTTGGAAAGATCAACCCATACATCCCAAGTTTCTACTTCTACTGTTATAAATACTATGATGCGCTCAACAGATCTTGCTGACAACTGGAGATTATTCAACCCGTCAGGAAGGGACAACTCTTTCTTTTCACAGTTGCAGAAATCTTATTCCAGAATTCCAGACTATTTTTTACTGAATTCTAAACTGATTTCTAATGTGGTCTCCTCAAATTATCATAACATGTTAATCTCTGACCATGCTCCAACTTCTCTTGTTTTGGATCTGTGCCACACTAGACAAACACTCCTTTCATCTGACTCCTCTTTTTCCCATTGTATGACTTCTAAAATCTCAGATTTTCTAGAAACTAACGACAAACGTGATGTGTCAGATTCAGTACTATGGGAAACTTTTAAAGCTGTATTACGTGGGCACATTATATCTTTTGAGTCGTCTTTGAGAAAAGAATGCAGAAAGAGCCTTACAGAAATTGAAACTAATTTAGCACGCTTAGTAGAAGCTCACAAGGCCTCTTCTTGTCCCTCCCTATTTCAAGAAATAGAGTATGATAAGAGAGAAACTTGTTAGGGTCAAACAAAAACATTTTGAATTTGGCGATAAGCCACATAAACTTCTTTCTAGGCAGTTATGTGTTTTACAGGCCAGTAGGGCTATACATAAAATACGTTCAAAATCCTAAAGCTATTAATAATAGATTTAAAGAATACTATGAGGAGCTTTACTTATCAAAATCCGAGGGTAACATCTCTTCTTGGCTAAATATGTTGAATCTCCCCAGGTTGGGTGATGTGGCTTGAAAGTTCTTAAATTCAGATATTACCATTCAGGAAATTCTGGAACCTTCCTCCTACCGTCCTATAGCTCTGCTTAATGTGGATATGAAGATCTTCACAAAAATACTGGCAGAAAGATTAAAAAAGCATGTTAGTTCAATCGTTCACCCAGACCAAACTGGGTTATTCCTAAAAGATTTTCCTTTTTTAATGTCAGAAGACTGATGAACGTTATGTACCATAGGCATTGGGGGAGCTCTAAGGTGGCTGCACTTTGTCTCGATGCAGAAAAAGCTTTTGATGAGGTGAAGTGGGCTTCCATGGTTGCTGTTCTGGAGAGGCCTGGGCTGGACGATCAGTTTACATCCTGGGTGACTTTATTATATGCAGACCCCTCCTCTTCAGTACTCACGAACCAAGAAAAGTCAGACTTGCTATTTACATAGAGGAACACGCCAAGGTTGTTCCTTAAGCCCATCGCTTTTTGCGCATAGCAATTAGAAACAATCCCCTCATTGACCCGGTCTAACTTGGAAACATGAATCATCACATCTCATTATATGCAGACGATGTGGTCCTTTTCCTGTCCAACCCCAAGCAATCAGTCCCTGTATTGCTAGATTTACTTAAGTCTTTTGGGGATCTCTCTGGCTATACAATTAGTTTTCAGAAAAATGAATTTATAGCACTGGGTCCTGACTTCTTGCATAATTTACCTTTTAAAATTACAGACACATTAAAATATCTTGGTGTTATTTTGCCAAAAAAGGCCAATCTTATATTCAAATTGAATTTTTTACAATTAGCAGAGAAAATAAAAATGAAAAATGGAGGGGTCTTCCTTTCTCCATGATGGGTTGCATTTATACATTTAAAGTGGTTTCTCTCCCACAATTTTTATATCTTTCAGAATTTACCTGTTTTTCTAAATAATTTTTTAAAAAATCATCAGACAGTAAAATTTTGCCTTTTGTCTGGGGCTTTAAAGCCCATAGAATTTCAAAAACACATTTATGCAAGTCCAAGTTGAAGGGGGGGCTTGGGCTCCTTAATTGTCAGCACTATTATTGGGCTGCAAATGTCAGGGCTCTTGTTTACTGGCAGGATGGGTATAAGAATAGTTTAACTGTTGAAACTCCACCCTGGGTAGCCATAGGTTATAAGTTGCAACCTTCCATCCATGGAGACCATCTACAAACAGCGCTGCAGGAGGAGGGTGTCTAAGATCATCGGAGACAGACACCACCCTGCCCACGCATTGATCCAGTGTGTGGACTCAGGCCACAACCTCAGACGTCGCAGGCCTGAAAGCATCCACGCACACGCCAAACGCTTCCACCACAGCTTTTCCCTACAGCAATCAGAATGCTGGCAAAGGACATCAGAGAGGGAAGACTGGACTGAATCATAAGACATGCCATCCATCTAGGACACTACATGCAATAAACAATTAACTCCACATGTGCAATTATTCTACTGAATAGATTGGGACGCTGCAATATTCATATTTACTCATATTTATATTTTATACTTTGTACTTTTGTTGTTTAATTTTACTTTAGTCTATTTATTTTTAATTTTTTGTCCTGTCTTTATTTACCCTGACATGAGAGATGCCAAAGAAAAATGTGGATGTCCTGCATGTGCAAACGGCAATAAAACCTTGAATCTTGAATCATAGAAAGCAGCAGTCTTAACCATAGTTCGCTTTCTGCACTTCTTTTCTCTGCTCCTAATCCCAAGGCTAATGGGAATAATTCTATAGTTTCAAATAGTATTAACATTTTTAATCAAATTAAAAAGAGCTGTGCTTTACCGATTACTTGTATTCATTCTCCAATCTGCCGGAATCATGCTTGCTCTCCCTCTTTTCTAGATTTCTCATTTAAAATATGGCGGCAGAAGGGAAGTGTTACTCTTGAGTATATTAATAGAAAATTTGCATCATTTACTCAATTAAAAGATACGTTTTCTCTCCCTTTTTTTACATTTACAGATTAGTAGGTATGTTCAACAAAATATTCCTGATATTGAATCCCTCCCAGAAGATGAGGACATCTATGAGCTTCTTTTGAACCCACCTGACTCCAAGAAACTAATTTCTAGGAATGTGAATATTTTTTCCAAGAAACTGGAGTGTAATGCTTTGTATTTGAATAATGCTTGGGAGGAAGAACTGGGATTGCAGATTGGGGGTAGGCATTGGGAGAAGAGCCTGCAAAATATCCACTCCTGCTCCATAAATACAAGGTTTCAATTATTTCAAGTTAAAGTGTTACATTACTCAAAGGTTAAATTACACAAATGTTTTCCTGCCATTTCCCTCATATGCGACCGCTGCAAATCTGCAGAGGGCTCTCTGACTCACATGTTCTGGACCTGCCCTAAATTGTACCACTTTTGGCAGCATATTTTCCACCGGTTTTCAGATTTATACCTGATCCCAAATGAGCTTTGTTTGGAAATAGTTCATCCCTTCTGTGCCTCAAAATACCAATTGCCCTTGTTCTTGTGTGTCTGGGTTTTTTTTTCTGATTTGTTTGTTTGTCCTTTTAGTTGTTTTTCAAATGTCTATCGTTCTGTGACTAAAAATCTTTAATAAACGTATGTTTATAAAGTAAAAAAACAAAACATAATCAATGCCTGTGAGTAACTCTCTGGAACATGTTTGTATCTGGAACTTTAAAAATTCTTCCAAAAAGCCTAAAAAATACATGTTTGTCATTTTAGATATATGCAAAGCTCATTTTCCTGAAAACATTTCTTTGTGTCTATATTGTTGTAGTTGTGTCTCCTTTAAACAAACAATAGAAAAGATAACCCCCCCTCCTGCCATCTGTTATAACGGAGTTTAGCAAACTGTCAATCTTGGTTTTAGTTTGTCCAGCCTCTTTGAGGGAACAGTTTACAGGGAGTGTTAGAAAAACATAAAACAAGCAAACACTGCAATTGATAAGACGCCAGTTTTAGCGCTGACCAACATTTGATGATTGTTAGACAGAAACCTAGAGAATCCTAAAAGTCCCAGAGGATCAACAACGATCTCTGCAGTCGGGAGACAACATGCATTGCTCCAGCTAAACTGCTCATATACTTATAAAAACACAGTAAGCTAGTTGCACTTTGACCATTCCAACTCTGCCATGACCCCAAACCCCCCTACTGCACATTTATAAGTAACACAGAGTCTATTCACATGTACTGAGTATCAGATGAACACATTGAGCTTCAGAAGCAAAGGGGAGCCATGAAGACTGGGATAGCTCATGATTGGATGTGGAACTGTAGCCCGAGTTGTCGTTTAGATGAAGATGGAAAAGCCAACCTAATCATCATCAAATTTTCCTAGGAAAGCCTGAGGTTAATAGTTTTACTTCTGTAGCTGACATCTAAAATGAGTGGAAGAGGAAAATCGAACGCAATGAGTGCAGAACCCTCAGCTTGTCCTCTTTGAACAGATGGAAAAACCGGGTAATCAAGAAAAAGTCTAAATGTCTGAAAGCAATAAAACAACCATCAGAGATGTGTGGTACATCTTAAGATGAAGCAGCTTTCAAAGCTTTCAGAGTTAAACACAACTCAGAGAGCAAAGGTTTTGTTGACAAATCATTTTTTCTAACTTATCTGCAGGAAAGAACAGCCATTTAGTTCATCGACTTCAAACTCTGCACAAAATAACAGCCTGACAGTCAACATGACATGCAACACATAAAGAAATGAGAATCCGAGCTTTGCCTGCACAGCAGACATCCAGTATCAGTGTAAGCCTTATACTTTATAACACATAAAAGTGAAAAAAAAAACGTTAGCATCTCTAAGCAAAGCTACAGCATCCAAACATGTAAAGCATGCAAAACTTGTTAGACTGAATATTAGTGGAGGCGGCATACAACAGCTTTGCTTCCAGCTCCCGCTCTATAGAGACCAGGCTCTCAGCTTTGAAAAGGTTTGCTGGCACGCAGCCTTTCTTGTGCCGCTGAAGCATCAAAACTGCTGAGGCAATGCCTTGGCTCCGTCCCTGCACCGTTCCTCCATGACTTTGCTGTAAGGTAAAAAGCTACAGCAGACAAAATCCCTCTTTTGCAGCACTACGATGCTGTAAATGGTAAATGGCGTATACTTATATAGCGCTTTTCGACCTTCTTTGAAGGCTCAAAGCGCTTTACAGTCACAGCCCCATTCACACACACACACATTCACACACTGGTGGGGGCTCCGCTGCTGAACACTGGCGCCAACCTCCCACCAGTACTACTAAACACGTCTGTTAAGAGGGAAAAAATGATATCCCTGGAGAGAAAAGACTTTCTGACCAGCTCCTGTCAGGAAGAAAGTCCATCTTCATACTGAAAACCATCTACAGTGTGGAATTTGCAACTCAAATACTAGAGTACCAACAATTGCGCCATCAAGTTATTCACAACCACAAACTAGTTTCCCTCTTCAGCCATAACAGTTGCAAAATCCAACTAATTTGTGGTTAGCCAGTCATTAAACACATTTGACATTTTTATGCACAGATAAATAGAGTATGATTGCTCCAGCAGGTCGGGTTTCCAACACAATGTGTGAGATCACAAAGTAAGGCTGCAGCACAGACAAACAAAGCCTAGTCCTTTTCACAGCGAATCCTCAGGCAGCGTAACATCTGGATCTAATCAGAGCCCAGAAATATTTAGTGAAATTATGTCCTTTAGGCTCAAACCTGACATTGAAAAGGTATAATTATTAACGGGCAGAATTAACAAAAAAAACAAACCCAAAGGAAGGCTGAGTTATTCAGACAGGAACCAGGAATGTCAATAATAAATGGCTCAGACTTATAAAGAGCCCTTTCACCTGCTTCAGGTCCAAACCAAAAAATGTAACACCCATCCTCTCTTTCATACACACACACCCACACATGTGCACACACCATAACACTTTCAGCCAGAATAGATCCGTTCACACACACCAGCCAGCAGATCCATCTCACCATCAGGTGGTGATTGATTGAAGGCTCAGCCTCTCTCTTCACCCCAATGTCCAAGACATACACAGTGGGGATCAAAGGTTTGGGCACCGGAGGTAAAATTATTGTGCATAAAAAAGCCAAGTAAAGATAGAAAAACCTTCAAAAGGCATTCGATTACAGATGAGACATTCTTCTAATATGTCAAAAAGAAATTTGGCTTTATTTCCATCATTTACCCTTTTAAAATAACAAAAAACAAAATAACGAGCTATGCAAAAGCTTGGGCACTCTGCAGAATTTATAGCATGCCCCGCCCCCTTATAAAAAGCTGAGACCTGACAGTAGCTTTGTTTCCATAGACTATGAAATTGCTATCTAATTATCCATCAAATTGGATTTGCGATATTACACAACAGTTAAAAAAACTGACCTAAAACAGGAAAAGTTTACTTTTATTTTATGTCTGATGGTGAGAAAAAAGCATGTGTGTGTTTTTATGTAGTGTATAAACTTCTTTTTGTTCTTTATAACTTGTCCTGAGAGCTGATAGCCTCTTATGTTAGACCAGTGCTTCTCAATTATTATTTGCAAGGCCCCCCCTAGGAAAAAAGAAAATGTTTTATATTTAATATTGTAATTTAGGGTAGAATAGGAATAATAATATTAAGGACTTGTCTTTTATTAACATACTGTATTTTCACAGGGCGCGGTCTCAGTAATGGGGGATTTCTCCGTCTTTGACGCATACAAAAGGCCCACCGGGTGTTAAGGCGGGGGCATGTAACTGCCCCGTTCAGACCCTCAAGGCCTCCAGAGTGGGTTAATAAAAGAGCCAGTATCTGTTCTTTGAGAGTAAACCTTTCTTTTTTTTTACATTTTATACCCCCCCCCCCCCCCCCCCCCCCCCCCCTTATACACGCGCTAGCGAAGAGACGGCTTAAGCACACACACAAACACTCAGCGTGTGTTTAAAGAATGCAACAGGAGCAAATCTGAGTTAATTTTGATTTATGTTTTCTGTTTAAAACAGCATCTAAAAATCCATCACTGCGTGTAGCTGAGAGCTGCAGTTTAAACAGAGCTGCAGCCATTGTGTAATCAATGTTGTGGGGACCAGGACTTAGCCCCGCCCTTGGCCACTAAGACTCATGGGAGGTGTTGATTCCCACACCACGAGTTAGGGAGCCGTGAAGAGAAGTGAGCCTCATGTTGTTACAATATTTGTGTACGTTCAACACAAATGGAATGTGCTGCTGTAATAAAGGTATGAATAAATAAACCTTCTGCTCCCCACCTCACTGAACCTGTGAGGGGCTGTGACATATGCTCAACAGTCAGTTTTCTATTACAGTCAGTTCAATGACAGCTTCACTTTCACCACCGTGCTAAGAATGTCACTCCAACTGACCCATACTCCTCAGCCCCTTTCTCACGCTGCCTTCTTCTACGCCCCACAACTACACATTAGGCTCACCGCCTTAAGAGGCGCCCCCTACAGTTTGGAGAAAAATGTTGACTTTCGAGTGCGCCTTTTAGTTGTGAAAATACGGTGCTCTCTAGCAGTCACTTTACATCCGAATGCTGGTAGGCTACATGCTACGTAGCCTATCATTTATCCTGTTGTATTTGAATGCACCACAGTTACAGGGACACTGTGATTGTTCGAGATGCCTTACTAATCATCGTTGCATTAAAAAACTCAACAAAAGCATCATCAGTATGATGCTTTTGTTGAGTTTTTTAAAATAAATAAATCTGATCTCTAAGCATCCTCAGTGTCTTCCATGCAATGTAACGAGACACACACAGACAGAAATATGAAGTATCTGCTGTAAATCCACACATTGCTCACATCCGTGTTTATGAAGGACTTATGACGTGAATAATTATTTCGTTTGCACAAATTAATGCGTGGGAAGGGAATATTAATTTGTGGGAATGGGATATTTATTATTTTACCCATGTCAGGTCACGGGCTCCATAGAATAGAAATCCACTTTCAACAAATATTAAATTTATTTAGCCGCACAGAAACCCTGTAATAGTCTAAAACAGAAAAGAAGCTTAAAGTGTCTGAAATAAAAAATCTGTCAGTCCTTATTTAGGCTCAAGCCGGTTAGCATCAGTCCCAGAGTGATGCAGCAGGCTTAAGCCCCGTACACACCGGGACGAATATTCGCCAGCGTTTTTCGCCACGTCTTTTGTGTTCACACCCAGGCGATTTTCGCTGACGATGAGCTGAGCCAACATGCAATTTCATTCCCTGACATTAGATGGCGCTTAATGTCAAACAGAAATACTCCTGTACACAAGGTGGTCGCTTTTCACTCAGAAGAAGAGAGCCAGTATTTACGCGCTTGTCAGAATCAAACAAAGAAAACATGAATATTTCAAGCACCAGTAGCTCCAGCTCCAGTTCCAATGATGAAGAAATTATTGTTCTGATGATGATGAAAGACGCCGGAAAAGACGCTGATTTTGGGTACATCCCATAGTTACGAGAAGAGAAGAACATGGTGAGTTTTATCGACTGGTACAAGAGCTGAAAATGGATCATGAGCGTTTTCGGGGATATTTTAGAATGTCCGTCATTATTTCTTTGCAGCAGTGTAGCCGCTACTTGGCGTCTATCTTCTTTGCTGGTATGTGTGCTCAGAAAGGCAGTGTTGTGTTTGAGCGCCCCCAAGTTGTGTTTTACTGTAACTTCAGAAGCTCCAGACACGTGAGCAAAAGCGCCATTCTCATTGGTTGTATAGATTTTGACGCGGTGCGTCAAACCAAAAAAACGAACCCGAGGCGTTTTTTCAAAAGTGACGCTTTGACGCGTGGCGTTTTTTCACGTCAGTGAGCACACTCACATTGGTGCCCTTTGTTTAGTCACGAGGCGTTAAACGTCGGCGAATATCGCGCGTGAAACTCGTCCCGGTGTGTACGGACCTTTACGCTGGGTGGTACAGGCCCCAGAGCGAGTAAGGCAATTCAAAATCACAGGAAAGCTCACAAAAACAGGGTAGTAGTATAGATCCACAGAATTGCCACTTTTCAAAAATAAAAATGCTCTAAAATCCATGAAAACTGGAAAAATGTGATCTGTGAACTACATACAAAAGCAAAACGGCTGATGGAACTTTTCTCAGGTTTACATACTAGGAAGAATATGCTGAACAGAAAAACTATGCAGGCTACTGGTTGATGATATAATTTCTTTACCAGGTTGGGTTATTTGGGAAGCATCATTCCCCACTTAAAAGATGCAATGAAACCAGAAAAGCCCCCCCACCCTGCTTTTTCACTGACTGCCAAACCAAAGTGGGGATTTAGATGGTCTGGCTCCACAACAAGATTTTAGCTCAGCTCAGCAGAAAATACCAGTAGAGAATGGAAAAAGGAACGCCTGGAGAAGAAGATGCTGTTAGCCTTTCCATTCCTGGGGGGCATTATTATGTCAGCCCCACACGTACAGCCGAGGAGTGGAAACTTGTGCCACTCTGAGACAATAATCATCCAGACGTTAAACAAATATAATGTGTGGGATAAATTACAGTTAAAGTTGGGTTTTACTCTCTGCTGTCACGTCTGAAAAGCTATGTCTGTTTTTTTAAGGTAATGCCGATCTCCCAGATTAATGAAAGAATGGTTAAGAGAAAGGTAAACACATTAGTCACAGTTGTTATGCAACACAACGCAGACAAAAGCAGGATTTATCATCATTTTTAAAGACTGTGCCCTGTTATAATGACACTATTTACACACTAAGCAACAGTGTACATTGAGACAACAGCCAGGACTCAGAATGTCCCACTTGCTGCAGCTTCAACTGCATTCAAACTTCATTGAAAAGCTTTCCGCACTTCCTGTGTGTAAAGATGGAAGAAGGGAAGTGAAATGTGTGTGAGGTCCAAGAGAAACAAAAGTCTAATTCACTTTAATGGCTATAAAAAGCCCCAAAGCACAAAAACATATTTTTTCTTAAGGAAGACGCACAGACTCGTTGATCCATTCACACATTTCTTAGTATTCCTCATGAAAAGCTGCTTTCTGAGAACCAGCCCCTCCAAATCCACACAGATGAGTGGGTCTTTACATTATGACACCATAAGATGAGGAACAGCCCCTTCCAGGAAGAGTCTGCGCTGCCAGCACTGCCCCAAGGCTAACGCACACCCCCACTTTCTCTGTGGAGCTAGCGGTGATCGGCTAAACGCTTCCCTTTTCTACGCACATCCATCTTTGCAAATGTTCACATGATGTTTATTTTCGTGGGAGAAACGCAGACACGCTGCTGAGGCCGGCTCTAGGATGACATCATGAAATGGTTTCGCCCATTTCATGATGTCATCATGGAAAGACCAGACATGTAACACCGCCTGACGTCAACAAGTGCGAAAGGTGTTACCTCAGAGATCCAGTTGTCTTACTTCCAGGTGGGAAAATGAGCTGCAAAAATAACTCATATTTAATTAAAAAAAAGGTTCTTTAATGTGCTGAAGGTAATTTATTATTATACATATAAATATAGTTTACTCTGAAAGGCTCAGAATTGCATTATAGGCCCTTTAACTGCTTTAACACCATGACAACATTCTTTAGCGTATGGACTACATCATTACCTCCCTTTTCTTTACTGGGAACCATGGTTTTCTTCCACTGGGGAAAGGCTTCCGTTGCTTCATGACTTATGCTGAGTGTAACAGTGTTTGATGAAGCACAATCCATCTGATCTAAATCTGCACAATGTGATTGTTATTCCGGGAACAGAGATTTCAAGCAGCAGACAAAGGGTAGTCCCAAAGAGAGGAAAAAACCCGAATAGAAAGAAAACGGCAGCTTTATGGATATTCCGTTAGGGGCCAACTGGAGCTAAGTGTGGTGAGTATTAGCAAGGAAACACAGTAAAACATTGAATGTGGCAATGAGCCATGAAGGGAGGGGCAGACATACCAGTGTGTTCCATATAAACCTGAGTGTGCAAGAGTCTGAAGCCAACCACCCTGGCATCACTTCAAAGCTCTTGATAAAAAGGACATGACTCGGGGCCGACCAAGGTCCTTTCAAACATAGTCTGGAGACGTACAGACGCTACAATAACTCAGACCCCAGAGCCTCTCATCTGACAAAGGAGGGTCTCTGTCCGTGGGGGTGTTAAGGAAACTTTTTTTTACTCCATCTAAAGCAAGACGGTGATGCTGATCTTCATTTACTGGGAATGTTGAGATTGAAGATCTATCTACAAGCCTGAACACCTGCTCCTGCCAGGGAGTCAACATCAGGAAAGACACTCACCTGAGAGCAAAGGTAGGAGACTGTCGGCGCTTCCTAACGAAGCCCTGCTGATTTAAAACTGTTTAAAATGCCGCTGATGGGAGTGAAAAAGGCAGCCCAGTGCAGCAGTGTGAGTAAAGACCTCTCCCTCAAATCCCTTTTTGTGGTTTTATTTTTTAAAAGCATGTATACATTTAGAAAGCGCAGACTATGATTTAAAGAAAAATACAGGCTTTTTTTTTTTAAACTAGCCTACTTGTTATTTATCTTCAACTTGCAACTTCTTCAACCAAGATTCCAATAAAGTAAAATTCCATGCAATGCTGTCAGTGCAACTCATCAGCTATAAATTCAATAATTGTCACAGACGTTAAGAGATGTCATTGAGCGTTAAAAAATAAAGAGAAGTCACAGATTTCAGAAGATTTTTCCTTACATGAGACCAATTACAATGCATGTCAACTGTCTACCGCTTTCAGCACTTACACATCTTTTTACTCTGTGTTTAAAGCAGTTATTTCTGATTTCTTTATAGATGATATTTACATTAAGGCACACTAAAAGCTATTCCAAATGTCTGTGGAAGCAGGCATGGAGAAAGTCTTTACAGAGAAAGCAGATGTCGGACAAGAGCTTTTGGATCTGGTCTTTTGTGTGTTTCCTCTTTAAAACAAATAGCTGACCTCAGGGATTTAACATTAATGATGTTGGTGTTCAAGGCTTAATATTTTCAGGGGGAAAATCACTATACAACATGGAAAGAGCAGAAATGTAACACCGACTGCCAAGCTGCCGTAAAGAAAAGAGCTGTGTTTGTGGTAAATGTGTTCATGTGGAGGAACAGAGCTGTCAAAGCAGGATGTTCAACCACCACCACATATTTGTGGGGGGGACCAAACATTTGGCTGAGGGGCTTAGAATCCATCAATGCTGGCAGAAGCACGCAACCAAAGCCATCTCAGCCTCTCTGCGTGTGTGACAGACAGAGATACATAAATCCTTCTGTAAACCACTGCATCCAGTGAATAGGTGAGGGCTGGACTAACATTTATGTTGGCCCTAAAACTTAATTCCAATGGAAGTTTTTATAGCTTTATGGAAACACCAGCAGAAAATAAGAGAAGCACATTCTGAAAGAAATCACCCCGGGAACTAATGCTCCGTTGTAGTAATGCATTCTTTAATCTGATGATAAAAGGGGGCAGGGGTGAAAAAGTATGAGTGACTATGGGCTAAAGCCTACTTTGTTGAACAGCTCCAACAGTTCAGGAGGTTCCAACAGCCTACATCCCAGCCATATAAAATCAGTGAAAGGAATAAATAAACCACTGGCTAAATGACGTCTGATTAGTGAGTCAATAACAGAGAACCTGTAGTTTATCACAAGATAAAGCCAGTGTTAGTTAAAAAAGTATCAAGAAAAGGTTAGATGCTCACTTCAGTGTTATTATATTCATACGATGGTTGGATGTGTTGCGGAGGAGCTGAGTTGAGGCTAATGAAGGGAACCATAAAAAATGTCAAAGTCTTTCATTCAACAAAGTGAGTCATGTAAGCCTCAACCAAGTTTCAAAAGTCAGGCAATTTAACCCTAACCCAAGCCATCAAAGAGGAGAAAAGAATATACTAACATACTCTGTGGAGGATGTAAATATGAACTAAAAAGCCCCTGGGGGGTATTCCAGGAAGCATGTTTAAACTAGCCTGACTTTAACCCTGAACTCTGGCTGAAATCCTCCTGAACTTGCTTACTCTGGGTATGTCGGTTCCAAAAGACCAGATATGAGTTAGAGTAATGACGCTCGACTTGGTAACCCTGGGTTAACGCACGTGCACGTCATGTACACAAAGACATTCTCAATGGATCGCCGAATTCCGGAGTCACCATGGAAACGCGTGGAGAAAAAAAAAAGCTCTATACTTCAGTGAGACGGAGTCTAAGATTAATTACGCTGTATGAAGATTATACGTCCACCACAATAGTAACACGGCTGCATCATCAGCAAAAGAGTTTCTGCTTGGAGAAAAAGACCAAAGTAAACGCACCAGTTTCTGATCTTATTTCCAATTACATTGTGACGCATAAATATATTTACAACCTATAGAACTTAAATGAATTAATTCAATTGGTAACAAGTAATTGAGTTAAATTTATTCAACATAATTTCTTACGTCTCAATAATTGTTAATACAACTCAAATTTACATATTTATCTAACTAAATGTCATATTACTCCAATTCAATTCAATATTTTTCCATATTAATTTATTGTATTTCTTGAAAACTCATAGGCTGCAGATATTCTCATTTTTATAAAATAAATGATACAGTGTGAATTCACAATATATACCAAGCATTTAATTATCATGACGCTGTCTGTCACTTCAGTTTTATTCCATACTGATGTACTAGGGCTGCTAAATAAACTCATCCTCTCACTCATGGTGCAGAAAGAATTAAACATAACAGGGTAAAATAACTCACAGTAAAACAGCTACAACTAAACATATTTAGACAAAAACCAACATTTGTACCCAAATCGGCCCAGACAGGCAAAGGGAATGGTATCCCACAATTCTTTGCGGCGGGGATCTATCAGCAGCACCAAAGTTACACCTACTTAATTGAATTAATTTGAATGAAAGTAAAATAAATGTCTGATAATTATGTGCTATTTTTTAAGTTGACTGAACTCAAAATAATGCTTTATCTTAACTAAAGCAAATAATGAAGTTAGATCAAAGTAAAAAGTTTCTCTTTGAACATCCATATATGGTCTTATCAGCCTCTCACGGTGGAAAAAGTATTATCTGAGCTTCTTCATCCACTACATCATCTTCAAATGGACACGCCATGCTGCTGCACCTCTCTGAAAACAAACTAACCTTCAACTAAACCTGCTCCAGACCAGGTTATGTTCAGAGCATGAGTTGCTATGGCAACTCATGCTCTGAACATACCTCCATTTCTGGAACTAAAAGCTGAGGTTATCGTCTTCCTAAAGGCCCGTACACACCGGGACGAATATTCGCCTGGCGTTTTTCGCCACGTCTTTTGTGTTCACACCCAGGCGATTTTCGCTGACGATGAGCTGAGCCAACATGCAATTTCATTCCCTGACATTAGATGGCGCTGAATGTCAAACAGAAATACTCCTGTACACAAGGTGGTCGCTTTTCACTCAGAAGAAGAGAGCCAGTATTTATGAGCTTGTCAGAATCATACAAAGAAAACATGAATATTTCCAGCAGCAGTAGCTCCAGCTCCAGTTCCAATGATGAAGAAATTATTGTTCTGTTGATGATGAAAGACGCCGGAAAAGACGCCGATTTTGGGTACATCCCATAGTTACGAGAAGAGAAGAACATGGTGAATTTTATCGACTGGTACAAGAGCTGAAAATGTCTCATGAGCGTTTTCGGGGATATTTTAGAATGTCTGTCATTATTTCTTTGCAGCAGTGTAGACGCTACTTGGCGTCTATCTTCTTTGCTGGTATGTGTGCTCAGAAAGGCAGTGTTGTGTTTGAGCGCCCCCAAGTTGTGTTTTACTCTAACTTCAGAAGCTCCAGACACGTGTGCTAAAGCGCCATTCTCACTGGTTGTATAGTTTTTGACGCAGTGCGTCAAACCAAAAAAAAGAACCCGAGGCGTTTTTTAAAAAGTGAGGCTTTGACGCGTGGCGTTTTTTCACGTCAGTGAGCACACTCACATTGGTGCCCTTTGTTTAGACAGGAGGCGCTAAATGTCGGCAAATATCGCGCGCGAAATTCGTCCCGGTGTGTACGGACCTTTAGCCTCAAACCTACCGTGGTAACTCACATAACCCTTGTTCTATCCTAGGCACTTTAACATTGGGAGTGGGGTCATCTAGACCCACTAGACAGTGGGGTCATCTCGACCCACTAGACAGAGCTCTGAACCTTTGTTCCTCAATGATTTGTGATCTTCACTGGTGTCCATGGATTACATGAAATCCTCTCCACCTTTATCCACCTTTGTCATGGTAGGAGAACACCTCAATGGAAGGGGGGGGGGGGGGTCATAGGATAGAACAAGGGTTAACCTGCTTTCTGGAATAATCCCCCTGGTCTCTTCCTTCATTATTTGCAAAAACAAACCTGAACAAACCCCTTCCCCCCACTCTTCAGTGTAACATGGCAACAAATCTTAAAGAAAAGCTGACGAGTTTGTAAAGTTGTTTAAATTTGACTCAACTTTGTGCTTGTTCCATAATTGTTTAAAGGTATTTTAATGGTTGCACAGTTAAAACACGCTCCAAACCTGCTTCTGAATTCAGCCTCTTTTCCTCAGGCTTTGATCCCTGTTTCTTTTTTTATTACATTCCGTTTAGAGGAATCTTAGACCGTGGTCACATATCCCAAAATGTAACCATGCTGCAACCTAACTGCAAGTTTTCAGCATACTTTGCAACTCGAAGGGGGCAGTCGCATCATTACACGCAGATGTTATAAGAGAAAGATCACAATTTTACACCAACTGGACGATTTTTTCACATCAGCCAGTGGCCACCCTGGCATATTTGGAGGTTGCGCAGTGGCAATCCAGTGACAGGCGGGTGGCAGAAAGGCAGCAGTGCGATCATTGACTGATAGGAAGGGCTTCAAGGTTTCCAAAAAGTCTGACGATCAGCTGATTTCAGCTGATCAGACTGCCACCCTCTAGCCCGTGCTGCTGTCCCACTGCCACGTCTAATTGTTAGAAATCGTACGGTAGCAGCGCTGGCACTCATCGAGGGCTGTGGACTGTGAGCCCAGCGATGACTGGACGTCAGTCTTCAATCCTGGCCACTGATGGTCCCGCATATAAATGGAGAGACGGCATTGATGCTGCATTGATGCATAGATGCTCTTTATTCGATGAAGACTCCTGCTGTAGACAGACCGCTTGGACCTTCGTTTTCTCGGGTACTGGAGCTTTGTCCTTGCTGGGTTTCTAGGTAGGATCCTGTCTTATGTACTTCCTGACTGACGGAAGCCGTCTACATTCATGACCACATCAACAACTGACATGAAATCTTGAAGATTTAATCCCATCACACGGTAGCAGCTGTACTTGTGAACGTAGCATAAGAGGTTGAAGAGGATTGTGTGGAAGACACCCTGACTTTTATTTTTTTTCCTGTCGATACAAAGGTGCTTAATAGAATCCTGTCACAGTTCAAGAAGCATATCCAGCAGTGAAATAGTCTGGCTAAACCATACCGTGGTGAATCTGGACTTCTTGTATCAGAAGAAAACAAGATTCCATAACATACACTCTCAGTAAATATGTAAAAGCATGCGGCCTTACACCGCCCAAATGTATTCATTCCTCTATCCTAACAAAAACCACGTCATAAAGCAGAGCTGAGGGTTTTAGTGACATACAGCAGTGGGTTTGGAGTAAGACTTCAGTTCCATGGAGGACAGTTTACATTTACATTTGAACTGCTCTTAATGAGCCGTTCCACCAATAAAGTTTGGGAAGCACACCAGCTCTATTGAGCTGCCAACTAACTTACCAATATGAAGACAAAGGTTTTGCCCAAATTCCTTCACTACTCACTACATAATGCATTCTCCATTTTGTAGTGCTGTTCAAATCTACAATTCTAAAATCGAGTGCCCTAGAAATTTCCCAGACGTCTCTGCGAAAAGACTAGTGTGCATTGATGCTCACTAGATTGGCGAATATAGACCATTTTTGAACAATTTTTGCAAAGAATTTATTCATTCATTTAAGAATTTTTTAAATTTAAGTATTTTTTAAATAAAATATCAGCGTTTTCAATTTCAGAACACAGTGGATTCATAAATGGTCGTCGCAAAACGCTCATATCAATGAGAGCTTGACTTTGATGACGTCATATTCGCTGTACGGAGAAAAACAAGAAAAAAGTAGTGAGCATGGTGTCCAAATTGCTTTTAAAATTCAGGGCTCTACATCGTCCCGCACCATGTAGTTTTTAGTAGTTAGGTATTAAGGCGGGAATTCAGACACATAGCTTAAGTGCTTTACCAATTTCAAACAGTCTTTCTGTGCAGATTCGCTCTGTTATTTAATGTTTAGTCAAAGAGACTCTTTGTTATTTCTCTTACAGTAGTTTTCTGTCTGAGAGCAGACATTTGTTTTTATCATGTTCACAGAAATTAGGAGTAGCACATGAGCTCTGTGTGTTAGAAAGACAGGTAACCTAAGCTGTGTTTTTCTACAGATCTTTCCTGTTTGTCCAAAAAGAACCATGAGAGTTCTCCTCCTGCTCTGCCTGCTGTCTTTCGGCAAAACAAAACCATACCAGCCTGTTAACGTCATGGATTTGATGAAAAACCACGACATCATGATAGCAGATTCTGATGAGGACGATGATGAAGAAGATGACGATTATGACGATGAGGACTGTCCAGCAAACTGTCGTTGTTTACCTCAAGTGGTCCAGTGTTCTGACCAAGGTATAAGATAGATATTATAAACTACTCACAAATCTTGCTGTAATCTTCCTTCTCCTCGACAAAAATCACAACCTTATGACCCCCCCTTATGACCCCATTTACTCAAGACAGGTCTGCTTACGGAACAGTCAGTGCTTTCAATGTAAACAACACCAGTAATATTTGTTGGATCTTCCTTAATATTTTTCTCGTGTTTTGCGCTGCCTGATATATTTGCAGTAAAAGGATCTTCTGCTGCTAACAGAAGTTGACAAATGTTATTTATGTAGACATAAATCAAATCAAGTGCATCTCTGAACCTCCATGAAAATTCAGTAGTTTTCTTGGAGTAATCTTTTCTTTTTTATCATTTTTAATGAGGTATTTTGTTTTTGGTCTTCGAAGGTCTGATATCTGTTCCTGACAAGATTCCTGAGGATACCATGATGATCGATCTTCAAAACAATGACATCACTGAGATCAAGGAGGACGACTTTAAAGGCCTGCACAAGCTTTATGTAAGAAAGCCTTCTTCTTTCAAGCTAAATGGTGGGCCTCTCTCTGTGTTGGAAGCTATTCATTACCTCAGGCCAAGTAGAGAAAAGAAGAAGAACTGGAAGTAATCTGTAAACCTTCCAAAGAGGCATGGGGGAGGGGCTCGGTTTTCTATGTTACTGTAGGTACTTCTTGAGTGCTAAATATTTAGCTGTCTTGAACGATTACCAGCCAGTTGTGTGTTTTTTTTTCACTATTCAGGACTCCAACTTTGGCATACACAAGGCAATAACACACCTTTCCACTTTACATTTCTCTCAGATGTCCGCTTGACTAATGTCCCCCCTACTGCCCTTTCTCCCCCCAAAACAGGGCCTGTTTTTGATCAACAACAGGATCACTAACGTTCACCCAAACGCCTTCAAGAACATGGACCATTTAAGACTGTTGTACCTCTCCTACAACCTGCTGACTGAGATTCCTGCAAATCTACCTTCCAACGTCATAGAGCTTCGATTTTATGAGAACAACATCAACAGAATCCAGAAGAACGCATTCGATGGCTTGAGGAAACTGCATGTGTTAGGTCAGACTGAATTTTGCCTTGGCTTACTTGGAACAGAGTTCTTCAAAAAGTAAGGAAATGGGTTACAAGGTTTCATTAACCTAGATAACTGCAATTCACAGCCATGCTTTAATCACACTGCCATTAGGACATACAGAACAAAAGGGGGGCTGATCACAGTCTGCTAAATTACAATGAACATTTTAAGTAGTTAAATCAACTATTCAATTAAATCTAATTAGTTTGTTAGTCAAGACAATTTAACACCATTCCAACTTTACAATAAAGAAACAAAAACAAACCATGAGTCACACAATTCCTATCCTTTGATAACCACTTTCAGATAAGCATTGTAACAAGTCCATTTGTCTTTTAACAGTGGATAATGTTTATGACCTGTCTGACTTTCTAAGTACAAATGAAGAGAATTCCCTTTATCACAATAAATACTTTCATGTTCAGAAATGTTGTGCTTTTCCAAACAGAGCTGGGAGCAAATCCTTTGGCCAACAGTGGAATTGAGGTTGGAGCCTTTAATGGCTTGTCCACTCTCTACATCGGTATAGCAGAGGCTAAACTAACATCTGTGCCAAAAGGTAAAACATCACGACTTCATGCCCAGAATGCTTAAATATAATAACACTGTATAACATAAACTGGAATAAAATGTATAAATGATGAAAGTTTAAGTCAACAAAGGTGATTTTTAGTCTTTGTTCTACCAACCAGACCTCCCATCATCCATTAAAGAGTTGAGTCTGGACTACAACAAGATAGCAAAGGTGGAAGTGGAAGACTTCATTAGATATAAAAACCTCCAGAGGTAAGCATCCGGAATGTTTTGAAAGAAAATAGTTTTAAAGGTTTTAAAGTAGAGGTAATTAACAGCATTTTCTTTTGGGGGACAAACTGGAATCTTGTTGGACATTTGGGAAGTGTTTCTCAACCTGAGTTAACCGGAAAAAGATCAATCTGATCACATAGCAAAAGAAAAATGTAAATAGAGTTTATCTTCTGCAATACTGACCCATGAGTGATAACAGTTACAACACAAGCATGCCTTTTTTGCAGATTAGGCTTGGCATTTAATCAGATCAAGTTTGTGGAAAACGGCAGCTTAACCCGCATCCCAAATATCCATGAGCTCCATTTGGACCACAATCGTCTGAAAAAGGTCCCACCTGGCCTCAACAGCCTTCGCTTTCTCCAGGTGAGAGTGATCTGCATGGTAGGGGGAATGTGCAAAACCAAACAAAAAACTCAGTGCTTACTATTTTGCAAATATGACTGTGGGTCTAACTACTACAGTCCCACATTGTCTTACCCAGAGACACTTCAAATTGCTTTATAGAAGTACACCAGGCATTAAGAACAGAACACCATCCATCCATCCATCCATCCATCCATCTTCCTCCGCTTATCCGCGACCGGGTGGCGGGGGCAGCAGTCTAAGCAGAGATGCCCAGACTTCCCTCTCCCCAGCCACTTCCTCCAGCTCCTCTGGGGGGACCCCGAGGCGTTCCCAGGCCAGCCGAGAGACGTAGTCTTTCCAACGTGTCCTGGGTCTTCCCCTAGGCCTCCGCCCAGTGGGACATGCCCCGAACACCTCCTCAGGGAGGCATCCGGACTACATGCCAGAGCCACCTCAACTGCCTGATGTCAGGTGTATCGATGGACACCCTTGTGCTCGAACATGGTGTTCGTTATGGACAAACTATGACGAGCACAGAAGTCCAATAACAAAACACCACTCGGGTTCAGATCAGGGGGGCCATTCCTACCCAATCACAGCCCTCCAGGTGCCACTGTCATTGCCCACGTGGGCATGGAATCCCCCGTTGGGGCACTTTCCAGTACACCTTCAAGAGACACTAAGAAGGCCCGGTACTCCAAACTGATGTTCAGCCCATAAGCCAAAGCCACAGTCAGAGACCTGTCCCCCACCAGGAGGCGGAGGGACATGACCCTCTCGTCCACCGGGGTGAACTCCAACACTTGGCAGCTGAGCTGGGGGCCCACACCAGCCCGCTGCCTCTCACCATGAGCAACTCCAGAGTGGTAGAGAGTCCAACCCCCTCTAAGGACTGAGTTTCAGAGCCCAGGCCATGTGTGGAGACGGTATCTCTCTACCTCTCGCACCAGCTCAGGCTCCTTCCCTCCCAGAGAGGTGACGTTCCATGTCCCAAGAGCCAAGTTCCATGACCGGGGTTTGGGCCGCAGAGGCACCCGCCTTTTGACTGCCACCCAAACTACATTGCACTGGTCCTTTTTGATTAATTAAGAACACATTAAAGTAATTTTTCAAAGTTATATTTCATTTATAAACTAAACACTTGCTTCTGTGAGACATTTAGATATGCCTGTGTTTGAAAGATGCTTCACAAGTAAAGCTGCTTAGCTTGTTTTTTTCCACACTTTTCTTTTGACACCTTCCCTGCCTGTCAAAGTTTGAGGGGGTCAGCTTGAGCTGAAAGATTTATGTTATTTCCTGGGTCCCCATGGTCAAAGTTACCCCAATTCGCTATAAACAGCGATGGTTGCTGAGCAAATGGTTACATGCAAATACATCACTCAGTCTTTTTCAAAAGCTGCAGCTTAGATCCTGTTTCTAAAAGAAACAGAAGTTGGCATTGCCAGGTTATTAGGGCCCGAGCACGGAGTGCAAGGACCCTATTGTATCTGTTAGGTTTATTATTATTATTATTCTTTTTCTTCCGACGGAAGAGTCGCCTTTTTGAGGCCTTTAACATACCCCAAAACTCACCAAATTTGGCACACACATCAGGAGTCGCGAAAAATTTCGTATTTTATGGGAGAACGGCATAGGTAAACAAAAATGGCTCGATAGCGCCACCTGCAAAATTTGTTTTCGCGAGCACCACCATATGCTTTATTGTACAAGCTTGATTTTAACAGAGCATGTTCATCTGATGGAAACCTACAAAAAAGTCTCTTGGTACCAAGCTGTCACTCGTACAGGAAGTCTGCTATATTGAGGACAATATGTCATTTTTGCTCTATTTTGGTCATTTGCAGGCCTCGTACTAGAACGAACTCCTCCTAGAGATTTTGGAGTAATGACTCCAAACTTTGGTTTTGTAAACTAGACACATGTCCGATGTTAAATTGCAAAGCTTTTAAGTTTTTACGGATGTTTGTGTCCGTGGCGGCGCGTCAAACTTGGAGGTCATTTCGAAAACACGCCATGAAAAGGAAAATGGCCATTACTCAGCCATGCATAATCCAATCTGATCCAAAATTGATGTGCATGATTGTAGTCTGACTCTGAACACATCTGCAGTGAAAGAATCTGGAAAAAGTGTAGCGCCACCTGCTGGCAAGAGGAAATGACATGTTTGACTTGTACCATCACTGCTCCAAGTAGGATGAGCCGACACACCTGAAAATGACGTCCACCTGTTGAAAAGCCATTGAAGTTTACTCTGACAAAAAACCATAACTTTCTAATCAGGGGTGTGGTCGTGACAGAGCGGCAAAGTTGGGCGTCTCGCCACGCACACAAAAGTTGCTCTCACGTGCACATTCCTTGTCCAATCTCACTGAAATTCAATGGATATGATGAAGCTTCCATTCTGAACCCATGGATATGAAAATCTTGGACGAGCTCCATAGCGCCACCTAGTTATTGAAAAACACAGTTTTTGTCGCAATTATCCCTATCTTTTCTCTGCGCTTCGTCCGACGTGCATGAAATTAAAACTGGAGATACTCAGAAGGGTCCTCTCTCATCATCTAAAATTTCATGGGTGTCAATCTGACGGTGCCTTCATAAGGCCCCCCAAACAGGAAGTGGTCAATTGCACTTACTCATAAAACAAAGCTTCATAGCAAATCAGCCGTTTGTCTCAGGAAGCTGAGATTTCAGAATAAGATGCCTTTAATAATTTCTAGCTTTGATATGTAACACTATAGAGTCTACGAGAAACTTCATCACTTGATTTTTTTAATTAAATTTTGGACTAAACAACTATTATTATAATAACTTCTGTTTGGGTTATCAGTACCAACAATTCCACTTTCATAGGCATTTATGTGCTACTGCTTCCTAAAAAAATTCAGAATAATTGAAGTTACAGGTGACGTCTGAGAGAGCCGTAGATCCAAAAAGGTCCGAAAACGTCTTTTTAGGCAAAACTGCAAACACCTATTTTTTTTCATAACTTATCCTTCAAATATCAACACAAAAAAATAGAAAACGGTAGGGATCTGTGTTTGCTGCCTTCCATATTTCTTTCAGATTTCTAGGTGAAACAGATGTATTTATTATAAATATTTTACATCACAAAATCTGTGCTTTTTCCGTCTGGACTCCAAACAAGTGTGTTTTATTATAACTTATGTTTCAACTATCCACACCAGATTTTACAAGCATATACCTGAACATGTCTGAGTGGTCCCTGTATATTTTTTACAGATATAAAATAAACTGGTCATCTGTAAGATGTATTTTCCTCTAACATGCTCCAGCCGTTTCCTCAGTCTGCTCTGCAGCAGGAGTCAAATTTCACTCCCCCCCTCCCCCCCGCTGCCTGTTCATATGCTAATTACCCAGGACTGTCAAGATGACAAGAGTTCAGCCACACTGAAAGACTGCTTTTTCATTTGTTTTGCATGTCTTTTATACATTTTTACTACTAATCATTGCTTTTTTAGTCATCTAAAATGCAATTAACTCAATATTTTATCTTTTTTTTTTTTTTACAAACAAAACATATGAATGTGCTCCAAAACAAAACACAACTCTCAGTACAGTTCTACAGATGTAACATAAGACAGTAAATGTCTCTTTTATCCTTTTTTAATCAATGCTGCAACTTATTTCCTTTCTATAAATCCAATAAAATTGAACTACAACAGCAACAAAAAGTACAACTGATAACAAATTTCTCTAAAAAATGATGTGTATATATATATATATATACATAGCACCTTTAAACACCAAACAAATAACAAATCCTCCCAATAAAAGCACAAAAAATGGAACACAAAATGTGAAACACACACACTCAAATGTTAAAAACACACCTGTTAGCTGCAAAAATGTCCACAAGTCAACATGTACGCAGTACAGATAGTGTTCACACATCCACACTTGTGACTTCAAACCAGCTAGTGTGAAATATTTCATTCATTCACACAAACTATTAGTGCAAAGGTGAGCTAGCACCTGTGCTCAGGTGAGTGTTTATGTTCTTCTAAAATGGGTGGTGGAATGTGAAAAGGAGGGAGAGTGACCAGCCATCCCCACACCAAGACCCCCGCTGCAACAGCCGCAGCAGCCAGAACCCCCCAACACCACACGGCAGCAGGTAGAGAACATCCAAAGTGGAATTCTAACAATTGCCAGTACAACTTTAACAAAAGAAGCGTCAGCAACTCCTCTGCATTGCAGAACATTTAACAATGCATTGCAAGTGTCTTTGGACACTGACGATGGGTCATCAGACATACAGGAGCAATGCCCTCATACTTTTCAAAATCACCCTTGTATCCAAAATATCCCACAAAAATTGTGGCTGTGCTGAAACTAATCTATATGCTACAGAGGCAGATCTTAACCATTATTTATGAATGCAATAATCATTATGCAAAATGCAATTAACTTTAAATTGTATCTTTTTTTTACAAACAATAAAAACCAACCTCAGTACACTCCTACAGATGTGACATAGGATGATAAATATCTCTTACATCCTTTTTTTATAATCAATGCTGCAACTTCTTTTCCTTTTTATACATCCAATGAAATTAAACTACAAATCAAGAAACACAACTGATAACAAATGTCTCTTAAAAATGATGTGTATATTTGTAGCACCTTAAAAACACCAAACAAATAACAAATGCTTCCCAATTAAAGCACAAAAAATGGAACACAAAATGTAAAACACAAATTAGAAATCAACATTTTGAAAAAGATCATTTTTTTCAGCAGCTTTTTAAAAGAAATCACCGATTCAAACAACTGTTTGGTTGCTTAGAGCTCTAAATATAAAAACAATGATTTTACAGCAGGGAAAAAAAGTATTGAACACGTCAACATTTCTCTCAAAAAACATATTTCTAATCGAGCTATTGACATGAAATTTTCACCGGATATCGGCATCAACCCAAGTAATGCACACATAGAAAGAAATCCAAACATTTATGTCTATAAATGAAGTTATGTGTAATAAAGTGAAATGGCACAGGGAATAAGTATTGAACACATGAAGAAAAGGAGGGGTAAAAAGGTCTGGCAAGCCAAGAAAGCAGCTGGAGTTTGTCAGTATTCAGAAGGTAACCTGCCCCCTTATTGGTGCAAAGTAATATCAGCTGGTATAGTCCTGATGCCTTTTAAAAAGGTTTCTCACCAGCAAGGTGTTAGACAAGAAGCATTGCATGATGGGTAAAAGCAAAGAGCTGTCCAAAGACCTACGCAACCTTATTTTGCAAAACACACTGAAGGCATTGGTTACAGGCGCATGCAGCTGAGGTTGTCTATGATTTTCACAATAGGAGTCATTATGTGTCCAGAGCCAATCACTTCTGCACATAAGGCCTGCTGGTGAATGAAGCAGCAGTAATGCAGACATTTTGGAAAGTCTGGGTCAGCTTTACAGTGAGTGATGAAACCTGTTTGTCTATTGATCATAGCAGGAGCCCCGTCTGCAGTCACTGCTACCAGCTTTTCTAATGGTACCTTTTTCTGCACAAAAACTCCTTCACCATGTTAAACATTTCATCTTCTCTTTTAGTTGTCTGTTAGGGCAGTTGTGTCAAGAGTTTATCTCTTGATGTTAATATAAACCAACAGCTGCGCTGTACTGCTGCTTTCCACAGACTCATCACACCGGATGCTAGACTACCTGCACTTCGCAATATCCCGGTCGAGCTAATCGGCCAAGTTATCAGACATAGCTGACTCTTGTCTAGACATTGTAGTGGAGATTAGGTCAGTTCCATTTTTCTCATCCTAAGGTACAGTGTTAGTAATTATTATGATTGCTTAATTGACAGCTTCTTAATCTGAAAATGCCTTCTTTTTGATGAGAAAATGAGCAGGTCTAAACAAGGCTTTGGTTGAAGATTTTTTTCATGCTATATGCAAACGTCTCAGTCCTTAAAGCCAACAGATTACAACCCCCCCCCCACCCCCCTCCACCGACATGCTGCTGTCATGTTAAATGTAGCTTGCAGCTCCAGAATGGAGAAGAAATAACTATGCCAAACGGTTCGAACAGAGCGTGGCTCGCGGGGCGGTCGCCCGTGCCAGGCGGTCGCCCGTGCCAGGCGGTCGCCCGTGCTCGGGCCCGCTAAATGCTACTTGTAGCTTTAATTATTATTATTATTATTATTCCGACTTTTCCGTCGCCTTTTTGAGGCCTTTAACATACCCCAAAACTCACCAAATTTTGTATACACATCAGGAGTCGCGAAAAATTTCATATTTTATGGGAGAACGGCATAGGTAAACAAAAATGGCTCGATAGCGCCACCTGCAAAATTTGTTTTCGCGAGCACCACCATATGCTTTATCGTACAAGCTTGATTTTAACAGAGCATGTTCATCAGATGGAAACCTACAAAAAAGTCTCTTGGTACCAAGCTCTCAGTTGCACAGGAAGTCTGCTATATTGATGTCAATATGTCATTTTTGCTCTATTTTGGTCATTTGCAGGCCTCGTACTAGAACGAACTCCTCCTAGAGATTTTGGAGTAATGACTCCAAACTTTGGTTTTGTAAACTAGACACATGTCCAATGTTAAATTGCGAAGCTTTTAAGTTTTTACGGATGTTTGTGTCCGTGGCGGCGCGTCGAACTTTGAGGTCATTTCAAAAACACGCCATGAAAAGAAAAATGGCCATTACTCAGCCATGCATAATCCAATCTGATCCAAAATCCATGTGCATGATTGCAGTCTGACTCTGAACACATCTGCAGTGAAAGAATCCGGAAAAAGTGTAGCGCCACCTGCTGGCAACAGGAAATGACATGTTTGACTTGGAGCATCACTGCTCCAAGTAGGATGAGCCGACACACCTGAAAATGACGTCCACCTGTTGAAAAGCCATTGAAGTTTACTCTGACAAAAAACCATAACTTTCTAATCAGGGGTGTGGTCGTGACAGAGCGGCAAAGTTGGGCGTCTCGCCACGCACACAAAAGTTGCTCTCACGTGCACATTCCTTGTCCAATCTCACTGAAATTCAATGGATATGATGAAGCTTCCATTCTGAACCCATGGATATGAAAATCTTGGACGAGCTCCATAGCGCCACCTAGTTATTGAAAAACACAGTTTTTGTCGCAATTATCCCTATCTTTTCTCTGCGCTTCGTCCGACGTGCATGAAATTAAAACTGGAGATACTCAGAAGGGTCCTCTCTCATCATCTAAAATTTCATGGGTGTCAATCTGACGGTGCCTTCATAAGGCCCCCCAAACAGGAAGTGGTCAATTGCACTTACTCATAAAACAAAGCTTCATAGCAAATCAGCCGTTTGTCTCAGGAAGCTGAGATTTCAGAATAAGATGCCTTTAATAATTTCTAGCTTTGATATGTAACACTATAGAGTCTACGAGAAACTTCATCACTTGATTTTTTTAATTAAATTTTGGACTAAACAACTATTATTATAATAACTTCTGTTTGGGTTATCAGTACCAACAATTCCACTTTCATAGGCATTTATGTGCTACTGCTTCCTAAAAAAATTCAGAATAATTGAAGTTACAGGTGACGTCTGAGAGAGCCGTAGATCCAAAAAGGTCCGAAAACGTCTTTTTAGGCAAAACTGCAAACACCTATTTTTTTTCATAACTTATCCTTCAAATATCAACACAAAAAAATAGAAAACGGTAGGGATCTGTGTTTGCTGCCTTCCATATTTCTTTCAGATTTCTAGGTGAAACAGATGTATTTATTATAAATATTTTACATCACAAAATCTGTGCTTTTTCCGTCTGGACTCCAAACAAGTGTGTTTTATTATAACTTATGTTTCAACTATCCACACCAGATTTTACAGGCATAAACCTGAACATGTCTAAGTGGTCGCTGGATATTTTTTACAGATATAAAATAAACTGGTCATCTGTAAGATGTATTTTCCTCTTACATGCTCCAGCCGTTTCCTCAGTCTGCTCTGCAGCAGGAGTCAAATTTCACTCCCCCCCTCCCCCCCGCTGCCTGTTCATATGCTAATTACCCAGGACTGTCAAGATGACAAGAGTTCAGCCACACTGAAAGACTGCTTTTTCATTTGTTTTGCATGTCTTTTATACATTTTTACTACTAATCATTGCTTTTTTAGTCATCTAAAATGCAATTAACTCAATATTTTATCTTTTTTTTTTTTTTTACAAACAAAACATATGAATGTGCTCCAAAACAAAACACAACTCTCAGTACAGTTCTACAGATGTAACATAAGACAGTAAATGTCTCTTTTATCCTTTTTTAATCAATGCTGCAACTTATTTCCTTTCTATAAATCCAATAAAATTGAACTACAACAGCAACAAAAAGTACAACTGATAACGAATTTCTCTAAAAAATGATGTGTATATATATATATATATACATAGCACCTTTAAACACCAAACAAATAACAAATCCTCCCAATAAAAGCACAAAAAAATGGAACACAAAATGTGAAACACACACACTCAAATGTTAAAAACACACCTGTTAGCTGCAAAAATGTCCACAAGTCAACATGTACGCAGTACAGATAGTGTTCACACATCCACACTTGTGACTTCAAACCAGCTAGTGTGAAATATTTCATTCATTCACACAAACTATTAGTGCAAAGGTGAGCTAGCACCTGTGCTCAGGTGAGTGTTTATGTTCTTCTAAAATGGGTGGTGGAATGTGAAAAGGAGGGAGAGTGACCAGCCATCCCCACACCAAGGCCCCCGCTGCAACAGCCGCGGCAGCCAGAACCCCCCAACACCACACGGCAGCAGGTAGAGAACATCCAAAGTGGAATTCTAACAATTGCCAGTACAACTTTAACAAAAGAAGCGTCAGCAACTTCTCTGCATTGCAGAACATTTAACAATGCATTGCAAGTGTCTTTGGACACTGGCGATGGGTCATCAGACATACAGGAGCAATGCCCTCATACTTTTCAAAATCACCCTTGTATCCAAAATATCCCACAGAAATTGTGGCTGTGCTGAAACTAATCTATATGCTACAGAGGCAGATCTTAACCATTATTTAGGAATGCAATAATCATTATGCAAAATGCAATTAACTTTAAATTGTATCTTTTTTTTACAAACACAACAAAAACCAACCTCAGTACACTCCTACAGATGTGACATAGGATGATAAATATCTCTTACATCCTTTTTTTATAATCAGTGCTGCAACTTCTTTTCCTTTTTATACATCCAATGATATTAAACTACAAATCAAGAAACACAACTGATAACAAATGTCTCTTAGAAATGATGTGTATATTTGTAGCACCTTAAAAACACCAAACAAATAACAAATGCTTCCCAATTAAAGCACAAAAAATGGAACACAAAATGTAAAACACAAATTAGAAATCAACATTTTGAAAAAGATCATTTTTTCAGCAGCTTTTTAAAAGAAATCACCGATTCAAACAACTGTTTGGTTGCTTAGAGCTCTAAATATAAAAACAATGATTTTACAGCGGGGAAAAAAAGTATTGAACACGTCAACATTTCTCTCAAAAAACATATTTCTAATCGAGCTATTGACATGAAATTTTCACCGGATATCGGCATCAACCCAAGTAATGCACACATAGAAAGAAATCCAAACATTTATGTCTATAAATGAAGTTATGTGTAATAAAGTGGAATGGCACAGGGAATAAGTATTGAACACATGAAGAAAAGGAGGGGTAAAAAGGTCTGGCAAGCCAAGAAAGCAGCTGGAGTTTGTCAGTATTCAGAAGGTAACCTGCCCCTTATTGGTGCAAAGTAATATCAGCTGGTATAGTCCTGATGCCTTTTAAAAAGGTTTCTCACCAGCAAGGTGTTAGACAAGAAGCATTGCATGATGGGTAAAAGCAAAGAGCTGTCTAAAGACCTACGCAACCTTATTTTGCAAAACACACTGAAGGCATTGGTTACAGGCGCATGCAGCTGAGGTTGTCTATGATTTTCACAATAGGAGTCATTATGTGTCCAGAGCCAATCACTTCTGCACATAAGGCCTGCTGGTGAATGAAGCAGCAGTAATGCAGACATTTTGGAAAGTCTGGGTCAGCTTTACAGTGAGTGATGAAACCTGTTTGTCTATTGATCATAGCAGGAGCCCCGTCTGCAGTCACTGCTACCAGCTTTACTAATGGTACCTTTTTCTGCACAAAAACTCCTTCACCATGTTATACATTTCATCTTCTCTTTTAGTTGTCTGTTAGGGCAGTTGTGTCAAGAGTTTATCTCTTGATGTTAATATAAACCAACAGCTGCGCTGTACTGCTGCTTTCCACAGACTCATCACACCGGATGCTAGACTACCTGCACTTCACAATATCCCGGTCCAGCTAATCGGCCAAGTTATCAGACATAGCTGACTCTTGTCTAGACATTGTAGTGGAGATTAGGTCAGTTCCATTTTTCTCATCCTAAGGTACAGTGTTAGTAATTATTATGATTGCTTGATTGACAGCTTCTTAATCTGAAAATGCCTTCTTTTTGATGAGAAAATGAGCAGGTCTAAACAAGGCTTTGGTTGAAGATTTTTTTTTCATGCTATATGCAAACGTCTCAGTCCTTAAAGCCAACAGATTACAACCCCCCACCCCCACCCCCCCCCCTCCACCGACATGCTGCTGTCATGTTAAATGTAGGTTGCAGCTCCAGAATGGAGAAGAAATAACTATGCCAAACGGTTCGAACAGGGCGTGGCTCGCGGGGCGGTCGCCCGTGCCAGGCGGTCGCCCGTGCTCGGGCCCGCTAAATGCTACTTGTAGCTTTAATTTGTAATTATATTTGGTTTTATCATTAGTGTCACAACATTATAATGGCTGTCCTGAACTAAAGCTAATTTCTCTGTCTTTTCAGGTGATCTTTCTTCATAATAACAAAATCAGCTATGTGGGAATGAACGACTTCTGTCCCAGCTCCACAGGTGGGAAGAAGAACCCGTACACAGGCATCAGCCTGTTTGCCAACCCTGTTAAATACTGGAACATACAACCAGCTATATTTCGCTGCGTGACTGGACGGCGGGCTGTACATCTGGGCAATTTTAGAAAGAAATAGGGAAATGTATGCGCAGAGACGCACCTGTGACATTCACCAAGACAGAATAAGGCAAGAGCTTAATCCATCATCAGTCAAAATTTAGGATGGAGATGTATCATTTTGACTGATAGTTTGTGCTTAGAAAAGATTTTCCTCAAGTGTTCTTGGGATATGATACATTTGCATTAGAGTTATGTATATTCTATATGCTATTGAATGCAAGCCAATTAATATTAATAGTTTTTTTTGTCAGGGAATAATAGTCAAGGAAAAAATCATGAGCGCCAAGCTTTCTGCAGCTACAAACAGCAAATAAGCGAAGGAAAAAAAACAGCAAATTGAAAATCACAGCCAGTGCTGTCAACTCTGAAAAAAGTAACCCGTGTTTTACATCTCAGCTGTTGTTTCATTGAAAGAAATGCAATACCCCATGTTGGTAATTAGCATGATAAGACTACTTCCTAACTTTACTCTTGACAGAGATGCTTTTTACCCCAGTCCAGGTTTAAAGTAAGATAAGGTATTATTTAATCTAGTTTGGAAGAAAAATGATCATTTTCTTTTCTTGACAGCTATAAACTATTATCAGACAAACTTTTCTAACTTGTTACATTTTATGTTTATTTTTCTTTAGGCAGAAAAGATCAGATTACCATTGATGAATTTCTACAGACTAGGACTGTTCAAAATCCTCTTGGTTTCATCTCTTCACATAAAATATCAGATCAGACACTGAACCTGTTATAACAAATTCAATTAGGCGTTAATGTAAATGTGACCCCTGCAGGGCTGAGGTTAGACTGTATAACAGGTCAATTTAATATAAACACTCCTGTTTCAGTTTTCCTTATAGCAGAGTTATTTTCTGTGTTACAAACTTTCCCTTCTCCGTGGTTATTAACCCTGAAATGGTGCTATATTTATTCAAGTTTTCCTAATAAATCCATAATGCCTAAAAAATGTATGTCTTATTTATAAGTGAAGCTATCAAGCATTAGATTGAATTGTTTGAAATAATATGTCCCTTCTTGCTCTCCAAAAAAGATTCAGAAATATTTATCTTGAACATGGAATAAATTCATTTTTTAATAGATTTTAAATAATTTGCATTCCAATAAGAGTTTTTCTTAATAATTGCAATGAAACTCATGTTTCCATTGGTTAGTAATCACAAGAGATAAGTAGAAAAGCTCCAGGTTTTACTAATGTAAATGTATTTTACCTCAAAACTAATATTGCTTAAGTAAAAGTGTGAAGTATTCATTTGAAAATGAATAAAAAGTAAAAGTAGAAATGTAACTGGTGGGAAGCAGATTTTCAACTGGACTTTTGCTTAGAACATCCTGATTATTTTTCACTTGTCCTGTCCAGCAGCTGAGCAGACAGATCAGAGCTGAAGGCCTCTTGTGTCGCATAGATGTTATAGTTAAAATAGGGGGGTCTTGAATCTTTTGACACACAAGGTGTACAAACACATTTTGTATTTGAGGCTCAACTTGATTATTTATATTTGCATACCCTTCTTGTTTGACAGGGTGGGAAAAAAGCGAGAAGGAGAGAGTGTTATGTTAAAAATGGGGGATAAGAGAACAAATGAAAGGGGACAAAAAGGGGTTGAAGAACAGTGGCACCAACCTCCCACCAGAGGCATGGTGGGGTTCAGTGTCTTGCCCAAGGACACTTTGACACATGGGCGGGCAAGGCGGGAATCGAATCTGCAATCTTCTGATCTGAGGTCGACCGCCCTACCGCTGCACCACGGCTGATATGTCAGGCATATCATTCTGTCATGCATACAATTTGTGAAAGGATGAGCTCGTACCTGTGCTCAGGTAAGTGTCTGTGCTCTATACAATGTCAAAGCACCCCCCACACCACCACCACGAAGGCGTCCTTCATTTTTAAAGTGCAGTTAAATTCAGTAGGGGACAGTCACCCATAACTGAGCTGTTCAAACTCCTTCCCGCTATCTCACAACCCCCGGCACCCCCAGTCTAACAAGCAATATGTATTGAAGCTATCCAGCTGTACAGCTTTCAGCCAGATTCCAGCTCAGATGAGGAAAACAAACACTGATCTGTTTGTCCTTAAGGGGATGCGTCAGCCCCTTGTCATTATGTTGTCTGCCCCTGATTCACAACAATTTCACTTAAGGAATACTCAAAAACGCAAATTTAAGCTTAATTTTCTTTATATATGTTCTTCATCATGACAAAATGCCACAAGAACACCAAACCATTTACACTGGAGTGAGTTTTTAAACTAAGATCCCTGTAATGGGACCAATCTCCTCCACAGAGGGATGTTACCGTTCTGTGGCATGTCTGAATTCTCTTTTTTTGCTGTCACTTGAGTGAGAAAGAAGACACACATTGAAGTTTCATTTACCGCTAGATGTCAGTGCTGGTCCACTGACAAAGCATGAAGACAAGGAAAGGCCACAAACCCCCCCAAATTTGCTTTGGTGTGGTATTTTGACACAATTCAGTTACCTGAGAGGTTCTCTTACAACAGCGCATTTTCTTGCAAGGCTTTCAAATCACCTAAAATTGAAAAGGTTGATCTAGAAGATGTATGCTCATCCAAAGATGTTCAGTTCTTTGGATTGACTTGGATGACTGAGAATCTTTACAGACTTAAAGATCTGTTCTGTTAGCATCAACAAAAATAACACAGCACAACTGAAAATGTAATTCCTAACTAAACATCTTTACAGAAAAAAGAGGTTTAACTTAAGTTTGTAAAGCAATATGGTGTTTGTTTTCCAAAAATACTTGGACATTCAGGTTTTTCAGGCTTTACAATTTGCAACAACAAAAAAATCACATTTAAAAATATCAAACTTGCTCACTGAAGTGATGGCATCATTATATTAATAATATGTGTATATGTATATATTGTAGGTTGCAAAAATAATCTCAAAGAATTTAGAAACAGCCCTACTAGTAGTGAAGGAGATATTTTTGAAAATTAAATTTGAAACACTACATTCCTTTACTGAGCAACTGCCTTCTGATGACGTGTAACATACAAATGTAAAAGTTTGCTTGAGTTTTTCTGGTAAATATACTTACAATCCAGCTCTCTCTGTAACTTTAATCTGGATAAAAGGTTGGTGTGTTTTAGCATTCTCAGTCTGTTTCGATACCCTCAACAGCCATCTTTGCTAAAACATTTAGAGGAAAATTGGCAGAGCAGAACTTCAGCACTGCAAGTCAGCACTGTGAACGCTTTCTTTCTTAACTCTTCTGCCATTTTAAATGAGGACTCCTTGGATTAGGGTGAAATGAAGGGGTGTAGTCTTGCTCTGTTTCCAGGAAACATATGGAACACATCTGCTGGTTGGCCAGGCCTTGCTCTGCCACGTCTTACAACCGCACACACCCTCATGTCAGCACATACACAGTCCTAACTTTAGGGCTCTTACCTCTCTTAACCCTCAGGCTTAACTACAATCTTTTCTCTCCATGAACTGAAATTCAGACATTTCCTCTCATATCTGGTTGTCACGCACTATCAGGGAGATGGCTAATATCTATTAACTTTAAATAATCAGTTTTAAACAAAAAGAAAGGGAGAGTTGTGCTCATAAGTTTACATACCGTTGAATATTTGATGATTTCTTTGTCATTTTTCAGTAAATATAAATGATTGTCAAAAGATTTCTGTTTACCCTTTCTAAATCCTAATGACAACTGAAACTTTCCAAATGATTCTTATCAAATGTTTACATAGCCTGATGACTTTGTTCTGAAAACCTGCACACAAGCTGATACAAAGGGGTTTGAACGGCCGCTAACGGTAACCATCCTCACCTGTGACTTGTTTGCCTGCAATCAAAACCTCTTGTGGCCTTCCTCCAGTGCTGCACTGACATTTCTGGATCCTGCATCATGGCGAAAGCTAAAGAGCTGTTAAAAGATCTATCGGAAAAAGTAACTGAACTGTACAAAACAGGTAATGGATAGCAGAACACATCCAAGGAACTGAGAAGTGGAGGGAGAGGGGTTCTGTTGAAACCAAACCACGCTCACAAACATTTCTGCCACAACTGCCAGAAAAATTGTTAGGGATGCAAAGAAAAACCCACAAATAACTTCAGCTGTGCTCCAGGACTCTGAAATACTGTGGTGTGGATGTTTCCAGATAGAGCTGCACAATATTTTGATTTGAAATGGTTTATTTCAAGCAATCAAGTATAAACAATACACAAAAGCAATATAATCATCAGTTATACATTCATACAGTAACTAATCAAACAGGATAATTAGACATATTAATAAATATTGCTTGAAAGGGAGTGGAAGGAAGTGAACTTATATAATCCCACCCCGTTATACTATAACCATTTTATTACATGATTTATCAATATCTGGTTCCTAGTTTTTATCAGACCGAATTAAGAATCATAAAGTATCAATAAAGCACATGACAAAGATGAATTACTTAATTATTATGTAGAAAAATAGAAATCAACATGGCAAATGCAGATCAGTTATCTAAAATATATGCAGATTGTGTTATTTTAAGTCATTCATATGATTAAAAATAATACTATATCAGTAAAATACACAACACTGTTTCAGAGATTTTCATAGCAAAATTTAATCAAGTATCAAAAGTTAAAAACGTGCAAAATTATGCAACATTAGGAAAGATTTTTGAATCCATTTATCAATTTTTTTTAATAATAAAGTAATGCTGTAAGGGAGAATAAAAAGGGTCCATAATCTGTCGATTGTCCAAGGTTGGTATTTCTTCTGCTGATTAACAGCTGATCTTCTGGGTTTAAACAGTTTCTAGTCTCTTCCATGTTATGTCTGCAGACATTAGATTCAGGTCCATATCCTTCTTCAGCTGATATCAGCTCAGTGAAAGTTGAGGTCAAGTTGTCTGCAGGTCAGAACTCTCTGCTGTTATTCAGGTGACGTCAGACGATGGAGAAAGTGATGAATCCAGGTGTCATATTTCTTGAAATGATTTGGCTCTTTGGTTTATTACTCCATGTTGTTTCAGACGTCCGTGATCAAACACTTCTCAAAGTCCTTCATGGTGTTCACAACCAGAACCTTGGACCGGTCCGGTGGACCGAGTGGTTTGACGTAAATCCTGCAGCCTTTAACCCAAGTGTTCTCAATCTGCTTCTGCTTCCTGAGAAGCTGTGCATGTTTGGAGATTTCAGCATTCCTTCTGGTCAGATGGTCGTTAAGATAAGCAGCAGATCCCTTCAGGTTCTTCCTTTGGTTCATCAGAGCTAGCTTGTGTTTGTGATTCACAAACCTGATGAGGATCGCTGGTTTATCCGTCTCCTTTCTCCTGGGGAGCAGGTGGCAGGTCTCCATGGTGTTGAGATCCAGGGAAATCCCTTTAGATGTGAGAAATGAATGTATTTGCAGATCCAGAGTCTCTCCACCGCGCTCCGTATGAACAGGCCTGCTAGCTACGCTAGCGCTAGCATTAGCAGTGCTAGCTCCTGCGTTCAGCTTCGTTCGAGGCTTGATCGGTACTCCAGTGAGAATGACATTATTCATCCTTGATTGCTGTTCCACATCGTCCAGTCTTTTCTCCAGAATGTCGACCCGGTTTTCTCGTTGCTCGTTTTGAGCCCGAAATCTTCGGAACTCTTCCATCATTTCCCAAAGAGGCGTTAGCTTAGCCGACACCGGATCCATAAAAGATCTAAGCGTTTCTTGAATACTATCAAGAGTCTGTTTGAGGTCTTCATAATCCTGGGTTTTCTTAGGGGCCATGGTCAGCTCTCTTTTTGGAGAAAATCAACTTATTAAGTCATTTGAAGATAGTTGTATCCGCAGAGAGCCGCGACCAGGCATCTTGCCGTGACCCGGAACCGGAAGAGAGAAAAAACGTACGATATGCGATATTGGTGATTAATATTGCGATAACTATATAATTTGCGGTATATAAACAAAGAGCAAAATGACCAAAAACATCATTCTCATTTCAGTGCAACATTTATTATATAAAATATACTCCAAATGATCCTCGTCGAAATAGGGGGCGAACATCTAACAAAATAGGGGTCCATCTGATTGGTCAAATGCATAAAGGGATATTTGATTCGTTTTAATACTTTAAGTTGCCATAAGATTGTTGTTGATGTTAACACATTTATGGTAACCATTTATTGCAATTTTCACTGCCTTTTGGGATACGCATATTGCACAGCTTGATATTGCGATAACGATAAATTTGTGGTATATTGTGCAGGCCTATTTCCAGATATACAATAATGAGGCACCTGAACAAAAATGGTCAACTTGCCAGAAGAAATTCTTTTTTGTTCAAATGACACAAAATAGCTTGCTTACAAAACACCAAAAAGCACAGAGACATGCCTCCAAACTTCTGGACCACAGACATTTGGAGTGATGAGACCAAGACTGAACGTTTTGGCCACAACCATGCATGCTACATATAGACAGCAGTCAACAAGGCCTATGATGTTTAGAAGACGCAGGAGGAAAACTTGCACTTGTCCGCTCGCAGGCTGCGCATGTGACGCACTTGGACATTTCATCATGACAAAGGCCCAAAACACAAGGCCAAGTCCACCAACCATTGGTCCCAACAGAATAAGGCGAAGGTTCTGGAGTGGCCGTCTCAGTCTCCTGACCTCAATATTTTTGAGCCTCACTGAGGAGATTTTAAACAGGCAGTTCAAGCAAGACAGCCCAAGAATCGAAAGGAACTTGAGGTTTTCTACCAAGAAAAATGCGCTGCTTTACTACTATAGAAAATAAATAAATAACCTCATCCAAAACGACCACACGATACTTCAAGCTGTTATTGATGCAAAAGGGGGCAATACAAGGTATGAAGGACTGGGTCATGTAAACTTTTGAACAGGGTCATTTGGGAGGTTTCTATTGTCATTATGAGTTAAAAAGGGTTAACACTGTGGTTTAACAATAAATTGATTCAAAGAGTTTTTTTTTTAATTTTCATGACTATGAAAATTGTAGATTCACACTGAAGGCATCAAAACTATGAATGAACACATGGAATTACCGTAATTTCCAGACTATAGAGTGCACCTGATTATAAGCTGCACCCATTACATTTTTAAAGGATAAACCATTTTGTACATACATAAGCCGCACCCGTCTATAGGCCGGACGTGCCCACATTGGAACGTGTTGTAGAATGAGGATGTGTATGTGCTGAAACCACACGCGTGTGTAAGAAAGAGGAGGGAGCACGTGCAGCGGAAGGAGGGGAGAGCAGAAGTGTGTTGGGGGTGCCCGTTAAAGTTTGACATACAGAGTAAAGGAAAACTGTAATAAAAGAAGGTTTCCCCCAGAAGAACGATGATTTTTTATTAACCCACTCTGGAGGCTCTGAGGGACCCAACAGGGAAGTGAACCCCGAAGGTGAGTGGCGGTTAGACTTGGCATTTTTAGCAGATCTGACAAACATGTTGAATGATCTTAATCTAGAGCTGCAAGGAAAAGGCAAAACAGAGATCAATATGATCAGCTCAGTCAACGCTTTCAAACGCAGACTGCAACATCTGTCCTCAAAGCTGCAGCGCCATATTTGGCAAACTTCCAGAACCTGGCGTCAGAGCTGGAGATGCAAGGGAGGGCCTGTGTGCAGCTTGACAGTGCACGCTACACAGAGCAAATTGACAAATGTCTGTCAGAGTTTGACAAACACTTTCAAGACTTTTCTTTGCTTGAGCCAGTTGCTACATTCATGTGTTTTCCTTTTTGGGAAGATGTGGAGGTTGATTCACTCTCATCACAAATTCCAACACTGTTCACCTGAACTCTTCTGGAGTGGAAAATGAGATGCTCACACTACAAGCAGACATTGAGCTGAAGTCCAGAGCTCATGGGCAATTCAGGAACTTGCTAGCAGAGGGAAAGTACCCCAACATGAGGAAATGTGCTTCGTCCTTGACTGCGTTTTTCGGCTCCACTTATTTATGTAAGTCAGCCTTTTTCCACATGAAGATAATTATGTCCAAGTACCGCTCCACTATGACTGATGAGCATTTGGAAGCATGCTTGAGGCTGGCTTTAAGCAGCTACTGTCCAGACTATGCAGCCCTGACTGATTCAATTCAGTGCAAGTCATCAGAGTGAACTCGGGTAATGGCAAAAAATGTACATAGCTATGTTGTGGTTTGCAACATATGTGGTTATGCAACATACCTTAACGTTAAAATTACATTAAAGTTGTAGGAATTGTCAATATATTTCTCAATAAGTATAATGGGTGGATCACTTTGATTTGGTTGTTTCATAAGTAGCTCCCATGCCGAAACAGTCTGAGCACCCCTGCTGTAACTCTTTGTTAGCAACAAGGGCAGTGGGGGGCCCCAAGTTCCTTCACCTCGACCAACGCCATTGTCTCCCCCAAGTGCAGTCTCCATGTTCAGAACGCAGCAGCTAGATTGTTAGCAGGAACTAGCAGAAGAGATCACATCACTCCTGTGTTAGTTTACCTTCACTGGATCCCAGTTGATTCTAGAATCCAGTTCCAGATCCTCCTGTTAACCTATAAGGCCTTACATGGAATGGCCCCGTCCTATATTAATGACCTCATAGTCCCTTACCATCCAATCAGAACACTTCACTCACTAAATGCAGGACTGCTTGTGGTTCCTAGAATTAGTCAAAGTACAGTTGGAGGTAGAGCGTTTAGCCACCAAGCCCCTGTTTTCTGGAATAAACTCCCAGCTCATGGAAGAGAGGCCGACTCAGTTTCTACATTCAAAGTTAGACTGAAAACATTCCTCTGTGGACAGGATTATTGTCAGACTAGTTAGTATTCAGAGATTATTTACCTTAATGTTCATGTGTCTAAATTAAACTTAACAATAACAATAATACACCGGGGGAGTGGGAGTGCTTCCAGATTCCAGTTGGATCGTCCATGCTCCTGTACCTGACCGTGTACCTCGTCACAGGTGTGCCTTAGACTGGCCACAAGAAAAGGCCACTCTGAAATCTTCAGTTGTGTCACACAGCACAATGTCACAGATGTTGCAAGTTTTGAGGGAGCGTGCAATTGGCATGCTGATAGCAGGAATGTCCACCAGAGCTGTTGCTAGGGAATTGAATCTCCATTTGTCCACCATAAGCCGTCTCCAAAGGCGTTTCCGAGAATTTGGCAGCACATCCAGCCGGCCTCACAACCGCAGACCACGTGTAACCACACCAGCCCAAGACCTCCACATCCAGCATGTCCACCTCCAAGATCGTCTGAGACCAGCCACTCGGACAGCTGCTGAAACAATCGGTTTGAATAACAACAGAATTTCTGCACAAACTATCAGAAACCGTCTCAGGGAAGCTCATCTGCATGCTCGTCGTCCTAATCGTGGTCTCCACCTCACTCCAGTTTGTCGCCGTAACCGACTTGAGTGGGCAAATGCTCACATGCGATGGCGTCTGGCCCGTTGGAGAGGTGTTCTCTTCACGGATGAATCCCGGTTTACACTGTTCAGGGCAGATGGCAGACAGCGTGTGGGTGAGCGGTTTTCTGATGTCAATGTTGTGAATCGAGTAGCCCATGGTGGTGGTGGGGTTATGGTATGGGCAGGCATATGTTATGGGCGAAGAACACAGGTGCATTTCATTGATGGCATTTTGAATGCACAGAGATACCGTGACGAGATCCTGGGGCCCATTGTTGTGCTGTACATCCAACAACATCACCTCATGTTGCAGCATGATAATGCACGGCCCCATGTTGCAAGGATCTGTACACAATTCTTGGAAGCTGAAAACATCCCAGTTCTTGCATGGCCAGCATACTCACCGGACATGTCACCCATTGAGCATGTTTGGGATGCTCTGGATCGGCGGATACGACAGCGTGTTCCAGTTCCTGCCAACATCCAGCAGCTTGGCACAGCCATTGAAGAAGAGTGGACCAACATTCCACAGGCCACAATAGACAACCTGAGCAACTCTATGCGAAGGAGATGTGTCGCACTTCATGAGGCAAATGGTGGTCACACCAGATACTGACTGGTTGTCTGAGTCCCCTGACCCCCTCAATAAAACAAAACTGAAGATTTCAGAGTGGCCTTTTCTTGTGGCCAGTCTAAGGCACACCTGTGGAATAATCATGCTGTCTAATCAGCATCTTGATATGGCACACCTGTGAGGTGGGATGGATTGTCTTGGCAAAGGAAAAGTGCTCACTATCACAGATTTAGAAAGATTTGTGAACAATATTTCAGAGAACTGGTTATTTTGTGTCTGTGGAAAATGTTTCACATCTTTGAGTTCATACCATAAAAAATAGGAGCAATAACAAAAGTGTTGCATTTATGTTTTTGGTCAGTGTATAACCGTGACACCGCAACTCCTGCTGCTTCATCCCCGCGGTAATCAAAAATCCCACACCGTCACAGCTCTATTCCAAACAGTGCCTGTGACGCAGCAGTAACACGTCAGGATTATGGCAGTACCAGCACTAACAGGGCTGGTTAAAAAAACATACCGGTAAAAGTCACTGAGAGAGAAAAAAAAAATTCTATGAAATTGCAACCAATGAAGGTCAGACATTGCTTTTCAACCATGCTTCAACCTTATTGTTTACAAAAAATATAATGAAACAGGCCTGGACAGAAATGATGATACCCCTTGAAAAGACGATACATAATGTGACCAAAGGGATATGTTAATCCTAGATATCTCCACTAGTTAGCATCATATGTGTCTACAATCTTGTAATATGTCAGGGAGCCCATATAAAGGGCTGCAGGTAGCTACTATGCTATTTTTTATTTTTATTTTTTTTAATTTTTATTTTACTTTTATCTATCCCACAATGGGGAAATTGTTCTCCGCTCTTTAACCCATTCCCTAGGGTGAGCTGCAGACTGGCCGCGCTCGGGAGGGCGACAGTTGGCTGGGGAGAGCGGGGATCGATCCGCCAACCCTTGTTAGACGACCTGCTCTACCATCTGAGCTAAACTGCCACCCCGTCCCCTATTTGGGGACATGATGTGTACCACACTAGGGGTGTGCCAAAATATCGATACGGTGATATATCGCGATATTTAGTCCCGCGATCGATTATCGATACGTCTTCATCAAGTATCGACCTTTTATTTATGTTAAAAACCCTGTAAAACGTTATATTAACCATCCTTTGGTAAGACAATTCCTTGGAGGGTCGATAGGGGGCGCTCGTTGCTAGATTGGCTGTTGCGGGCGGACGAAGAAGAACACACATTCAAACAAAGATGGCGGAGCGGGAAAACAATGAAAAGCGCCGGCAGTAAGTTGAAAGACGCGCCGGAAACATTGAAGCTGCATCAGCCGGAGTTGTGTGAGAAAGCTGTGGCTGTTGCTGGCCTGAAGCCGACACAGCCCGACGCGGATACATTTTTCCAGACGAAGCTACCGCCGTCTTCTGAGGGACAGAGCAGCGGCAATAAACGGAAAACGGTCCCTGCAGCGCGGTGGAGAACGAGGGATTTGGGTTTTTATTGAATGCAGTAGAGTTTTGACATTCTCTCTCAGAAATACTGAAAAAGGGTCCCTGCTCTGTACGTCCAGACCAGAGCTACAGCTGAGATGGAAACGGAAGAAAGAGAGGCATTCCTGTCCTCAGACCCCCCTTCTCCTCTAAGCAGATGTAGATGAGCAGCGTCTTGATGCTAAAAAGTCTGTGGTTCTCCAGAAAAACATGAACATAAACATACATCCCATGCAGCTTTTCCCCAAACGTGTTGTTCACAAAGACGTTAACTTTTAGATGCACTTCAAGTTCTTTATGTATTTTATCCCTGATAATTTATTTTAAAAGCAGTTTATGTCTTAAATAACTTAAAGGAAAGTTCCTAGCTACTTGATTTTTATTTTTCTGTGAGAATTATATTTTTGTTTACGCCACATTTGCACTAAATGGTGTCATTTATTTTTTAACAAAGACAATATAATTTGTTCACAGAATAAATATCTGATTTTCAGCTATTTTTTCAATTAAGCGATGGCTATGGTTTTGTTTTTCTGAAGTTAATACCAATGTGTCTGGCAGCTACTTGACTCATTCATTTTTTATCCTTTTTACAGCAATTTTGTACTAAATAATGACACTGCTGTTCATGTTCACTATTGTTTAAACTGAATTTTACAGATATTTCCAAATGAAAATTGTCATTGTTTGTCAAAGGCAGAGTATTACTGATTTCAGCAATGTTACACAAAAGTCTGTTATTCATTACACCAAATAGGACTCAAGTTGTTTATTATCATGGTGTTTAACAAATAAAAAATAAATGGGGAAATATTTTCCAAAAAGCTGTTTTTAAAGTTCTTCTTTCTTAAAGTTTGATATATCATGAGTTGTTAGAGACGAGATATATCGATTATCGCATTATCGCCATATCGTGATAGTATCGTTATCGTGAGGTACCCAGTGATTCCCAGCCCTATACCACACTCAACGTGGAACAGAGGAAGCAAAGGAAGAAAGAGTTGTCTAAGAACATCAGAAAGAAAATTATACACAAGCATGTTAAAAGAAAAGGCTATGAGATCCTCTCCAAGAAGCTTGATGTTCCTGTGACTACAGTTGCACATATTATTGAGAAAGTTAAGATCCATGGCACTGTAACCAACCTCCCTGGTTGATGCTGCAAGAGGAAAATGTATTACAAATCAAAGATAGAATAATATGAAGGGTAACAAAAGAGCCCAGAATCTCTAAAGAAATTAAAGGTGAACTTCAAGCTCAAGGATCATCAGTGTTAGATTGCAGCATCCATCGTTGTTTGACACAAAGTAGACTTAATGGGAGGACACACACCATTGTTAAAAACAAATAATAATAAAAACAGACTGGAATTTAGCAAACTACATGTTGTCAAGCCACAAAGCTACTGGGAGAATGTCCTATGGCCAGATGAGATAAAAATGGAACTTTTTGGGCAGGTACATTATGTTCACAGATGAAAAAATGAAGCATATCAAGAAAAGAAGACGGTCTCTACTGTGAAACAAGAAGGAGGCTCTGTTGTGTTCTAGGGCTGCTTTACTGCAATTGGGCATGGAGTGTCTTGAATCTATACAGAATACAATGACATTCCAATGAGTGTCAGAAAGCTTGGATCCAGTCGCTGATCATGGGTCTTGCAACATGACAGTGATCCAAAACACACCACTAAAAACATCCATGAATGGCTCAGAGGAAAACTTTGGACTATTCTAAAGTGGCTTTCTATGAGCCCTGACCAAATTTCCATTGAGCTGAAATATGTTGTCTGGAAAAAGGCATTCTTCAAACCCGAGACAGCTGGAGCTGTTTGCTCATGAGGAGTTGCCCAAAATACTTATCAACATGTGCAGAAGTCTCATTGACAGTTGCAGGAATCATTGGATTGCAGTGGTTGCCTCAAAAGGTTGTGCAACAAAATATTAAGTTAAGGGTACCATCATTTTTGTCCCAGCCTGTTTCATGATTTTAATTTTAACTCTGTTGAAGCATGGTTGAAAAGCGAGGTTTGATTTCCATTGGTTCAATTTCATAAAAATGTTTATTATTACTTTTTTCAGATTCAAGTTATTTCTGTGACCATGTGAGCTTTTCTTTCATTTACCGCGCAGCCAATCACATGGCAGCAACTCAATGTAAGTAGGCATGTGGACATGGTCCAGATGATCTGCTGCAGTTCAAACTGAGCATCAGAAGGGGGAAGAAAGATAATTGAAGTGACTTTGAGCGTGAAATTATTGTTGGTGCCACTGGGGTGGTCTGAGGATTTCAGAAACTGCTGACCTACTGGGATTTTCACCCACAACCATCTCTAGTGTAAACAAAGAATTGTAAGAAAAAGAGAAAATATTCAGTGAGCAACACTTCTGTGGCAGAAATGCCTTGTGGGGGGTGTGGTCGGTGGGAATGGGTGGGGTTCCTGTGCTGGGAGGGCTGGCGGGGGGTCCTAACCTGGGGGAGGTCCGCTTGCATCGGATGGGCTCTCATCTGCATCTGGGGCTGGGATCGCTCTGGGCCGGTTAAGCTGGTCGGCCCTGTTGGGGGAGGTGGGGTTTGCCTAGGAGAGGGGAGGGTCCACTATCAGTACGGGACCTTGGAGGTTTGGCGGGTCGGGGTCTCCGTTGAGGCAATCGGTGTCCCTGTGGTGTGGGCTCTGGTCCTTGCTCTCGTCCTGGCTTTCTCCAAATTCCATCTATAGGTGAGCCTGGTCGGGCCATGGTAACAACATTCCTTGTGGACCCCCACCGCTCTGGGGCATCTTTCTCCTGGGCAGGGGTGGCTGGCCCCTGCCTTGCTCTCACCTGGAACCAACCGTGGACTGGGTGGTCGGTTGTCTGGAGTGTGGGGTGGGTCTCTCTTGGGGGGCCCTGGCCCGTTCCCGGGGTGGGGGTATGCCCAGAACTCCTGGGTGGTGGTGCGTTGCTTGCCTGGGGCTGGGGGTGCTCTCCTGGGGTGGGGTCCCGTGTTGGGCCCTACCTGCGCTGCTCTATTGGTTAGGCTGGGGCTTGCACTCTCTGTCCCCCAGTGCCTCCCCGCTCTGTCAAAGGCCCAATAACACACACTCGCATTCACACCTAAGGACAATTTAGAGAAAAGAAATAACCTATGATGCATGTTTTTGAATGGTGGGAAGAAGCCAGAGTCCCTGGGGAAAACCCAGGCATGCTATATCACGTTGATTTATGATACATGATAACAGACATGGGCAAGGCTGGGACACAAGACTAGTATGGTGATCATGTAAAAAAAATGGGAATAAAGATAGAAAGGAAAATACAGTCGATCCACAAATATGCGATTGCTGGGGAGAAACTTTTAGTCAATCCACCTAAAATAACAGAAGGGGAGGACAGACGAGAGAGCAGTGCCTGCTAGACACAGCAGTGTTTACTTATTTGCCCTTTTTGTCCTTATCATGAACCTGACGTACAGCCAATAGAAATAGTAAGAGTAATAATTGGGTCAGATCTTATCTTCAAGACAACACTCAGCTTTAATAGCTCTGTCACCAAAGCAAACTCTGCTGCTGCTTAAAACAGCTAAACACCTGCATGAGGTCAAAATTCCTTCAATTCACAGAATTGACCAAACAGACCAAAGCCTTTGTTTTTGAAACTAAGAAAGAAAGAAAGAAAGAAACTCAAAAGCTGATTTCTAGAGGAAAAAAGAATAAAAGTTACAAATCTCTGAATCACAATGAGTTTTAATGCTCACGCGACAGTCACATCTACATCAATTTATACCATCTCCGTCAAACAGTGACACTCAGATCTCATGTCCAGATTAGACCCGTAGAAAATCCATGTCTTCGTCTGCTGTAGGCAGCCCTAATGGAATAGTATTCTGCCTGCTCTTTCAAAAGGGAAAAATTAAAAAAAACAGCAGCTCATGCAGAACACTGCTGCCAGAATTTTAATCAAACCCAGAAGAACTGACCACATTACTCCTGTTTTGTGTACTTAGACTGGCTACTATTTAAAAATAGAATAGATGAACTGTACTGGTTCTGGTTTACAAATCACATTGCGTTGTGGAACCCAAACATCAGTCAGTTCTCTCACTGGTTCACAATCCGTCATATCTCTGAAGGAAGCCATCAGCTGGTAGAACCATGCCAGATCCAAACAGGGTAAAGCTGCTCTTAGCTGTTCTGTTGCTCGCATATTGAAGCAACTGCCAGATAAACTTAGATGTTCTCCAACTGTTTCTAAAATTAAGTCAGAACTTACTTACTATTCTAATACTTCTACTACTTTTCTTTTTTTTCCAGAAAAGTTGGTCTAGGTACCACCACCGCTCTCAAAACCCACCTTTGACCCAAACCAACTTGCTGAGCAGCCACTACGCACATCTAACGCCCCTTATCTTTCTGTAAGGCTAACTGAGCTGCATGTGGCTAAAACCATTGCATTGCTATCAACATCATCAACTGACTCACATTACTTAAGATGCTAAATATGTTAACAATGCTAGTTTTACTAAAATGGCTAAAAGTAATAGCATCGGGATCAGCATTATCAACTGACTCCGAAAAACACAATGCTTGTGATGCTAATAATGCTAAACATGCTAGATATGGTGGCGTGACTAAAAGAGCTAGCATTGCGATCAGCATTATAAACTCATTCAGAAAAACACATTGCTAAAGATGCTAATAATGCTAACTATGCTAGTTATGCCAATACGACTATAAGTGCTAGCATTGCGATTGGCATCCTCCACTGACTCAAAAAAACATTGCTTAAGATTATCATATTGGTAAGAGCTACATGTGATAAGTTGATAGAAAATCCTTTTTTTTTTTCAAAATTGCGGACGATGATTTTATCTCCACAGCAACCATTTTATGTTTTGGTCACCTGGGGATAACGGACAGATCAACGTCAGTATCAGATGTATCGGAAAAAGCAAACTTTTGGATGTCCTTAGCATAGGAGGTTTTTCGCTAACTATGCCCTCATTCCTTATATGTTCATATGCAGTTAATTTTATGTTAAGTTCCAGCCTTGGATGCATGCATTCAATTTTCACAGTATTCCATTGAAAAACATGCGAGTACGCCACTTTTGCGAGCTCGCCACGCACACGCCCTTCAAAATCTACAACTTGTAATTTCAAATTTGTTTCCACAGTAGCTTGCTATTGATGCCCGAGAAGTTACGAGTCAATTGAAAAAAATCCCTAGAACAAGTTTTCATTTGTATCTGGCACTAGAAGTGCTTTTTTTATATTCAAAAGGTGGCCTCTTCCCAAGGTCACAGATTGACAAAACTCCAGAGGTGGTTGTAGACTTAAGCTAGCAGCGTGTGTGAAACTTAATGAAAATCGCTCGAATGGAGAGAAAAAAATGGTAGAAAATCACAAGATCACAGCTTTTGGCACAAAATGGCCGCCAAAGCGTAGGTCATGTCGCCATTCCGTAATGATTTCAAAATTTCCTTTGGATATCCCAGACAAGGATATGTGGGTTTTGTTAGTCGATTCTAAAAAAATGTTCTGAATTTTTTGGTTTTAGATGAGTCAGCACATTTTTTGCGAAGTTTTTTTGTTTACTATGCCCACAATTTTAACACTGTCATATCATATGTTACATCGTTTTGTTCAGTGTGTGCTAAGGAATCACATATTCATTTTTTATGTGCGAGCTAGCTAAGATCCAAACAGTTGCTAAATTTGCCTTGCGCACGCCGTTTAAAATCTACGACTTCTAATTCCAAAGTTTTTTCCACAGTAGCTTCCCATTGATGCCTGAGAAGTTACGAGACAATCAATTTAAATCTCTAGGACGAGTTTTCATTTGTTTCTAGAAGTAAAGGTGCCTTTTTTTGAAAATTCAAGATGGCAGCCGTTTTTCCAAGGTCAAATATCAACAAAACTTCTGTGATAGTTGTAGACTCAAGCTTGCAAATTCCGTGAAAATTGCAAAAACAAAAATGTTTTTTTCTTTTATTGTTGAAAAACGCAAAAATCCCCAATTCTCAGAGTTTACCACAGCCACGCATGTTGCGGGGGTCAAATTTTCACTCAAAGGCGCAGAAATCTTTCCAACTACAAAAAAATATGGTCCTTGCAGTCAGTGACTGGTGCTGTGTCCCGTGATAAAACTGCCATGTCTCGCTGCTGGCTCTTTTGTGGTGGAGTTAGGGGAATGAAGGAACAATTGAACATAAAAAGTATATAATCGTCATTAACACACTACTCACAATAAGTTAGGGGTACTGTGAAAAACTCAGTGCATGTTGTAATCCCTGAGTTTGTTTCACTTCACAGATTTTTGGAATAGGGAGGTAATTGTATTGTGGTGATAGACACACCTCATTAAGTGTTTTCCACATAATGGTCTTTCTGTGTTCAGTGTGTCTTACTTACTAGAGACAAAACCAAAAAAATTCTATAAGAAAAACATTTTCAATGTGGCATCAATGTCAACATCCTGTGGATATAAAAAGTGGATTTTACCAGTAAGTCATTCCAAGTTCATCTCTCAAACAGCCATGAACACATGATGTTGTTTAAAGGATACAGAGCAGCACATCCTGGCCATAGCACCTTCAGGTTAGTAGTAGGTTCTTAGATGTTGTAGATGAACTTGTCTTAAAGTGTCATCAGCAGACTTGCATCAAGACCCAGAACAAAACTCAGAAGAGTTTGTGACAGACCCAGGAGTGGAGCCCTGCCAGTGACAGACCACAATCATGACCAGAACCTAAGGACTTCTGACCTCAGACATGGTTTAGCAAATGCCACACAGCTGCAGGCCCGTTTATCAGATGTGAGGGGTACTAGGGTGTCCATTCACAACCGACTGCCCCACTTTGACTAAAATGACAGACGACCGTTGCAGGTGACTCCTCTGACACCAACACACAGCCGTAAACATTTGCAGTAAAAGATCACGTGCACTGGACAATGCAGCGATAGTCTACCATCCTGTTCAATGATGAGTGTCGGATCTTCCACAAAAATAATGGTAGTCAGCGTTGATGGAGAAGACAACGTGAGCGATACGCCAGGGTCAACAGGGTTCTTTGGTGGAGGAGGAGCAATATTCTAGGAAGGCATCACCCCCCCAGCACAAAACCTATTTGGTTCTTGTAGATGGTCCAGTAACTGCAGGTTCTTACATCATTAAACCATCATCCCCAAATTTCCCCTAGACACCCCCAACTTTCTATTCATGAATGATAATGATTCACCACATGGCGCCAGAATTGTCACAGTTGGACTTCAGTAACTGGCCGTACCTCATATGGGATTACCAGCAATAACGTCTGGGACCAGCTAACCAAAGATTGGATGATCAGACCCCCAAGTCTGACGAAATTTCATGTTGCACTTATAGAAAAGTTGAACACCTCAGAACGACATCATGAGGTTAGTGAGGAGCAAATGGTGGAAATACCTGCAATTGACATGGTCAACGTTTGTTATGTAAGGCTATCTTTTTTATTGTCCCAATATTTTGGGGTAACAAATATCAGTATCTGCTTTGACCTCCCATTATCCCTTTGCTTACACAAGCTCCCGCTAGTTTACAGCCTCTCACAACCTCAACCTAACTTGTAAGCAATATCAAAACTATCCAGTCAGACACTTGGGATCGAGATTCCAGGTCAGACAAGGAAAACAAAGACGTTCATGGATCTATTTGTCTGTAAGTGGATGTATCAGAATGGAGTGAAGTAGGGAGACTTTGGCCTGCACATTTTAGCTGCTGGGCCACAATTGAGAGCTATTTTAAACTGCTTTTTTTTAAGGCTCCTGATTCACAACAATTTCAATATAGGAATACCTAGAAACGCAATTTCAGGCTTAATTTTATTTATATATGTCCTCCATCCTGAGAAAATGCCACATGCCATAACATGTTAAAAACAGCATTTTCATCGAATTGGTCTTTAAAATTCAGGCCAAATAGGAGAAAAACTCGTGTAAATATCATTATCCCAAACTCATTGTGAGTATGTACAAGCAAACAAAAAATGTATGCACGAGAGATCTTGATCTTTTGCAAATCATTTTTCTTCCTCCACAAATGGAAGTACTTACAATAATACAAAAATTAAACAAAAATAAAATGTAAAAAAGGAAAAAACATTTATCTTAGTTCATGGTCAGGACATTAGAGCAATTTTTAGCTTTTTAGGTCTAAAAAATAAATTTGGTAAGGAACTCCTTCAGCGGCAATCGCACAAAAAACCGGCTTGTGCTGACCATGTGCAAAAGACCATATGAAGACTAGGACATGGATGTGTATGAACAAAACCAGAAGTAGCAACTTACATCCATATAAATAAGAATTAAAAAACAGTTTTGTTGGTAAACAAGTTACAATAGTTAAAGAAAAACTTGTGTCTTTGTGTTTTTATAAACATCCCATTTAATAGGGGTATGACAATTAATCAATTAATTGATGAATCTGTATGAGGCAAGTTGCTAATCAAATAAAGTTGAATCGATCTATACCATTATAAAATCGTCTCAAAATTAAATATGTCTTTTTTTAATCAATATTGGAAAAAAGCATTTGGATTGAGACATGGTAGGTTTACTTTACGATAGAGTAAAAATGACCAAGAACAACAAGATGTCATCAAAAACTGATCAGCCCATCATTCCAGTCCAATGTGTGGAAACACTCTGAACTAAGCAAAGACATGTGACCATCCAGTGTCTAGAATGTTCTATGTTCCCTTTGGATTATTGGGATGTGGGGAAAAAAACAGTGGGCTGAACTTTTGGAAACTAAAATGTGAATGGATTTGACATTAATTATTGTTTACTTGTTCGTTTGTACACATATTTTATTTATACTTGATTGTCTTGAAGAAATCCAAGGAATCTGGAAAACTTCACCTGCACTGTTCGGTACCCAGTTCTTTATCTCTGAGTCACACTGGTTGAAGTTTTGGCTGAAGATGTCCTGGATCCATTTTAGATCAGTGAATCGGATGCAGTCAGATCGCTTGATATGAGCCAAGATCGACTGTGAATCAGATCTTCAACCACAAATTATGATTGAATTGAATCTTTGTTATAATGAATCGTTCCACGCCTAACATTCAACCATAGCTACTTAATCATTTAAAAATACTTGCAATATCTGGATCTGTGGAGATGTGTGTGTGAAGGCTTGCACTGGTCATTTTTATGTTTATTGTTTTTTTGTATGGATGTTTGTATGTGTGTATGTGATTATATTTGTTCGTGCTATTGATAAGGACTTGATCATTCATCATCTTCTTCCATTTTGTCCCTTTCGGGATCACTGGGTTGCTGGAGCCTATCCCGGCCTCTTGTGGGCGAAGGAAGGGGACACCCTGAACAAGTCGCCAGTCTGTCGCAGAGCCTGAATCACATATCCATTCACTCTCACTCTCACACTCACACCTATGGACAATTTAGGGTTGCCAATTGACCTATGAAGCACAATGGCACAGTGGTTAGCTCTCTTACCTCACAGCAAGAAGGCCCCCGGTTCAAGTCCTGGCTGGGGGACTTGAAACAGAACATCACCTTTCTGTGTGGAGTTTGCATGTTCTCCTCGTGTATGCGTGGGTTCTCTCCGGGGTCTCCGGTTTCCTCCCTCCATCCAAAAACATGCTTGGTGGGTCAATTGATAAGGACTTTAGAAACTTCTTATTGTTTTTAAGTCTTTTTATGTCCTCCTGTGACCCCCCTTTTGTCTTACTTTTTAACACAGGCCTTCATCACACGGTTGCTGGAGGCATATTATTGGGTTATTATTAGTTTTATCGGTAACGCTTTACAGTAAGATTCCTTAAGAAACTACTTATACAACATTAACATGTATTAGTAATGTGGTATTAAGCTACTTACAAAGACCTTTATTAGCATTATCAGGAGCCTTACAAATTACTTACAAGTTGAAATAACCTGCTCATGAAGACATTTGTTAGAATTTGTCAATCCTTTATAAAATATTTGTTAGAATTTTCAATGTTCTACATATGCTTTGTAAGTTAACAAATGTACTAATACAATACAATTACAAATTGTATTGTCAAATCATATAAATAAATGAAATTAATAAAAAAATCACTCACTCAGTCACTCAAAATCAAATACATTATGAAAAAATATAGCCTAAACAGGGCATAAGCCAGCGTCACATTTGTGCCGGTCCCAAGTCCTGGTAAATGCAGGGAGTAGTGTCAGGAATGGGAGGGGCTGGCTCGATCCAGGCATGCTCCTAAACATACATTGAAAGTAAATTGACCGGGACTGAAGGAATGCGGATGCAAGAACAAGACAGTCGCCATTACGGGTTTAATAAATGTATCAACGGGCTGAGCCAGGTTGAGCAGCCACTGGTGCAGTTTTTGATGGTAGTAACAAAAATTCAAACTGACTCTCGACTGGAGAGACGTAGTTTGCCATCTCTCGGTGGGTGGAGTGTCCTTCCCCCAGGTGGACGAGTTTAAATATCTTGCTGTCTTGTTCACGACTGAGGGAAGACCAGAGCGTGTACCGGTCCGTTGTGGTGAGGAGAGAGAGCCAGTTCTCAATTTACCAGTCGATCTTCGTTCCAATACTCACCTATGGTCATGAGCTATGGGTCATGACCCAAAGAATGAGGTCCCGAATACAAGCGGCTGAAATGAGCTTCCTCCGCAGGGTGGCTGGGCGCTCCCTTAGAAATAGGGTGAGAAGCTTGGTCACCCGCGGAGAGCTCGGAGTAGAACCGCTTCTCCTCCACATCGAAAGGAGCCAGTTGAGGTGGCTCGGGCATCTAGTCCAGATGCCTCCTGGACGCCTCCCTGGAGAGGTGTTCCGGGCATGTCCCACTGGGCGGAGGCCCCGGGGAAGACCCAGGACACGCTGGAGAGACTACGTCTCTATGATGGCCTGGGGACGCCTCGGGGTCCCCCCAGAGAAGCTGGCAAGGGAATTCTGGGCATCTCTGCTTAGACTGCTGTCCCCATGACCTAGTCTCGGATAAGCAGAGGAAGATGAATGGGTGGAGGGATAATCATTTTAAATCTCTCTGTCTGTTTATCTATCTCTGTTCCGTCTTTTAATTCTTAACATCTCATCTATGTATTTATACTTTGTGTCACTTTCATTTATTTATTTAAAAGTTTTTCTTTGCTTTAGTTTTTTTGTCCTTTTCCTTAATGTTCATGTATTTGTTTTCATTTTTTTTATTACTTATTTACTTTATTTACTTAAAGAGTCAGTATCTAGGCTTCTTGTTATGGCCTTCACATCAGCTAAAATAACTACATTTTGTTTCCTTTCATGTGGCAAGGTGTTAGAGAAGAGGGTAAGAACTCGAGACAAAGTAGAGAAAGAGCTTTCACATGCTGCAGATGATACACCAATAACAATGGAGGTCACAAACATACGATGGAGCTGAGGAAAGGCATTCTTATATCCATGAAGATATGTGCAAGCAGTGGAGAGGTCTACAAACTCTACATTGCCGTCAGCATCAGTCTTTTTTAACTCTTTTTCCTATTATTTTTGCGACAAGAATCTTGTTGAAGAGTTTGTCACTGTCAAAATAAAATGATAAATGCTGCATACTTGTATAGCGCTTTTTTTACCTTCTTTAAAGGCCCTAAGTGCTTTACAGTCACAGATAGAGGACAAGAACGAGTTGAAATAATGGGTGATCAGCAGCGGCTGAGCTGCACTTTGTGCATTGACAGGACTATTATAATATTAGTTTTGCCAGTCATTAGAGTAAAATTTACTGGAAATAACTGTTGCTTATATAAAATTGCTGGAGATGGAAACATATCTTTTTCCCTTAGATGGAACAAACCTACAACTATATTTTATCTTATTGTCACATTTCAGTTCCTGTGCCTTACACTGGCGCTGACCTATAACCACCAGGAGCAATGTGGGAGCAATGTGTCTTGCCCAAAGACACTTCAAAACATGGGCGGGAACCCAACCTGTGATCTTCCAATCTACTTCTCCGCCATGGCTGCCCATAGCAGCCAATGATGCAGAGGTATTTCTTGCAGTGTGATGGTACACTGTCATGCATAAATACGATTTGGTTACGGAAATCGCGGGCCGACCAGCTCTCTCCCCATTATTCCAGCCCAAAACATGACTCCGCCCCCCTCCCTGCTGACGTTGCAGCCTAGGTTCTGTTGGAATATATATATATATATATATATATATATATATATAGATATAGATATATAAGCTTGCTGCTTTTTAATGGTGTTTTAGCTGCTCTCCTAATCCATGGAGATGAGATGTGGACGGTGCTGGTCCTTCTTCACTTGGTTGTTAACTAGGGGTTGACTGATTATCAGCCAGGCCGCCCATGGACTGGAAGGTGGTGCTTTGTAGTCCATTATCATTTTCGGTCCTTGCCACAGACTCCAAGCACCACTCTGTTAAAACTGTGACTCTACTCTTAACTTAGTTCAGTTGCGCCATATCTCAGAGCCTTGCAGGCAGGTCTATTCGCCCTTCTGGTTTGGTAAAGTTCTGATGATAGTCTTGTGAAAAGTATCATCCACTAGTTTCCTGATGAATCCCAAAGCGGCTTCTGCAAACATACTAATGTCATCAGAACAGCATTGAAATATGTCCCAGTCAACGTCATCTAGCATCCTGTGGAGCAGCCTCCGATTGGTCTGTCCAGCGTGAGAACTCTCTCCAAGCTTAGTGCTTCTTGCTTGAGCCTTTGTTTATATTTTGGCATGAGAAGATGGCAGAGTGGTTGGATTTCTCAAAAGCTGGATGAGATTGTGCCTTGTCTGGGGTGTTGCAGCCGTCTAGTATTTTTTTACCCCTGGTGGGGCAGCTGATTTGCTGATACCTGTAAAGCACTTTACTACCTTCTTAGAAGGTCCAATGCGCTATACAGTCACAGTCCCATTCACACACTGATGGTAGCCGAACACTGGCACCAACTTATAACCAAATGAAGCAATGTGGGGTTCAGTGTCTTGCCCAAGGACACGTTGACACATGGGCGAGCAGGGCGGACCTGTGACCTTGCGATCAGAGGTCGACTGCTCTACCTCTACCCCATGGCTGCCTTGTGCCTCTGTAAAGCAGAGGAGATTGCACTCCTTATCCTGGTCCTGAGGTGCAGTGACTGGCTCTCAGCCTTTTTCTGACGCCGGCACATTTACCCCTGGGGTCACTGTTACAGGTTACAATCTCAGGATCTAACTTGGCCAGCAGGGATCCAGAGACAAAAACGTCAAATTGTCCAACGTTATACTCTTTTATTATAAACTACAGGTACAGTAAACTCACTAATAATTGAGAAAATGTTGTCTTGAAATTGAATATTTAGGACATATTAAGATTGAAATTGAAAAATCAAACTATGACCATGGAAATCTAAATTTAAATTTTTTTTTTCTTTTCTTTTTTTAACTTGTCCTGTCCAACATCTGGGCAGACAGATGAGAGCTGAAGGCCTCTTGTGTTGGAAAGATTTTACTTTAACAACAGGGGTTATGAATCTACAGACAAACCAGAGGAATGTCTGAATAAACCCCTTTTGGAATCCAGGACAAACTTTATTCATTTCAATCATATTTGAAAATCTTTGGTGTTGGACGGAAAAGGAAAGGAGAGAAGGATAGAGAGGGATGTTAGAGAGGAGGGGGATAGGAGGGTGATAATAGGAGGGGGGGGGGGGGGGTAGAACCATGAAGCAGCATAAAGCAACAAATTTAATTTTCATAAAACGTCAGTCCTATTTATTGTGGTGGTTTATTGGCAAGAATGTCTGCTTAAGAATGAGAGAAAAAGGCTTCAGAAAAACAAACTACTATTGCTCAATATCTCAAATTTCAGTTTATTTTGATTGTATTATAGTGGGTTTTTTTAAAAAAGAAAAAATATTTGGGTCAATGAGTGTATATGAAAAGAAAACTCTAATTTCTAGTTGATAATGAAATCCATTGCAGGGTCAGACAATTAGTAGAAATGAAAAAACAAGAAGATACATGGAGACATCTGATCACTGCCTGAATTGGGTGTTGTTTTTTAGCCATTAGTTAAATAATAAAAGATTTCATCCAGATGGAGTTTGCTGTTGAGAAGACAGTTGTGGTCTTCTTCTTCTTAATATCAGCACAGAAGAAAACGTTTAAAACCATAAAGTACTAATAAACATATTTAATAACATTACCATGAGAACTTCCCAGAAACCCTTGTCACCAGAAACGCATAAAAAGCAACCTGACCACAATAAACGCTATGCATATTAACTGGAATTCTAGAACAGAGGTAAGAAAAAGCTGTGCAACTGGAGCTCTGAAATGATTGATTGTAATCATAGTTTAGTTGGCAGAAAACTGTTTTAACAACTTAAGGATTCCAAGCTTCAGCTTTTTTGCAGTAACTGAAAAAAGTAGGGCAAAGGCCACTCTGTAAAAATGCTAACACTCTCAAAAATTCAAAATGAGGTCACAAACATGACTCTTTGCTTTCAAAAATAACAGTTTGAGAATAATGATAATAGAATGTATCTACATCAACATCTCTGATAAAGAGCATTGAACATACATTCAAGTCATCTCAATGAGCAAAGCCCTTTTAGATGGTAGAGTCATTTTAAAGGCAATCTCCTTCTGCAGACCAGGGGTCGGCAGCAGGTATGTGGCTGACCAAAAAAGTGTTTTACTAACTACACATGTAAATAGAACCAGCAAAGCAATATGAACATATTCTAAAAATAATCAATGAACCTCCAGTACTCCCAGATCTTTATTCTTTGTATTATTTATTTATTTCTTTATTGCTGTAGTTTTAATGGTTAAGCTGGTCAAAGGTTAGGACACGCCTCAGTTCGAAGAAGCCCTGCATAACTGTTTGAATTCATTTTATTTGTTTTTTAATTGGTGATATTAAAACTGTGTAGTACCAATCAGTGCCATGATTTTGTCAATAGGATACTACATATATATTTATCTTAATGACCAATAAAATAGTAATATTGTGATTATAATCCCCTGTGTTTGTTACAGCCAGGTAAAAGTGTGTTTAATATAGTTTAAAGGGCTTTTCATCTGCATATGGGGAGTGCTGGGTAAGCAAACTAGAATCTCTTTATACATTTGACCAATTGGATGGAGCCCTTCTATGTTAGATGTTCGCCTCCTATGTAGACTAAGGTCATTTGGATCGCAATGTAGGTTATGCCAACTCTTGAATTCAACTGTTGCAGTGAAATGGAATTGATGTTTTTGGTTGTTATTGCTATTTGTTAATTTATCACAAGTTATATCATCATGACAATATGAATCACTACTAACGCAAATCGCAAGTTTTTCTCATATTGTGCAGCCCTAATGTCAAACAATTTAATCACTTAAAGAACTAAATACAACTATATTTGAAACAGTTAGCATGTCTACGAACTATAATTTGGTATGATTATATGATATAAACTTATAAACCCAAAGACTTTAAATAAAAAAATAAGAAAAAAATCATGAGTATGAAAATACATTTTCTTAACACTCATCACATTATAGTCAGTTGCCCCATATTATGTAGAGCAGGCCTGGTGAGTGGGAACAACTATCGCAATAAATCCATATTTTGAGTAAAGACTCCTGGTTTGGTCTGTTAAATGCAGATTTCTTTACTTCTTTAGCTCTCTTACTGGCTCTTTTCTGTGTGAAATAACCTCACAAAGACAATTGTTTTTGTTAACTTTGGGTTTCAATTAAGCTTGAAGTAAATCTATTTAAACATGTGACCGAGACTTGATGTGAATCATGAGGGAGACTGGTGGGATGGAGACAATTCAGGAGTTTTTCAAACTAAAGTCAATAAATAAAAGCTAAAATGGATATAATGTTAAATCCCCAAAATGACTAACAGACTGGCACAGTCCATGGCTAAGAAATTGGATCCCACTGTTTTACGGTGCAATAGCAGCAACCATCATTGTTTTTCATAGTTGGTCTAAAGTGTTTGTGGAGACATGGTCTGTTGTGTTTCAATCTACATAATTCCGTAGCATCTTTTCTACACTTAATTTTAAATGATGTTTTCAATCTATAACAATAAAGTTTTTAGTGGGCTGCTAGAAGTTGAAGCTGGGGTAACTATGGTGCTCTGGGGTTCTGTCCTCCTTTCTCATCTACTTCTACTCTCCTCCTCTTCTCTATTCTTGAGCATTACTCATCATTTAGCTCTCCATGCCTCTGTTTGGTGCAGTGATTCATGTACTGTCCCTCTTTCCCTCTCCCCTCCAGGGAGTTTTAGTATTATCCTATTGAATTTTTTGCATTTATGATCCTTTTTGATTTCATGTTTACCTTACCACTACCGGTACGAAGCCCATTGAGACGACTGTTGTTGTGAATTTGGGTTATATAAATAAAATTGAATTATAATGACTTGAATTATTTAAAACAGCAACAACCAGCAACTAGCAACTTTTATTAATGGAGACTTCTGTTGACTTTGGCCTGTGTCCCTCAGTCTTCTTGAAAAACAGTAAAAGGGGTAATGTGATGTCTTCTCATGCCCCACCACACTCAAAGCAGGTCTGGCCAAATTTAAAGGGTGGACCAATATTCACTGCCTTCATGCAGAAAATCCCCCAGCTGCAGCAATAGGAGGTCGCTTTGTTTTCCAGTCTCTCAGTCCAGACTGTCACTGACATAAATTGCATGTGCACACGGCTGCTGTTGGCTCAGTCTAGTTTGCATGAGATGTGAACCTAAGTATGGACAGTTTACTTAAAATGGCCAGACAGATACTTGAACAGAGAACTCTTAACACAGACAATTAAAAAACACTAGTTAGAGGATGGCGTCTGCCTCTTAAAAGCAAAACAAATGTCGCTGGAAAAGGAAGAATGAACTTGAAAATTAACTAATCAAAACATAAATAAATAAAAAAGGGAATGAAATTGAAGTGAAAATACAAGAATGCAAAAAAGAAACACACATTCAATCCTAACCATTTTTACACCAGTAGGAAAAGCAGAGAAAACTGAAACTGAACCTGTTGTTTGTAAAACAAAACTCGTGGTCTTCTGGAAACAGCAGTTGCTCTGTTTTAGCCATCAGGCAATCCTCTGGGATTGAATTCCACGGCTGATGGCCAGTTCTTCACCCATGACACAGAAGGAAAAGAGCTCAATTTTACAGCAAAATGAGAGAAGAAAACTTATTTTGCTCTGGAAAACAAAATTCCAAGGTGAAGCAAAAAGAGGATATTCACCAAAATGAAAAAAAAAAGTCCCAACCAAGAAAAATATAGTATAAGAATCTGCTTTGTTGAGTAGTATAGAAAGAGTAAAAACCAAAATAATCAAGTAAGGTTAGACTTTTCCTAATGCTTTAACATTAAATATGAAGACAGTTTTCAAATACTTACAATTTTAGTACTGGTCAAGACTCTGAACAAATGCATTTGATAAGCAAGAGAATATTTATACATTTACATCTGGAAAGGCAGTTGTTATTGTGCTGTCAATATTTTTGGCCTAAGAAACTGTGCTGATTAAAAGAGGTTTATGATGATTACTTTGTTGTTTCTTCAGGTCTGGCACAATGCTTCTTTTTGCCTCCATGTAAAAATCATGACCACAAATCCCTAAACTAAAACAAAAAGCACAAGTTCCAGGTCTACAGCTGCAGAGTGAACACAAGTCTTAGTCATGACCAAAACCCCCCAAGGCCCCCTTGAGGCTTCATTCATGTTGTCAGATGTTAGAAGACCCATGCAGAGCAGAACTGCTGATTGTAGAGCCTGATGGTCTATTATGTGTAAAGGTATCCATTCAGCATGTTGTGCTGTCTGGTTGCACTTCAGTCTGTCATCACTTGCCCCCCTGCTTTTAGGTACCAACAGAAATCCAACTCATCCTGACATTTGTCAAAGCATTCACAAGAACTGAGCTGGAAAGGTTTCCACAACCGTTAAGAAACATGACAATCAAAGATCAATCAAATTTCTGTTCAAGACCCACTCCAACGAAAAATGTGTTTGTGTTTTTAACATGTTCTTATAACATTTTTATCATGATGGAGGACATATACAGTAAAGAAAGATTTCTGAGTAGTACTTTACTTAAATCATGACAGATCAGGAACAGACAAAAACAGGCAGTTTGGAAAAAGTCTCTTTTGTGATGTTACAAATGTGTTGGGCAGACCACAAACTCCCTGCTTCGATCCAGTCCAATGCATCCATTTATACAGGACTACATCCATGTAGGTCTTTACTTTCGTCGCCTGACCTTGCATCTGCCTCAAAACTGTACAGCTGGATAGATCCAATGCTGTTTGCCATTTTTGTTGCACCGCTAATGATAGGTTGGGGTTATGAGGAGGGTCTTTAAGCTAATGGGAGAGAGTGTAAAGGAAGGGTGGATGGGATATCAGCGAAGGCATACTCCATATTACAGATATTTGGATTTTGCCCAAAAAACAGCATATGGTAATCATAATTAAAAGACCACTGGGAACACATTGAAAATACATAAAATATGACTGGAGTTGGACTTTAAACACTGTTTAAATATTAAGTGAAATTTAACTGTGATATAACCTTAACTTTCATAAAGATTGAGAATTTCCATTTATCAAGGCCTCCTTTCTAATAAGAAGCACAGATCAAGACATATAACTATGCTCCAACTATATAGCTATACTATTCAAACCAACTTGGAATTGATTTAGATAATAAGTAATAAGTATTGCCATGGCAATATTTAGGATTGCCCTGAAATTTCCCGAAATGAGTCTCAGAAAATAGATGGAGTGAATTAATAAGATAACAATTATGACAAAACAATTCAGGACTAATAGGGTAGTGTCATTGTTTTAGTTCAAAAAGAAATGATTGTAACCTATGTCCCACCAAATGTAAAAGCACGGTGGGCGCTTAGATGATAGAGTAGAGTCCTACTAGCTGTTGTGAATTGGTGAGAGTACTTTTACCCCCATTTACCCCATCCCCTTAAGGGGTAAGAAAGCATAAGGCACAGTCATGGATGGGAAAAAGATGATGGATTATCTCTCTCCAACCCATTTGATTTGCATTTGCTCCACTCCAGAGTTGTGCTTCTGTTATAGCAGAACTTTTTCAGGTTTAATTTAACTCAGACACCCTAATGTGCATTAAACATTTTTTCAATGTTTTTTACAGTTTCAAACCAATAGTTACTCTTTCTGTATTTTTCCAAGAAGGTATCAATCAAGAAGTATTTTCTTCTCAAAAGAAATATCAGTAATGTACAACATAAAAGCCTAAAAAAATGATACACGATTCTTACAGAAAACACCTACATTGCCGACGACAAACTCAATATTTTGCAGCAATCAGCTCTAATTGTCTTTTTACAGTAAATGTAAAGAAGATCAAGGTGAAACGCCATCCTGGCATGCAGAGGTCTTAGGAGCTTGAGTGGTCTGCTATCTGAGGTAAAAGCCCATGGTATGGTGTCCCACAGCAGACAGACTAACAAACCACAGATTCCACTTACTAATCAAAAACATGGCCTACTGCATTGCTCAGACTGGTGTTAGCCCAGCCGCATACAGGAGACCATCTTAGCCGTCAGGTAAGTGATAGGGGGCTGGGCCTCCTGCGTTTTATGCTCGTGAAAATACGGGTACCGTGGCTCTTTGCCTCATTTCATATTCCGTTTTCCGCCTCTTGAACCAAACTCTAATCCATCAGAATGAATAAAAACACATAATAATAAAATTAATTTGGCAGAGTGGGTGTTTTGATGCTGCTCTGGACACATAGCAATATTTTAATATTCCATCAATTATCAGTTTTTCATGCAAATAGTCATAATTACTGTGTAGAAGATTGCTGGGATCTTAGGTGGCAGCAATCACTCCAGTAGGTCGAGTCAGGACACATTTAATGTGAAAGTCCAGGGATTGACATTGTCACCTTCCTTTGAAGGGATTGGATTTATTTGTAGTTGTGTGTGGTTCATGCTAATCACGCACTCACAACCCAAAATGCTCAGCTCCTGTCTCATCTGTGCAGCAGCTGCAGGCACGCCCGTTGGTGGTGTGTTCAGGAGCGGGTGGGAAATCTTCACATCAACCATTTTCCTTTTGTATATTTACTTTTTAAATAAAAAAGAAAAAGAAGTAAGAAATGTAACACATTTTTACTGAAGGTCAAAATTAAATTTATGTTACACACATCTGAAATGTAATGTATTTAATATGTTTAAATACATAGACACCAGAAGGATGCTCTGTCCAAACGTTTGTGTATTTGTTGGTGTAAGGGTCATTGAAAGAGGAATGTGGAGATATAAAGAACTACCAGTTGAATGAATGGTGAAACATTCAGTTTTATCATCGTAAATCTGACGTCAGGGGAGTCAGTTCCTCACCAGCATCAACCTCACTGCACGTCACTGAGTAGTAGTGTGCGTCAGAGAGAGGCAGATAATTAGATGGTGAGAGAGAGAGAGTGTGTGGAGGGGGTCTCTGACCTCCAGGGTTAACTCTGGCTAAGCTGCATTGATGTGTGCATTGAGAGTGGACACTTTCCTTGAAATAAACACAAGTGCAATACTTGGTGTTGTACTGTAAGTAGAGGAGTGTGTAACGGGGAATAATATGGCTTTAACTACGTGTTTGTGTGTGTACGTCTTGGCGGCAGCGGCTCAGGCGGTAGAGCGAGTCGTCCAATGATCGAAGGGTCGATTCCCGCTCCCCCCAGTCATTAACAGTGCAGCTCCACTGGTGTGTGAATGTGTGTGAATATCCCGGTGATGGTCAGAGGGGCTGTAGGCGCAAACTGGCAGCCACGCCTCTGTCAGTCTGCCCCAGGACAGCTGAGGCTACATCAGCAGCTAACCATCACCAAGTATGAATGAGGAATGAATGATAATGGACACACTGTAAGCTCTTGGAGCACCAAGAAAAAGCACAGATAGGCGAAAAAGAAAATTCAGTTTCAAACTATTCGGCGCTCCTGAGAGCTACGTGATATTTGGACAAGATTAGGGTGTTTTCTTACTAGATAACGTAATTTCTTAAAAAATATACGTTTGTCTAAAAATATATATTTATAATCGGAACCTTTTGGCGACTCAAAATCAGATTATTGTCAGTGTAGCCGGCTTTCCGGGGTTCGGTGTCGGTAAAGCGGAGTTTCATCTGTAAAATAAGGAGCTCAGAGACACGTTTGGGTGTAGAGGGCCGCTGCAGCCTTTATTCTCCTTTTCATTCACACCCTGAAGTTCATTTGTCACCTGACGTCATGAACCTGTCATCCCAACACCAATGTGGAAGTAAACAGTGTAACAGACGCCCCCTCCTCCACACGAAACGTCCCGTTATTAGGGTTGGGCGATGTCCCCTAAATTGGCCGTTGACGATGTTTGCAGTCAACCATCGGGATGGACGATGATATCGTCGGGGGGGGGGGCTATTTTTAATTTTTCGTTTTTCATTCTTATATAATTGCCTATTCCTTATTTTACTTTATTACTTTATTTATTTTATTTCCCAAATAATGACTCATCCGCGATGATCCAGTCTAAACTGGGGGAGGTGACTTTAAAAAAATAAAATAAACAAAATAGAAAAGAAGTGGTCCGGTCCTGCGTTTGATTAGACCGGTGGAGCGAGCGACCGTGTCTCTAGCAGAGCAGACGGACTTACAGTTTTGTGTTTTAGGGGAAGTAAGGATGCTTTGTTACGTGTGGGAGACTTAGGACTGTGATCCGTCCCGCAGCTCTATGTGAACGAGCAACTGGAATTTAGGAGAAGCGGGTCTCCCGGTAAAAGTGTGTGTCGGGGCAGAGCTCGGAGCGCTAGCTTAGCTAACGGTGTGTGTAAGCTTCGAAGCAGAAAGGCCGCTCAGTCCTTAAGAAACCGTTCAAACAATCAGGTGGATTTGTGTTTCCAGTCGTGTCCCGACAAAATAAAGGCTGATGTTATTCCCACATATTTACGTGCAGCCAGGATGCAGATTCGGCTTCCGGCTCCGTTTTTCAACAGAAAACTCACTGACCACATGGATTAAAATTAAAATGATGAGCGAAGAGGCGCTACATAATAACCGTAACATTAATAAAAGCACGTTTCGGAGATCATCTAGTATATTACCGAGCTGACGTATCTATGTATTTAGCCGCTCAGCGGAACTAAGTTTCACTTCGGGTTTTTAAAAACACTACTGCGCATGTGCAAATGATTTATTCCGACCGAAAGTGTGACCCATGTGAATGTTTATAATCTGAAAGAGTTTTTCTGGGCTCATGTACACGGTTGGGTTCTAATCCGACCAATAACCCTTATCAAGATATTTTGTTCACGTAACCGCGTCTTATGGTGTGACTCGCAGCATGGCGGGGGCGTGGCATCACGATGGTGGTCTCTCCATCGGGATGTCAGTCACCCATCACCGTCCATCGGCACAACCCTACCCGTTATAACATAAAACAATAAAGATAAATGAACATGGTCTGTTATATTACCATTAGAACGCTAAAAAAGTCAAAAAGGGCTCCTCCTCAGACGGAAGCGTCACACAAACGTAGAGATCTTGTCTTTAATGGAGGAAGAAAGGATTCAGGTGGACATCTGCAGGGACTGTTGAACCTTTCCTGCGCCATGACTTCTCTTTTTTTCTTTTTGACCGTGGTCGGAAAACGCAGGGGAGATTTTCTCCAGGGCTGAAGGCGGATCCTCGTTCGGGGTTCACTTTCCCGTTCAGACCCTCAGCCTCCAGAGCGAGTAAATAAAGACTCCAAAACAGTTTTTCTGGGGGGGACACCTTCTATTTATGACGGTTCTCCGTCCTCCGAACACACAATATAAACGCACACTCTTCCGTTCTGCGCTCTCACCCCCCTCCCTTGCACGCGGTTCTTCCTCCTCTCACACACGCACACGTGGTCCCCAACACATACACACCCCCACTCCACAAAAATACCGACGCCGTCGCCAACGGCTTCATCGGGCTGCAGAGATCCTGCAAACCACCCATCAATAAATAAAACATTAATAAATCGTAAATCAAACAAATGAGCTTCCAAACATTTGGAACGTTATCAATAAACATTCAGCTCACCTGTTCAACTACATTTAGTCGGTCTGCTTTGCTGCTGCGCGGCGTTCACCTGCTGCTCTGTATGCTCACCTCCACTTTAATCTGGTAAAATTACGAGTTTTTTTCTCGTAAATCTACGGTTAAGGCAGAGGAGGTAGAAGCCATGCTAAGTGCTAAGCTAAGGCTAGCAGTATTTAGCTAAGGAGAAGCGATTTACTTAACAAACAGAATAAAGTGGACACCAAGCGGTTACCACTGTAGTGTTTTCACTAGTATACTAAAAGATGCTAAATGTGAATGTGAATATTAAACCAGATAACACTTAAGTTATGTAATAGTAATCAGGCTAATGCCAAACAAGAGCAAACAGTCAAGCAACAATCAGGCACTGGATTGCGCTCACCCGGAAATGACATCACATGAAGGTAATATCGATGTCCATGTCCAGGCGAGATTCAGGACAGGCGAAAGGCAAATAAAGTCAGAGACAAAACAGAGTCAGAAAATGAGAGGATCAGGTCCAGATATAACGCTCAGTAATGCAGGCAGAGTGGCACAAACAATTCTTCGCACAGAGCGAGGCTCAGTACAGCACTTAAGTGTACTGTGAGTGATTGCAAATGAAAATCAGTTGTGTGGCATCTTGAAACCTTGCGCTAGAGTTGCTGGGAGATGAAGTGCACTGCTCTTTCAGCCCAGGCGATATGTGATTTGGAACTGAAAATATGAAAAGAACTGGGACCAATGCGCCTGCTGTGTGTTCAACCGCTTGGCGGACTTGATGTAATCAAGGTTCTTGTGGTCAGTGGAGGACTAACAACTATTTTGTCCACCACTGTAGTCGTTAACATAGCAGTCTCCTTTCTTGGTTTTGTCGGTGGTGTTCTCCGTTGACCCCATTTACTGCGAAGTAAAATGCCAGTAAAGCACTAAAACAGCTCACACTCTGGTAAAGAAAATTAGAGATAGTAAAAACACATTCTCCAGTTACTGGCTCTTTTTCCAGTGCTGTAAAAAGTTTAAAGGTGCTCATAATTGCAAACACACCTGCAACATTGTGGGCTCATGTTCCTTGAATGTTTATATCTGGGCCTGTCCTTGTTTTTTCATCTTTTCCTTTTTAAATTATCAATATTTTCTGTGAAATGCAAGTCTCTTATTGTACCGTAATGGATTTATTTTTTTAATTTCACAATATTAAGATTGAAAATTGACCCCCAAAAAAAACAATTTTTTTAGAAGAATCTATTGTAAAAGATTTTTACAAAAGTAGAGTTCCTTGCATGTGATTTCCAACTTCTGACAGATGGACCTCAGCTGCTGTTGAGCAGGCATTCCTCAATGTTTATTATAGAGACAAGTCTCATCCATCAATAATTCTGTTAAATTTTTATCTTTTTGCATTCTATCTTATTATAAACATATTTTTGTGGGCCAATACCAATACTGATTATTAGTAGTCAAGAAGGCCAATAACTAATATTTGAAGCCAACATAAATTTGCAATAAAATTAAAAATATTGGCATCAGAATTTAGAATAAGACAAAAACAAAATAAGACAAGCAAGAAGGCCCCCGGTTCAAGTCCCGGCTGGGGGAGCTGAAACAGAACATCAGTGGGGGGCCTTTCTGTGTGGAGTTTGCATGTTCTCCCCGTGTATGCGAGGGATCTCTCCGGGATCTCCGGCTTCCTCCCACCGTCCCAAAACATGCTTCATAGGTCAACTGGCAACTCTAAATTGTCCCTAGGTGTGAGAGTGAATGGGTGTGTGACTGTGGCCCTGAGACAGACCCCGTAAGTGATAAAAACGGTAGAAGATGAATGAATGGACTAATATATATATATATATATATATATATATATATATATATATATATATATATATATATATATATATATATATAAATGGCTCTAAGAAGTGCAGGAAGCAGCACCTTTTATTTGTTTTTTTCGTTTCTTTTAAAGTTCTCTGAAATTATGATAGTACATAAAGTTCAAGGGCCTAAATAATTGTTTGTTAAGGCCTTTCAGAGTAAACTATGTCCATATATCTAATATAATATTACTTTTGGCAAACTAAAGGACAAATTATTATTAATTATGAGTTATTTCTTTCCTTGTGGGTGCCACCCATTTCATGACGTCAACCAAGAGTCAGCCTCAGTAGCGTGTCTGCATTTCTCCCACAAAAACAAACAACATCCCAACTTTTGCAAAGATGGATGTGCATATTGTGCACATCAAATGAAAGCATTTAGCCAATCACTGCTAGCTCCACAGAGAAAGTGCAGGGCTCCACATAGCCGTTTGTCCGCTGGCCCGGTCCAGCTCGCTCGATCAAGACTTTATTTTTCACTTGTCCGCTCGGGCCACTAAAATATCTAACGGTTAATATATTTTTCACCTTTTTCAATAAAGTATATTCTGCGAAAACGTGTAGATTTACCTCGTCTTCATCGCTTTGAAAGTTTGACGTACGCCATGATTGTTTTGGTCACATGCCGTGTGACACGGGCGCACTACGGTGGTGCACACGCAACAGCGAACAGTGTTCAGAGACTGAAGCATGTCAGAGATGTGGAAGACATGACAGGAATAGACAGGAATATGTGAGATGGAGTAATGGGTGGAATTAGTAGTATGGACAGCAAGATATGTAATTTACTACACTGCAGGGCTCTCTTCAAAAAATCTGAAACAGACTAGAGCAGATTTAAGTTTGGTCTATTTTCAGTCATTGAAAAATGTATAAATAAGTGCTAGATGTCACCAGAATGCGGCGTCCGTCGCTTGGGTGCTGCCTGTGGCGGTGGCAAGTCACGCTGTGCGCGGTGTCAGAAATGTGTGAATGTTGTTTGTGAGGAACTAACATTATAATACACCTAAAAGCTCAAAAGGTTTATTTTGCATGAGATAAACATCAATTTTTAAACGTACAATTAACATTGTTAAAAGACATTTCCATTAAGGTGCTATTGACTATTGACATGTTACAACTGACGGCCCTTGTCACTGGTAGTGGGACAATCAGAGGACTTTTATTACAATTTCAGGAAAGTGTTCTGTGTTAAAAAAACTTTGGACACATTCATAGACCTTGAACAGCTTCTCCAAATGAGAAAACTTCTCAGGCCTCTGTGTTCGAAGGCCCTGAGAACAGCGTTGGCTTGTGATTGGCTCTGCCTCTTACCTGCCTCTTACCAGATGGTGCAATGGGTGGAACAATGCTGGAGACACAAAGGGGCGGCTGCCTATGAGCCAAAATAAGCCCTTCAGAATCTGCCCGTCAAATACAAAAAAAAGGCAGATGCCAATATATGTCAAAATAACAAATATTGGCGCCTATAATTGGCCTGGCCGATAATCGGTCAACTCCTCTTATAGACTTTTCGGCTTTTTAGTGGGTCAACTTATAGACTGTGGGACTGACAAATGCATTTGCAGCAGCAGTTAAAAATAAACGCAACACTATTTAGCAAACTACTATACGATTACCGTATTTTCTATAAGGTGCACTTAAAAGTCTTAAACTTTCTTGAAAATGTAGGGTGCGCCCTATGAGGCAGTGTGCCTAATGTGTTGTTGTGGGACGTAGAAGAAGGCGGCATGAGAACAGAGGAGGGAGGTGTGGGCGTGAACAACAGGAAGCACAGTTTAAACTGCAAGCTCTCAGCTACGCGGAGGAACATAGGAGCAGCTGCCAGAGAATTCAACATAAATGAATCTATGCTTCATAAGTGGAGGAAGCTGGAAAACGAACTCCGACAGTCAAGATGACGCAGCTAATTTTCCCTGGAAAAAGGCAGTAATGGATTATTGATCAGCGACCGCTTGGAGAAGCTTCTCTGCAGTCACCATTCAACTAAGGGCAGTAACGCTAACGGGGGAAGCTTTTGCTTTCCTTTTATAAAACGCCGTCACCTTTTCATCCATTTTGGTGGCGCAGCGACTTTCAGCAGATTACAATGAAAAGCTGTTCATTTTCCCTTCATACTGCAGTAATATGGATTAATATTTCTGCCACTATGTTACACACAAAACTTTCTAAGTATACATATAAGTACACATAAAAATATTAAATATTTTCTTTTCTTTTTTTTTCTTTTTTGCTTTCAAAAACTTTTGCGTTTGCAAAACACAATTTTTTGCATGTGTTGGTCAAATCTCGCATTTTTTCCTACCTTTAATGTTGCTGTCGTTAGTTTCAGTTTAGCATGACAAAACTTCGAGCCAACAGCTGCTGATTGGTCCAGATTCTAACCAAATTAATTGGCACATTTATTTAACATGGTGTCTGCTACCAAGGCTCAGAAACCAAACCAGCTCTTTTTACCCTCAATTCTGTCTCTTTGGAAGAAGACATTTTCATTTTGTATCATTTTAACAATGATTCATACATTCTTTCTTAGCATTGATTAATTTTATTAAGTCAGATTTGTGAATTTATGGCTGAGGATCTCCTGAAACTGTAAAGTTTATCTGCTGACATTAAATCAACAGGCCTGTGTGTGATCTGAGAATCCTGCAGAGCAAATTATTGGTAAAAAGTTTGATTTTCTTTAAGATCTGTCTGTTAAACAAAACAATAAAAGATTTAAAGCACATATTTATGTCATGCTACACAAGTGTTTGGGATTAGATGAACAGCAGTGATAAGCAAAAGAATGACGGCTCACCAAAGGAGACTCAATGTATTTAGCAGAACTAGCATTTGTAACTTTTATGTTCATTTTCACAGTGTCTTGTGTTTTAGAACTCGTGAGCGTTTGTCCAAAGTTTAAAAAAATTACTCATGAAAAAATACTATTTTCTCCTAATATTTCAACATTTATTGATTAAAATAAAACAATAGTTCAGATACAAATCTTAAAAAGTGTTACTTCCTGCTGGACGGAGTCGGAGCTCTGACGTTCTTTTCTGCTGCAGACATTTTAAACACGTTGGACACTACACTGACATAAATTCAAAACTGTTTTATTTTAGCTGCTTTGCTGCTCCTTCTGGGTTTTACTCTGAGAGAAACGGAACGGATGGTTGAAAACGGCAGAATCCCGTAGAGAACCGACATAAAGTCCAAAGTCCATGTCTGCCTTCAAGCACCGTCAATATGAGACAGAGACACGTGATTGGTTGGAATCTGGACCAATCAGCAGCTGTTTGATGGCAGCTTGGTCACGTCAAACTGAAACTATCAGCAAAATCCAAGATAGGAAAAAGCGAGATTTGACACAACGCATGCGAAAATGTGTGTTTTGCAAGCAAGCATTCAAGTTTTTGAATGCAAAAATAAAAAATAATTGAAAAGCTAATATTATTAATTTTTTTCACTTGCAACTTAGAAAGTTTTGTGTGCAACGTGGGGGCAGAAATATCACTCCATACAGTACAGCATGTTTCTGAGATCAAAAAATGCCCATGTGTCTCAAGAGGAAGATCATGAACACTGTCAGACTGCCATCAATGACGTATGGAGCTGAGACATGGTCACTTACCAACCGCCAAAGAGAGAAACTGGCAGTCACCCAGAGGAGCATGGAACGATCCATGCTGGGCGTTACGAGGAGAGATCAGGTCAGGAACGAAGACTTAAGATCAAGAACAGGGGTGAAGGATGTCATCGAGAAAGTGTTTGAAGCCAAAGGCAAGTGGGCAGGTCATGTAGCCCGAATGAAGAACCACGAATGGGCTAAGAAAACAACAGAATGGACTCCGTGGGACAGGAAGAGAGGAAGGGGAAGACCAAAGAGAAGATGGAGAGATGACATCGAGCAGAAGGCAGGCAGCACGTGGACCCAGAGAGCCCAAAACCGTGATGAGTGGAGTAAGATGTGGAGGCCATCCGCCAGCAGGGGCGTGACAGGCTGATGATGATGATGATGATGATGATGATGACAGTAAAAAGATCACCAACAAACACCTCCAGCCCAGCCACATCACCAACATGGACGAGGCGCTGCTGACTTTCGACATCCCGGTGAGTTATACGGTCTAGCACGGGGGTCGGCAACCCGCGGCTCCGGAGCCGCATGCTGCTCTTTAGCGCTGCCCTGGTGGCTCCCTGGAGCATTTTCAAAAACGTAAAAAGATGGGAGAGAAAAATATATTTTTTGATTTAATATGATTTCTGTAGGAGGAAAAACTAGAATGAAAATTGTAACGCCCAGCAGGGACGTCACTAGCAGCGGCAATACCGGAGCCAAGTTATCTATAAGTTGAGCTGTCAATCAACTGGCTGCGCTGGAGATCAGTCCGTGTCCCTGACATCACATGACTCCGCACAGTCTCAGAGAGGAGGTAGACAGGGAAGCTGAGAGAGTACTCTCCTTTCCATTAGAAGCCCCGTTTCTTTTGACCACTCTACACATTGAACGTTGCACAGCAGTCATCAACCTCCCCCCCTTCCACACTTATGGGGCAACACAAAGAAACAAACATAACAGGAAGAATAAACTAATGTGGAACAACAAAACTGCCACTTGAAAAGAAACGTGGGCAAACAGAAACGCTCATGCTGAGCCCCGATTAGATCAGGGGACTGTGTCCCACAATCCCCTGCTGCTAACAGACCTAAAATGCACATGACCGCCACTACCTGGGGGTTAGCCCCACCTTCAGCCCCTAAGGCTCATGGGAAGTATGGAGTTTAAGAGGGTTGTGAACTGAAGTGAGGTCCATGCTGTTTGGTCTGTGTGTGTGATGGTATGAACGGGCTTGTTACATAACAGGAGATTTTTCCTCTCTTGCTATTCATTCGTCACTGAGTCTGTCCGGGTCTGGGCGGTGACTGAGGCACGGACAGCTCTCCATGGAAGCCTTTGGATGAGCGGTTTGGCTGCTGCTACCCCGCTTAGGCTTAGGTGACGGTCCGGCTGGGTCATTACTATATTAAACTTCAACAGAGATTAGCGTCATAGCTTACGACACACGTTTCTACCAGCAGGGCTCTTTTTTTTACTTTTAGCGGACCCCTAAACAGGTGGATGATGTAAATGAACCGCCGTCAGTTCCGTGCATTGCTGGATGAAGTTGAAAGCGAATATTCTGATCTCCTGCTACACAGTCCGATGGCTGTCCAGGGGGGACGTTTAGCGTCACTTTGTCGTCTGTTTAGAACACGTGGAAACATTCCTGAAAAGCAAAGACCTGAACTACAACTGGAAGATGCTGAGTGGCTGGAAAAGCTGCACTTTCTGGTGGATGTGACTGTGAGGAGACACCTGAACAGCTGAATGAAAGTCTGCAGACGCCGCAGATGCTGGAAGCTGTTCTGTCATTGGAGCACAGCGGACTGTCATGGAGCGCGCACGTCCATTTGATTGTTTTGTGTTCGAATCCTCAAAATAAAAATGACATAAAAATCGGATTTCTTTATTACATTTCTTTAATTTTATCAAAGCAATGAAACATAATTCATTGATATTGTAATGAAGTTAAACTTCAACAGAGCAGTTGCTTGACGCGTCGTTCTCCCAGAATGCACTGCAGGGCAAATAAACATTTAATCGTTAATGCTCATTATGTGTTTATAGCAACTTAGTCATTTTGATAGTAGGCTAATATAGACACATATTGCATGTGTTGCCTTCATTATGAGGCTTAAATAGGGCTTTTAACATTTTGCAGCTCCAGACATGTTTGTTTTTTGTTTTTTTCGTCCAATTTGGCTCTTTCAACATTTTGGGTTGCCGACCCCTGACCTAGAAGAATGGGACCAGCACGGTAGGATACGCACAACAGGGCACAGCTTTTATTCCTGTGGGAGGCAGTGCCGGGCGAGTTACGCCACAATTTGTGCATGGATTGTAGGAGCTTGGGCTAACGTGTCTGCTTGCGCTGCTTTCGAAGTGCCGAAAAGCCGGCATCCTTCATGAGGAGCCGTACGGCAACAAGACGGACTCTGACGATGACGAAAGTGAACCTAGTGTGTTTCATAGAAATGTAGCCCAGCTGTTCATTTCAGATACACAAGATGAGGACTTTGATGGATGTTTGGATGCTGTTTTATGACTGAAAAAATAAATCACAACCAACTCAGTTTTGCTCCCTCTGCCTTTTTAAGCACACACAAGCATGCATATTTTACCTGTATGATTTGACGTGCCCACGCCTTAAAAAGCGGTGCGCCTTTGCATGTGTCAAATACCGAAAAATCACCCATAACTGAGGCCGCGCCCTATAACCCAGTGCGCCCTATGGTCGTGAACATATGGTACCTAGTATAATTTTTTTTGGATTACATTAAAGAAACAAGTAAACTGAAATAAATGAACATACTAACCTAAACTTGATGGAGTGATAAAAGAGCCACATGTGGATCCAGAGCCTTAGGAGGTCGCAGCTTTTTACTTCAAGTAGTTAAACAGAGATGGACTAAAACTGCATTAGTAAGTGCTCATACAGGGCACAAAACAATAAAGGAAAAGAATAAAAACAGTCTACACATGCCGCCTGCAAACACACTTTTTCGTGCACATACAGAATTCTGTGCGCTTATTTAATGTAACTGTTAATTTGTATTAGACACTATTAGGTCTTTTTCTAAGCAACAGACTCTGAAAGTTTATAATTCATGACAGATGGATGAACCAAGTTTTCCAGCATATCCCAAAACATCAGAGAGGAGGTTTGCGCCGTGCACAGCTCTCAAGCAAAGTCCTGTCCTCAGTAAGTCCCTCTGTCTGCTGAATGAAATGCTTGAGCAGCAGCTGAGAAAAAAATGAAACAGAAGATGAAAAGCACCCACCCTGGCTAATTAGGCATGGTTTGGTTATAAGTCATTGCTGAGTGGTCAGACAGAGACCACAGACATTCCTCCAGACAAAAACACACTCACACTTTGGTGTCAAGTTTGCTTTTTTGTGCTTTCTGCCATTATTTAAGGACATATTTTACCAGGAAATTTGCAGGAACAACAGACTGTTTTTTTTCTGACTGAGTTTACTTGTGCCCCTTTTTACTGATCCTGACTATTTGTATGGATCTTTCTTATTGCTCTCAGATAGTGAGTGGTCAGGAAGGGGTTAACAGGCTGTGCTTTAAGAGTCTGCTGGAAGCTACCGCTTCAGCCTTTAAATACAGTCACTGGAATCTTCCTAACAGTGGTTTGGAGCAGAGCGATCAACTGCTGAGCATTATTCAGGCTTTGAGAGGTGCTGGTGTGTGAACATTACTCCACTTTCAGAAAGGATGAAGATGCTCTTCTTTGCTTTTATGCTGCTTCTGTGCCTGCCAGCAGCCCCAGCAAGAACGCTTAGACGGGATTCTCAACTGATTCGTGGATCTGTACCTCACAGCCAGCTGGCAGGACACATTAGTTACAATTTCAAGTCAAGGAGGGTGAGCGCTTTCTAACAGACATTCTTTGACCTAAAATATAAGCAAGCTGCCTTCTGTTTTCCGTTAGCACAAGTGTGCTTTCAAGCTGAATTCAATTTTAATATGTGTTAGTGTAAGAAAAAAAGCCCCGACTAAATGGATTTTGGAGGTAATTTTAGAGGAAAAGTATTACTAAGTTTGGACTTATTTTTACCTGAAATAAATGTTTATGAATTTAAAGGAAGAAATCCTACAATGTTGGTAGAAATGAGTTAAACATACAGTTAAACATACAGTTAATCATGCTTAACAAAATCAGAAATGACTCACACCTTACAAATGTCACCAGAAATATTTATGAAGAGGAAAACTCAATCATTTTAAGTTAAATGGGTAATTCTTTATTGAGCTGCTGGATTATGTTGAATAATTCTTATTTTTTCACTTAAAAACCCAGGTGATTTAAATTATACTTTTTCAAATTTGGTCTGTTATCATTTGCTTTCCTCTTGGGTAACAGCAGATCCTATAAATACTGTTTTTCTTGTCCACTTATTTAGCATTCAGTGAGAGAGAGATGTCCCTAAGCTTTTCCCAGCAGAGACTAAAAGAATTTCAAATATTGAAAGACTTGGTTTTGTTTTAGTACCCTTCATATGTGATCAGCTTCATTACATTAACCTGTTGCTTTGGTCTTCAAAGGATTCTTCGGGTGGCTTCTGCTATCAATCAGCTTGGTTGTGTGCTGTTTTTTCTTTTTTACATAATTGAAGTGTTTACATAGACAGTTTTGAATGTGAATAGTCTGTGGTCATGGATTGGAAATTTGAATAATAACTTTCTGGGGGTTCAGCTACTAAAGCAGTGAAAATAAAAATTTAAACAGTGGTAATGCAAGATTTGATCTTAAATCAGTACCTGGGGAGTTAACTGCTCTGTTTCGCTTGGCTTTGCAGTAAAGATTCCTTTGGTTGCAGACCTGCAGAAAGGTTTAGCGTCCAAGTACTCAGGCTGTGAAGTCATTAGACCTGAGGCTAGAATCCATCTCATCCACCCAAAAATAAAGTTTATTGAGATCAGTGGCTAAAGGAAAATCTGTTTTTTGTATTTGAATGTCAAATGAGCTATCAGGTGGCGTGCTTTGTGTATATGAAGATTACCGACTACTACAGTCCTTATCTTGTGTTTCTGTTAAATTTGAGAGGAGTCTGTTCATACCTGACTATTAACTGTACATGTGTGACCTATAAGCCCATTTTAGAAAGAAAAACAACAAATTTAACCTTGCAATAAAACTGATATATGAGGCAAAGAATGCACATTTAAAATGTACTGACACCTGCGTTCACACTGCAGCACTAAAACAAAGTATAGCCATGCCTTTTTTACAAGCTGTTTGGAGATATCACTGGGAGATGTTATAAAAATGGTCTTGGCTGCCACTGGGCGTGAAAAGATTGTGTTGTCTCCTGCAGAGGACCCCTCGTTCTGATGATGACCCTGGTGCCATGACGCCAATAAACAGTAATGCAAATGGTAAGAACCACAACTGTCTGACACCTTTCTGTTCTTGCTCACCAAGGAAGAACAGGCAACTTCTGTCTAAAGGTTAGATTAGGTTTGAGTATGCTAGCAAAATAAACTAACTTTAGCTTAGCTGTGCTTAAACTTGGACAGAGGACAACCAGAAAGATGAAACAGAAAATGTCTAACTATGGAACACTTAAATTAATAATAGTAAAAAACTAACTTCAGGAGAATTCAGGATGTCAACATTTACCAGCTGGTGACAGACTTTTTTGTCCCAACTAGGGCTGGTATTACAGCCAAACTAATGCATACAATTGATTTTAATTTACAATTCAGTTTGATTTCCGAGTCAACACAATTTCTTTAGATTTCAATATAATGTCAAATTTCCTTTTATAAAAAAATTCTGGGGGCTAAATGTGATGTAGTGGTTGGCACTCAGGGCTAGAGCCCTGCGCGGGACTATTTTCTTCATCCCGCTCCCGCCCGCGCCCGCTGAATTTCTGACCAATCCTGCCCGCTCCCGCAACGTATGCGTTACACTCCCGCCCGCTCCCGCAATATGTATGTCCACTCCCGCCCGCACCCGCAAAACTCAGAGAATTTAGTCCCGCACAGTAATAGAGATGCACTGATTTTGTATCGTCCCCCGTCCCGCAGGAAAAAAAACACGTATTTGTATTGATATTATTAAAGAGATTCATGTCCTCCTCCAGCCTCATCTTTTCATGCATTCTTCTCTTGTGTAATGTGCAACTTAATTATTAAATATATTTTCACAAATCCTGTTCGGTTAAAAGTGTGCGTGTGTGCGCGCGCAGACAGACGGCCTGAAGCGCGCTCTTAGTAAGAGGCGGGGCGGGGCGTTGCACACCCCCCAACAACAGGTTTGATGACAGAGGCCATTGGGCATCTCTACCTGGTGCTTCACGGAGCTTCAGTACGTAAGACTCCAACAGCCGCACAGCCTAACGTAGTCCGCTATTATATATTCATCCGATATTCATGCCAGCACTGATCCCGCGGGGTTTATTTTTTGCCGCCCGCTCCCGCCCGCAGCACAATCCAAACCGCCCAATCCCGCGAGATTTGGGTTGGGTCCCGTGGGACCCGGCAGGACCCGATCCCAATGCAGCCCTCTACTCAGGGCCTTCTCTTACTGTGAGCACTCTGCAACAGATTGGCAACCTCTTTAGGGTGTACTCCACCATCAGCCAACAGTAGATGGGATAGGCTCCAGCAGCCCTGTAACCCCGAAAGGATTACGTGGGTTTGGAAGATGGATGGAAACATCTATCGTTAGAGGTTCTAAAAGACTTTTCTTTGATTAACTAGCGATTTTAACATAAAAAGTGAAACTTTTCATGTTGAAGCTATCAGTTCTTATGACAAAAAAGTTTTTTGCCTCAAAAATACATGAAAATGTTACACAAGAAAATTCATTTATAGATCCGATTGATTTTACATCTATAGGTGAAGATAAATTTATAAAAAATATTTTTAAACCAAGCCCCAAAAATAAGAAAAATTAAGTCAAATGTAAACAAAAAAATAATCATTTTAAATGTTTTAAAGACTAGAAAAAAAATTAACACCTTAGAACAAATGTTAAAATACCGGTTTGGTACAATATAAATTGCCTGCAAAAACATGGAATAAAGCACCGGACGTGAAGGTTTATTGAGTAGCCCAATAGAAAAATACTCACCCAAATACTGACCCAAAGTCACCCATCGCTTGAAAAAGTGTCAAACTATTTCTTTCTTTCACTGTGAATATCTTACATAGACATTACATTACATACCTGTAATTTCCTGGAGTAAACAAAGCTAGGTTTGTTTAAACTGTGTGATATTTGTTTGAACACACAAACTTGTCCTCTATGTGCTATTATTTATTGAAAAAGAGCTTATTCATTTATCAATTTCTTTATCGAAAAAGAGCAGCTGAAAACAATTTTGTTGTGCACTGCATAATGATAAAAGATTCTGATTCTGATTCTGGAATTTACCAATTATACAAACTATTAAACTATTTTTTTTACTGCCTTTCAATAATAAATTACAAAAAAATGTCCACATTTTTTTACTTTGGAAGTTGATTGAAGACATTACAAGTCAGAATAAAACTTCCATGAACTTTGAGTATTACACTTTTTATGCATTGTACAATTACCCCTTTTTAGATGTGTTAAGTTTTTGTGTATGCGACTACTTCCCAGATTTTGTCTTTGGTTCTTTGCAGCCCAAGTTAAACAATTTATGGAGCAAAATAACTTTTAACAAGTCTTTTACCTTTGTTCCTGCAGACCTTCCCACTTGTCTGATGTGTGTTTGTCTGACTGGCTCAGTTTATTGTGAGGAGGTCACTCCAGACATGACCTCTGTTCCTGCTCTCCCTAAGGAATCTGCCTACCTATATGCACGCTTCAATAAGATCAAAAAGATCAACAAGAAGGACTTTGCTGGCACAGGTAAATTTGTAAAGCCAAAAAGCCTGTAGTTTGAACAAAGTTTTAGAGTTTCAAATGGGAACTTTTAAGTCCGGTTTGAGTTAGAAGACTAAGTTAGCCAGCAAACCTTGTAAACTCCAGGGATTATGAAAATTAAAACAAGTGCACATTTTAAGACAAGTTTATAAGCTACCCCCAATTATCCATCCATTTTTTCCACTCATCTGGAAGTGGGTTGAGGTGGCAGTAGTCCAAGCAAAGATGCCCAGACATCCTTCTCCTTGCCCAATAACTCTCGAGGCGTTCCCAGGTCAGCTGAGAGACGTAGTCTCTCCAGCGTCCCCGGAGGTCTCTGCCCAGTGATGCCTGGAACTCCTCCCCAGGGAGGCATCCAGGAGGCATCAGGACCAGATGCCCAACTTTGCCAAAGTGGCTTCACTTCATGTGTAGGAGCTATACTCCAATCTCTTACAAGGTGACCCCGCTCCTCACCCCAGATTAGGTAGTGCCTCACAACCGAGGCAGCCAACCGACTGGGGCAACCGCTGACTGCCTCAGCGGAGACCCAACCCGTCAAACCCTCTAGGCCAAAGTTTGTCTGGAATGATGGTATCGCCGTTTGTCAACCTCCTGCCTACCATATACTGATGCCACATGCACTGATGGCCATCCGTGTGTTCGAACATGGTGGTTGTTACAGACAAACTGTGACAAGCACAGAAGTCCAACAATCACACACCAGGAGGTTCAGATCAGAGAGGCTATTTCTTCCAGGCATGCCCTTCTGGATGCCACTGTCGTTGCCCACATGAGCACTCAAGGCCCCCAGGACGACAATGAAGTTCCCCAGTTGAGGCGCTTTCCACAATGAATCTAAATTTTTGGTAGCAGGGATGCCTAGCGAAAGCTGACATGTCCTAACCCTTGTGCTGTCCTAGGCACTTTAACGTTGGGAGTGGGGTCATCTAGACCCACTAGACAGTGTGTTGAACCTTTTTTCTTCAATGATTTGTGATCTTCACTGGTTCAATGGATTACATGAAATCCTCTCCACTTTTATCCACCTTTGACATGGTAGGAGAACACCTCAATGGCAGGGGGGGGGGGTCATCTAAGATAGCACAAGGGTTAAATGGTATGTGACTGGAAAAAGCTCGGGAACTACTTTAGTAGATAACTATACCCAACAGGACAGCCTGCTGAATCTATTTAACAAATCCATGCAATATTTCAACTGAAGCAGCTCACGGTTATTGACCTCTTAATTGTTTTTGATTCCAGTGACCTTGAAGAGAATTGACCTCACAGGAAACTTGATCTCAGAGATTGAAGAAGATGCCTTCTCCAACCTGTCTATGCTGGAGGAACTGTCTCTGGCTGAGAACAGACTGGTTAAACTTCCTATTCTGCCAACCAAACTGTCAACCTTCAACGCAAACCAAAACCTTCTCAAAACAAAGGGAGTAAAGGCTAACGTCTTTAAGGTACAACTTTCTCATGAAAGAATACTTGTTAGCATGCCCACCTTTATTTAACCCCAAAAGGAAGGAGGTTAACAGTTTTGTTGAGCATGTAAAATTTTCCAACAGAAACTGACTAAGTTGGCAAACTTGTTCCTGGCTGGCAATCAGCTTGACACTGTTCCCAACATCCCAGAGAGCGTCCGCATCCTCCATTTACAGGTCTGTAACTTTGAACAAAATTGTATTTTGTACACAAATTATTTGAGATTTTTGTTCCAAATGATACTTAGAAAGTATCATTATATACTAACATTTGCTTTAAGTTATATGTTGGATGTCTATGCATTTGCTAAAAAATTCATGTTGGAAAAAGTAAATGAAAAAAGAATGAGACTAATATTGGCAAAGATTAGCTTATTTTGTCTGATCAATACATTGGGCTACATATCTCAGTTTGGTTTCTCTCAATGAATCTGAGCAACATTTCAGTGTTTTTACATCATTCAAATTTCAATGCAATTGTTCCCTTTTCTCCCCACCACTCTTCATCATCTTTAGAACAACAACATCACTAATGTCACCATAGACACCTTCTGCAAGTCAGACAACAATTACTACCTCCGACCAAGTCTCAGTGAGGTCCGTTTGGATGGCAACCCAGTGGTGCTGTCCAAATACCCCGACATCTTTACCTGTATGAAAGTACTTCCAGTTGGACGGTACCGCTGAGGAGCAGCTAACTCTACTGTACCTTTTTTTGTTAATTGAGCAGTTTCTCCTACACCAGAGTCCATTAGACGTACCACAGTATTCTGGACTTTAGGTTGCTCGTTACACTGTGTGAATCAAGGTGTTAACATACTTCTTTAGCTAGTTTCACTGTCAGGTCAAAAAACAACTCATTGGAATTGTGCAATTTCTTAGCTCCTCTGTAAGTCTGTTTTATCTAAGTTTAAGTTGCTTTTCAAAGCCTGCCACTGAGAGACAGAGTCAGTCTTAGCTATAGCGAAAGCTTCAAATATTCTATTAAAAAAGTCATATGTGTTGTTTTTTTATTTTCTTCAGACATAAATTTTAATGTGTATGATGAACAGTAGCCCCAACTGAGGTACCGTCTTTGTACATCTTAGGTGGCATGGGACACAAAACAATATGCAGTCCTGTAAAAAAGTTTGTCTTTTATCCTGGATACCTTCCATTATATTTTGCATGTTTATCCCCCCCCCCCAGTATTGATTTAATTAATTAAACTTGTCTGTCAAGGCAAAGTAATTACCTCATAAACCTAATCTAATAATAATACCAATGACCAGAGTCTGACTTAAAAAGAGACTTTAAGGCTATGGACTGGCGTAGTCGTTTTCTTTTATTCATGAATGTAATGCCTATCTTTGGAGTCAGTGTTCTGGTAAAGGAATTAGGTTCTTCAGGGTTTTCTAGCATGGGAATTTTAAGCATCATTGATCAAGGCAAAATGTCTAGGTCTTAAATCAGCCCCTGACTACCCTACTGCCAACATCATGTTTGCCAGTTACTTTACAGACATAACATGACTTTTATATTTGAGAAGTTACAGAAAATACCATCCAAACTGCAGAAACTTTTGGCCTCACTGATCCACCAAATACTTGTGTGGAAGTCTTTAGGCTATTCCAAACCTTTCAGTCAAATTTGAGACAAGTCAGGGCTGCATAGTTAAGCCTAGTCAAAAGGAGCTGGTGCAAAGGGTAGCCCCTCCCGGTCATACAATCTGGCTTTTTTTTTTTGGTTTGAAAATGATTTCTTGAAAGATCTGAAATTTTCTTCCCTGAGAACCCATTCAAAAACTAAACACAATCTAAAACTGCTATCACTGTGCTTGGCAGTGTCAGTTGATCTACAGATTTTGACAAAAGGTTGCTATGGAGATCTGCTTGATTTATTATAGATCTTTTGCCCTGGACCCTATTTTGTTTCTTTTTGGCCAGTCAGAGAGGCTGCCTGTGTTACCTAGACCGATGAGGTTGCTCCACAAATTTTTACACCTGGCTAGGAGATGTTCAGGAGATGTGATACTACAATGGATTCAAGTGCAAACTCCATCCATTACACAATGGTACAGAGAGACTTTTAAAGTTTTTCCAATGGAACCCCTCAGGCCCTATTAAATTGTAACTCCGACCTTTTCTGCCAGACATGGCAGCCTTATCTGGATCCCCTTCCTTGAGAAATAGCTAATATACTTGTACAGGAGGCTCACATTTTGTATTCCAAAGTAATTAGTAACTGCTTTAAGAAAATATCCCAACATGTTATTCTAACCTAGATTTTGTGTGCACCTTTAACTAGTTAGATATCTGCTGTGCTGTGTTGGTTTGTGTTGTATTTTTTTCGTGAAAAGTTAATAAAGTATAATTACAAAAAACTGCTTAGTCATAGCTTACTCTGGGTTTAGCTTGAGAAGTTGGCCTGCACAATAAATCGCAAATTTATCGTTATCGCAATATCAAGCTGTGCTATATGCATTTCGCAAAAGACGGCGTAAATTGCAATAAATGGTTACCTTAAATGTCCTAAAACAATCTTATGGCAGCTTAAAGTATTTAACGAATCAAATACATCCATTTATGCAGTTGACCAATTGGGTGGACGCCTTCACGTTGTTGACTAATCGGATGGAGCCCTTTTATGTTAGATGTTCACCTCCAATGTATATGAGGGTCATTTGGAGTATAATTTTTTAACTGTTGCAGTGTAATGGAAATTATGTTCTTGGTTGTTTTGCTATTTGCTCATATACCGCAAGTTATATCGTCATCGCAATATTGATCACTAATATCGCACAACGCAGGTTTTCCTCATGTCGTGCAGCCTTATTGAGCAGCAATTACCTTTTCACGGAGAGGAAGGCAACCTACAAATCATTTATAGCCTAAATATAAATCAGCATTTCAAAACTGTATTTTTCACAGAAATTATTTTTAAAGAAACTAAAAATCCCTAATGTGGCCAGGTAGATCGACATAAACTGTTCTTACAGAGTAATCACAAATGTTCATTACAATAGGTTTCTGACATTGCAGCAGAAGATATCTGATGTTGAGTCCTCTCTGTCATCTCTGTACGACTTACCAAAGAGACTGATTACTGCCTCGATTTACCTTCACGGCCTCCATAGGTCTTTGAACCCCCGTTAGATTTTACAAACAGGGTATCTCCATTATTCTCAAAGGATTTTGTGTCACCTCTTCTGTGCAGACTAGCAGTGTTCAGGGCTGGATTTATCATTTACAGTAAACCCCAATGCTCAAAACAGATCTTTCCTAATTCTCTGTTGACGTTCTTCAGCTAACTATGTAATTTATTTTGATTTGGCTAACTACATTTCTCAGATGTGTAAACAGAGACAAGTGTACAGCAACTGTCCGTGTTATTATTTTACTTTGACCTGACACTCTTCTGTCTGCATGAAGAAAACTGCTTCCTACTTCAGGGCACTACAAACACACAGCAAACTTTTTTGCTTGACATTTCTGCTAATTGAAACACAACAGTCCAAGGAAATTAATATTTTTTAATACAGGCATGATGTTATTATACACTATTGTATGAGTGTTTTAAAGTTCATTAACTGTGGCATTTGTTATATTTAAATAAGTATTTTTTCCTGATTAAAAAATGTCAATTAAAGAACACCACAGGTTTTACAATACTAGACAATCTACAAAAGATTTTTCAAATTAAAAATTTGTTTACAATGGTAGATTTCCTCACTAACATAATAATTACATTTATCCAAGCATGTGTTGTCACACTATTGTAATAAAAATAAACTTTAGGCAAATATATGTACTCTTGATCTATTTCTGAAAGGTTAGACTTTAGAAAATTCCTATTAATCTGTAATAACTAAAAAAAATGATTCTGAATGTTTCCTGTCTTTATTTTCCAGCATTAAGGGACTCAACAGCAATACCTGTTTTAAGCCAAACAGTTCAAATACTATTGTTTAGAGCATGCTGGGCCTTTATGGGGTGCATTTTGTTTAGTTTCTGTCCACCACACTATTTCAGTCTTGTGTCTTTTACTCTGTGAAATTACTAGTTAAACTAGTTAGTTGATTTATTTTCACGCAAAGAGAGAAAAAAGTAATAATAATACTAGTGTCTATAATACTAATACTAATAATACTAATAATAACAATAACTATGATTACTATTAGTAATAATACTAATATCTAGTGTTTTTCAATCCAATATCATAATGTGTCCTTGTGAAAACTATAATTATATATACATTGGAGTGCATTATTGCAACAACTTTGTGTAGCACTTTTATGTCGCTTGTGACAGAGATCCCCAATGGCTAACTGGTGGGTGTGTGGAGATTGATATCTTTTTTTAAAAAAAGTCTGTTCAGGCTTTTACACTTCGACCTTCTTACACATGTTTTGTGTAAAGTCATCTATCGTTATTTCTGTTTATGTTTATTTTATTTTATCAGTTTGAAATGAATAAATACATTTTAAAAATAATAAGATTAACTTGTTTTCTAATTTATAGACATATTAAAGTGAACTGGAGGACATGTATCAACAAACTATAAAAATGTGAAGGTAATTCTTGTTTCTGTTTCTGACATGATTTGCCATGTTCTAACGCTTCACTACCACCTTTGAAGATTTCTGTAAAGGTTTCTACTCTTGTGCATACAACAGGGGCTACATGAAGATGGGTATGTAAAACGGCTTTGTTTGTGGATATCTTAATAAAAAAACATTTAGAAAAAAAATATTCTTGGATTGTTTTTTTTCCACATTCTGAGTAAATAGGATTGAAAATGCAACATAAATGTAGAAGATCATGGTTGAAAACTATCGACATGGCATCTGATTGTACCAGCATGCAAATATAAACATGACACTGCTCAGTACAGTTGTCACATTAGTTTTCGTGTTATTAGTTTAACAAAGAGTGAAAACCAATGTCTGAAGTCCCACTGGTTGTCCCACATCTGAGTGATGGACATTTGTTGTGTGCCTTTGACCTTTCCCTGAGGGAGAGGTGAGCTGCAATCCCTGCTGGCTCAGAAACTATTTTGGTGGTATAACCCCCAATCCATGACGATAATTAAGACACCATACAACACGTCCCATAAGGCCAATCAGCAGTTAACACAACTTTGTTTATAGTACATAAACCTGCAATATTAATTAAGACATAAATCACTGAGTAAGTTGGTTTTTTTTTTTTTGTACTTGAACTTTCCAAATTGTATTTTTCAGCAATGCTATTCAATAGTAATCCTCCTGTTCCTTTGCTTTGCTCACCTTAGATAAATAAGCACTTTTTTTTTTACCTTAACTTCAATACACTCCTGTTATGTCTTTGTGACATTAAAGCATGGAACATGTTACAGCAGAATAGTTAGCAACAGTAATGACCTTCTCTGTAGAAATACTGAACAAAATGCAAGTGAAGCAAAACAGGACTGTAAAGTGCTCAGATCAGCATGGAAAATGTGGGTTAGTTCTAATTCAGCCCAGAAAACTTGGCAGAAGAACACTTTCTCCAAGTAAAAGGGATAATATGTTCCACCTCTGGAGCTTGATGTGGTGTTTGACATTTCACTTCCAACAGTTTATGCAGCACCAGAAAGCTGCATACACACCGGGCATGTGATGTACATCCAAGAACGCACAAAACGGGCATTCCTAGAACACGCTTTTAGCATACAGGCCCAACCTGGCCCAACCCTACCCAAGATAGCAAATGTACTCACAGTTGGAAGAGGCTTGGTGCAGAATATCAAAGCACTGGAAATCTCATGAATTTTGCTTCAGGCTTTTTCTTTCACAGCTCTATTCCAATATATGAAAGATTTGGTGTGGTATAATTCCAGCCAGGCACAAATCGTAATTATTATTACTCATCCATGATCAATTTTCAAACGCTTGGCACTTCCATGTTTTGAAACGGCCGCTCCTAATGCGTCACTACCAAATGCTAGTCCCTGATTGGTAAAATTAAACTGATTTAACATGTGATGTGATTCAGCCCGTTGTGTTAATACTGGATAAGCAGAAGTGGCAGAGAGGGGCTTCTTCTTCTCTTGTTTTTCTACCGTTTACTAGTGTGTCTCCCCCACCAACAGTTGGTGTGAAATGTTGAAGCAGTACAAATCTCGCGCTCCAGGCTTTTTCCTTTACAGCTTTATTCTGACCGACTTGGTGTCAACAAATATTAATTTCTCTTTTGTGATCAGTTTTCACTCAGTTGGCACTTTGGTGTTTTTGAAAAGGACACCATCCATACGTCACTGCCAAATCCGAGTCCCTGACTGACCAAAGTTCAGCTGGTTGAACTTTCACCAGGCATTCAGTGAATGCCTGGTTTGTAAGTAGAATCCAAGATCGGGCTTAAAAACTTGCGTAGTGACCCGTGAACATGAGGATTCTGAACCTGGAAGCCTGAAAAGTGGGTTTATTTATGTAGACTTGTCATTGAAGGTTGCCGCAGCCAGTCTGACTGTTGCTTAACAGCATGCAACAACAACAACAGCAAAGTATGTTAAGAGGAAAAAAGACATGTATTGGGGTTTTATTCAAGTTTTAGAGCAGTTTTATGTTGTACACTGCAAGGTTTCTGCTCTTCAACAGGACTCGAAAATGTATTCAGGTGATGTTTTGCTGCTTGAGGATGTGCACCTCCCTCAGTCCTCAATGTCTGGGGAAGTGCAGCTTTGTATGAGCTGTCGATTTCCAAGGCGAGCACAAAGAAATTCCATAACTAGGCTGTTAACAATTCAACAACTCTGACTGATCTACTGAGCATCTGACAGTGGATGGAGGACAACAGTGACTACATGGTGGCAAAACTCTTCAGAAATCTATTTTTATTATATTATTGGCGATTGACAATAATGTCACCACCTACCCCGGTTAAATTTGCGCCCCGGGCAATTGCCCGTATTACCTGTGCCTAAAACCACTACTACTGCGCGCCCCCTGGCATCACAGGGGGGGTGTCACACTATTAGAGAAGTACTGCACAAATGTGACAAATCTATATTAAACGACAAGCTGTACACTTTCTCCAACTAAGAGATGGGTCCATAAACTACGCAATCACCAAACAGATAACAAAAAAGCTGCGACTATGTTGTCCATCTCAAAAACACTATGCAAAAATTCACAGATGCCACAAACATTTCTTTAACTGACTCCAATTAAACATTTATTTTCAGCGGACAGAAAATGCAAACAGGTCAGCAAGGAAAATCCAAATAAACATGCTTACATGAAAATGCTGGAAGGTTCTTCTTCGCTCATCACACCTGTCCGAGAAGTTCCTTAAAGTCCTGAAGAGCAGCAGAAGGTCCAAGCTCTCTTCCACCCTAGAATTACACATCCCATCAATAAAAGCCAAACACTGAACTCAGTCTCTGGGGGAAACCAGTTGCTTGGATACAATCGAGTGCCACATGCCCACACCATTCGTGCGCATTTACTAGGGATGGGTTGATAAAATCCATTAATCTGAATCGGTCCAAGATTAATAAATCAATAATCAATCCATATAAATAGACATCAATCTTCTATGCCTTTCCTTTTCTGGTGACATAAAGCTACTTTCGTGAGATTTTGGCAAGATCAAGCTTTAAAACAATCATGGTGTACAACTGTAAAACTGCTGGACGGTCTATAAAATACATTTGGAAAATTCATGGATCATTACTAATATATTCTAAAACATCTACATTTTAATTTTAACGATAACAGCTGTCAAACCGAAGTCTACTAACTTGATGCTTACGTACAATGGAATTTCCCAAAGGACGGCTAATACTAACGCTTGTTCGTCCTAAACAGACTTTGCTGACTAAACGAACAGCTTTATATACTCACAGCATTTAAATTTGACTTTTTAAAGGGAACACTTTTTAAGATTAACCATTTATGGTCTAAAGCACCGTTTTTTTTGCTCAAATCTTCTGGAATAAAGTGTAATGCTATTGCAAAAGCTCCACCTAGTGGCCAAACTTAAATGCAGCTTTCTTAACCCTTGTGCTATCCTAGGCACTTTACCGTTGGAAGTTGGGTCATCTAGACCCACTAGACAGAGCTCTGAACCTTTTTTTTTTTAATGATTTGTGATCTTCACTGGTTCAATGGATTACATGAAATTTGTCCACCTTTATCCACCTTTGTTATGGTAGGGAGAACACGTCAAAGTAAGGGCGGGGTCATCCAAGACAGCACAAGGGTTTTAATGATACCACATTTTTTGTTGAAGCTTCTGAGTTTGAGAAACTATGTAACACTGCATGATGTTAGCAATTTCATTGGTTTATTATTTCCCTAATACATTTTATAGTATGTGAACTGTATCAGATTAATATGAAAATCTTCAGACATATATTATATAGATTATATAGATTATAGATGAATGTCTTCACAAATTTCTAAATGTGTGAACAGTATAAATTAAATATTGAATCAAATCAAATTCTTGAATCAAGTGGACCAAAAGAATTGTGAATCAAATCAATCCAGGCTCTGGTAAATCAAATTGAATTGAATCGATGCTGGAAATTATTGGTGATACCCAGACCTAGCGTTTACTCGCACCTTAATAACAACTAGCGTATCGATTTTAAACGATGCCCGTTAAGGTGAGAGCCTCAAGGGAACTGCAAGACACACCTGTGTTCCCCTTAAGACGCAGCCGCTCCTCTCTATGACCCTTCATCCATATTTACGCTTGCACTGACATAAATGGCATACGCAAACTCTTTTTCAGGTTGTGTTAACCTTAATGAAAACTAGAGACTTTTAACCAACATCTGCGTTCACCACATTTTTGGAGCAGAAGCCTATGCTGATGTAGCCCATGTAACATTAGTTATGTTAATTTCACCAAAATCGCCTATGTCGTCTTTATTTTGTTGTTTGTATGAGAATGTTATGGAAGCTTTTCTGGAGCATAATTAAAAATAAAAGTCAAAACCAGAAATGCTTTTTCATTTTCAACGTTTTGAAAATGAAAAAGCATTTCTGTTGATTCATTTTAATTGTCAAATTAGAGATTTCTAAATGAATTTTGCTACAATTTACCAGAGACCTTTCTGAAAATGAAATGTCAAATACTATTTTCTTTATCATTTTAATTAAGTGACAGAATCAGTGGTGTTGAAGACAAAAATGAAAAAGCATTTTGAAGGAATGCTTTTTCTTTTTACTTTTGAGTCAAAAAATGCAGCTACATTTTGAAAATGAAAAAGCATTTCTGGTTTTGACTTTTATTTTTAATTATGCTCCAGAATCGCTTCCATAGAATTTTCATAGCAGAGACTTTTATTTTGATGGTTGTGCTGCTACTTCCTGTTCTTTTGCGACATTTCCCTCAGTCTCTGTGAGGACTGCCGAGACGAGGTAAGCAGCAGACTTTGCTCTCACTAGTTTGGATGAAAAGAAAGTTTAGATGACGTTGGAAAAATAGAAAAACGATTTTCATAAGGTCAAACTTTCCTCACACAATTTTTATTTTTGGTAATTGTGTAAAATATGTTGTTAAGGGTATATGCAGCACTCGGAAGTATGCTAGTGTTAGCGGGACTCGAGCTAGCATGCATGGTCTCACATGTGACTGTGGTGGTTTTTCTCTGCCTTCCTTGAGGTGTGTGTTGAAGTGAGACCAGAAGTAACAGTTATGTAGTGTATTTTTGCTTTCATACAGGTATTTGAGCATTTATTTTGATCAGAAATATTTTATTACCTTTTGCTATTTATTATTTTATTTGTATTTGCTTTGAGTATATTCTAATGTACAGTTTTGTTATTTGCATAGTAAATCCCCTCATTCTGGATGACAGTTCCTGTGTGAGACTCTTTATTCAACTCAGACACAACGCAGAATATTTTAGCAAACGCTGCGCACACCCCGCAGCAAGAGTGCGGCTGGCTACACTGCAGATACCTTCTCTGTTCTAGCACTTCTTTAAATGAGAAGCCAATAAAGAGTCTGCCTCAAAGCAGCCAAACTAAAAGTGTCAGCATGACATTTTTTTGGGGGAAAATTACTTTAACAGTCATGTAGAAATGATGAACAAGACATTAGTGAACACAATATGCTCAGAAGTGTGTTTATTTCACACACCTTTAAATATTAAAAAAAGAAGAAAAAAAATGAAAGAAAAAAAACAGACCAAAGCACAGATATAAAAAGCATTTAAGTGCAACCGTATCATTCATAAACCATTCCAAAAGAACTGGAAGGTAGTACACACGATTTATCACCCCACCCCACATTACAACTTTTAAATCTTCAGTTTTGTTGCACAATTTGACTGCTTGTTGTAATAGCTTATATACAATACCCTTTTTAACAATATATAAAGCTCTGTATACATTTTATAAATGCCAACACACACAAAGCCTGTCTTTGTGTGACCTAATCGGAAGGATTTTGTAAATAAATACAGTACAAAATAATGATGAGACATGTAGCACAACTAAAGATGTTAAAAGGCCTACATCATGCTTTTCTTAAGCCTTTCAGAGTTAACTATATCCATGTGTATGATTACCTGATTACCTTTGGCACACTAAAGAACAATTTTTTATTACATATTAGTTATGTATGCATGTTATTTTCCTACCCAAAAGTAAGACGACTCGATCTCTGACTTACCACCTTTCGCTCCTTGTTGGTGCTGCCCATTTCATTAAGTCAACCTAGAGCCGGCCTCGGCAAAATAACGCGTACTAACACCATATTAAGTGTACAAACCTTGGACTAACCCAACCCATGCAGCTAAGGTCATCCTGAACTGAATGAAAGGATGTGAGCAGCCAGAAGTTCCTCAGAGTAGGGTCGACAGAAGTGTAACTTAGGTTACTTCTATCACTGCTCTCCTCTCAAAAAAATCGTACTCAGGCTCCTGACTATGTTTGTTAATACAGTCTTTTGCTTTCGGATATTACCTTGACACTCTCCTGTATCATCAGTATGCAAACTTGCATCAGTGTTTGCCTCCTTCCTTGACTCCTTCCTTGTCCAAATGCCCCATTCATGTGGTTTTCTGGCATCTGCATCTCTCTCTCTCTGACCAAGCAATGTAAGTTTTCTCTGCCTTGACCTTCATTCCAAGCCTTTTTACTAAATTCTTGATAGTGGAAATTGGACCTGTTCATTTCAAGATTGGACGTTCCAGTGTATGCAGCTTTAAATAACCAGAGTCTTGCCCCAGCATATGAAGTCAGAATTTACACCCTGTGGAATCGGACAGAACAGATGAGATTTCCATTTCTCTCTGTTATCAGCTTATCCTATCCCCCCCCTTTTTTTTGTGGTGTTTATTATGTGTAAATAACTGCGGTTGTCATGGAAACAACACAGCGACAAAAGTAGGCATTGGCTTGTGCACCGTGTGACGTCACAGGCTCAGAAGAGGACACACGCGAGAGAGCTGGAGGAAAAAGGCTGCTCTGCTGCGCTGGGTTTGATGAGACCGGAATCACAGATGTTTGGACAGGTGTGTTCGAGTTTAAAATAAACGGCTACTAGCCCTGTTCCGTCTTATTCAGTTACCATTTACGTCCCAACGAGGACTGGACCAGAAACAACAGAGGTTTCCGAGTATGACCTGAAGCCTGAGGCTGAAAGGTAACACTGGGGGCTCTTTCCGTGATACACCGTTGTCGTGTACCTCAAAGAAGAAGGATTAAATGACCCAACGTGCACGGCGCCTGAGAGCTTAAAATGGCGGCGTTCTGAGAAATTGCTGTGGCGGTCGGAGCTCAGCCACGCATAAGGAGTGCAGCCACAAACGTAAGTAAAAACCCATTTCTGTTGGAGGTAGCGGGAGCTTACCGTCCTCAGAGGAACATAAATGCTCCAAAAGATATAAACGAGGGAGAGACTCATCGTTGTGTCACGAGTATGGAGCTAAGGTTAGCCAAGAGTGAGCGTGCATGCCCAGCCCCAATTAAACATTACGTGGTGGCGGAGAAGCTCTACTTGACTCCCCCCATTTTCACCAACCCCTTTATAACACCCACCAATTAACAACATCATGCGGCTGGTGAGTGCACGGCTTGTTTTCATCCTCAAAAGTGCAACTATGACCCCAGGACGTCCACCCCTGCAACAAAGTCACCATTCGCTGACCCATCCACCCCCACTGCTGCCTGTTGGCTTTCAAATCTCCACATCTCTTCACCTGACGACCAGCATGCTAGGAACAATCCTTCAGTTTCCATCACACCCCTATCACCTGGATACCTGCTGCCACAAACATTCCCATCTTTCATTACCCATGAAAATAAATTGTCTCCATCAGAACGCCCATGTCAAATTCCAGTCACCCCCCAAAGCTTCCATTCTGACTGGGTGACGGGGTGGGGCAGTTCCTGCAGAACGAGAGTATTGGAATACTGCAGCCAGATCATTTTGTTGGATCAATATCGTGGAGAGATTTTCTATATCATTTTCAGAGTTGTGCAGAAACTAACCATTGAACTGAGAAAACCAAAGTTGTTCAGCTTAGATTCTGCCTGGTCGGTGCCGCTGGAGCTATTATTCACAAGAAACCAAGGTCAGCTTTGAGGAGCGTCCAACGAATTGTGTAGGAACTGAGGCTGCCTATGGGCCAAGTTCTAAACATGCCGCAGCCATTGGCATTGAGCTACAACACCCAGGTCAGAAGACCAGTTGAAGCTTTGCACACTCTCATGAATGACATTTATGAAAATGTGGCAACAGTCTATGGTGACTGCACAGAGAGTGAACAGGAGTGCAAAAGGGTAGAGATATTTACAAACGCTTTAACAGATACAGACATCATTTAAAAGTTGCTAGAAGATCAGCCCAAAACGCTGGCTGAGGCATATCAAAAGGCTCACCATTTAAAACCACGAGAACTGGCCCATTCCTAAAAATATTTCCAAAGTGCAACAATTCGTGGAGTAGGCATTTTTTTGCAGAATTCACAACCATTGCAAAGCCTCTTCACAAGCTGAATAAAAGGTATGCACATTTCAACTGAAGCAGCAAATAGGGCTGTGACGATAACCGCATCACCGCATCACCGCGGTGATGAGGTCATCACCGCGGTGATGACCTCATCACCGCGGTGATGAGGTCATCACCGCATCACCGCACTTTTATTTTGAAAGTTTTTTTTTTTTTTTTTAAGTTTTGCATATGGTGCGTGATTGGAACTATAATAAACACATTAATCTTTGCTGATAATTTACTTTTTCTGCTAGTCCTGTGTTCAGACTTAAAGGGTTTCTATTGGAAACCTTTTATCACTCTTCTCCTTTCCTCGTCGCACCCGCCTGCGCGCGCGCGCGCGGGGCTGTGGCTGTCTCCTAGGCCTCGTTCACACTGCAGGCTGAAACGACCCAATTCCGATTTTTTTGCCCCTAAGTGGCCCAATTCAGATCTTTTCATGACAGTCTGAATGACCAAGATCCGATCTTTTCAAATGCGACCCAGGCCCCGTGGGTTTGCCGGCCTGATTCTGATACGTATCCGATCTTTTCAATTGCGACCGCCGTCTGACCGGACAGGCGACTTGATTCTGAACCGTACGTCATCGATACGCAACAAACGTCATCATTCTGCGTTGAAGTAGGCGGGAACGAGAACATAAACAACAACCGTGGCAGACGATGCTGCTGAGATCAGTCAGTGGAAGGGAAGCGAGGTCCCGATTGGATTAATATTTGGGTAATCGCTCTATTCAGGCCAAACTCCAGGGCTTTCATCGCAACTGGGCGGTTTTTGAAAAAAAAATTCCAGCTAAATGGCCGAGTGTGGTGTTGAAACTTTCCCGCGATGACTTTTTTTTCTTTCTCCCTTCCGTCCGTGCTCAGAAGCGCGGGGGACCCGAGGCGATCCTCCTCCTCCTCCCTGTTCTGATCCTTAGATTCTCCAGGATTCTCCAGAACGGCTTAATAAAGACTCCATAGCATTTATTCTGGGGGAAACCTTCGTTTTTTACCGTTCTCCTTCCTCTGTAACACACAACATGAATGCGCGCCCACACTGCGCCCCCCCCCCCTTTCTCTATCGCGGCTCGCGCTACACACACGCGGGCGCGCGGCTCCAACGCACACACATTCCTATTCCACAACAGTGGGTACAGACGATCCCGACTCCATTGCCTTCTTAAAATGAGAAGATTGTAATTGTGCTGCTCCTTCATGAAAATAAATGTAATATTACAAAAGGAGCTCCGCTGTTGACAACACTGTTGTTGACATCCATTGTTAACGTTGGCTCCGCAAACAACGAGTGACGTCGTTCATTCACCGTTGAGTATTCTTCTGGCTTCTGCGCATGCAGGTCTCGTTTGGGTCGTGTCACGGTCACACTGGAGACCACAAAAGTTCGGATTTACTTGGAAATGTGAACGGTCTTTCAAAAAAATCGGATTTTTTCAAAAAATCAGAATTGAGCATTAAGCCCTGCAGTGTGAACGTAGCCTTAGAGAAGCACGGGGCACGTGCGTACTCTACTTACAGACACACGTGCGCTGTTTTAGAAGCACACACACATCCTGATTCTACAAAAGAAGTTTCTGTCTTGCGAAGAAATACGACAAATTTACTGCGTTCTAATTGTTCATTTCCACTAAGCTGGGTGCGTTCTTGAGTGCGCGACACGGCCGCCCGCCGGAGGATTTTGTGTTGGGGGGGGGGGGGGGGGTTCGTCGGTAGGTAGTAGTCAGTTGTTATTGTTATTTAAAGGTTAATAAAGAATACTACGTTGTAACTGTATGTATTTATGATGCAGCCGCGGGGGGGATTTTGTGTGTGTGGGTTTTTTTTTTTTTTTTGGAGGGGGGGGGGGGGGGGCTGCGGTTAACCGCGACACCGCGCCCCCTGGTGGTTCATCACCGCGGTGATGAAAAATCCGTCACCGTCACAGCTCTAGCAGCAAACAACCTCTGCACCAGTTTCGGGCTATCCTCTTGACAGGGGAGAACTGTTTCTTGACACTGATGCCAACGACTGGGGAGTTGGTGCAGTGTTGTCCCAAGTACAGGGAGGCGAAGAGAGGGTGCTGGCTTATGGAAGCCGGCGGTTAAAAACAACGAAACAAAATTACTGCACCACTAGAAGATAACTTCTGGCTGAGGTCGAGTTTACATACCATTTCAGACATTACCTTCTTGGCCAGTCCTTTGTTCTGCGAACAGACCACAGCAGCTTGCCGTGGCTGACCTGCTAAAAAGAACCGGAGGGACAGCACCAGTTGGTTGGAGAAGCTGGCGGAGTATGATTATTAAGTGCTTCAGAGGCCAGGGAAGGCTCATCAAAATGCAGATGAACTCTCCAGAAGCCCATGGCAGGAGTTGTGTGCTTGCAGGCTTCCTGACCCCAGCACCAACAACAACATATCCCAAGATAAGCAGGTACAGTGTGAATTTGATGATATTCTTCCTTAAACCACAGTTAGTATTGTTCATCCAGTGGGGGTGATGATTGATCAGAATGATGAGAGTGATGCTGCAGTAGAACACACCCTAAGGAGGGGTAGGCAACGTCACCTCAACTCCCGTGCCTGTGTTCAGTGGTTTGACACATGAGGAGCTCCAAGCAGCCCAGAAAGCAGAAAGAGATGGCACTAGTACACGTGTCAAACTCAAGGCCTGCGGGCCAAATGTGGCCCGCCATGTCATTTTATTTGGCTCGTGAGAGCATAAAAGTTTTTAATTTCTCAAAATAAAAGAATAAAAATTGGTGTATATTTATTCAAATCTAGGGGAAATTGGACTTATGGGCAACTATACATTAGGACTTAAACACTGCCCATATAATCTAAGCTGACAGAATCAAATTTAAAAGGATTTATGCTAGAGTAACAAGCAAACATGTGTTTTCTATGCAACTGTAATTGCCACTTTAAAAAGTTATAATAGATACATAAATGAGTTATTTAAAATTAAGGAGTAGTTACATTTATTTTTTATTACATTTAGTTACATGTTTAAGTTATATCTAGCCCTTAGAGGACAGTCACTATGCTGATGTGGCCCTTGGTGAAAATGAGTTTGACACCCCTGCACTATTATTTGCCTTTAAACAGCAAGGAAATGACCATTCCCTTGGGCGGAAATAGCCATTTTAAGCCCGGCCACAAAAATATATATGGCACAATGAATTGTTTTTCAAGAATGGATTGTTGATGAGAAAGTTCTACTGTAAGGACGGAAAGATGTTATATGCACCAACATTGCTCCCCAAGATATACCTCAACACTGAAGTAGCACCTGCACAACAGACCAATCAGTGGTCATTTTGGAGATGAGCAAACATTGGGCTCAAGACCAGGTACTACTAGCACAACATGCGTGATGATGTCACCTTGTTTTCCCAAACGTGCTGCTTGTGCTTGTAGAGCTCGACCAGGCCCCAATGGGTTCTGTGCGAGTGGGTGCCCCAATGGAACGGATCGCTGTCGACCTGATGGGGCCTCTAAATGAGACTTGATCGGCATAGCGTCCTGGTTGTGCAAGACTACTTTAGCAAGTGGGTGGAAGCATACCTTGTTCAATTTATGAACAAGCCACCACAGTGGCCGAAAAGGTTGTTTCTGAGTGGGTTTGCACGGATTACACAGTTACCAGGGCACCAACTTTGAGTCTGGGGTTTTCCAAAGAATGTGTGAGCTGTTGGGCATCGACAAAACAAGGACAACACCCCTTCGCCCACATCCATCTGATGGTCATTTGCAACGATTTATTGCCACACAACAGAAATCCCTTGCTGCCATGGCCGAAAGATGTCATTGGGGCTGGGACATAATAATTCCCTATGCCCGTATGTCGTACAGAGCAACGAAGCACAGCTCTGCGTTCCTGACACGCAACATGATGCTCTTTAGCCGCGAGATCACAGAACCCATTGACCTGGTCATTGGACTCCCTCTGGAGAATCAGAGTATGTGCAGCGGCTAAGAGAATGGCTTGAACTGTCTCATCGGCTAGCATGAAGTGTTTTGGGCAAAGCTGTAGAGCGCGTCTTATAAAAGGAACTAAATGGGTCAAGAACAAGGTGCGCAAGTTCCTGCCATCTTACGAAGGTCCCTATTTTGTTGTTGACCACCTAGACCAGGGGTCGGGAACCTATGGCTCGCGAGCCATATATGGCTCTTTTGATGGTCACATGTGGCTCGCAGACAAATCTTTATTTATAGCATTATACCATTTTTTTTTTCATTAGACCAGTCCTCGTGCGCGATGCCATGCCAGAGGCGCGCAGTAGTAGCGGTGCTTGGAGAGAAAAATCTGTGCCAGGACTCAGTTTACTATTATCTATTATTTAACAGAGTTTATACCAGCCGTAAACCTATTAATTTCTGTGCCTAAAACTGCGCGCTCCCGTCTCTGAGAAAGAGATGTAGGGACGGGATATGAGGAAGAAAGCAGAGGGTGGGGGTGGGGAACAGGCAGCAGGTGAATCGCGCAGGGATTCTCCAAACTTAAAACCCACTGCCCATCTCTCACTGCAGTGTGTGAGTGTGTGTTTGGCTCCATGTGAGTCTTTGTCACATCTACAGAACATTCAGACCTACCATCACGTTTAAAGTCTCAACGCCTACATGAAGCTGAAACTCACCACGGATCAACCAGACTAGACCATCAGCAAAACCACCACGAGAAATACTCATCATTTATTAGCAACAGCATAACCGAGTTGGGTCCGCTGTTGGGCCGCGTTAAAAGTTCTGGAGTTCAAGGAACGCATCAAGCAGAGATCTGATTGGCTCTCAGTTCTGTCGCTCAGCCTGTTGTTAGGTAGTTTGGACCAATGGGGTTCAGCTATGGGCCGAATAAGGGAAATGGGAGCGCGGGAGCGGGAGCAAGGGAATATAAATTGGGAGAAGCGCTCTCGTGTCAGCGGGAGAGATTAAGGAGTTGCTGAATTAATTTTACGGCGTTTGTTCTGGTCTGCAGTAACCAGAATAAAGAACCTTAAAAGAGGTTACGTCTCCGTGCCTCAGTGTGGGAAAGGGACGCTACATTATTGTATGGCTCTTTCGAAATTACATTTAAAAATATGTGGCGTTTATGGCTCTCTCGGCCAAAAAGGTTCCCGAACCCTGACCTAGACGATCTGCTGTACCGTATTAAAAAGGGACAGAGGTCAAAGGCTAAAATTATGCACCATGAAAAGCTCGAGCTGTATCACTCCAGGGCTCCGCTGGACGGCAGCTGGCTCTCACGGACATGGAAGAACTGCGCTCCGAGGGAACAGCAGCACCATTCTTCGGGCAAGCACTTCGGGCCGCTAACCCTGTGGAATGAATCGTCTGACACTGCAGAATGCGTGGAATGACCTTCAAAACGTTCAGAAGATGCTCAGGACCCCCGCATGAACGTTTGGTGGCCTCAGCTGGAAGACCGCCGGGGGCACGGAGAGAGCCAGACATGTTTAGAGAATGGATTCTTTTCTAAAGAAAGATCTACTACGGGCTGTAGGCATATTGCCACCCCTCAAAAAAAAAAGAAAAAGAAATTGGAGTTATACTGTTGATTGTGTTATTTGCTGAGAGTACCTCTTATGATAGGCATTGAGTAAATTAAAAGAGTACAAACAGAAAAAGTGTATGTTGACCTATAAAACTGGTAATTTTGTTTCGCTTTCTGTAAGGAAGAGAAATCTGCTAATCACTAATGAGAGTGCTGGAGTGAAGTTAGGTAAACTGTCATCCTGAGTGGAGGTTAGCAGTGTTAGCAGCTTAGCCTGCCGTTGTCATGAAAGCAAAGCAGTGACTTAAGTTGGCGTTGCCTTGTGCGCCGTGTGATGATGTAGGCTCAGAAGAGGAGATGCGCGAGCAAGAGGAAAAAAGGCTGCTCTGCTGTGTGCGTGCGCTGGGTTTGATGAGACCGGACTTACAGATGTTTGGGCTGTATGGACAGGTGTGTTTGAGTAGGAAATAAACAGCTACTAGCACTGTTCAAGTACAACAGTGTCCCATCTTATTCAATTGCCATTTACGTCCTGACCGGGACTGGACCAGAAACAACAGCAGTTTCCGACTACAGACTGAAACTTGAGGCTGAAAGGTAACACCCCCAATCCCGCAGTGTCTGCTCTGAAGTGTGTTTGCTCCCATTCTATTGTGATGTCATCCACTGATCTGCACCCACGAGCTGGCACAGCAGATAAGACAATGATACTAACTTCTGTCTCACGTCTTTTCTACAGTCCTAATTGTCTCTCTTCCATATTGACCCCTCAAAGTCTCCAGGTGACTGGAGGCATCTGTCACCTCAGATTCTTCATCCTGCCTGAGCTCATTACATCTTTCTAACCTTCTAAACCTGAGTTCAGAAAATACAAGTGGAAACCAAAGAGCCTAGAACAACCTCCAAAGCATTAAAGGTCTAAGGTCAAAGCACATAAAAGCATAAAAGTCAGATCAATCATCATGAGCTCTCAGAACCAAAGCGAACTTAATGGAGATGACAAGCCCCACTCCTTCATGCAGGAACTACACTGGTGTATGGTGTTTTCACGTTGCTCTCTTCCTCCTGCCCGCTCGCACTACCCGACGGTGTAAAAGGCACCACGACAATCTTAGAACATGATAGTTATTTTACAAAACCACAGAGAGCCGCAGCACAAGGATGAACCTCCGGCTCTGGAGCCACAGGTTGCCGACCCCTGGTCTAGAGAAACAGTCCCTGAGAAAATTGGATTGTCAGAGATAATCCATATAGTTAAAATAGCAGAATTATGATATTTTTGTCTATAAAGAGTGAGCTTCTTTGTAATAGAGCAGTACCAACAACTTTTTTGGCACAGCTGTATAACAGTTTTCTTTTTTTAATGTAATTTTGAACTTAAGTGTAGGGTTTTTTGGATGTGTGAAATACATTTTCCACTTTTTACGTTTTTGTTTACATTATAATACAAAAAATGTGGATGTTTTCTTGTGTATTTGTGGACAGTATAACTCAATGTAGCCACTTCCTTTTAAGCTTACTTTTTACCTAATGAGGGTTTTCTGCTGAATAGTCTTAGCTTATTTTTCTGCAGTTTTCTTACAATTTCATTATAATTTACATAACTCATATGAAAAGGGTAACATGAAATATAGATAACTTTGCGGAACAAAGCCAACATTATATCACTTTGCTTAATCCTCAAGTTCTGGGTTAAAAAAGCTCTTCAATGGTGCTCCTTCTTAGCCAGGAGTGCATACGTCTGGCCTAAAAAGATTTTAAAGAAGAACTTTAAAACTAAAACTGCTATCACATCATGAGGCATCTGCATTTAACTATGCTTATTGGATTAAATTGCAGTGAAAGTTAGCCCTTAACTCCCTCCTTTTTTCTTTCCTTTTCTCTCACACAGAAACAGACGGGTCCAGCTGTCAGGGTGGAACCATTATCTTTAGTATTTTTCCATGTGTTGTTTGCCAGCTTCAGCAGACTGGGTCATACAATCCAGATGTGGTTTGGCCCCAGATATGGAGCAAATCAGAGCAAAGCAGACCCTCTTTAACTGATTGGGGTTTTAAAGGCAGAGCACGCACCAGACATGTGAACACAGCAACACAACAGATCTATGTTCATCAACTGATTGAGCACACACAGCACTTTGATCTTAAGAGACAAAGACACCCCCCCTAAAGGGCATACATGCATCTGTACTAGAGTCCTTTAAACAAAGACTGCAGAGTTTAAGCAAGACTCGGGTAAAACGGTACTCGCCTGAACAGTAGTGGGAGGAGATTCACTGCTTGCTATTAGTAATTGATGCACTTTACTTCTGCTATCGGGAAATATATGGCAGAGGATGGAACGGCCAGAAACTTGCGAATCGGCGATCCCGCCTTTGAGAAAGAGGTGTGTGTGTGTGTGAGGAGGAGAAGGGGAGGGGTGATGGGCGCAGGTTGCGAGGTAAAACGGTGCATGGAGACCATTGAAACACCTGAAACCTCGGGTGGCTTAGATTACTCAGCTCATTCAGGGCTCCAGACTGCGACCAATTGGTCGCATTTTGCGACCAAAATTTGAGTGTGTGCGACTGAATTTTACATCCAGTCGCACATGCGCGACCCGTAAATTTGCCTCCCCCACCCTACGTATTTTTTTTTATACATTAAACGTGGAAGGGGCACGTCAATGATCAATTAAATAATCAATGAGACGCGAGCGCACACGCACGCAGGCAGACACACACACTCGCGCACATACTCGTGAAACGCGAGCACACACTCGCGTGATGCCCGTTTGTGAGGCGGCCACTGCGTGTGAGAAGAATAGGGAAAGTCACTGTAAGTGGCTAAAATGCGTGGAGGGGGAGGGGCCTAGAGACAATCGAGCGCGCGTAAACATCTGTGGGAAGGAAACGGAGACAAATATCATCACAACCTGATATGTGCGTCTGAGCTATGAGTAAGTGAACTATTGATTCATTGTTCCGACCTGCGGCTAGTGTACCAGTGACAGAACTACAGCAGGGGTCTCAAACTCGCGGCCCGCAGGCTATTTGCAGCCCCCAAGATGATATTTTGCGGCCCCCGCCTTAATGTTACTGCAGCCCGTCAGTTTGTATGAATGACACTTTTTCATTGTCGTGCACGGAGATGACCAACCAATCACAGCGGGGTATATGACTCTTGGGGGCGGGACAATGACAGGGCTTGAAAGCAGGACACCTGCTCGTAATTTTTAAATATATGCATTCCGTGCTGAGCTTTTCTCTGGGTCACACAGAACCGGAGGAAGGTTAAGTTTTGGTTGCGGTTACGGCGGGGCATCAAACGGTTTATGCGCGGCTGTTACGGCAGCACACCGCTCCTGCGGGAGTCGGGTCAGCTGAGGAGAATAAATGTCCCACACCTACATGCGTGACAGCTAAGGGAGCTTGGACATTAAACACACTCGAGCAAAAACAACATTAGTTTTAGACACACTGAAAATACGTGGGGAAAATGCAACGATAGACGTGCTTGAGATGAACCGGCACCTCGCCTGGACCGTTGGTGGAGACCAGGCCGGGGGGGGGGGGGATCTGCAGCGAGACTGAAGGACAACAGGAAGTTGGAGTTGTCCTTAGCATTACATTTAGTTTTAATATTCCTCTCCCCCTTAGTGTGATCTGTGTTATTATATATTTTATGATTATTTTAATGTTTTGTAATGTATGTAGCCTTTTTTAATCAATAGGTATTTTAAATTATTTTCATTGATCAGTCAACTACAAAAACCATCAGGACACATGTCCCATAATGCATTGTTTTGTAGTCATCTGGGCAGCTTTCAGTCAGTTCAGTACTAAATTTCCAGCTGCGTTCGCTCAGGTTGGGCCTTGATCCCGCCCCTTTCTGGTGACATTTTTGTGATGATTGACAGGTGATGTTGGAGCAAAAACAAATATATGTCACACACCAGGTGATCTGCGCAGCGTTGCGTCGACCTGGGTGATCTAAAACACGCTTATTGTGCATCTTGGTTGCACTTATTTGGTGTCACCAAGATGAATTTCCATCCGTTTTCTTTACTATTTGTACTGTCATGACAGTGATGGTTCTGTCAGTTTACCTGTTGTTGCATCTTCAAAAGTGCAGAATAAAATGTGACACTGAATTTGAAACAGCACATTGTAATTTCTGCATCTATTATTAAAGTATTTATTAGTAATACAGTGGAAATTAGTAGATTTGGTTAGCATGTTGATTTACGGTATGCGCCCCTAAATTTTCTGGTTGTGCTCCTAAAATTTTCAGTTAGGGGCCACTGTGCTCCTGGTGGAAAAAGTTAGTCTGGAGCCCTGTCATTCTAATAATGTCATTCTTCACTAACCATTGCGGACATTTTTAATATTTGTCTGTATTTTCTATATACATTTATTTTACGGTTGTTTAGTTGGTGTAAGTAATCTATAAATAACGTATAAATCAATACCTTGTTTATGAAAGTATTGAGGATTTTGGACGATTTTTAATGTTGGTGTTGCACAAAATTAGGAAAATGACAAATATTTTTGTAGTAATCCCAGTGATGACTTCTGTGATTTAGTTTTTAATGTTTTATGAGACCTAAACATGATTTTCACAATAACAGGTTCTTAAATAATCAAATCCCTCTGATACGTTTCACAAAGACACACACAGGACCAGAGACACACACAGGACCAGAGACACACACAGGACCAGAGACACACACAGGACCAGAGACACACACACAGGACGTCAAACACAGGACCAAAGACACACACAGGACCAGACACACAAACAGGACCAGAGACACACACACAGGACCGAAGACACACACAGGACCAGAGACACACACACTGGACCAGAGACACAAAGGACCAGGCACACACACATGACCAGACACACACAGGACCACACACACACACATGACCAGACACACACAGGACCAGAGACACACACAGGACCGAAGACACACACAGGACCGAAGACACACACAGGGTATCACACACAGGATCAGAGACACACGCAGGACCACACACACACACATGACCAGACACACACAGGACCAGAGACACACACAGGACCAGAGACACACACAGGACCAGAGACACAAACAGGACCAGAGACACACACAGGACCAGAGACACACACAGGACCAGAGACACACACAGGACCAGAGACACACACACAGGACCAGAGACACACACAGGACCAGAGACACAAAGGACCAGACACACACACATGACCAGACACACACAGGACCACACACACACACAGGACCAGAGACACACACAGGACCAGAGACACACACACAGGACAAAAGACAGACACAGGACCAGAGACAAACACAGGACATCACACACAGGATCAGAGACACACACAGGACATCACACACAGGATCAGAGACACACACAGGACATCACACACAGGACCAGAGACACACACAGGACCAGAGACACACACACAGGACCACACACACACACAGGACCAGAGACACAAAGGACCAGACACACACACATGACCAGACACACACATTGACCAAAGACACAGACAGAACCAGAGACACACACAGAATAACACACACCAAGCAGAAATGAACTTATTGCTAAAAATGATGTCAGAAGTTCAGCTCTAAGAAAATGTCAAAAGAGCAAAGAAAACGGAATAATTTGATTAATTATTTCTAATTGTTAATATTTCCTGGCTTTGTTTGTTCGTATTTGCATAATTTTGACAGAATATATTTATTATTCTGGATTAATATTTCTGTCTGTTTTTATTCATATTTATGTTTAAAAAGTTAAATTTAAGTTAAAGTTTTAAAGGTTTAAAAGTTTAGCTTTAGTGTGTTCAATAAATGTTTATCTTCCCCCCTCTGCAACTGAGTTTGACCCCCCTGTAATACGAGTCTATAAAATTCACGCATTTTCTTGTGTAAAATGAGCAAATAAAAATAGGGCACACAAAAGGATGTCGTCAAATTGTGTTTGTGGTTGTGTGTGTGTGTGTGGGGGGGGGTTGGAGGTTTTTTGTAAACAGGTCCTGTGGCGCCCTTCATACCACTTAGTGCCCATGAAATAGCCCTCAGTTTCAAAAAGGTTGGTGACCCCTGGTATAGATGGTCCAAACGTAGATGACAGGGGCAGACTCTTTACATCACTGTCGGCTCACTCTGGCTCCACCTTTGTTATAAGAATAGACTTCAATCTCGTCCTAGACCCTGAAGTTAACAGACTCAGCTCAGCGGGAAAACAGCCGGAACTCTCAGGCAGTATTTCGAGGAAGTAAGTCTCTGCAACTCTTACCGCTCCTGTCACTAAAACACCAAAGGTTTCTGTTTTTTTCTCATTTTAACTAGAGGAGATCACTCCCCAGATAATTCACCCTGATCAAACCAGATTTATTAAAGGAAGACACTCCACAAACAATGCTAGTAGACTTATTAATCTAACAGACTTTACCTCTATTAAAAAACAGGAAGCAACCATTATCACATTAAATGCTGAAAAAGGATTTCACATGGTGAATTGGAAGTTTCTGCTTGCTGCTTCAGAAAAATTTGGGTTTGGTAAATCTTTCATTAACTAGATTAAAATCCAGTATTACAATCCAAGTACATCTGTCAAAACCAATGAACAAACCTCTGACAAGTTTGTCCTCCAAAGAGGCACAAGACGAGGGTGTCCACTGTCCCCCTCCCTCTTTGCTTTAACCTTGAACCTCTAGCAGCATCCATAAGACAAAATGGAGACATAAAAGGAATCAAAACAAAAAAAACATCCAATAAACAAGGACATCCATTAGTCCTTATGCAGATGATATATTACTTTTCCTTCAAAATTCAGGATCTTGAATCTCCAGAGTAGTGGCAGTTATTGACACATCCATCCATCTCTGAGTACTCCATAACTGAAATAAATCAGTGCTACTATCACGCAACTGTAATGTAGAGAGCATGGTGTATATTAGTTTTGCGTCAAGTTTGGATTCAGGTCCGTGTCTCAGTCTGCATGACACAGCATCTGGACCTGGATCCCGACTGTGGTCCACTAGTTATTGAGCTCTGATGTAGACTCTGACATGAGTTATGCTCTTCCTGATGGTGCTGTCACTCAGGTCTGCTAAGTCAACCACTATGACCTTCTTCTTTTATGTGCCAGTCACCCCAAAGTCCAGTTGGTTAACTATCCCCAGCTTTGTGTTTGGTTTTTGACAGACCAACAGAGTCTTGGTCCAAACATTGTTCACTACAAATCCCAGAATGTTTTTGGGTCTTCAAACCTTTAAATATTCAATCCACAAGTAAATTGCTACACTTGTAAATGTTCAAATGCATCATTCAAAAAAATATGCCAACAATCACATAAAGGTTTCTGTAGCAAATCTATCTCCTTTCTTTTGAGGGATCTTTTTTTGGCCTTATGTAAAAAGCACAAGAGGGTAAAAATGGTGCCTGAAGCTCCAAAGTGCACAAATCAACAGTGCAAGATGAAGAAATATGGAGAGCAGCTGAGAGGCAGCAAAAGGTGCTTGACATCCCAGTTTGCTTTAAGGTGTGCAGAGTGTTTCTGGTTGCTCCAGCACAGCAAAATGCTCTGTGAGTGATGTTTATATCCAAAAAGTTGATGGAGTTTTCTTTTTCCTCGTCATGTGTGAATTTGATTTCTCCCGTATCGTCCATGGTGTTCAGGTTGTCTGTGATCTGTTGTGTGTCCATTTCTGATGACGACTCTGACGAAGGCGGAAGACGTCCATCAAAACATGTCAGGTATGTGAAAAAATACCACCGTGTCTGATAACAGAAGAACCTAAGAAGTCAATATTAAAATATATTTTGCCCTTGCATTATTGATGTTCCATTGACTATAGCGAGGCGATTGCTACGCCGGGCAGCTGGGTTGATGACCGCTGGAGCGGTATAGCGAGCTCCAGCAGTGGAGCATGCTATGACGGGCACTTGAACCCGTCTGCTTGCTACAGTGGCGTGCGGGGAGGTTGATGGCTGGTGAGTCACTGACTCTCTGGAGCCAGATTTACAATGAAAGACCTAAATATTTCACCATTCATCTAACAGCAGCTAACAGCTTATAAAATACACACAAGAAAATATTTGTCCTACAGAGAATATTTAGTTTATAGACATGGATAGAACACTTTTTTTGTGTATAAGAAGTCTTCTTTCTTTTTTAGCATTGATCAATTTTTATTAAGTCATATTTGTGAATTTATGGCTGAGGATCTCCTGAAACTGTAAAGTTTATCTGCTGACATTAAATCAACAGGCCTGTGTGTGATCTGAGAATCCTGCAGAGCAAATTATTGGTAAAAAGTTTGATTTTCTTTAAGATCTGTCTGTTAAACAAAACAATAAAAGATTTAAAGCACATATTTATGTCATGCTACACAAGTGTTTGGGATTAGATGAACAGCAGTGATAAGCAAAAGAATGACGGCTCACCAAAGGAGACTCAATGTATTTAGCAGAACAAGCATTTGTAACTTTTATGTTCATTTTCACAGTGTCTTGTGTTTTAGAACTCGTGAGCGTTTGTCCAAAGTTAAAAAAATTACTCATGAAAAAATACTATTTTCTCTTAAGATTTCAACATTTATTGATTAAAATAAAACAATAGTTCAGATACAAATCTTAAAAAGTGTTACTTCCTGCTGGACGGAGTCGGAGCTCTGACGTTCTTTTCAGCTGCAGACATTTTAAACACGTTGGACACTACACTGACATAAATTCAAAACTGTTTTATTTTAGCTGCTTTGCTGCTCCTTCTGGGTTTTACTCTGAGAGAAACGGAACAGGATGGTTGAAAACGGCAGAATCTCCAGAGAGCTAAAAAGCCTGCTTAGAGTACTGAAGCCAACAAAATATAAGTCAATTCCTATCAGTTCTTCATGTTTAAGCAACTCTCTCCATTTAGACTTATATATAGGGGAAGGGCGCGTGGCGTGCCTCTCTGCGGATACAACTATCTTTAAATTACTTAAAAAGTTGATTTTTTCCAAAAAGAGAGCTGACCATGCCCCCTAAGAAAACCCAGGAATACGAAGACCTCAAAAAGACTCTTGATAGTATTCAAGAAACGCTGATAAGTTTTATGGATCAGGTGTCGGCTAAGCTAACGCCACTAATGGAAATGATGGAAGAGTTCCAAAGATTTCGGGCTCAAAACGAGCAACGAGAAAACCGGGTCGACATTCTGGAGAAAAGACTGGACGATGTGGAACAGCAAGTAAGGATGAATAATGTAATTCTCACTGGATTACCAATCAAGCCTCGAACGAAGGTGACAGCAGGAGCAAGCACTGCTAATGCTAGCGCTAGCGTAGCTAGCAGGCCTGTTCATACAGAGCGCGGTGCAGGGTCTCTTGATCAGCAAATACAATCATTTCTCACATCTAAAGGGATTTCCCTGGATCTCAACACCATGGAGACCTGCTACCTGCTCCCCAGGAGAAAGGAGACGGATAAACCAGCGATCCTCATCAGGTTTGTGAATCACAAACACAAGCTAGCTCTGATGAACCAAAGAAAGAACCTGAAAGGTTCTGCTGCTTATCTGAACGACCATCTGACCATCTGAATGCTGAAATCTCCAAACATGCACGGCTTCTCAGGAAGCAGAAGCAGATTGAGAACACTTGGGTTAAAGGCTGCAGGATTTACGTCAAACCACTCGGTCCACCGGACCGGTCCAAGGTTCTGGTTGTGAACACCATGAAGGACTTTGAGAAGTGTATTTTCACGGTCGTCTGAACCAACATGGAGTAATAAACCAAAGAACCAAATCATTTCAAGAAATATGACACCTGGATTCATCACTTTCTCCATCGTCTGACGTCACCTGAATCAACAGCAGAGAGTTCTGACCTGCAGACAACTTGACCTCCACTTTCACTGAGCTGATATCAGCTGAAGAAGGATATGGACCTGAATCTAATGTCTGCAGACATAACATGGAAGAGACTAGAAACTGTTTAAACCCAGAAGATCAGCTGGTATTCAGCAGAAGAAGATATGCCAACCTTGGACAATCCACAGATTATGGACCCTTCTTATTTTTTCCCTTACAGCATTACCTTATTATATATAAAGAAAAGAAGAAAAAAAAAGAAAAACATATAAAAAAAAGTAAAACAAATGATTAATCACTTATTGAAAATGGTTAAATTGATCGATGTTTAATGATATTACTTCACTTGATCCAAAAATTGATAAATTGATTCAAAAATCTTTCCTAATGTAACATAATTTTGCACGTTTTTAACTTTTGATACTTGATGAAAGTTTACTATGAAAATTCCTGAAACAGTGTTGTGTCTATTTTACTGATATAGTATTATGTTCTAATCATATGAATGACTTTTATTAGTAACATATTTTAGATAACTGATCTGCATTTGCCATGTTGATTTCTAAAAAGAGTTATTATTATTATTATTTTTTTTTAACATAATAATTAAGTAATTCATCTTTGTCATGTGCTTTATCGATACTTATGATTTTTAATTCTGTCTAATAAAAACTAGGAACCTGGATATTGATAAATCATGTAATAAAATGGTTATAGTATAACGGGGTGGGATTATATAAGTTCACTTCCTTCCACTCCCTTTCAAGTAATATTTATTAATATGTCTAATTATCCTAAGTTTGATTAGTTACTGTATGAATGTATAACTGATGATTATATTGCTTTTGTGTATTATTTATACTTGATTGCTTGAAATAAACCATTTCTAATCAAATCAAAAATATTAACAATTTAGCGGTAATGAATACCTTGAAAGGAAGGCCACTGCAATTCTGTAGGTCATCCGTGTCCAACACCACATTTAGACCAATGACTTTCTTCTCAGACTTGGGACCCTCCTGCAAGACAAACACCACAGGTACTCATCACAACACTGACCAGCATTCTTACCTTACTTTGGTTAGAACTGTTTCCTCTCTAATCCCTGTCGACCCACTGAGAGGGATTAAGTGACCAGCTCTGGTGAATGTTAAGCTTCAGATACAGATCAAAGAGTAACCATCCTTCATCATAAAGAAGATTTTGACAGAATGAATTTGACTGTAACATTTAAGCCAGTGGTTTTCAACCTTTTTTGAGCCAAGGTCACACTTTCTCCTTGACAAAAATCTCGCGGCACACCAGCACCAAAAATTAAAAAAGGAGAAACTCTATAGTCTGTATTGATGTACGGTTCCCCCACAGTCTCACGTGCATTTTGTGATAATTGTGGCAGAAAAAGCTGGAAGTTGCAGCTGTTTTTTTTCTTAAAGTTGTAATAAAAGTTAAGTTAGTTTTCATTAATAACTTTCAACTAAATTATTTGACATTTTACCCTGGTAGTTGTTGTTCCCTTCAGTTTATTAACATGTAATTATATGTAACCTCACAAAAAAACACATATATTCTTTCTAAATAGTGATTTATTCTTTTAATATTTATTTCAATGTTAGTGCAAAAGCAACTGTAATTTTTCGAACAATTATATGATCTCAATATGTTTGATCAAATTTACACAAAAATACTAATATTATATTTATGTTTTCTGTAGCTGCTACACAAAGTGAAACATGTTGAAGTTTTATTAGTTTTTCTTTTGTCTTAATCAAAGATGAAGTCTTTGAAAACTTTAAAAAGTGTTTCAGTTAGAAAGATGACTTGGACCAAACTCTGGGATGTTTGGCTGTTAAGAAACACAAACCTTGAAGGAGAACTAAACTGTTAACTCTAGAGTCCCACAAGCCAGCCAGGCTTTGTAGGAGTCTTTCTTCAGCTTGACGACATCCCTTACTAGACAACACTGGGTTGTGGGATTAACGCCATGATAGGCACCAGAGACCTTGCAACCTCAGCTCCGAACTGCAGCAGAGACAATAGAGGTAGAAAACATGGTCCATTCGGACTCAATGTCACCAACCTCACTCTGTACCTGTATGAAGCTCTGCTAGTTGTGGGAGTAAAAGACTTCCCTGACGGAGGGCTCAGCAAGACGTTCCCAGCAGACCTTCACAGTGTGTTTAGGTGCAGAGAGCTGCAAAGTCTTTACGGCCTCATTCCCAGCCAACAAGTCCAGCTCACCACCAGGTAGGGAGCCTTTGAACCTCTGTCAGCTGACTCACATCCCTCGGAGTTGCCTTGATTTTAGCCTCCAACCATTGCTTCCACGGTGGGCCATGTTTTCTCCCATGGTTGCCACGCAGTTCAAGGATCTCCGCTGCTGAAGTGTAAACCTGTTCATTGTTTTCTGTGAGTGTAGTGGTAGGAATTGCCCTCAATGCTTAATTCACAGTTTCCAGGAGACTTTCAGGGGGTACATCACTTAACCGTTGTAATTGGTGTCAGGGTTGCCTCAGTGTTTATTCTAGACATGATCTTGTCTTTCAGGTCAGTTGCTGCCTCGCTCAGCGTATCTGTGGTTGTTGGGGCTGTGTACCCAATCTCAGTGTGGGAGTGTGGTATAACCTCCTCTTTGACCTGGTGGTCTGGCTCTCCCATGGTGTTGCTATTCTGTTGTACCATTCAATCTCAAGTTTTGATAGGAGTTGCCATTTGTGGATGTCAGACCTTTGAACTACCAGTTGCTTGGCAGTTAGCCTTGATTGTGGGCTTTGAAGTGTCCATTCACTCAACATTCTCTGCACGTAACCTCTCTGATTAAGATTACTTGAGTAGTAGCATTCACATAGAATCTTGTTCTCACATCTAGTCCATTTCTCTCTTGTTCCAGCAGCCCACCTTCCATCAGGTTGCTCTGGTCCCCCAGCACCTGATGCAGACCAATGTGTTATGAGGTAGACAGTAGCGTTATGGGTTCCCATGGGCTCTCACTGGACCATGTTAATCCCTCACCATTGTTATGGTAATTGCCCCATTACTATGGATAGTTCATTTTGCCCCTGGGAATCAAACCCTAGTTCACATGTATAAACGAAAACTTAAAGTTTGTGTGGAACCTTCATAAGCAGGGAAACCTTCCGTGCCATACATGATTTAAACCATGACGTTTGAATGGATTACTTATAGTAGCCTTGGAAACGCTGGTCCCAGCTCTCTTCAGGTCATTGATCAGCTCCTCCCATGTAGTCCTGGGCTGATTCTTCACCTTCCTTAGCATCATCGATACCCCACCAGGTGAGATCTTTCAAGGGGCCCCAGTCCGAGGGACATTGACAGTCATCATTAGCCTCTTCCATTTTCTGACAATTGCTCCAACAGTTGTTCTTTTCTCACCAAGCTGCTTGGCAGTTGCCCCGTGGCCACCTCCAGCTTTGTGAAGGTCTACAATTTTGTCTCTTGTGTCTTTTGACAGCTCTTTGGTTTTGCCCATGTTGGTAGTTAGACTTGTGACTGATTGTGGGGGGGCACAGGTGCCTTTATGCAAGCTAACCACCTCAAACAGGAGCCACTAATCTAGAATCATGAGCAGAGTGGAGTTGGACTATTTCAAAGCAGAACAGCAGGTCTTTGCTGGTCAGAAATCTATCTGATAATCAAGTGATCAAATACTTGTCACTGTGATATAAAAATAAAGTGTTTTAAAAAATCGTACAATGTGATCTCTGAATGTTTCTTCAGATTCTGTCTCTCACTGTGGAAATGCACCTATGATGAACGTTGGTGCATCACATTGAACATTGGGAGAACTTGTTAAATCACAGGGTGATCAAATACTTATTGACATCACTGTATTTATACATACATACATACATACATACATACATAATAATATACATCTATATATATATATGGTATAATATATATATAGATATAGTGTGTGTGGTATATATATAATATATATATACACACACATATATATATATATACACACATATATATACACATAGAGTCCCTGGTATTTCTCCAGTTTCTCATGTTCCTTCTTCCTGATGTTCCCATCGCTTGGCACTGCCACATCCACCACAACGGCTTTCCTCTGTTCTTTATCCACCACTACGATGTCTGGTTGGTTCGCCATTACCATCCTATCAGTCTGGATCTGGAAGTCCCACAGGATCTTTGCCCTCTCATTCTCTACCACCTTTGGAGGTGTTTCCCATTTTGACCTTGGGGTTTCCAGTCCATATTCTGCACACATGTTCCTGTATATTATTCCAGCCACTTGATTGTGCCGCTCCATGTATGCTTTACCTGCCAGCATCTTACATCCTGCAGTTATGTGCTGGATTGTTTCAGGCGCCTCTTTGCACAGCCTACACCTTGGGTCTTGTCTGGTGTGGTAGATCTGAGCCTCTATCGCTCTGGTGCTCAGGGCTTGTTCCTGAGCTGCCAGGATGAGCGCTTCAGTGCTGTCTTGTAGGCCAGCCCTTTCTAGCCATTGGTAGGACTTCTTGATATCAGCCACTTCAGTTATGGTCCGGTGGTACATCCCATGGAGGGGTTTGTCCTCCCATGAGGATCTGTCCTCCAGCACTGTATCCTCTGCTCTCCATTGCCTGAGACATTCACTGAGCACACTGTCAGTTGGGGCCTTGAGCTTGATGTATTCATGCATCTTGGATGTTTCATCCTGGATAGTGGCTTCTACGCTCACTAGTCCGGCTGGGTAACTCGGTTGGTAAGGTGCAGGACTGTCATGCTGGAAACCCGGGTTCGATTCCCACGGCGGAATGAACAATTAATGGTGATTAATTATATAATTATATATATATATATATATATACATATATACACACACAATTTATGTTCCGTTTATATATATTGACATACACACACATACAGCAGGTGACTACCTCTTGAAGCTCGAGAATGCAGAGAGTGTAAAGCAGTAATCAAAGCAAAAGGTGGCTACTTTGAAGAACCAAGAATGACATATTTTCAGTTGTTTCACAATTATATATGTACGTGCATGCATACATACTTCTAGTACGTTATATACATGCGCACTTACATAGTGCTGCACCGAATGTAGCTCTCTGTCACCATCTGCTGGTTGAAATTAGCAAAAGATTTTTTTCAACTGTGCTACTCTGCAGCCGCATAAGTTGAACTTTTCTTTTTGTAAAAAATATTGAAAAATATTGAAAGACAACTGACTTCCACCACATGGCTGCATTTTCCTGGTTTTCAATTTAGTGAAAAACAACTATTTTGCAGAAATGCAGTTTCTACCATTTCACCAGCTCTTGAACAAGTAAGTAACCCTTGTTCTATCTTAGACACGTTAACATTGGGAGTGGGGTCATCTAGACCCACTAGACAGAGCTCTGAACCTTTGTTCTTCAATGATTTGTGATCTTCACTGGTGTCCATGGATTACATGAAATCCTCTCCACCTTTATCCACCTTTGTCATGGTAGGGAGAACACCTCAATGGCCATCTTGACCCCATAGGACAGCACTAGGGGTATAGGAGCGCACAAAAGATTTCTTGGCAAAACACTAACCACCTGGCATCAGCTTAAAAGATACCTAATTTAGTTGTGTGCTTTTTTTTTTGCTAAATACTTGTTTGTTGTAAAGTCAACATTTACAAAAAAGTATAATGTTCATACTTAATTTGTCAACTTTCTAACAGCTTCTGTACTTCGTTTGAGTTCATGAACAAAACTTGCATGGTATGCTGCTGAATTTGCAACAAAGCTGCTTTGTAAATGAGTGTTTTAACTGTGATGCATCTGTTTTTATAACAGTGGAAGCATATCTCAATTTGCAACTTGATGGTGAAATGTAACAGGATCTTTAGAGCTGTGTTTAGATGGTTGTTGTCAGATTACCTCTTTGCAGGGCACACCTCTACATAGAACAACAGCTTTTACATTTTTCCACAAAGCTAATGTTTGCAATGAGCTAACCACCTGTGGGGAGATTTATAGTCTTGTCATCTGAAACTGCTTGACAAAAAGTTTTCTTGAAATCTTGAAAACAATGAAATTCTCTCTTTTCACATTTAACCCTTGTGCTATCTTAGATGACCCCACCCTTACTTTGACGTGTTCTCCTACCATGACAAAGGTGGATAAAGGTGGAGAGGATTTCATGTAATCCATGGACACCAGTGAAGATCACAAATCATTGAAGAACAAAGGTTCAGAGCTCTGTCTAGTGGGTCTAGATGACCCCACTCCCAACGGTAAAGTGCCTAGGATAGACCAAGGGATAAAGCAAATTCAGACGCTCGGCTTTAATGTCATCAGAAAAATGAACCAAACAAAAGTGAGTGGCTCTCACAGCTGGGTTTTTCCTAAAAGAGCTTCAGGTGAGGACGGCTGAGAAAACACAAATGAACAGAAAGCAGGATCGGTTTAAAATGGATATAAATTTGCTTATAGAAAAATGTTTGCTTTACGGATGTAAAAGAAACTCTGTACGTTGCATTTATAAAATGCAGAACGAGATTTGAAAACCAATTCAAGTCTGTAAAAACAGGAAAGACTCACTTTAGTCTCAGAGACTTGGAAGTCCACTTGGAAAACCATCTGAGAGCACTGAAATGATACACAGACCTGACGGATCCACTTCCCCTCACCTAGGACACACACACACACACACACACACGCACACACACACACACACACACACACGCACACACACACACGCACACACACACACACACACACACACACACGCACACACACACACACACACACACGGACATTTCAAACATTTCAAACATTTCTATTTATGAATCAAAATGAAAACAAGGAATAAAATAGTTTGCTTTGAAAGGAAAAGGCAACAGATTACTATCCCTTTAGGGGTCTCCACACCGAATGTGGTTAATGCCGGGTTAATGCCCTTCCTGACACAACCCTGTCTCTTATCATTGTATCTGGGCCGGGGACAGCACAGCACATGAGCACTGCAGGCAGTGGCACCTAAGGATGAAGGTGGATGAAGCTCATCGTACTCCCTGGGAATTGAACCCTGATTTCCTATGTGTCAGTCCTGTGTTTAAATAACTGAGCTATGCAGCTGCACAGAAAAATATACTGGATTTTTGTTGCAGATCTTCACAAATCTTCAAATGTATAATGAGGTGAAACACCCCATTGCTCTTACTTCTAAAGAGAGTTTTTATCTTGCAGTTCTCCACAATGATGCCATTCATCTCAGTCTGCAGACGCAAGTCCTTTTCCAACTCCTCCACCTCCTCCTTCAGCTTGGACATCACCACCTCCTCATCTTTGTCTTGTGTCTGCCTACACACACTAAGCCTGTGAGGAGAAATTACAATGATTTCCCATAAGGAACTTCACGGTGAGGCATCAGAAGGGAAAAGCTGAAACTCACAGTGCATCTAGCATTGGTCCTTTAAAGTGGAACATTGCGTCCCTGTCGATTTCTTCTTTTTGATGCTGCAGTGATGTAATTTCAGCTTTCAGATGCTCAATGTGACCCTCCAGTATCTTCACCTCATCAACATTCTCTGCATCCATCTTCTCCAGCATCTTGAGGAGCAAAGATCAAATGTTTGAGTGAACAGGAAACGAAGCATATAACGTCTCAAGACAGGAAGTCGCTCTCTGAAGCAGGACTGTTGATTTGATTTGACAAAACCAACTCTACACCCTCTGCAAACACTTATGCTTAAGGTAAGAGTTACAAAATAAATAAATAACAATTATTTTTCAGGAAAAGTAAAAAAAAATTAAAGCATGAAGATGAGAATGCTGCATAAACAGGCCCCTGAGAATTAAGCACAAAATTCTTACCCCACTGGAAGATAGTCTTTAAATGAGATCAAGGAAATCTGCCAGTAGGGTAAGAAAAATGGTCTTACCAAGAATTCTGATTTATCCAAAAAGAAATGACACTCAAAAGAACGTATTCTGCTGTCTTCATTAGGGTTGCACAATAATATCGGATACCGATTATTATTGGCCGATTATGGACATTATGATGTCATGCCAATAATTCTGATAAGAAAATAATTTGCCGATAAAATGGACCGTTAACTAAAAGCTTAGAGTGTCGTTGCTTCCTCAATCACCACTCTGTATTTACTTGTGCCAGCAAGGTGTCTGCTCACCCATCCTTTTTTATTTTACTTTATTGTACAAAACGGAAGTACAGCACAAAACACAATTTTACAAAAGCAACTTCAGATATGCTATACATATTACATGCATTTTACATAAAAACATTCAACAGCTTTCATAAAAACATACAGCTTGCTTTTAGAGATGGTATTGAGATACAGTTCAATTTGTTTGATTAACACGGGGAAAAAATAGAAGATGAAGAAATTTTGCATTTATGAAAATAAAATTTGCCAAATATAATAATACGATGAATTATGAGTTTTTTACTTGAGTCCAAGTTTCTCTTATGAGAGCCAAAAATTATATACTCAAATTTCAGAGTGAAGTTGAGGTGGATATGTTTTTTGATAAATTGTAAACACTTTTTCCAAAAACATTGAAAAATGTTAATTTCAGAGCAGTCCAAAAAAGATTGGTTTCTGGTTGTGTTTTACAAAAAGTGCAGTTAATTGTTTTAACGTATTTAAGCATTAATTTAAATTTTGTGCATTGCTTTAAAAGAACCTTCTTTCTTTCTTTTTTTTTTTTTTTAACTTGTCCTGTCCAACAGCTGGGCAAACAGATGAGAGCTGAAGGCCTCTTGTGTTGGACATATTTTACTTTAACAACAGGGGTTATGAATCTTTAGACAAACCAGAGGAATGTCTGAATAAACCCCTTTTGGAATCCAGGACAAACTTTATTAAATTCCATCATGTTTGAAAATCTTTGGTGCTGGACCGGACGGAAAAGGAAAGGAGGGAAGAAGAGAGAGGGATGTTAGAGAGGAGGGGGGATAGGAGGGTGATTATAGGAGGGGGGGGGGGTAGAACCATGAAGCAGCCTAAAGCAACAACTTTACTGGATGTTTGTCATTACGGTAAGGTTCAAGTGTAATACAAATCTCAAAGGGCGGGGCCTGTCCACACACACACTCAGATGTTATAAACACACCTGTTAACTGCAAAGATGTCCACATGTCAACATGTACACAAAACATGCACACAATACAGATATTGTTCACACACGCATACTTATGCCCCTAAACCAACTAGTGTGAAATATTTCATTCAATCATGCAAACTATTAGTGTAAAGGTGAGCTAACACCTGTGCTCAGGTGAGTGTTTATGTTCTTCTAAATGGATGGTGGAATGTGAAAAGAAGGAGGGGGAGTGCCCAGCCATCCCCACACCAAGACCCCCGCCACAGCAGCGGCAGCCGGAACCCCCAACGCCACACGGCAGTAGGCAGAGAACAACCGCCCCCCGGGCGATCACATCCGCCACCCAGGCCAGGGCCAGCAGGACCACCACGAGGCCCCCAGAGAGCAGGGAGGCATGGGGGGAAAGAGAGCGCCGCCCCAGCCCAACCAGGGGAGCAGCCCCCCCGCCGCGCCGGGAGGGCCCAACGCAGAAGAGTGCCCACAGCCCCAGACGAGCACCTCATCACCACCCAGGAGTTCTGGGCATTCCCCCGCCCCAACCCCAGGTACGAGCCAGGACCCCCCAAGGGAGACCCGCTCTGTGCTCCAGGCGGCCACCCACCCGGCCTACGGTTGGTCCAGGAAGGAGCAAGGCAGGGGACAGCCGGCCCCGCCCAGGAGGGGGGCACCCCGGAGAAAAGGGGAGCCCGCAAGGGGTGTTGTTAACATGGCCTGACCAGGCCTCGGCCACAGTTGGAATGTGGGCAGGGGCCCAGCGCCCAGGGGCAAAAACCCGAACCCACCCCACAGGGAGACGGACACCCCCGGCTCAGGTGTAATGTGAACCCCCTCCCTGCGCGGAGAGAGCCCCGCCGGGCCCAGGAAACCGGCACCCAGGGGACACGGCCGCCGCTGCCAAGGGCCCAGTACCCCCCACCAGGGATGGGGTAGGGGACAGATGGACCTAGGACCCACCTTCCTTGCAAAATGTGTGTTCGTAAGGGTGTATGTGTGCATGTGTGCGTGTTTGTGTTTGAATCTTCTTTCATTTTAATATTAATCATACATTTTTGGGTCGAACTCCAGCCTTTCCTCGGAAACAGAGCTCCTCCAGTGGGTTTTGGTACACGGTACAGAAATGGCATCCCTTTGAATCAACACACGTATTTTGTTGTTGTTGTTCTTGTGGGTAGGAGTAAAGCAGATTTTTTCTGTGGGGGTGTCAGTCGCATCCATTGAGGGCATTTCTTCATTCCTAACAGTTGTTTTAAACAGTTGCAGGGCTCCAGACTAACATTTTTCACCAGGAGCACAGTGGCCCCTAACTGAAAATTTTAGGGGCACAACCAGAAAATTTAGGGGCGCATACCGTAAATCAACATGCTAACCAAATCTACTAATTTCCACTGTATTACTAATAAATACCTTAATAATAGATGGAGAAATTACAATGTGCTGTTTCACATTCAGTGTCACATTTTATTCTGCACTTTTGAAGATGCAACAACAGGTAAACTGACAGAACCATCACTGTCATGACAGTACAAATAGTAAAGAAAACGGATGGAAATTCATCTTGGTGACACCAAATAAGTGCAACCAAGATGCACAATAAGCGTGTTTTAGATCACCCAGGTCGACGCAACGCTGCGCAGATCACCTGGTGTGTGACATATATTTTTGTTTTTGCTCCAACATCACCTGTCAATCATCACAAAAATATCGCGAGAAAGGGGTGGGAGCAAGGGGCAAACCTACCCGGACACAGCTGGAAACTGAACTGACTGAAAGCTGCCCTACAGACTACAAAACAATGCATTATGGGACATGTGTCCTGATGGTTTTTGTAGTTGAGTGATAAATTAAAATAATTTAAAATACCAATTCATTAAAAAAAGGCTACATACATTACAAAACATTAAAATAATCATCAAATATATAATAACACAGATCACACTAAGGGGGAGAGGAATATTAAAACTAAATTTAATGTTAAGGACAACTCCAACTTAACCGTCCTCCGGTTCTGTGTGACCCAGAGAAAAGTTCAGCACGGACTGCATATTTAGAAAATTACGAGCGAATAGATACGTTCTAAAAAGGAAAGTAAGGAACTCCTGGGGGCTGTCAGGTGTCCTGCTTTCAAGCCCTGTCATTGTCCCGCCCCCAAGAGTCATATACCCCAGTGGTCTCCAACCTTTTTGTCACCGTGGACCGGTACAACGCAAGGCACGTTTACCGCGGACCGGGGGGGGGGGGGGGGGGGGGGGGGGGGGTTGAGGTGCAACGCAAGACAGATTTAATGTAATTTAATTTAATTTTTGACCGGGGGTGGTATTTTCTCTTTAGTAATGATAATAACAATAATGATTATAATTTTCCCCTTGTCAAAGCAACTTTCTAAAGAAGTTTGTTTTTTGCTCATTTTGGTTGTTTGGGTTTGATTTTAGTGGGTTTATCACCTGATGTTTGGTGTCGCGACTTTGACGTGCGTTAAGTGTGACAGATGTAACAAAGTGAATCCGGTCACTTTTCAAAATAAAACGTTTTTGTCGGAAAAAAAAAACAATAGAATGGAAATTATTTTTTCTTTCTGTGCGTCCCGATGCAAAAATTTCCCGCGGCCTGGAACCGCTCTGCGGCCCGGTGGTTGGGGACCACTGATTTACCCCACTGTGATTGGTTGGTCATCTCCGTGCACGACAATGAAAAAGTGTCATTCATTAAAACTGGCGGGCTGCAGTAACATTAAACTTCCACATTAAGGCGGGGGCCGCAAAATATCATCTTGGGGGCTGCAAATAGCCCGCGGGCCGCGAGTTTGAGACCCCTGCTGTAGTTCTGTCACTGGTACACTAGCCGCAGGTCGGAAGAACGAATCAATAGTTCACTTACTCATAGCTCAGACGCACATATCAGGTTGTGATGATATTTGTCTCCGTTTCCTTCCCACAGGTGTTAATGTGCGCTCGATTGTCTCTAGGCCCCTCCCCCTCCACGCATTTTAGCCACTTACAGTGACTTTCCCTATTCTTCTCACACGCAGTGGCCGCCTCACAGACGGGCATCACGCGAGTGTGTGCTCGCGTTTCATGAGTATGTGCGCGAGTGTGTGTGTCTGCCTGCGTGCGTGTGCGCTCGCGTCTCATTGATTATTTAATTGATCATTGACGTGCCCCTTCCACGTTTAATGTATAAAAAAAATACGTAGGGTGGGGGAGGCAAATTTACGGGTGCGACTGGATGTAAAATTCAGTCGCACACTCTCAAATTTTGGTCGCAAAATGCGACCAATTGGTCGCATTTTGCGACCAATTGGTCGCATTTTGCGACCAATTGGTCGCATTTTGCGACCAATTGGTCGCAGTCTGGAGCCCTGCAGTTGACATATTTCTTTGGAAACAGCATCAAACACAATTATACTCTTTAGGAATCACAACCAGATTGTATTTAGAGTTAAATTCTGTCTACCCTAATAAATGATTAAATCCAGTTCCTGCCAATCTGATCCTCGGTGTTCACACAAAGATCAAAGCAAGTTCTTCGGAAGGTTCCCTTATGGGACAAAATGTCTCTACAACGCCACCTTAGCCAAACAAATCTCATTTTGGGCCACTGGCTGCTGTTGTGAAAAAAGCTGCAAACAAGCAGCGTAAACATGAAACCCTCAGCAGTCTCAGGATGAAACACATTGTGGACATCGAGCTCATGTTTAGTCTTTTCCAGACCAAACAGGACTGCAACGACATGGACGGACACACATTCTGACTGACAGGGATAACTACCGTTCCTTTAGCACCAACCCTGCACAGCACGGTGTCTGACGGCTAAGCGACAACATTAGACACTAGAAATATTTTTTTAAAAGATACAATAACTGAGTAGGGTAACATACTGCAATAAAGAGCGACCGCCTTACGTTAGACATCCCGCTGATGACATGATGATTTATATACTCAGTGCATAGAATTTCGAAAGTGTTGACTTACCGCCATTCACGGAAACAATGGTGGTCACTTTAAAGAAATACTCTCACGGTATGTAGAGACGCGTGATATTTTTGTTACAGGTATAACGTTAAAGTAAAACTTCTTGCAAATGTCGAGTTGCCACAACACGTTAGAGCGTCGCGCGCTCTGGACTCTTCCACTTCGCGTGACTCAAAGGGGGTGCCGGTTTTTACTGAACTGCTTACAAATGTACGGTCTTTTGTAGTTATACACTCCAGCTACTAAGATATAAGTAATATCTTATTTATTTATGTATTCATTTAGAGGAAAACATAAGCTATAAATTAAAGCTAGTCCAATATGAACTGTTATAGCACCCCTCCTCCTGAACGAGATCGCATAACTCATAGACGGACCATAGACGAGAGGGACTCAACCCGAGGCTGATCAAAACTCCATCCAATAATTGCCTCGTGTGTGTGTCATTTCATAGAATAAATATAAAAGTATTACGTCTTTTGTTTTTGTATGTTTTTTAAACCCGTTGCATTAGATTAAAAAAGATAACAAAAGCGGAACGTTTCTGTCTTGTGGAAGGAAATCGCAACGGGACTTGACCCGGACTCTAAAGAGGGTGGGACCGGCTGGCCGCATGTGAGGTAAACACGTCTGTTCCTCCCTCTTCTTTGGAGTAAATGGGTGATCTAATTTGTTAGGTCTAGTGTATCTTGATGTTGAGGCCACTTTAATCGGTTATGGTGACATTTTTAGTCTGTCGACTCTTTCGTGCTGCGTTTCAGGACGCTGAATTTCAACTTAACCACCGGTGAAATTGCAGAAACGTCACTGCCGTGGCGCTGTCTTTCACTTAACGGAGCTTGGGTTGAAAATAGTCTGGATTTAGATACACTTCAACTTAAAACGCCTGACTTTGTTTTCCACTAAGTTACATGCATCCGTTTACAAATAAAAAAAACCTTTCTGGGTGTCGTTTTTTCCTGTCGGGGCCACAATTTGCTCATCTTGGCTCCTCTGTTGCTCTTGAGGCCCTCAGCCACGCGCGGAGAGAGAAATGCGGCGTCTGTTTGTGGGCGGCCTGAGCCACACCGTCACCCAGAAGGAGCTGAAGGATCGCTTCGGGAAGTTTGGAGACGTGGTGGACGTGGAGCTGCGGACCAGGAGGGACGAGGAAGGTGAGAAGGTCCTTCCGTCACCCACAACATGCCTGGCTGCAGAGCTGGATTAAAGGTGTGAGATCAGGCTGCTCCTCCGTCTGATTTTGAAGAGCCCGGCGTCCAAACGGCAGAACTCTCCTGAAGTGAAATACTAGGTTTCAGTGGCTTGTGTGATGCAGAATGAGACTTTAAGGTGTTAAAGTTCCGTTTCAAACTCAGGCTTTCATGGATTGAACCTTTGTAAAAACAAAACTTAGTGGTAGAACAAAACCAATCAAATGCAGCAGCGTATGGAAGCATTTCCTTTGAATAAATAAAAATAAAAGTCATTACCAGAAATGCTTTTATAGCTGCATTTGTTGACTCAAATATAAAATAAAAAAATCCGTCAGCCAAACAGCTTTTTTTCTTCTATAACACCGTTCCTATGGACATGGATTTGTTATAGAAAGTTTTGTGCCATTAGCATCCATGGAGAGGACGAACAAGTTTGACACAGAGACTAAAGTTTTAACTGAGAGTCAAAGAGCCACACCACACACTGACCTGCCACTAATAATAATAATAATAATAATAATAATAATAATAATAATAATGGCTTATCTATCTGTGCTTTTTCTTGGTGCTCCAAGAGCTTACAGTGTGTCTATTATTCATGCACTCCTCGTTCATACTTGGTGATGGTTAGCTGCTGTTGTAGCCTCAGCTGCCCTGGGGCAGATGGACAGAGGCGTGGCAGCCCCTCTGACCATCACCGGGATATTCATGCACATCCACACACCAGTGGAGCTGCACTGTAAATGACTGGGGGGAGCGGGAATCGACCCTTCCATCATTGGACGACTCTCTCTACCGCCTGAGCCGCTGCCGCCAAGACGTACACACACAAACACGTAGTTAAAGCCATATTATTCCCCGTTACACACTCCTCTACTTACAGTACAACACCAAGTATTGCACTTGTGTTTATTTGGTAAATGGCGTATACTTATATAGCGCTACAAGGCCCAAAGCACTGTACAGTCGCAGACCCATTCACACTTCTTTCACGTCCTCATTTCTCTCCTTCCTGTTCTCATGCTGTCCTCTCCTAGGTCCTCTTCACCAAAGTCATGCAACAGCACATTAGGTGCACCGCACCATAGTCGTATTGTGGTTAAAATATGGTAAGAGGTAAAGAGCCGCATCCTTATTGGCTGAGAGCCGCATGTTCGCCACCCCTGCTCTGGGTGTTCCTGTGCGTGTTGCAGGACTTGAATCAGGAGTTTGAGCTAATCCTGGCCTGTTTTTTCTTTGTTCAAGAGCTTTCTTATTGCATTCATTAACTGTTTGAAGTTCCATCCCTTTCTCTGTTGTGTTCTTACTGTTGTGGCCTTGCTATTCTTTTCTGACAGGAGTTCCTTACAAAACATTCGGCTACATCAACATCAACATTTCAGATGCAGACTTGAAAAGATGTAAGTAAAAATGCTCAAAGTGGTGGAGTCGTCAGTATGGAGAGGGGGTGTTTAGTTTGTTTAGGCAGTAGTGTTTATGGTTGTTTACTGCATACACTCCAGTCAGACTGTGCAGGGCATAGCTGTGAACACTTGTGTAGACTTAGAGTTGTGTTGTCTGTCACACTGAGCTGTTTTAATGTTTGTTCCTTGGCGCTGTGTGTTTTTTCTGGAGGCTTGACGGTGCTAAACAAGTCCAAATGGAAAGGAGGAACTCTGCAGATTGAAACAGGCCAAGGAGAGTTTCCTGCACAGGTGCAGTTCTCACATTCTGACTCTGACTTATTAAAACCACTCTGGTTCTGTGAATGTTGAAGTGAAGGGGCATGTCAAACTCTGACTGTCTGTGGGTTAGACTGGCTCAGGAGCAGCAGGCGGTGGCAAACCAGGACCTCCAGCAGGCTGCAGCAGATGACAGAAGGCAAAACCTGCTGGACTCTCTTAGCAAAGCTGGCATCGACAACTTTACTATGAAGGCTGCAGTGCCAGGGACCGAAGTCCCCGGACATAAGGTTCAGTTTCTCTTGTGTCCAGTTTGACTGGATGAGCAGCTGATGCCAGTGACAGACGTTTGGTTTCATGTGTGTGTGCTCTGTTTTCAGGACTGGGTGGTCAGTAAATTTGGTCGAGTCCTCCCCATCCTGCAGCTCAGGTGTCAGAAAGGCCACAGAGCTCGAATAATGAAGTATGACCCTTCAAAATACAGCCATAACATCCGCAAGCTGGACCGGTACGCAGACGATCACTCCACACCTGTCAGCCAGCTTACCTGGGAGCTAGATGGGGGGGATGATGACATCAGCAGGAAGAGGCGGGGGGAGTTCCCTTCCTACAAGCCAAGCAGGTCCAAGAAGAGTCGACCAGATGGCATCAGCATCTGTAAAGCTCTGGACAGAAAGAGGTAACGTAGAGATGTTCCCATCATGACGGCCATCAGGAGAGTTCCTGCTGCTTTGGCTCAGAAGGGTTTTGGATCGTGGCATTAGTCTTTCCTCAGGAAAGCTTGTATGGAAACACATATTCAAGCTTTCTTCTGCCAGACGTAGCCTGAGTTTCACCGGCTTTCAACTGCTTGAGCAGCCAAAATCCTTTCAAAGGTTCCAGCTCTGCTTAGAACTTTTTTTATTGTTTCACTGTAATTTTTTTGTACCTAAATCCATTTTGATGTATTGATTCATAATTGTCTTCCTTTTTTTAATCATTCTAAAACTTTGTCCTCCTCCTCTTCCTCAGGTCTTTCCAGCTTTGAAAAAAAAAGCTCCATTTCTTACTTGGTGTCGGTTTCTGTGACAGAAGAACCAATGCCTTCAATGTTCTCTTTTTCTTTTGTTCGTTAGATTCGAGCAGAACAATTCCTCTGATGATCTCATCGAATCCAAGCAGTTCTCCGTTGGACCAACCGGGACCACGGCCCAGCGTTCCCCTGACAGTGACGTGGACTCGGACGAGGACATTTGCTGGCTGATGGCAGCTCAGGATAGTTCCCATAGTGTACTGCACCAGGAGGCCGAGGACTGTCAACTTGAGGTGGTGGGACTCGAATACTCAGTGAAATCTGGGCGGAAAGGTAACTAGAAAAGCCTTGGTTACGTGTTTGTCGTAGCAAGTCAGTCAACGATGGCGCTTGTTGATAACAAGACTTTTATTGTGATTCCAGGTTGCGAAGATGAGTATGACTCTGCTGACACAGATGAACTCTTTGCTTCTAGAAGAAATCTCTCTACACTTATCAGCAACGCGAATGAGAAGGCAAAGAGGAGGAGTCGACCTGTAGAGAAAGAGGAGAAAGTAACGGCCCCCCTTCCTCTTCAGACTTTTTCATTCAAAGAGGATTTTGATTTGGGGAAGAAAAGAAACAAAATGAGAGTCCTGCCCTTCCTTCAGTCCTCCTCTGTGTCGCATAGTGGTGACGAGGAGGAGGAGTCCGCAGGATCCTGCTCAGATTCTGAATATGAAGCCATGTTCTCAAACGTCACTTGTCTGGAGATGTCGTTGGCAGATCTTCAGAAACTTGCTGAGGATGCCTCGCCGAGCTCAGAGACTGCCTGTGATGGTGGGCCTGAAGAAAACCCAGAGCTCGCACCCGGCCCTGAAGAGTGGCCTGCGCTCAAGAAGGGCACCTCCCCTGAAGAGATCCTCGCCGCCCTCCTGGAGGAGAGCACCAGCGACGAAGACCGGCAGAATGAGAGAAAAAAGCCTGAAGGCGTGTCGTTGCCACCACTGCCAGCCTTCCAGGGAACCAAATCCCTGCAGGAAATGGACAATTGTCTGACAGAAGAAAAGGATGGAAGAGGATTGGAGGTTAAAAAGCAGACAGAGATCTCTGAAGCTCCACAGATGAACATAGGAACATCAGGGACAGAAAGACGGGAAGGCGACAAGAAGGCTTTATTGCAAGTTGGAAAAAGGACTCTTCACAAAGTCCCCATAGCATCAGAGTCTTCCTCCTCCAGTGACGAAGAGGAGGAGGAGAGGACAACAGGCCAGCAGGACGACAGAGGGAAGATCTTCTCTGATGAAGGTTCTGTGGAAGCAGTGCCTCCACCTTTTCAGCGGAAACTGAATGCTGGGGAAGAGGAGGAGCTGCAGAGGAAGGCCAACCTGAGGCGGCTGTCTGCCCTCCAGCAGAGACAGAAAGAGGCTGAAGAGCATAAGAGGCTCATTCAGGGAGCGTTGGCCAATCTGGTGAGTCTTTACTGCATCATGGATCTACAAGTGGGTCGTCCTGCTTGGATGCCACGTCCATGTTTAGAAGTTGTGGAATACAGGACTCTGCATCTGTGGACACAGAGATCTTCTGACTCAAACGGGGACATTGTCTAGCGTGCTCTGAGCTGCAGTCAGACAGATGTGATGATGCTCCACTCGTGTTTCCCTTCAGCACAGCTGGGTTTTTTAGCAGCCAGTCTTCAACCAAATCCGAATTCTTCGCCTACAACTTCTCCCCACCTCTACATTTTGTGCTCCAAGAGTTATGGAAAAATAGCGTCTTCAATTCAGACAAGACAGACAAGGCGCGGAGCTGCTAGCACTCGGAAAATACATAACATCTGTCTAAACTTTAAAAAGGTGGTGCTAAGACAAAGAGTCAGTACTAACATCTAAATGTAAACCTCTGTGCGTCAGAGGATTGAAAGGGGTTCATTGTCATATGCAGTCAGGAAACGGGTTTTCCTGTACAATGAGAAGCTCACTCTGCTGTCTGCTCTGAACGCCAGTAGGTTATTCAAAATACTTTGCAGCTTTGTACTCAGTCTCACTGCCAGATGTAAATGCAGTGGAGCCAGCGTGCAGCATGTTGGGGTTAGAAACCTTCCTGACTTGGGTGGTGAGCATGATGTTTTCCACACAAGTCCTGATGTTCCCAGTCACATAGTCAGCATAATCCTGACACTGACAGAAGAGTCCTCCAGAGTGGCTCCAGCTTTAAACATCCCAGTCTGTAGCCATGAAACAGTCCTGCAGTGCGCCCTCATTCAGGGGTCCAGAGCTGAACCTGTTGGTGACGGGGTTGGATTGTTTGAGTCTTTGTCTGAGCACACCCACGGGAAGAAATGTCTGTCCTCTACGGCACAGCGCGGCACGGAACACCTTCTCGGTGGAGGGTTCGGAATCCCTCATTAGCATTATAACAATTATTTAAACATCCCTACCCCTCCAAATGCCCCTACAATTGGAAGGGTAGGGAGAAGCTGTATGGGTGAGGGAAGATTTGGGATTCAGCCTTTATGTGATTTGTAGTTTTGTTTATTCTTTCTGACCAGGATGCTCCACCTCCAAAAGCAGGCAAACGCATCGTTTTTGACTCTGATGATGAAAACAATGAAGGTGAAGAAGAGAACAAGAGTTGGGCAGCAAGTTCAAAGAAGAAACTCCAGGACATCCAGTCAGAAGAGGAGGCGGTGTGGAGCGGAGCAGTAGCCAATCAGAGAGCCACAAAGGACAAGGTGAGACGGATTCACTCAGTTTTCACATTTTGTTGATGCCACCGATCATGAAGTTTTGTCTCTATCTGCAGTTTGCAGGCCCACAACTGTTTGACAGCAGTGAGGAAGAGGACAGCGCTGAAGAAGAAGAGAACGGATTTCACATTCGGCCTCAGTTTGAGGGTCAAGCGGGACAAAAGGTGAAGAGCAACCGTTCTTTTTCTTTGCTGGTTTTCTTTCCTCTGGGTGGTCTGATGTCCTTGTTCAAGGCTTTTTACTTTTTATGGGATGCACCTTGTGAAGATTTGTGTCAGGAAAATGTGACAGAAAGGAGAGAAAAAAGACGTTTCTTCTCACTGATTTCCCATAGAATTCATTCGGATTCAAAGCCGTTTCTGCCTCCAGAGAGGAGTGTCAGTCTGAATACACCCTTAAGCTTCCTCCCAGTATCTGTTCTGATCAGGAAGCATCTACAGTCCCCTACAGTTAAACTACCCCAGTATAACTCAACGTGAGTTCTACAGAATCGACCCCTTTTCTTTGAGAAAAAAAGAATCTACTACTCCAGCGGGTCACACGAATTCTACTCGCTATCAACTTTGGCTTACTGGCCTACAGATTTAGCATCCACAGGATAACACTTCAGGGCTCCAGACTGCCACCAAAATGTGAGAGTGTGCGACTGAATTATACATCCAGTCGCACATGTGCTACCAGTAAATCTGCCTCCCCCACCCTCTGTATTTTTTATACATTAAACGTGGAACGGGCACGTCAATGATCAATGAAATGAGCAATGAGACGCCAGCGCACACGCACGCATACTCATGAGACGCCAGCGCACACTCGCGTTTCATTGTGTGATGCGCGTGAGAAGAATAGGGAAAGACGCTGTAAGTGGCTAAAATGTGTGGAGGGGGAGGGGCCTAGAGAGAATCGAACACGCGTAAACATCTGTGGGAAACGGAGACAAACATCATCACAACCTGACATGTGCGTCTGAGCTATGAGTAAGTGAACTGTTGATTCGTTCCTCCGACCTGCGGCTAGTGTACCAGTGACAGACCTACAGCAGGGGTCTCAAACTCGCGGCCCGTGGGCTATTTGCAGCCCCCAAGATGATATTTTGTGGCCCCCGCCGTAATATGAAAGTTTAATGTTAGTGCGTCCCGCCAGTTTGTATGAATGACACTTTTTCATTGTCGTGCACGGAGCTGACAAAGCAACCAATCACAGTGGAGTATATGACTCTTGGGGGCGGGACATTGACCGGGCTTGAAAGCAGGAGAACATTTAAGGCAGGAAACCTGACCGCCCCCTCCCTGTCGCTCGTAATTTTCTTCATACATGCAGTCTGTGCTGAACTTTTTCTCTGGGCCGCACAGACCCGGAGGAGGGTTACGGTTATGGTTACGGTTGTGGTTACGGTTACGGTTATGGTTATGGTTACGGTTATGGTTACGGTTATGGTTACGGTTATGGTTACGGTTATGGTTACAGTTATGGTTACGGTTATGGTTATGGTTATGGTTACGGTTATGGTTACGGTTATGGTTACGGTTATGGTTACGGTTATGGTTACAGTTATGGTTACAGTTATGGTTACGGTTATGGTTACGGTTATGGTTACGGTTATGGTTACGGTTATGGTTACGGTTACGGTTACAGTTACGGTTATGGTTACGGTTACGGTTACGGTTACGGTTATGGTTACGGTTATGGTTACGGTTACGGTTACGGTTATGGTTACGGTTATGGTTATGGTTACGGTTATGGTTACGGTTACGGTTACGGTTATGGTTATGGTTACGGTTAGGTGCGCGGCGGCTCATCAACCCGACCACACGGTTCTCGTGTGCGGCTGTCACTGCCGGTCACCGCTCCCCCAGGAGGTGGTCAGCTGAGGAGAATAAATGTCCCACACCTACACCACACCTTAAAACACGTGGGAAAATGCAACGACAGACGTGTTTAGATGAACCAGCAGCTCGCCTGGATCGTTGGTGGAGACGGGGGGTGGGGTGTGGGGGGGGGGATGAAGGCGAAGCTGCAACAAGACTGAAGGAGAACAGGAACATTAACATTCAATTTAGGTTTAATATGACAGGTGATGTTGGAGCTGATCTACGCAGCGTTGAGTCCACCTGGGTGATCTAAAACACGCTTATTGTGCATCTTGGCTGCACGTATTTGGTGTCACCAACATGAATTTCCATCCGTTTAGTTTTCTGTTTGTACTGTCATGACAGCGATGCTGCTGTCAGTTTACCTGTTGTTGCACCTTCAGTGCAGAATAAAATGTGACACTGAATGTGAAACAGCACATTGTAATTTCTGCATCTATTATTAAAGTATTTATTAGTAATACAGTGGAAGTTAGTAGATTTGGTTAGCATGTTGATTTACGGTATGCGCCCCTACATTTTCTGTTGGGGGCCACAGTGCTCCTGGTGAAAACAGTTAGTCTGGAGCCCTGAACCTTCAGACTAACAATGAGGCAGGATTCTCTGATGTGTTTGTGATCAAATAGGGTAAAAACACTTAACAGACAAGAGTTTTTCCTGGTCAAGTGATACCCCCTACGGCCAGGCTCAAGGTCCTAAAAACAAGCAGTTGAAATGAGTTTCCTCAGCAGGGGGGCTGGATGCTCGCTAAAGGCAGTGACACACAGCTACTACATACATTTTGTGCATATGGGACAGATGAAAATTGCTCATACTTGAATGTTGGTGGAAAAACTGAGAAAAGTTGTGGTCCTATGGTTACATTTTCACAGATGTACCACAAATGAACCACATAAAACTACGGAACAAGTATAAAAAACCATAACGAAGACGTAAATTAACACAGAACATGAACAGTGCGCAATTATTGGGATGTTAATATGCAATTCATTAGTGATTCATGTTTCAATTACATAATTTTATTGTGATATGTGCTCCGTATACGAGATATAAAAGTTATGCATTGGTGGTACATGTGTGAAATTTCCATTAGTCATAGGTGGAACGGTCGCGGAAAGCCACACATTTGCATCTTGCAAATATCACGCACAATTGCATAAGATTTACTGAATAATTGCGTATAAACTAGGTAAAATACGTATGAACTGCATAAGTCTCTCTCGACCAACCAAATATTTTGAATGACTCAAAACCAAATTCACCCATAAAGACCCGTTGGCCGAAACCCTTGATGCATATTTGCACAGATTGACGAATGACCAACGCAAGAAGCACTTGCATATATCACGCATGTATCACAAAAGACTGAAATTTCATACGTGGAAAATGTGTTTTGTTGTCCAGCTGATGGCGCTGCAGCATCGCTTTGGAACTGATGAGCGGTTTCGGATGGACGAGCGCTTTCTGGAGGAAGAGGAAGAGACGGGTGTGTTGATGTCAGAGGCACCAGTGAACTTTGTGTTTTTTCTCTCTAATGACGGCTCAGGAAGGAATGAAGCCATGTTGGTCCACTGTTCTCATACAAATGTGTTGTTTAGAGGCAAATGGAAGCCTTTCTGTGGAGGATGAGGCCCTGGAGGAGGAGAAGAAGAATAACCTGTCCATTCTTCAAAACGTCCTTGGAAGTAGCAAACAACCCGGCAGCAAGACGCTCTTAAAAGCTGCAAAGTTCAGGTGCGCCTCACAGGGAGTCTGAGCCGCTTTGGATCCAGAACATCTAAGTTCAAATGAAAAGACAAGAAAGAATTTGTTTGTGTGTGTCCACAGAGATGTGTCCACACTACATTATGATCCCAGCAAAGAAGAACACACTGCGTTTGAGACCAAAACCATCAAAACTACTGAGAGGTAGGAGTGTGAAGAACAGTTTCCTGAGGCCACTTTCTGCTGGAGGTTATTACAAAGCTCTCATGCTTTTCTGATACTCTCCATCATTTGAATGATCTTATCCTAAATTGTTCAGACTCCTCCATATCTGACTGGGAGTGGGACAGCATAGTTGATAGTTTCCATCTTCCTCTTCAGACTTCCTGCAGCAAATCTTCCATGTTGTTTTTACCGTTTTCATACTTTACATACTTACAACATGTACTGAAGTTTTAGTGTCTTTAAAATGAGTCCCCATAAAAAACGCCATGAACGTCTGACCGCATCATCACTCCACCTGCCCTCTGCATCATGTGATCTGCTGTCTACACAGCAAAACCGCCAGGAGGAAGAAGAGGGAAGAGGCTCAGAAGCTTCCAGAAGTTTCACCTGAGATCTTTTACGAAGTCTCCAGCGACCTGAAGGGTGTGTTTGGTCAGACGAAGGAAGACCTCTCTAAAGCAGAGGAGAAGACCAACTGGGACCAAGTGAAGGAAGAGGAGGACAGAGGACAGGCGGAAGAGCTGCAGTCGTCTCTGCTCTCAGAAGATCCCATCACCATGAAAGAGGGATCGTCTGGATTTAGATTTTCTTTCTTTGAGCTTGACGCAGAGGCAAGCGGCAGAGAGACCAGTAAGACAACTGGACTGTTAGTCAGATCTTCATTTCATTTCAAACCTTTAACTTTCATCTCTTTTAACAGCTGAATACAAAGTGGAGAGCATCCAGGCTCCAAAGGTGTCGTGGCAGCAAAACCAGCGTGTCCATGACAGCAGCTCTGATGAGGAGCAAGAGAGGCAAAGCACTGCATCCACTGAGACAGAGTAAAGAACAATAACTCTAACACATTTCCCTTTATCCTCATTCTGTTTTGTTACGTTGTTTTTGAGAGCGGCAAATAATGTTCAATTAGACAAACTTAATGCAAGATGGGCCAAAAAAAGCTTTGCTTGAATGTCCCTAAATCCAGTCATTATTTAGCATTTTTGTCTAAAAAAACGTGTTAGCACTAATAGATTTAGTGAAAGGAACAAACGGCTAACGACCTCTTTGGATTGAGCATTTTTGAACTTGTTTGGATCATATTTTCTCAGAGAAACTCCTTTGACGATGGATTTGTTCTTCTTCTACCCTGGTGACACCAGACTGAAAGGTAGGAGATGCTTTGAAAGAAAAGAGGCTGCTCAGATTCTGGTCAACACTCCAGAGAAGTGCCGTCGGCTGTCATTTCACAGCTCTGTCTTCTGCTCCAGAAGGTCCAACGTTGTTCTGTCGCTCCAGCCAGCTGGAGGAGCAGAGGGAGGAGTGGGAGGAAAGGAGGACCACGCTCAGACGGGTTAGTCCCAGGAAACTCCCCAAAACAGATCCAATACACAGCAGAGTTCAATGTTGTTGTGTATTGGAGTGTGTATCAGAAAGTGTGTGTGTGTGTGTCTGTATCTCCTTGTGTATGTAGGAGTTTCTCCGTGTGTGGGTGTGTGTGTATCTCCTCTTGTTTTGTGTTTCTTCTCCTCCAAAATCACAGTTTCAGTGTTTGAAGAACAGAATTTTTAGTCTTAAGGCCCGTACACACCAGGACGAATTTCGCCGGCGAGAAATTCGCCTCCTGACTAAACAAAGGGCACCAATGTGAGTGTGCTCACTGACGTGAAAAAACGCCATGCGTCAAAGCGTCACTTTTGAAAAAACGCCTCGGGTTTGTTTTTTTGGTTTGACGCACTGCGTCAAAAACTATACGACCAATGAGAATGGCGCTTTTGCACACGTGTCTGGAGCTTCTGAAGTTACAGTAAAACACAACTTGGGGGCGCTCAAACACAACACTGCCTTTCTGAGCACACATACCAGCTAAGAAGATAGACGCCAAGTAGCGTCTACACTGCCGCAAAGAAATAATGACGGACATTCTAAAATATCCCTGAAAACGCTCATGAGACATTTTCAGCTCTTGTACCAGTCGATAAAACTCACCATGTTCTTCTCTTCTCGTAACTATGGGATGTACCCAAAATCGGCGTCTTTTCCGGCGTCTTTTATCATCAACAGAACAATAATTTCTTCATAATTGGAACTGTAGCTGGAGCTACTGCTGATGGAAATATTCATGTTTTCTTTGTTTGATTCTGACAAGCGCGTAAATACTGGCTCTCTTCTTCTGAGTGAAAACCACCTTGTGTACAGGAGGATTTCTGTTTGACATTCAGCGCCATCTAATGTCAGGGAATGAAATTGCATGTTGGCTCGGCTCATCGTCAGCGAAAATCGCCTGGGTGTGAACACAAAAGACGTGGCGAAAAACGCTGTTGAATATTCGTCCCGGTGTGTACGGGCCTTTATGGGTTTCATATTTCCAACTGACTACAAGGTGTTATGACCAAGTGTAAACTCCTGCTTTCGTTTCCAAAGGAGGTTAGGAAGAAGCACAAAGACGCACAAAGGAAGCTGAAAGCTGCACCTAAGAGCTGAGGGTTCTGGGAAACGGATTCCATTCAGTGGGCTGGACAGCAGAGCGGACTTCTCTGTCAGATGTCATGTTTTGGCCTCGCTGGGAATGGTGGACCAGAGTATCTCACTGTGGACAATGCTTTGTGCTAGCAGCATTTGTTTGTTACCTCTAAGCAGAATGAGATGCTGAAGCTTTGATCAAACCCACAAACCAACACTGCCTTGAACTATAGCTGTGTAGTGTGCTCTTTGCAGGATTCACTTGCTGCTCTTGCACCTTCACAAAGCACAACTGTTCAAGAATCTGCTTTTGTTTGTAAAGGAGAAATATATATGGGGTAGTACTGTCAATAAGAAACATGCATATCTGAAAATAAAAAATCTGACAACAACACTTGGTTTACATTTGACACGTCCATTTTAATTATTGACTTTTGCTTGTCTTGAAGAGGAAATTTCCCCTGTTATAAATATGTGGCGTATTCGAGTCCCGAAACATTGATTCAACTCATCTTTTTTCACTAGCAGCTACTGGTGGAGCTCCTCATCTGAATGTGCTGGCGTCCTCCGGTTACAAAAAGTACACGTTTGATCGTTTGATATAGTAAAAGATTTGAAAAACTTACCGGTACCTTCAAAACTGCTATGTTGACGTGAGATCCGGAGTTATTCGGCAGCCAATGAGCTTCTGGATGCCGGAGACGTTCCGCCTCCCCTCGACTGACATGACACTGATTTTACGTTTTGACAGGTTCTAGAATCAAAACTGCAAAAAACAAAAGCGCAACTCAAAATGACGATTTCAGAATGACAAAACAAATCGGCAGCTGAGAAATATGATTGTGCTTTGGGTTATATCTTTTGGTTGCAAATTGTGGATTTTGGTTCTCAATTTATGCATTTTGATTCGCGGATTTGGGGTTATGATTCGCGCTTTTACGGTTTTGATGCGCAATACATTAGGCGCTGAATTGACACCATAGAGTTGAACCTAATTTTGGAAGCTTTAATATATACATAGAAGTAAATGATATTAAAAAGCTATCTGACATTAAAATGTTTCTTTTTGCTTTTTTCCAAATACATGATTGAGTCCCTCTGGTGCGATGTCTTCATGGGTTTTACTGGTTTAGATTACAGCATCCTGTCCTCTCCTGAGGACCAAGACTCAACATCAGGAACATCCTTCACTTATTCTGCTGCCACTACATTTTCCTACCACGCATCCAGGCAGGTTTGGATGTCTTTAGTGACGCGTGGGACAACCATCCAATCAGGACGGAGCAAAGCATTTTTTTAATTTTTTTTTATTGATTTATTTCAAGCATTGTAGTCAAAGCAATAAATAAATTACACATATTTATCAAACTCATTACAGAAATGATTTAATGCATAGATTAAAAAGACAAAAAACAAAACAATAATGTCACTTAAATCACATTTGCTTAATTAAATACAGTGATCATTAGCTGAAGTATATTTAGAGCTTGATTTATTGCTTGAAAAGGACAGGGAAGATGCAAGCTTATATAATCCCACCCCTACTGAGTTCATTCATTTGATAGTTTTACAGTTTTTTTACTCCGGTTCTGATCAAATGAATTCTCTTGAAGTAACAAAATCCAGTGTCTAGTAATGATTGATGATCTTCAGAAAACATTCATTCATGATTACAGTAAACAGTAATGGTACCGATATGTAATAATCATTGATTATCATTAGAACACATGATCACATTAAACCAGTTATTATTGCGCAGTGTAAAAATCCACAGGGTCATAAAGTTTTAAAAGTCTTGATTGATAAAATAAATTGTTTGTATGATCAAGATATCCGGCTTTATGTACAATTCTGACGGCTCGTTTTTGAAGTAAAACAGAGGATGTAGTGAACTCTTGTAATTATTCCCCCAGATTTCTATAGAGTAGGTGAAATATGGTAATATTAAGGAGCAGTACAATAAATATCTACTGTTGTATCCTAATATATGTTTAGATTTATTTATGATTGAAATACTTTTGGAGACTTTAGTTTGTATGTGTCTGATGAGAGGCTTCCAACTTAGTTTGTCATCGATAAAAACCACTAAGAATTTGATTTCTGTAACACTTTCAATTAGGACATTATTTATTTTAATTGAGAGCTCAGTATTGGTGTTGTAGTTACTAAAAAAACATCACTTTGGTTTCATCTAGGTTCAAAGATAATTTGTTGTAATCCATCCATGATTTTATTTTGTTTAACTCTGTGTTCACCACCTTGATAGTGTTCACCACTATGATTGTCTGTAGAATAGAATACATTTGTGTCATCAGCAAATAAAATGAGTTCAGAAGCTTTGAAACATTGAATATCTCATTTATGTAAATATTGAATAGCAGTGGGCCCAGAATTGATCCTTGTGGGACACCACAACTTATCTCTTTGGTTTCTGATGTAAATTCATTAATCTTGACAAATTGTTTTCTTCCCGTTAAATAGCTTTTGACCCAAGTTAGCTCTAGTCCTCTTATCCCATACCCTTCCAGTTTGTCAAGTAGGATGTCATGATTGAGAGTCTAATGCTTTTTTTAAGTCAATGAAAATTCCAGCTGCACATTTCTTTTTGTCCAGAGCATTTGTGATTTCCTCCACAGCATCAATGATAGCCAATGAGGTTGATCTGTTTTCTCTCAAACCATATTGGTTTTCATTTATAATGTTATGTTTTTCAATAAATAAAGCTAATTTATCATTGAATATTGTTTCTAAAATTTTTGAGAATTGAGGAAGAAGAGAAACAGGTCTATAGTTTGTAAACTGGTGTTTGTCTCCACTCTCATAGATAGGAATCACTTTGGCTATTTTCATTTGGTTTGGGAATCTCCCAGTTTGTAATGATAAGTTACATATGTATGTTAGAGGCTTAGACACACTATAAATGACTTTTTTCACCACCATCATATCTATATCCTCACAATCTTTTGAGTTTTTACTCTTGAAATTATTCACAATTGATATCAGCTCATTTTCGTTCACATCACAGAGAAAGATTGAGTGTGGGATCCTTTCGATAAGTGGATTATTGTCTTTGCTGGTTTTGCATTTTGGAATTTCTGCTGCCAACTCTGGACCCACGTTTACAAAGTAGTTATTGAGACTGTTTGCAGCTTCATTGATGTTATGGGTTTGACCCTTCTCATCTGTAAAGTAATCTGGATAAGTTCGCTTTTTGTCCCATTTTTAATGATGTTATTTAATATTTCCCAAACTCGCTTTACGTTGTATTTATTTTCATTCAGTAGATTATTGAAGTACACTTTTTTACTGTACCGTGTTATTTCAGTTAGTTTATTTTTATATGACTTATATCTTTGTTCAGTTTCTCTTGTCCTCTGTTTTAAGAATTTTTTATAGAGGTTATTTTTCTTTTTACAAGCATTTTGTAGACTGGTAGTTAACCAAGGGCATTTGGCAAATTTGTTTTTGAATTTATAAATTGGACAGTTCTTATTGTAAAGTGAGCTAAATATTTCTAAAAAACATTTATAAGCGATGTCGACATCTTTCTCTCTGTACACAGAGTTCCAGTTTTGTCTGGATAAGTCATTATTTAGATCATTCATGGTTTTTTCATTTCTTAATCTTTTGTAGAGTGATTCTTCTATAATTTTCTTTTACCTTGATGTCAAATAATGCAAAAACTGGTAAATGATCAGTTATGTCACATATCATTAATCCACTCATATGAGTGTATTCTATATTATTTGTAAAAATTTTATCAATAAGAGTAGCACTTTGAGTAGTGATTCTGCTGGGTCTTGTTATGGTTGGATATAAACTCATTCCATACTTTCTGCTGATAAAGTCGTCGGTGGCTTTATGTTTGCTGGGGTTTATCAGATCCATATTGAAGTCTCCACAGATGTATACTATTTAGTTATTTAGAGAGGTAAACATCTTTTCCATCCAGTCACTGAACACCTCTAAGCTTGACCCTGGCGACCTATAAACACAGCTTATAATGACATTTTTCCCTGAATCATTACATATTTCAATTGTAAGACATTCCAGTATTCCATCCACTGCAACAGACAATTTATCAATTACTGTAAACTTAGTATTTTTTTTACACATATAGTGACAACTCCACTTTTCTTGTTTACTGGTACTCTGTTTACATAGTTAAGTTCGTAGTTTTCCAATTCAGAGTCATTATCTTTGTCGCGGCTGAACCAAGTCTCAGATATGGTTATAATATCAAAGGAATGCCCGATCTTCTGTAAATAGTCCTTGATGTCTTCAAAGTTGGTGTACATGCTTCTGCTGTTAAAGTGAATGATTGACAGTCTTCCTTCTGGGTTAACAGAGTTTTTAAAGTCATCTATGCTGTAATATTTGCAGTCCATGTTAACAGTGGAAAAGAATTGATCAGGGTGGATGTCTTGAAGGTTGTTGTCATTATCACTGAATATTTGAAGGTCGGTTTGCTCACCATTCAGATCTCTGAGAGTCATGTGGTTGCAGGTGACTGTTGGAGAAAAACTGTTGTTTTTTTTTAGAAGCCATGGACAGTAGAGTTCATCTCCTCACCTCGTCAGACCAGCATCTTCACGTATCTCTTGTTTAGACTGTAGTGGGTAAATATTGTTCCAAATCTTGCAGGCTCCTGATAAGAACAACCTTGGACTGCTCAGGGGAGACACAGAGTTTGCCATACATATTATGGTCTGTCACCCAGGTTCCTTGAATTTTTGCCAGCTTTTTCAAAGTAACGTGCTTCACATTTCTTCCTTGCCTCAATAAAGCTGCTTTGTGTTTCCGATTGACAAACTTCAAGAGGATTGCTGGTTTGTTGGTGTCTCTCCTCTCTGCAGATCTCCACATTGTTGGTGTCCAGAGAAATTCCTTTGGACTTTAGGAACTCCTCCACCTGTTTTTCCACAGAGCTCGTCTCCTGCTCGTCAGATTCCTCACTGTTCCCAGCGGTCACTGCGTGCGCGTCTGACCGGGGTTTGATTTTCAATCTGGTGATAATCACTTTGTTAGATCCTGAGATCTGCTCTTGGTCATCCATTCACTTTTCAATTCTATCCATCCTGTTGAAACACTGCTCCTGCAGAGCCCGGACCTGCTTCACCTCTCCGATAGCATCCAGAAATTGTCCGTGAACAATCTTCATAGCTTTGATCTCTTTCAGCACAAAATCAAGCATCTTCCTCAAGTCCTCATATTCCTCCAACACTGTTTTCTTTTTGGGTAGCATGTTTAGGAATTGCCTTTCTCAATATTTATGCTTTTATGCGGTAAATAGAGTTGAGAAGTGCAGCTGCTCTATGCCTGTGTGGCGTCTTCTCAGAGAACTGGAAGTCAAAACTCCAAAGCATGACACCAAATCAGCTGTGGCAGTTGGGCCTGACCCAGAACCCTGTTTCTGATCCCCGGGTAAATGCTTTATTTAATCTCACTGTACTGGACAACTGATTTGTGTGCAGTTTGACTAAAGTGGAAAGCATCAAGAACTGTCATAAAACCACAATGACTACAATGAATTTTCCTCGAAAATGAATCGCATGTTGTTTCAAAAGTATTATGGGTATGTGGTGCAAACAATTTCCCTATTTTTATTTTTTAATTAAGTAGGAAGAATAGCACATCTGCAAGTTCAAAATGCATCGCAATGCATGGCATTATGAGCTATCAGATGTACTAATTTCACTACTTTGTTAAGGATCACTTATTTACAAATTGAACCCTGCTATCCTATGAGCCTCGGATCGACGGGCTTCGCGCTCCACTATGCGGAGGCAGCTGGCGGTCCGAAGAACAAAAGCTTGCCCGCGGTGCGTCGAAAGGAGGACCGCAGAAGGCGGACATGCTGCTATGTAGTCCTGAGAAGCTGTGGAAACTCATCAGAAGTTCACAACCATCACAAAGCTGTCCTCTCTGCCGCTAACTCAAAGCTCCACTGCTACTAGCATGTGTCTGTTAGCAGCCGGACACACAGAGAAAGCAGTGACGTCATCGCCCCGCCTCCCCGCTGGAAATGCTTTTTTGAATAGATTATTGTGACAATGTTTGCAGGGTGGATGTTAAAATGCAAATGCAATCCCCTCTTTGCATTTTTGTTTTAATTATGACACAGAATAAGCAGTTTTTCAGTATAAAAGGAAAAAGCATTTTGAAATATTGATTTTTCATTTGAATTTTGAGTCATTTGATGCAGCTACATTTTGAAAATTAAAAAGCATTTTTGTCAATCCATTTTAATTGTCAAATTAGTCATTTCTAAATGAATTTTGCTACACATTTACCAGAGAACTTTTTGAAAATGAAATGTCAAATACCATTTTCATTATTATTTTAATTAAGGGACAGAATAAGCATTTTGAAGGAAGTCAAAAAATGCAGCTTCATTTTGAAAATGAAAAAGTACTTCTGTTTTTGACTTTTATATTTAATTATGCTATAGTATCACTTCCATATCAAAGTCTATTTATTTCAACAAACACAAACGGCCAGACAGCAAGGAGGTCACTTCTGTTCCCAGCCCTCTCACTCATGGTTTTCACACCAAGATTCCCCACTTCCCATGAGCCTTAGGGGCTGAAGGCGAGGCTAACCCCCAGATCGCCACAGTATGTTTGTGACGGATTTTTTAGAAATATGTTTTGATTTTTTTGGTTATTTATCTTTGCTGGCCTGCGATCTACCCTCATGTCCCTGAAGATCGATAGGTCGATCGTGATCAGCGTAATGAGCATCCCTGCATTAGAGTTTCCTAAGTAAAAACAGGATGGCGAGAACAAAAGTTTAAAACTTTTATCATTTTTGTTAAATGGTTTTCAGAATTTTTTTTCCAATTCAGTTTCCCATCCAGTGATGAAAAAGTGAGCCTTGCTAAGAACAATGTGGCTGTCTTTCTTGAGTTAAGGGTCAAAGTTAAAAAAACACAATATGTCCAAGGATATGTATGTTAACAATACTTAAGTCCTACTTATAATCCAGCTGCGCTAGTGCTCAAACTGAACAATTTGAGAGGCAGTGTTTTTATATCAACCTGGTTTTATGGCTAAAAGACATTTTCAAAGCTAAACTTAAGCTTGATTACACAAAGACTCCAGACTGCAGTTCTACTGAGCTGCTTTGACAATGCTTACATAAAGACTAAAAGTTCAAACATTATAGACCCATTCCACTGAAAATGTTGGTTTTGGTGTTTTTAACATGTTCTTGGGGTGTTTTTCTGATGATGGAGGACATTTATGAAGAAAATTAAGCTTAACATGAAATCTGAACTTGACTTTATTCAAATCATTGCAAATCAGGAGACATGTAGAAATGTAGTAGGAAAAAGCTTAAAATGTGAAGTACAAGTTATTACGGCAGGTCTCAAATTTCCTGCACCACCCCTTTCTTTCTTTTTCTTTCTTTAAACTTGTCCTGTCCAACAGCTGGGCAGACAGATGAGAGCTGAGAGCCTCGTGTTGGACATATTTTACTTTAACAACAGGGGTTATTAATCTACAGACAAACCAGACGTATGTCTGAATAAACCCCTTTTGGAATTAAGGCCAAACTGTCATAACGTCAAAGACGTAGCAGACCCAGAAGCTGAAACCCAGAAGTAAACTCGAACCAGGGAGTCTTGGAAAGGATTTTATTTTCCAAGGAGTACAAAGTTTTCTTGGGAATTAAGGTAAGTAGATACTTTGTTGAATGACGCTGACGTCACAGAGGCTGAGGGCGGTGAGGACTAAGCGAGGCGCTGAGGACAGCGCGACCAGAGTGGAGCGAGGCGTGGAGTTCTTGATGAGGGATGAAACCGATGAAACCGTAACCCGTGGATGAAACCTGAAGGGAGGTGCAAGGTGTGGTCAGTAGAAAGCCAAACAAGAATTTCTTAACTTTGACTAAAAGGCCAGACATAAGCACCGGAGAGCATATAACGAAATGGTGATGGATACTGGGGTGGATCTCCTTATGAAGGCCGGCAGGTGAGGAGGTGATGAAGGGCAGCTGGTTCCGATCAGCAGAGCAGAGAGAGCTGGGAGGGGGGGGGGGGGGGGGGTGAGCTGACAGAGGCACCGTGACGTGAACTTTATTCATTTTAATCATATTTGAAAATCTTTGGTGTTGGACCGTACAGAAAGGAGGGAAGAAGAAAGAGGGATGTCAGAGAAGGAGGGGAGTAGGAGGGTGATTATACAAAGGGGGGCGCGGGGGTAAAACCATGAAGCAGCATAAAGCAACAAGTTTCTGGATGGTTATACTCATTACAGTGAGGTTCAGATGTACTACAAGTCTATAAGGGCGGGGCCTGTCCACACACACACCCAAATGTTATAAACACACCTGTTGGCTCCAAAAATGTCCACATGTCAACATGCACACAATACAGATATTGTTCACACATGCATACTTATGCCTACAAACCAACTGGTGTGAAATATTTCATTCAATCACACAAACTATTAGTGCAAAGGTGAGCTAACACCTGTGCTCAGGTGAGTGTTTATGTTCTTCTAAATGGATGATGGAATGTAGAAAGAAGGAGGGGGAGTGACCAGCCATCCCCACACCAAGACCCCCGCCGCAGCAGCAGCGGCAGCCAGGCAGCCCCAACACCCACACGGCAGCAGGCAGAGAACAACCCCCTGGCGATCACATCCGCTATCCAGGCCAGGGCCAAAAGGACCGCCAGAGAGTAGGGAAGCATGGGGGGGACGAGTGAAGGTTCCAGCCCAGAAGAGCAGCCCCCCCCCCCGCTGTGCCAGGAGGGCCCAACGTGGGGCCCCGCCCCAGAGAGTGCCCAAAGCACCAGACGAGCACCCCACCACCACCAAGGAGTTCTGGGCTCAAATCAAATTCAAATTCAAATTTTATTTGTCACACACACAATCATACAGCGTACAATGTGCAGTGAAATGCTTAGGCGACCGCCCGCGACCTCAAACAAGAAAGAATAACAATAGGAATAGGGAAATAGATATAAAATATAGGAATATACAAATATAAAAACATTAAAAAAACGGAGTGACCGAATGTGTGCAAATATGCTCTAAAAGTGACATGTGAAAGTGGCTTGTGATTATAATGTCCATGATTACTGGTTAAGAGTCCGTATCGCCTGCGGGAAGAAGCTCCTCCTCAGTCTCTCTGTGTTGGCCTTCAGAGAGCGGAATCGCTTTCCTGACCGCAACAGCGAGAACAGTCCATTGTCGGGGTGGCTGAGGTCCTTTGTTATCTTCCTGGCCCTGTTCCAGCACCGCCTGCTGTAGATTGAGTGTAGGTCAGGGAGCTCAGTGTGGATGATGCGCTCAGCTGAACGCACCACCCTTTGGAGAGCTCGTCTGTCCCGCATGGTGCTGTTCCCGAACCAGGTTGTGATGTTTCCCGTCAGGATGCTCTCTATGGTGCAAGAGTAAAAGTTCCTAAGCACCACAGAGGGCAGTCTAAAGTCTCTCAGGCGTCTAAGGTGGTAAAGACGCTGCCGGGCCTTTTTCACTATGGTGTTGATGTGACAGGACCATGACAGGTCCTGCGTGATGTGGACACCGAGGTATCGGAAGCTGTTCACTCTCTCCACTGGGCTCTTGTCGATGACAGGGGTCTGGTAGTTCCTCTTCTGCTTTGTGGCGAAGTCTACTATCAACTCCTTTGTCTTGCTGACGTTTAGGAGGAGATTGTTCCTCTCACACCAGTCTTCCAGATGTCCAATCTCCTTCAGGTAGGCCGTCTCATCATTATCAGTGATCAGGCCCACCACGACGGTGTCGTCAGCGATTGATGATGGTGTGGAGTTGGGGAGGCCACGCAGTGTAGGTACAGTGAGTCAGCCGAGAGCTCAGAACACAACCCCTCCAGTTTGAAGTGATGGGAGGCCCATCTGGGTGGTCTGCCAGTTAGGAATTGGAGATCCCTGAACAGAGAGGCTGGTCCAGGTTCCACTTGTGGGAGTGTGGAGGGATTAGTTAAATGCTGAGCTGATCGACCAACTTTTAACAATTCCCTTCTAGTGTCCAGGTGAGTCCCAACCCCAGGTACGAGCCAGGACCCCCAAGGGAGACCCGCCCCATGCTCCAGGCAGCCACCCACTTGGTCCAGGAGGAGGGCACCCAGGAGAAAAGGGGGTCCACAAGAAGTGATGTAAACATGGCCCGACCAGGCTCACCCACAGTTGGAATTTTGGGAATGCCCAGGGCTCAGGGGCAAGGACAAGAACCCACCCCACAGGGACACGGACACCCCAAGGCTCAGAAGTGATGTGATCCCCGGCTCTTGGTCTTTCCAGAGAATTCAGGGATCCCTCGTGGATCTCCCTGCATGGAGAGAGGACTGCCGGGTTCAGGGAGCCAGCACCCAAGGGACACGGCCGCTGTCGCCAAGGGCCTGGTACCCACCTCCAGGGATCCACTCCGCACCTTTCTGATTCAATTCAGCAAATAGATCCCTGAAGGTCTTTGTTTTCCTTGTCTGAGCTGGAATCTGGATCTAAAGTTTACGGCTGGTAAGCTCCAATATTGTTCACCATTTTAGATGCACCGCTAAGGTTAGGTTGGGGTTGTGAGGGGCTATAAGCTAGTGGGAGAGAGTGTAAACAGATGGATGATTGGAAGCGGGTGGGCTTACTTGCCCCTTTACACATTTAGGGTTTTATTTAACACTACTATAATAATAATAATAATAATAATAATAATAATAATAATGATAAATTTATTTACAAGGTGCCTTTCTGGGCACTCAAAGTTGCCGTACAACATGTATACAGTATAAGAAATACAATAAACAGTTAAAACAACAACGATTTAATTAATACACAATTAAAAAAAATGTGTATAAAAACATGAAAAGGTTACTGTTACAGTGAATAGGCCATTTGGAAAAGATGAGTTTTTAGCTTAGATTTGAAATGTTGGAGTGTGTCAGTGTTGCAGAGGTCAGGGGGGAGTGAGTTCCACAGCCGGGGAGCAGAGTAACTGAATGCCCGGCTCCCCATGGTGACAAGATGGGCGGAGGGGACAGAAAACTGGTTGAGGAAGAGGAGCGGAGAGAGCGAGCAGGTGTGGCCATATGAAGGAGGTCAGAGAGATATGGAGGTGCAAGGTTGTGAAAGGCTTTGGAATTGGAATTGTTAACATTATCCAGGTGAATATTTAGGTCTCCTAGTAATAAAACATTTGGTGAAAGTGCAGAGATATATGTTAGAAAAGTTGAGAAGTCTGACATAAAATCCTTAATTTGTTTTGGGGGTCTGTAAATAGTGGCAATGATGGTCGGGGTAGATCCAGAGTGCTGACATACAGTGGCCTCAAATGACTGGAAGATGGGAACTGTTAAAGGAGCTGCTCTCAAACACTCACCGAAAATTAACATGACATCCACCACGACCAGTGAGACGTGGTTGGGAGAAGTAAAAAACCCGGTGGAGTGGCATTGTTCAGATCCATGAAGACGTTCTTCTGCTGCCACATTTCGGTCAGGCATAGAAAGTCTAATTTACCGTCCACCACCAGATCCTGGATGAGACGGCCCTGGGTGTTCAGTAGACCAAAGTTTACTTTTGAGCTACTGCCGGTGGTTGTGTTCGACGTTCTTGGGACTCACAGCAGGACACGTTCAGCATGACGACCCGTGTTTCTCTTTAAGCTGCGAGTAGTGGACCAGAAAGAAGGGATGGAGCTGGAGTTGTCATATTGAAAGTTCCGATGACTGCCCCGATGAATAGGTCTGCTGCTGGGAATTTTTTGATTTTTGATTTGATTTGAAATGGTTTATTTCAAGCAATCAAATGGGAATAATACACAAATCAATACAATCATCAGTTATACATCCATACAGTAACTAATCAAACTTAGGATAATTAGACATATTAATAAATATTGTTTGAAAGGGAGTGGAAGGAAGTGAACTTATATAATCCCACCCCGTTATACTATAACCATTTTATTACATGATTTATCAATATCCAGTTCCTAGTTTTTAATCAGACAGAATTAAAAATCTTGAAATATCAATAAAGCACATGACAAAGATGAATTACTTGAATTATTTTGTAAAAAATAACTTTTAGAAATCAACATGGTAATGAAGTATCCAAAATATATGCAGATTAAGTTACTTATAAATGCAATTCAAATTAATTAAAACATAATACTATTTCAGTAAAATAGACACAACACTGTTTCAGGAATTTTCATAGCAAAATTTCATCAAGTAGCAAAAGTTAAAAACATGTGCAAAATTATGTTACATTAGGAAAAATCATGAATCAACTCATCAATTTTAGGAGCAAGTGAAGTAATATTAAACATCGATTGGACTTCCGGAATGCCGGCATAGAGGAGACACGCTCAGTCTGAGGCTCCCGCACTCGGTTCACTAAAAACTCCACAAACTCGAAAAAAAAACAACAGAAAAGAAGATATGAGTGGAGGAAACACGCTGCGGAAAAGCCAAAGGAAAAAAAAAGAAGTGAACGAGCTGACCGAAACAGAAAGTATCGAGCACGAGATGGAAGAAGCGGCCAGCGAAGCTAGCTCGGACAACGAAAACCAGCGAGGCCACAGCGACACAAAGCTAATGCTAGACGGGCTAGCAAAAATTAGCGCTCAGATCCATGACTTGGACACAGAGCTGCGAGGGGCAAAGAATGAACTGAAACAGGAAATATCTTCCCTCAGGCAAGATATGGACCGACAGTTCAAAGAGCACCACAACACGCTGGAAAGTCAGAAAGCAGATCTAGCCGAAGCCCAGACTCGCATCGCAACTTTGGAGGAAAGCAACATGGAGGCGAACGGCGAGCTAAAAACAATGCAAAAACAGATGCAACTTCTGCGGGACAAGGTTACGGAATCTGAAGCCAGAGCCCGGAGAAATAACATCAGAATCTTCGGGCTACCAGAAGAAGTTGAAGGGGGCTCAGTTATAACTTATCTAAACGATATGTTTAAAAAAGAGCTTCTCATACCGGCGGACTTTGATCTCCAGATGCAGCGCGCGCACAGAACCCCCCCGATGAAACCCAAAGCAGGCCAGCGCCCGAGGCATGTCGTGGTCAATTTTTTAAGTTTTGCAACGAAAGACACGATCCTGAAGAAAGCATGGCAAAAGAAAATAAAAGTGAACGATCAGCTCATCCAGTTTGACCACGACTACCCAGCAGAAATTGTTCAAAAAAGGCGCTCATACTCGGACATTAAAAAAGTTCTGAAGGAGCGGGGAATCCGTTTTCAAACCCCATACACAAGGCTGAGGGTTCATTGGAAAGAAGGCGTACAAAGCTACAACAGCGCGATGGAAGCGGCGGAAGACATTAAGAAGAGAGGGATCGATGTCAACACTCCAAGCAGCGAAAACAGCAAGGGAACGGACCGGACCCCAGCAGCAGAGGGATGGCAGCGCGTCGGAGGGACAGCGCGGCGTGCACAAGAGAGGCTCCAGGAATACCAGAGGAAATAACCACAGGGAATCCGTAAATGGAGCCAATTCAAACAAAAAAGGCCGAGACGGAGCTCACAGACTGAGGAGGAAGGAACGTTGGACAAAGCTAGACTTATGTCTAGAGGCAGGCTCCCATCTGGAATGAGGACATCCTGCCCACCCACCAACGGGGACGAGAGAAGAGAGATGGATCATCCTTTCTCCATGTGGAAGTCAGAACTTACGTTTGTGTTCAGGTTTTACAGTGTTTTACAATTTTTGTTTTCAGGGTCACGGTCTAGGTGCATAAATATGATTGTTATAAGACAAAATGTGTAGTTTGAGCATTGCCTCGTTAAATGTGAATGGGTTAACCACACCCAAAAAGAGGGGGATAATCCTGCAAAAATTAAAAAAAGAAAATCTACAATTAGCTCTATTGCAAGAAACCCATTTAAATGATCAAGAACATGAGAAACTTAAAAAACTAGGATTCAGAAATACATATTACAGTTCATACAAACAAAGCCGCAAACGAGGAGTCGCTATTCTGATATCAAACAAAACTCAATTTGAAACTGACAAAGTCATAAAGGGGAAGGACGGGCAGTACATCGTTGTTAAAGGACGAATGGGAGATGCAGTTTTGACAATAGTCAATGTATATGCCCCACCTGAAAGTGATAAACAGTTTTTCAAATCCCTGTTTAACGTTATTGCTGAAGAGGCCGAGGGTATATTAATCTGCGGAGGGGACTTCAATGTAGCCTTAAACTTTAAATTAGACACAACTAGTAAACATAAACATAAAAAGACTATTGCCAAATTTGTTAAATTATCCATGGAAGAACTGGGATTGCTGGATGTGTGGAGAAGCTTAAACCCCCGTAAGAAAGCTTACACACATTACTCCGCAAGTCACAAAGTACATTCACGAATAGACTATTTCTTTGTTTTTAAATCAGATATTAATAGAGTGGAAGAATGTAAAATTCAGGGTGCAGATGTGTCTGACCATAATATCCAGCACATGAAAATAAATATATCAAATAGGAAGAAACAAACAACATGGAGACTGAACGTTGGGATTTTGAATAATGAAACAATTATAAAGGACATAAAAACCGACATAAAACAATATATGGATGACAATGACAATGGTGCGGTAGACCCTACAGTGTTATGGGATGCTCTTAAAGCTGTAATTAGAGGAAAACTAATAGCGAAAACAGCATGGTTGCGGAAAAAGAGAATTCAAAAATATGAAGAATACTCGGTAAAATTAAAAGAACTCGAACAGCAGCTTATAAATAAAAATACAACAGAAATATACCAACAAATACAAAATATTAAAAAACAAATCAACCACATATTAGAAGACGAAATAGAAAAAAAGATGATTTATTTCAAACAAAGCTATCAGGAAGTAGGGCCTAAATCAACAAAATTACTAGCCAAAAGAATTAAAAAACAACAAACTCTGAATACAATCTATGAAATCCTTGATCCCGAAACCAATAAAGTAACAAATAATCCAGAGGAAATTGAGAGAATATTCACTAATTACTATAAAAAGCTATATTCCCAACCTCCTTCAGCCTGTGAACAAGATAAAAGAAGATTTCTGGAAAATATAGATCTGCCATTTATCGGATTAAATCAAAATAAACTACTTACAGCTGAAATTACTACAGAGGAAATATTAAAAACCATAAGCTCTTTGAAAAACAATAAATCACCAGGCAGCGACGGGTTTCCAGCTGAATGGTATAAAATATTTAAAGAGGAGCTGACTCCAATATTACACAAATCTTTGAATTGGACCCTACAAAATAATAAAATGCCTATTTCCTGGTCCGAAGCAATTATTTCAGTTCTGTTGAAACCAGGAAAAAACAAACAGTCGTGCGCCAATTATAGGCCTATTTCAGTACTAAATATAGATTACAAGATCTACACGTCTATAATCTGTAAAAGGATAAACACTTTTTTACCTGACATTATTGATGAGGACCAGACGGGATTCATAAAAAGTCGCCAGACACACGACAACATTAGAAGAACCTTACACTTAACTGAAAGAGCCCAAAGAGAACATATAAGTACAGTTCTCTTAAGTATTGACGCGGAAAAAGTTGTTGACCGTGTTAATTGGGAATTTTTATTCTTAGTCTTAGAAAAAATGGGATTTAATAACAAATCGGTTGAAATTATAAAAACAATATATTCACAACCAACAGCTAAAATTAAAATAAACGGGAATTTAACAGGAACATTTAAATTGGAAAGATCCACTAGGCAGGGTTGTGGACTCTCCCCGACTCTGTTTGCTCTTTTTATTGAGCCTCTGGCACAGGCAATCCGAGAAAAACCTGAAATTAAAGGAGTTTCAATGAATGGCGTTGAACATAAAATAGGATTGTTTGCTGATGACCTAATAGCGTACCTCGAACAACCAGAATCATCAATTCCACAGTTTATGAAACTGTTGGGAACATTTGAAAATTTATCGGGATATAAAATTAATATTTCAAAAACTCAGACTCTAACATTCAACTATGTTCCCTCTGAACACATTAGAAACAACTTTAAATTCAATTGGAATATGAAAAGTATTAAATACCTAGGAGTAGAAATAACACAAGACTTTCAACATGTAAACGTTAAAAATTATTCAGAAGTACAAGACAAGATAAAAAAAGACATAGAAAGATGGTCAACACTCCCACTAGATTTCAGCTCTAGAATCGAAATAGTGAAAATGAACATATTGCCGCGGTTTTTATTTCTATTTCAAGCTCTACCAGCACAGGTCTCCAACACTCAATTCGCAACGTGGGACAAAACAATATCCAGATTCATATGGGACAACAAAAGATCCAGAATAAAATATGGCACCCTCCAGCTTCCAAAGAACAAAGGAGGTATGGCTTTACCAAAGCTAAAAGAGTACTATATCGCCTCACAATTACGGTACTTATGCTGTTGGTGTAACCCCCATTATACTGGAAAATGGAAAAATATTGAATGTGAAACTTTACAAGAACCTATTCAAAACATTATTGGTGATAAAGAGTTATATGAAACAAAGAAAAGGCATTTATATCCCATAACAAACCATACACTAACTATATGGTTCAAACTACTCCAAAAATACAAAATCTTAAATAGTGCAAAAAAATTAAAATGGGTAGCATATGACAGGCAATTCAAACCAGCAGAATATGATCAGACCTTTAAATATTGGACTACAAAAGGAATAACAGCATGGTGCTTGCTAGAAAAGGACGGACAGCTGGAGAGTTTTGAGAACTTGACTAAACAATTTCACCTTGAAAAACAGGATTTTTTCAGATACTTACAAATGAGAAACTACCATAAGAAAGCAATACAGAGCGACTCCTCTGGGGATGAAGGCGGGATAGTTCACACAATAACAAAGACATATAAAGACAACAATACTAAATTGATTAGTATGTTATATAAATCATTGATGGAATATGACAAAAACACAACTTTGAAAGCAAAAGAAAACTGGGAAAGAGAATTAAACATAAGGATAACTGAACAGGACTGGTTAGATATGTGGAGACACCACCATACCACCACTGGATCTCGAACGTGGAGAGAGTTCGCCTGGTAGAACCTTATTAGATTTTTCATAACACCTAAACTGAAGAGCAAACATTTGAAAACAAATCAGAGCTGTTGGCGTGGATGTGGAGAAATAAATGTTGACCACTCTCATGTATTTTGGAAATGTCAGAATGTAACAGGTTTTTGGAAAATGGTGGGCGATCTCACATGCAAAGTGCTGGGATACAAAATTCCTTTGTTGCCAGAACTGTTTTATCTGTACATGTTTTCAGGAAACTTAATCCACCAAAGTGACAAATATTTATTTAAAGTCATGTCACTAGCCGCTAAAAAAACAATAACCAGAAACTGGGGCACTACGGAGATCCCTTCAAAGGAGCAATGGACATCAACAATCAACAACATATACTCAATGGAATTAATAACATACAGGCTGAAGCTGCAAGAGGCACAACTACACCGAAAATGGAAAAAATGGACACTGTATAACAGATAGACATGTGAAACACCTAGACTTGACCTTTTTCTTTTTTTCTTGTTTTTGTGATGTTGTTTGAGATTTATGTTCATGTAACAAAAACTAATAAAAATAAAGTTATAAAAAAAATATTAAACATCGATTAATTTCACCATTTTCAATAATTGATTAATCATTTGTTTTACTTTTTTTTGTATTTTTAATTTTAATTTTATTTTTTTATGATAAAGTAATGCTGTGAAGTAAAGTAAGAAGGGTCCATATTTTGTCGATTGTCCAAGGTTGGTATTTCTTCTTCTGCTGATTAACAGCCTGTGATAGATCAGACAAACAGGGCCAAGAGCACAGATATTTAGTCCAAAAATAAATTATTTTTAATGTCAAAGATCCCACTGAACAAACGCAGTTTTAAAAGGGCCCCCTCAAGAACACACACCTGAGGACTTTTAAATAAGTGGGTTAAACCACTACTGATACAGGCCTCGTGCTTGCCCGAGGTTTGATCGGTACTCCAGTGAGAATGACATTATTCATCCTCACTTGTTGTTCCACATCGTCCAGTCTTTTCTCCAGAATGTCGACCCGGTTTTCCCGTTGCTCGTTTTGAGCCCGGAATCTTCGGAAGTCTTCCATTAGCTCTAAGAGCGGAGTTAGCTTAGCATTCACTTGTTCCACAAATGGATACAACGCAGCTTGGATATCATCAAGAGACTTTTTAAGGTCTTTGTAGTCCTGGTTTTTCTTGGGGCCATGGTCAGCTCTCTTTTTTGGAGAAAATCAACTTTTTAAGTCATTTGAAGATAGTTGTACAGCCGCATAGAGCCACGCACGCGTCTCGTGCTGTAATCCGGAACCGGACTGTAGGGAAGATCCAGGCGTTGGAGAAAAACAGGTGCATTATGTAGGGGTATGTGGAGCTTAGCCTCGGAGGCAGGGTGCTGGAACAGGGCTTTCACTGGGTGGTGAGCAACCCACAGGATGAACCAGAGGAGTACCAGCCAAACGGGTTAAACGGGTAGCCACTCAGAGATGAGCAGTGCAGGCCGGGCTGGTGCTGGAGGTTAGCAGTGCAGGGCACAATGTTGTTGACAGCTCTATGCTGTTAGGCAGGAGATGCCTCATGGCACGGGGGGGGTGGGGGTGGGGGGGGGGGGGTGGACAGCAGCAGCAACAGGTTAGCACAGCAGCAGGCCTCACACTGCTACAGTTCTAAAGATGAAAAACAACCGTTGTTAAATTGCCAACACAATTCCTGAGTTAGCAAAAGACTTGTTAAATGTTTTGGAAAAAAATAACAAGACTAGTGTGAAACAAAGAGCAAACAAATTGTGTTAAAAACAACACAGCATATGGTATTCTGATGTAGACACATTACTGTGTTGAAAATGGAGAAAATTTGTGAAATAATAACACGTATGTTTTTATCTTTGAGCACCCTCCTGCACCCATGCAGCTGTAGTATCTTGATGATGTCACTCATTAGTGTGGACCTGGTCGATGATGTCACTCATTATCATCGATAATGACATTGAGTGTAGCTCTTTGTTGCTCATGGGGGGAGGGGGGCTTTGCATGGACATGTCCTTTGATCTAAAGGTCACCTACAGTGATGGACAAAATAGTTGGTACTCCTCAGTTAAAGAAAGAAAGTTCACAATGCTCACTGAAATGACTTGAAACGTTCAAAAGTAACAACACATTAAAATTTATTGAAAATTAAATAATCAAAATCAGCCATAACTTTAGAGTTGTTGATTAACAGAATGTCTCAATGTGATGTGACAAGAGTGGCCTGGTTGACATAGGAGGCAGATGACTCTTTAGTTCAGGAACAGGTTTTATTCTCTGGTCTCACACTCTGGCTGCACAGCTCACACATGCTCTCCCTTCACACTGAGCTCCTTCTCTTTTATGGGCTCCAGTTAATTGACTGGCCACGCCCAGGAAGGAAGCCACATTTAAACAAACATTTCAAATAATTACAACAAAAGATAGAAATGTCTTGTAAATAATACAGTTAAAGTCCTGCAAATAAAGACATACATAAATGAACAAACAACTGAAATCACTGCAACAAAAGGTATATACAAAGAAATCCAAATTCTTCCCACTTCCTGTGCCCAACCATTAAACAGGAAGTAAAGGTCTTTGCCACCATTTTGTTCCTTGGCCAACAGGAAGAGAAGGTGAGAAACATTACAAAAATCAAACAAGTCTTAAACATTTGGTGATTATGCATTATGTGTCTAAATGTTATGAGCTATGACAGACCGGTGACAAGTAGATAAACTACTTTGTCACACAGAATTATTTAAAAAAACAAACTAATGAAATAGGGCTGGACTAAAATGATGGTTCCTCCATAAAGACTAAGAACTAATTGTCCAGGGGGTCATGATGAACTCAGATTTGTCCTTTCATTGACATCACAGCTGTTTTCAAACCCAGAATCAGTCCGTCTGCCTATTTAAAGGGGGACAAATAGTCACGTTGCTGTTTGGTGGAAAGGTGTGAACCACACTGAACATGGACAACAGAAAGCCAAGGAGAGAATTGTCCCAGGACATTAGAAACACAATGATAGACAAACATGGTAAAGGTAAAGGCTATAAAACCATCTCTAAGCAGCTGGAAGTTCCTGTGACCACAGTGGCTCATATTATTCAGAGGTTTCAGACCCACGGGACAGTAGCCAACCTCCCTGGACGTGGCTGGAAGAGGAACATTGATGACAAATGGAGGAGATGGATAGTTGGAACTGGATCCAAAGAGCCCAGAACAACCTCCAAAGACATTAAAGATGAACTCCTAGATCAAGGTACATCAGTGTCAGATCACACCATTCATGGTTGTTTGATCCAGAGTGGACTTCATGGAGACGACCAAGGAGGACACCACTGTTGAAAGGAAATCAGAAAAAAGCCAAAAATGCATGTTGACAAGCCACAAAGCTTCTGGGAAAATGATGAGACCAAACTGGAGCTTTTTGGTGAGGCCCATCAGCTCTATGTTGGTAGACTCAAACATGAAGCATCAACCAAAAGAACACTGTCCCTACTGTGAAACATGGAGGAGGCTCAGGTCTGGTTTGGGGCTGCTTTGCTGCATCTGCCACAGGGGGTCTGGAAGTTGATCAAGGTCAAATGAGATCTCCAGATGATCAAGGCATTCTGGGTAGAAATGTGCTGCCTAGTGTCAGAAAGCTTGGTCTCAGTGGCAGGTCATGAGTCTTCCAACAGGACAACCATCCCAAACACACAGCCAGAACCCCCCCCAGAATGGCTCAGAGAAAAGCGTTGGACTATTCTCAAGTGGATTCTGAGCCCAGATCTGAATCCATTGAACATCAGTGGAAGGAGCTGAAACATGCCATTTGGAGAAGACACCATCAAACCTGAGACAACTGGAGCAGTTTGCTCATGAGGAGGGGGCCAGAATACCTGTGGACAGGTGCAGAAGGCTCACTGACAAATACAGAAACCGTTTCATTGCAGTGATTGCCTCAAAAGGTTGAGCAACTAAATATGAAGTTATGGGTACCATCATTTATGTCCAGCCCTATTTCATGAGTTTGTTTGTTTAAATAATTCTGTTAATCAACAACTCCAAAGTAATGGCTGATTTGGATGATTTAATTTTCAATCAATTTTAATGTATTGTTACTTTTGAAGGTTTCAAGTCATTTCAGTGAGCATTGAGGACTTTCTTTCTTTAACTGAGTGGTAACAACAGTTTTGTCCATCACTGTATACAGGATCCTCAGTGGCTGTTTGTTTCACACCAGAGAGCACGCCTTCTGTTCCCCAGTTAATAAAAAGCCTTGCGTTCACGTCATGCGCCTTCCACCTACACTGAGGACCTCACAGTTGTTTTTACACGCTACAAAAAACTGCAGTTTTTGCTGAGAACATTTTACAGCTTTTCATTTTTTCACACTTTGAAAATCTTTTAAAAATGAAAGAATTTTCTGAGCTGTTTTCGAGGTTTGGTGTTGAGGAGACCTCCCTCACCAAGAGTCTTTCTAAACTTGAGAAGAGAGTCCAGGAAAACTCCTCGCTGACCAGCCAGTTGCAAACCCTGGCAACAAAAACAGACAACAACAAAAAACTCCTTCCAGCTGATCCTTCATGATCTACTTTCCTGCAGAGGGAGCAGACCCATGGCAGCTCAAGAATCAGGTTTTCTGTCCTCCAAGGACTGACCCACAAAACCTTTTTCACAGTTTTTACTCAAAACGTTTAAAAAACTACATTAGTTGAAAAGGTAAGAGAATAAAACAGGTTAAATAGTACATTTGGACTGGAGCAGAACTGCCCTGTTCCTCAAAAAATCACACTGCTATCGGTGCAAAATGTTGCTCAGTAGTATATAAACAGTTGCCATATATATATATGACCGGGTTGGCCGTCACATGACATACGACACGACACACAATGCGCCATTACTATGCATTGAGTCTTGAAGTAATGACAAAGTCCAAACAGGGATGCAAAGAATCACAAAAGGGGACGCAATGTTTTACAATCAACTGCAAAAGTTACGACAGCAACATTTTACGATCGAGAGGAATTACCCTGCTCAGATTAGTGATCACATTTTACTGGAAGGAAATCAGGCTGGGAAGTGTGAAGTGGGTGCTAAAGTGGGTGCTAGCATGCCAGTTTGGGTCATCCATGTGGCCAGTGCTGAAGCTTTCTCTTGGACCCGGAGGAATGGTTAAGATTTGGATGAAGTTTAGGTTTAGGGTTAAAAACACCAAATGGTTCCTGAGCGCTGCCGTGTCTGCAGCTCACCGCTCTGCCAGGGGATGGGTCAAATGTGGAGAACAAATATCACACATCTAGGTGTGTGACAACTAATGGGACTTTGAATATGTGGATTCAACAACAAAATTCAGCCTCGGACGCACTTAAAATACTTGCGGGCAATGCAGCAATGTGCAACTTTGTCGCACGTATTACGTGTGGCCAACATGAATTTCATCAGTTACAAATACGTGCCAATAACATCAGCTTTCTTATAATAATTCAGCGTTCCAAATAAGCGGTTATCCGGTTGTCCGAGACAACCAGATTTCACGGAGGACAACCAAAATTAACCTGATGGTGACAACCTGGTCTTTTATTCAACATTTTGGTATTTTTAGATTATTTTTCAAGTTGCAAAGGTTAGTTTTTGCCAACCTCTGAACTGAGACGTATGCCGTAAAGCCTTTCCACTGACGAACGAAGTGCGTGCATGCTAGCCAATCATTTCTGTTTGTACATCTGCACTGTTCAATAAAGATTTTTCAAATACATGCGTTGAACAGTACCTGGCGCAACCGCTAGAGGTCTCCAAAAACACGCTCAAAATAATCAGCCCTAAATAGATTTAAACACATTTATAAAACACTAACTTTCACTCATAACAGAACAGACTGACATGAGCTGAAAAAAAACTTTTTCCATGGGATTGATATGCTATTCTAAATTTTTTCAACAGTCTTTGTATTTTATATTCTTTAAACAACAATTATCAAAACCAAAGAAAAAAAAGAACCAATATATTTAAATCTGTGTAAAGATACTAGTTATAAAAATATTAGTTTCAAGTTTTTGGCAATACTTTGTGTAACCAGATACTTCAATATTTAGTAAAATGTTTGTTTTTACTATTTAAAAGAGTTTTTAAATGTCCATGATAAGATATTAGATGTACAGAAGAAATAAAGATGTAAGTACTGACATCTGAGTAGGTTTCGCTGCTGTTGAATATTGGTATCCAAGGACAACCAAAAATTGGGAACGACAACCAAGTTTACTTCCCAGGTTGTCCGGAGGACAACCATTTTCCCCCCCTTATTTCTAACACTGTAATTGATGTTATAATGTCTGCATTTATTGTTTATTACCTGAAAATTTGACAAACTTGCTGTTTTCAAGACATTTTGGGGTTGAGGTGCAGGCATAAACTTATTACTTTTACAAAAGGCTATGTAGCTGAAGATTAGACAAATTTACAGCAATGCTACTAAATTCTAAGTGATACCACTTTGTCAATCTTTAACATGTTGTACCTTTGTAAAACATATAAAAAAGTAGTAAGTGGACTAGTAGTTACTGGTAATTTATTTGTTTTGTTTGATTAGGACTAAAGAGAGACAAATTTAGCAATGTTTATGTTGTTTATGATAGAACACATATAAATGCATTTTAACAATATCCTGCACTCTCACATGTTCTACAGATTCATCATCCCCCCAAAATCCAGTTTCCCTTATAGTCTCTCATTTCTTGCCCTAGTTTTTGTGTGTCTGGTTGTTTTTTTTCTTTTCTTCCTGTTTGTTTTTTCATCTCAGTTGTTGTTTAAATATATGTTGTTCTATGACAACATCTTTGATAAACATATGTTTATAAATAAAATAAAAAAATAAAAAAAAGGAAAATGCTGTACACACCACCCCCCTAGTTAAAAAAGGTGTGAGCTAGCTAACATCACATCAGTTGTGAACTCATCATGCGCATGCATCTACAATTTCTGATTCCAAAATTTTCTTTTTCATGGTAGCTTGCCATTGATGTCCGAGAAGTTACAAGACGATCGATTAAAATCTATTGGACGAGTTTTCGTTTGTGTCTGTAACAGAAGGTGCTTTTTTTTTCATTCAACATTGAGGCCTTTTCCCAAGGTCAAAGGTCAGTGAAACTTTTGTGGTTGTTGTAGACTTAAGGTTGAAATTTTGTGAAAATCGCATAAACATAAATGTTGTTTTCCCATATTTTCGAAAAACATGAAAAACGTCAAATCTCAAACTTTGCCAGAAAATGGCTGTGAAGCTGCAGGTTGTTTGGCCATCCCATAATAATTTAAAAACTTCATTTGGATATCCCCGACATGTGTGTTTTTGTTTTGTTACTGTGTTTTGGCTTTTTTTTTATTTTTTTGGCTCCATAAGCGATAAGTCAAGGGGAGAAAACCCAGGAGCAGGAAGGAACGACACAGGTCCAGATTCCAGGCTGAAGGCTTTAATGCCAAAAGCAAAACCAAAACTCGAACTTGAGCATAGATATGAAGATGCTCCGACACAGAGGCTAGAACAGCCACAGTATAAGTAGACAAGAAATGTAATTGACAAAGTGAGAACACCTGTGATACTCGTAGGACTATGGTGTGGACCTCGCACTTCTCAGCTTTACAATATAGGCGTTTTTTAAGTAGGCGCTGGAGTACCGCTCTGATGTGCTGCACATGTGTGTCGAGATATGGAGAGAAGATCAGGATGTCATCAAGGTAAACAAAGACGAATTTGTTAATCATGTCTTTAAGGACATTATTAATCAAACATTGGAAGACTGCTGGGGCATTAGTGAAACCAAAAGGCATAACTAAATACTCGATATGCTCTTTAGGAGTATTGACGGCAGTCTTCCACTCATGCCCTTCCATACGCGGACCAGATGGTAAGCACACCTGAGATCCAATTTGGAAAAAACCTGGGTTCTGCTTAGGGCTGTGACGATAATCGCATCACCGCACTTTTATTTTTACGTTTTGCACATGGTCCGTGATTGGAACTATAATAAACACATTAAACACATTCATCTTTGCTAATAATTTACTTTTTCTGCTAGTCCTGTGTTCAGACTTTCCTTCTTTCTATCAGACTCTTCTCTCCTTCTCTCCCACCGCGCCTGTCACTCTCTCTAGTCTGCTGTCTGCCTCTGCGCTGCACGTGGCTCCTTTTACTCTCACACACAGGAGCCCGCTTTCAGAAGCACATCCTCATTCTACAACAGAAGTTTCCGTCTCACGAGGAAATACGACAAATTAACTGCGTTCTAATTATTAATTTCCATTGCATTCTTTTCCATTACAAGCTTTGTGCGTTCTTGAGTGCGCGACACGGCCGCCCGCCAGAGGATTTTGTGTGTGTGTGGGGGGGGGGGGGGTGTATTACTGTTCTCCTTCACTCTGTAACACCAAACATGAACGCGAGCTGTTAGATTTCCATGAATATCACTACACGTTTTGTTTGGGAACTATTTTGTGCAGCGTGTCTGTATAAATAAAGGCGGAGCCTCCTGCCCCGCCTTCTTCATGGGTGTCAGGCTTCATGGCTGCTGGAAAGGTGACAAAGTGTCTGCAGTCTGTTTATTACTGGACAATATTTCATATTCTGAGAAGATGTCTGTTCCAGAGAACACAGGTGAAGGCTCACCTGCAGCTAGAGAGCAGAAGAATCAACACGCACCCCAACACACAAGTTAGATAGGTAGTTGTTAGCTGTTACTGTCATTTGTTAATAAAGAATAGTACGTTGTAATTGTATTGTTTTCCGATGCGGTCGCGGGTGGATTTTGTCTTTTTTTTTTGATGGGGCTGCGCTTAACCGCGACACCACGCCCCCTGGTGGTTCATCACCGCGGTGATCAAAAATTTGACACCGTCACAGCTCTAGTTCTGCTCAACAGGTCAAAAGCAGTCTGTAACAGAGGCAGGGGATAAGTATTGTGAACCGCAATACTGTTCAAACCTCTGTAATCAATACAGGGCCGCAGTCCTCCATCTTGCTTCCCCACAACAAAGAATCCAGCGGGTGAGGAGGAAGGTTGAATAAGCCCTGCTTGAAGACTCTCCTGCAGGTAATTGTCTATTGCCTCCCGTTCAGACAGGGGGTAGATGTGGCCCTTAGGTGGGGTGGTCTAGTTCCTGGCAAAGGTCAATAGCACAGTCATAGGGACGGTGGAGGGGGAGAGACTTGGCTTGAACTTTACAGAAAACAGTGCCTAAATCATGCTAAACAGATGGAACATTACTGAGGTCAGGAGGATCTGGAGACTGCTGAACTTTAACAGAACTACGAACAGGAGCAGATTAAAGACAATTAAGAAAACAAAATGAACTTCACGACAATACCCATCCTGTGGACCAGTCAATATGAGGGGTATGTCGGCACAGCCAGGAAAAACCAAAATAATAGGTGGATTCAAAGATTTCACAACATAAAAACTTAAGTGTTCAGTGTGGTTTCCAGACACAGAAACAGTTATATTGGCCGTACAAGAGGATACTTTGTGGATGACAGACCCATTTATAGCATGGGTGACTAAGGTAGGAGACAAAGGTTCCACAGGGATTTTAAGTCTGTCAACTTTCCCTGAGAGATCAGGGGCCTCATTTCTAAACGTTGCGTACGCACAAAAGAAGGCGTACGCCACTCTCTACGCAATAGTTGAGATTTATAAAAAGCAAACTTGAGGGGAAAATGTGCGGTCCTTCATCAAGCTCTGACCCAGACGTACGCACAAAAACGGGTGAAATGAGAAACGGCGACAGAAGAGGAAACATGCTCCAGCCTAGAGAGACGCTCATGGAGTTGTTGCATAACAGGCATAAATTCTTGCCTCTCCTGCGCCAGAACCGACAGCTTCTCACCAGAATCTCCGTCGGAGAAAGGGCCAGGTAAGTCCCTCAAGTGTGATCTTCCTGCTAGGTTCGTCATGGTAGGAGCATAATGTGGCGGCGAGGCCAGGGGGAGAAAACCCAGGAGCAGGAAGGAACGACACAGGTCCAGATTCCAGGTTGAAGGCTTTAATGCCAAAAGCAAAACCAAAACTCGAACTTGAGCATAGATATGAAGATGCTCCGACACAGAGGCTAGAACAGCCACAGTATAAGTAGACAAGAAATGTGATTGACAAAGTGAAAATACCTGTGATACTCGTAGGACACCTCAGGAAGGGGAGGGCCTCCAGGAGAGAGAAGGAGAAGTCAGGCCCTTTATGACAGGCCCATTCATTTTTTCTACGGTTTAGCCCACTGGGATGTCATCGTCTTGGGGATGGTGTTGTTTACTATGCCCAAAACTAATTTTCGCCGGGTACTACAGTACAGACCAAAAGTTTGGACACACCTTCTCATTCAAAGACTTTTCTTTATTTTCATGACTATGAAAATTGTAGATTCACACTGAAGGCATCAAAACTATGAATGAACACATGTGGAATTATATACATAACAAAAAAGTGGGAAACAACTGAAAATATGTCATATTGCAGGTGTGACACCTATCCCAAGTAACTAGATGAATAACCTTTGTTATCATGTCGTATTACTAAGGGCGGTGTCCTGGGTTCGTCTAGTTTAATTTTGTTAGGGGTAAACAGGAAATACAAAAATCACTCAATTTAATATAAAGAAAATACTGGAAATCGGTGATGCCTCCACTTAACAGGAATTTAGCAACATTAGAATTTTCCTACTAAGAATAATTTGAAATTAAACATTTACAACCTTATTTGATTTTTATTTTATTTTTAATTAACCCCCACACAGTTGAAATGAAAAAATTACATTTTACATGAATCAAGAAGAGGTGGTGGGGGGGATCAGTTCCTTACACTAGCCACGTTTCCATGGGCCACAGTAATGGGAAAGAACGCCTGATTGGAAGGAAAATGCATCATGTAAACGCGCCGTTCAGAATAGTCTGCCCCGGTCAGACTCGTTCAGATCAAACTTTCTTTCCGATGGAGATAGGTGGGTTATACCGATCCTTTATCCGATCGTTGGTCATGTAAACGGTTCATTCTGATCGTGTGTCTCTTCTGCTCTGGTTTACGTCATTCATAGACGGTGTTTCACTGATAGAAAGCTTTGGAGCTCAAACAGGACCGACCAAGAGGCCCCGCGGAGGCCCAGTGAAAAGCGCCGCTCCGCTCTCGCCCCGCTGGCTCTCCCCTCTCTTTCACCCCTCACAGGGAGATGCGGGGGGGATGCGTGCCCACTGACGTCTGGACCCGGCACCCGAGCTCTGCGTTCTGAACCTCTCTGAGCAGAGCAGCCGGATTTATTAATGTGTTTGAGGGGAGGGTGCTTAGTTACGTGTGCGTTTTGTTGTTTCGTTATGTGTGAGCATTCGGACTGCGAGCGGACCCGCCGCTCTGGGTTAGCGGCTGCAGGACTCAGGAGAACCGAGCAGAGCTCGAGCCGCCAGCACACACACAGCGGAGCGGCTTCGGCCAGTCTGTGAGCTTTTCAGAGCAGAAATGTCGCTCAGTCCTTAGAAACTGCTCAAAAAATCACGCGGATTTGTGTTTCCAGCTGTCTCCTGACAAAATAAAGACTGATTATTCCCACACATTTACGTGCAGCCAGGATGCAGATTGCTGCATTTCTCACATGGTCCTGGATTTTGTGTCCATCAAAAAGCTAATGTTGTTAGCCTCTCCTAACACTGGGTTCTTTGAGCTCCGTTCTTGCACAAAAAAGCATTAACCACACGGATTAAATATAAAACGATGAGTGAACAGACACTTCATAATATTCATAACATTGATAAAAGCTCGTTTGGAAGATCGTCTCGTGTATTACCGAGCTACTGCATAAACGTCTGTTTACAACGGGACCTACTTCCTCATCCGGGAGTTTTAAACTATTGCGCATGCCCACATGATTCATTCTGACTGAAGGTGTGACCCATGGGAACGTTTGTTCTAATCTGAAAAAGGTTTTCTGGGCCCATGTGCATGGGTGAATTTTAACCCGACCATTGGTCCCATCATGATATTTTACCCATCTAAACGCGGCTACTGAAAACAACAAAACATTGTTTTAGTCCCCCCTTTTTTTGGTTTTGTTTTTGTTGCAGGAATGATCGATGCTCTGGTGCGTTTTGGCCAAAAATTGAAGAGGGCCCTTTCACTTGCTGAGCAAGCAGAAAAAAAAACGTGCACGTACTCACTTATCTGATGGTTAGGGCAACTGTTGGCAGGTGAAAATGCTCTGCAGGCAAACTCAGCGGTATCCAGCTGTGCAGCAGGACAGAGTAAGAGGAGGCGGGAATCTCTGAGGCCTGGGGGTGAAATCGGCTCAGACGACCAGCGAACTTCCACAGGGTCCAAAAAAGACTTGTCTATGGTCATTTGCATAAAAGTCCCGTTTAGAACTTTGAGAATTCGTTTTGGGTTTCTTTTACCTAGCACAGTGAAAAACTATCCCACCAAGTTACACTTAACATGCTAAAGCTAGTCGCAATTAGCATTCGGCTGCATATTATGTAGCCATGGTGCCAAACGAGCAGTTTAAACACATAAAAAAAAAAAAACAAATTACTTACATGACAATGGTTTCCACAATTTTAACAGCAAGTTGACTCTGCGTCGAACGTGAAAAAATCGTGGCTACAAGCCTTCAGTTTCAGCTCCGCTCCTCACCAAGGTCTGACTCTCTCTGGCCGACCCCGTTAGTGAAACGCGTTTTTTCCCTCGATCGCACCTCTTTGGCTATGTTCACACTGCAGGTCTTAATGCTCAATTCGGAGTTTTTGAAAAAATCCGATTTTCTTGCAAGACCGTTCACATTTCCAAGTAAATCCGAACTTTTGTGGTCTCCAGTGTGACACGACCCAAACCAGACCCGCATGTGCAGAAGAGTCCTCAACGGTGAACGACGTCACTCGTTTGCGGAGCCAACGATAACAATGGATGTCAACAACAGTGTTGTCAACAGCGGAGCTCTTTTTGTAATATTACATTTATTTTCACGAAGGAGTAGCACAATTACAATCTACTCATTTTAAGAAGGCAATGGAGCCGGGATCGTCTGGACCTACTGTAGTGGAATAGCAATGCGTGTGTGTGTGTGTGTGTGTGTGTGTGTGTGTGTGTGTGCGCGTAAGAGACAGAAGAGCGCGTGCTGCAATGGAGAATGGGGGGGGACAATGTGGGGGCGCATTCATGTTGTGTGTTACGGAGGAAGGAGGACGGTAATAAAAGAAGGTTTCCCCCAGAATAAATGCTATGGACTCTTTATTAAGCCGTTCTGGAGAATCCTGGAGAATCTAAAGATCAGAACAGGGAGGAGGAGGATCGCCTTGGGTCCCCCGCGCTTCTGAGCACGGTTGGAAAGGAGAAAGAAAAAAAAGTCAGCACGGGAAAGGTTCAACACCGCGCTCGGCCATTTAGCTGGAATTCTTTTTCAAAAACCGCCGGTTGCGATGAGAGCCCTGGAGTTTGGCCTGAATAGAGCGATCACCCCAAATATTAATCCAATCGGTGACCTGCTTTCCTTCACTGACTGGTCTCAGCAGCATCGTCCACCATGGTTGATGTTTACGTTCTTGTTCCCGCCTACTTCAACACAGAATGATGAAGTTTGTTGCGTGTCGATGACGTACGGTTCGGAATCAAGTCACCTGGCTGTTCAGACGGCGGTCGTATTTGAAAAGATCGGATACGTATCAGAATCAGGCCGGCAAACCCACGGGGCCTGGGTCGCATTTGAAAAGATCGGGTCTGTGTCATTCAGACTGTCATGAAAAGATCGGAATTGGGCCGCATAGGGGCAAAAAAATCAGAATTGGGTTGTTTCAGCCTGCAGTGTGAACGTAGCCCTAGACACACCCACTCTCTGATTGGATGGATCGTTATACAGACAGGTAACATAACAAATCAAATTCCAGGCTTAACAAAATACTACATACAGGTTAGACTGTGGGGCAAAATAACTTTTACAACATACAAAACCAAACTAACTTGATTTCTGATGGAACTAAAATAAAACTTGTTAAACAAAAACCAACAAATGGCCATTGAACATTTTTTAACAAATAATACATATTTATCATTCAGTAGTCTAAAAATTATTTTTTTGTTTTTATCAATTTTGACTGGGCTACACAGGTTCTTCATAGTAGCCACCTTTTGCTTTGATTACTGCTTTGCACACTCTTGGCATTCTCTTGATGAGCTTCAAGACCCACCTTTGTACAGGTGTGTACAAATCTTGGTGAGTTTTCGTGCATGTGGCGGGGGTCAAATTCTTGCTCCGATTTTTCTAACTTTGAAAATCATATGGTCCTTGCAGTCACTTTAGCCGTGGTTACATGGGTAAAGAATCTTGATGGGATCAATGGTCGGGTTACAATTCACCCGTGCACATGGGGACAGGAAACCTTTTTCCGATTAGAACAAACGTTCCCATGGGTCACACTTTCAGTCAGAATGAATCCTTTGGACATGCGCAGTAGTGCTGAAAATACCGGAAAAAGGAAGAGTCCCACAGTAAACAAACCTTTGCTGTCACATACATTTATGCAGCAGCTCAGTAATATACGAGACGATCTTCCAAACGTGCTTTCATCAATGTTATGAATATTATGACGCGCCTGTTCGTTCATCATTTTATATTTAATCCGTGTGGTTGGTGCTTTTATTGTGGAAGAACGGAGCTCCCAGGAGAGGCTAACACGCGCTAACAACATTAGCCTTGTTTGATAAAATCATGCGTGAAATGCAGCAATCTGCATCTTGGCTGCACGTAAATGTCTGGGAATAAGATCAGCCTTTATTTTGTCGGGACACGACTAGAAACACAAATCCACGTGATTGTTTGAATGGAAGGACTGAGTGACATTCTGCTTTGAAAAGTTTGCACACCGCCCCAAAGCCGCTGTGTGAGCTGGAAGTCCGAGCTCCGCTCAAAGAAGCACAGTTCTCCTGCCAGCAGCTAACCGAGAGCAGCGGGACGGATCACAGTCACACAAACAAAACGCACACGTAACAAAGCATCCTCCCCTCAAACACAAAGTTATTAATCCAGCTGCTCTGCTCAGAGACACACGAGCCAGGACCGCGCAGGGTCCCGCTCCTCCCCGGCACCCGGTTTAGAATCAGAATCAGAATCAGAAATACTTTATTGATCCCACACATGGGAAATTTGTTTGTCACCATAGCATCTGACAGCAGAGGGGGAAAAAAAAGACTTAGAATGAAAAAAACAAAAACAAAATAAAAATAAAAGCAAGAACAAAGAAAATGTAGCATAAATGCAAACATCAAGGTATTATAATTTAAAAAGCTATTTACAGAGCAGTGCAAAGGTAAAAAGTAAAAAAAGGCAAATTAGAAAAAAAACAGGGTTATTGCATTGGGCTGTCTGAGCCTCCTAGAGAAGGAGCTCTGCTGTTTGTCCAGAACCGGGTGGAGAGGATGCTCTGGGTTGTCCATGATTGAAAGGAGTCTGTTCAGTGACCTCCTCTCCATCACGGTTTCAAATGTTTCCTGTTTGCAGCCAATGACAGAACCCGCCTTCCTGATCAGCTATTCAGTCTGTTGGTGTCACTGACTGCAATGCTGCTTCCCCAGCAGACCACACCGGGCGTCCGCTGAGCAGCCGGTCGGTCCTGTTTGAGCTCCAAAGCTTTCTCTGGAGCGAAAAACTGTCTATGAATGACGTAAACCAGAGCAGAAGTGACACACGATCAGAATGAACCGTTTACATGACCAACAATCGGATAAACGATCGGTATAACCCACCTATCTCCATCGGAAAGAAAGGTTGATCCGTACGAGTCTGATCGGATATTCGGAACTAAGCGTGTTTACATGACGCATTTTCCTTCCGATCAGGCATTCTTTGCGGATTACTTTTGCCCATTTAAACGCGGCTAGTGACTGCTGCGGGCCATAATTAAAAACAAAAAAACAAAAAACAACTTAAAAAGAAAAAAGAGCCTCTCCCAGAATCGTTATCTTGTCACGGTAGGGGGTTTGCATGACCGAAGACCCCAGGATTCGGTAGCCGGATGGGTATTGACCTCCAACTGCTCCAACGGCGATTCAAACAAAAACCTTTTTTTTTTTGCAAGATTCACTTACTCCCCCCACTAACAGTTCTCTTTCTACATTCATTCAGTATTTCACTAGGGCAGTGGTTTTCAACCTTTTTTGAGCCAAGTCACACTTTCTCCTTGACAAAAATCCCGCGGCACACCAGCATCCAAAAATTGAAAAAGGAGAAACTCGTAGTCTGTATTGATCTACAGCCCCCTCACAGTCTCACATGGATTTTTGTGATAATTGTGGCAGAAAAAGCTGGAAGTTGCAGCTGTTTTTTCTAAAAGTTTTAATAAAAGTTAAGTTTGTTTTCCTTAATAATTTTCAACTAAATTATGTGACATTTTACCCTGGTAGTTGTTTTTTCCTTCAGTTTATTAACATGTAATTATATGTAACCTCACACAAATATATTCTTTCTAAATAGTGATTTATTTGTTAAATATTGTTTTCAATGTTAGTGCAAAGGCACCTGTAATTTTTGAACAATATGATCACAATATGTTTGATACATTTTACTAAAAAAACTAACATTATATTAATGTTTTCTGTAGCTACACAAAAAGTGAGCATGTTGAAGTTTTATTAGTTTTTCTCTTATCTTAATCAAAGATGAAGTCTTTGAAAACATTAACAAAAATGCTAAAAACTTTTGGCACTTTTGACTGACAAAACGATTTTTGAGCACAAAACCCACTCAGAAGCACGTTTTCTTATTTGTTGCTCAAAACAAGTGTTTTTCATTGTCCCGTTGTAAGTTGAAAAGACCAAATAGTGAGATTTGAGCAAAAGTGAACGACCCTGGGAGTATTTCGGGCAGGCAACTCTAGCAGTGCGTTTAGCTGGTGACTCCTCCCTGCGGGCGGTTCAGTCTGATCAACTCACCTGTTCAGCGTCCTACTTACGTTCCAGGTGGGGTCCAATCCTCTTCTTCCATTTCCACAAGCTACCTAAAGTTTTCTACGGAGATCTTGTTTTATGTATCTGAACGGAGCCTTATGCCAAACTAAAAGACATGGAATAAATCTTCTTTACTGCATGAGTTGTCTGACTGAAACGCTTTTTTCACACTTTTGGCACTTTTGACTGACAAAATAATTTTCGAACACAAAACACATTCAGAAGCACGTTTTCTCATTTGTTGTTCAAAACAAGTGTTTTTCATTGTCACATTGTACGTTGAAAAGTCCAAACAGTCAGTGATCACACTGCACATGGTGCAGTTACCAGGGCAATATCTTAGGGACTTTGCCTATGATTATAGGGCTCTATGTTTAAAATGGAAATCAGACATCAGTGAAGCGGAGCTGGTGAGAAAGATTCTAAATAATTGTAACCCGCGAATTGCTGGATGTTTAAGAGGGACTGTAACCACCGTAGACCAGATGGTGAGGATAGGCACACTAGTGGAAAGGGACTGTAGTTCCTCAAAAGACTACTGGGGGAAAGTTGATCAGCAGAAAGCTAAAGAAAAACCTTATAAAAAGCCTCTTGTCAAAAGTTCGTCTAAGAGGACAGCAGACGTAGTAACCATGGTTGAACAGGGACAGATGCCTAGGTTATCTCTGCTGCATGTACCAGTGACTATCAGGGGAAAACAATGCATGGTTGTGTTTGACACTGGGTGTACATTCACCCTTATGAGTCACAGGCTGTGGTTGGAGATAGCTCGGAGTGGTGAAACCCTGAATCCCAGCAACGATCAAAGCTTTGCTTTGGCTGATGGCAAAACACACTACGCCCTTGGTAAAATGTGTCTGATGTACTGCTGGTATGATGTCACCTACCCCTTAGACACTTACATCATGGCAGATGACAACCTTGCTTTTGCTCTTATATTGGGTCTTGATTTCCTCCGTAAAACCTCTACTATCATTGACCTTAGCAACCACACATATGGAACTCGTGGCTCTAAAAGCTGCACTTTTCATCCGTTTTTGCCACCTGAAGGAAAACATCCTTCTGATGGTGCTGGTCCCAAAACCAACCTGTATGTGGCTCATCCAATGACACAGACTCTGGTTCCCTCTGCAACATCAGACTCAGAACACCTCTCCTGTTCGGAGGTCCCACCTGAGATCAATAGCCTGCTCAGATCCTGGACAGGACTGTGTTCAAGCTGACTCGGAAAGACCACAGTGGAAAAACACCACATCTTTACCACTGATGACCTTCCCATTCGTTGCCAGGCTTATCGGGTCTCCCCCCACAAACGGAAGATCATCGCAGATCATGTGGACCAAATGCTGAAAGAGGGGATCATAGAGCCCTCACAGTCCTGCTGGGGTGCCCCTGTGGTGCTAGTGGGGAAACCAGATGGGTCTTTGAGGTTCTGTGTGGACTATCGAAGGCTCAATGCAAAAACAAATCAAGATGCATATCCCATGCCTTTGGTACACAAGCTGCTTGAATCCCTTCATGGAGCCACCATCTTTAGCACCCTTGACTTGAAGTCAGGATATTGGCAAGTGTCCATGGCTGAAGATAGTAAGCCCAAGACCGCCGTCATCACACCCTAACCCAGAGCAGCATCTAAGAGACCTCAACACTGTCTTTGAGAGGCTTCATCAGGCACACCTGACCCTCAACCTAAAGAAGTGCATCTTCTTTCAAAAGGAACTTAAATTTCTGGGACATGTGGTGTCGGGTGAGGAGTTCATGTCGATCCAGAGAAGACAGATGCAGTGACTTCATATCCAACACCCACCAACATCAAATCTCTGCAACGGTTCCTGGGTCTGGTTGGATGGTACCATAAGTTTATTCAACATTTTGCAGACTTGGCAGCTCCTCTGAACAGACTTAAGAGAAAAGAAGTGAAGTGGGACTGGTCGGAAGAGTGCCAACAGTCCTTCCAAAAATTAATAACAGCTCTGGTCAATGCTCCAGTTCTTGTGCAGCCTGACTATGATCTACCTTTTGAAGTCCACACAGATGCGAGTGAAGTCGGTCTGGGAGCAGTGTTAGTTCAACCCACCAGTAAAGGGGAACGAGTGATCGCATATGCCTCCCGAGGCTTAAAAGGAGCTGAGTGTCATTACTCCACCTCTGAAAAGGAGTGTCTGTCAGTGGCAGGGTGACAGGGTCACATTATGACTATGAAAAGAAAAGAAAAAAAAGGATAAACATTAGTTCTACCTGGGTTTGTGTATGAGGGGACTAACGTGTTTTCTTTTTTTACTGAAGAAACATATGTTATCCACTGTCATTTCTGGATGTGGTCTTTGTGTTATATTCGAGGGTTTATTTACTTATGTTATGGACGGTTCACCTGACGCACGGCAGTCACGCCCCAAGGTTATAAAATGGGGTCGGAACAGGTGCGCAAAAGAGGGGAAGGAAGGTGAAAAACGCGCTGACAGCTGCCGCCGTGCTCTTCTCCCGTGGAAAAAAGACTTCCGAGATATTGGATGTTCCTTGCCTGCTGCTGGATTTATCCCACCAACATTCTGTGGAGTCCAGATGAGTGACGGGGGAACAGAATCCGGAGATTTATTCGAAAGGCCGAGGGGAGTGCCGTGCGCGATCCTGTGAGTGGGCGCATTTCTATAGAAACTGATCAAAGAGTCCAACTGGTGAGATCGACATTTTTTCTCCTTCTTGGGTACCCAAGAACATTTTTTTATTTTACTGGTATACCAGTTTATTTTTGGGGGGCTTTTCTTTTGGTTGGATTGATTGGACTGACAGAGGCCGTGATGCGCGTTCGCGTGGACATTTAATTGACTATTGTATGAGCGTGCGCTTGTGAAAAAAAGAGAGAGAAAAAAAAACTTGGGATTTAAGAAAATTAAATTTATGTTTGGAAAAATTCTACAGATGTATTTATGTTTTTAATAATAATGTGATTCTGTTTAAACCGTGTTTGAAGAACCCAAAAGAACTTTTGATAACACGCATTATTTAAATTAAGTAGTGTTTACAACACTTCAAAGACCAATATTATGCCAGTTTGTGGCACAGATAAGGTTGAAAGCTACAGTGTTAGACCTTAAGTCTGGCATATTGACTTTTCAAAGTTTGAAATGTTATTTCAGGCTATAACCTGTTAAAAAAAAAGCTAGACATGCAAAAGTAATTTTTGGAGAGGTATGTTCATGTGCTATTTTTCAAGCCTGCTATTCATTTGAATGTTCTTTGGAGAAATCAACCCAAAATGGTGATACAGCTGTGGGAATTCCAGATGGAGCGCAATATAGCTGAGGAAGTGATAAATAAACTGTAATGTAAAAAATGTAAGATACTATTTTATGAATTTGTGAGATCAAGCCCCTTTATTGACCTTCACTGCTTTAAAGATGGCACAAAAAGTGTTAGAAGGAAATCTTTTTCCAAGTACCATAGGTTTTTTCCCCCAACTCTAAAGCCTTTTATTGAGCCGGGAATTCATTAAAAAAAACAATGGACTAATTAGTCGGATATCTGAAAAATTAATTGTGATGATTTGCTAAAGCAAATATATATTCAACAACTCTATAGAACTCAGTCAGGTAAACATAATAACCCCAAATGGTCATTTAAATGAGTTACACCAACACATTTCATAAATTAGAACCCTTTATCAAATCCCAACTAGATGGCACTCCAAACCAAAAAGAATTCTTCTTTTGTAAATTTCAGCTAACCATGATGATTGTTGCCAATATAAATTAAAAATAAAGGAGAAATAATGTTTTACCACATCAGTATCATAAACTTTCAAGCAAATTAACATTTAACCAAGGAAATAGCATAATATGTAAAATACACGTGTAGCATGTATGACTTACATGGCATTTACAAAGTTGGTTTTAATTAATTTGGGCTAGTTTGGTTCGACTCATGGAGGAATGTGAATGTTTAAAAACCACAGACAAGACTTGAGTTGCTAATGTAAATGTATTTACAATATACAATTAATACAGTTAATACAGTTAATACAGTTAATGTGTTGTGTTGTGAGTTAATGTGTTGTGTGTAAAGTTAATGTGTTGTGTTGTGAGTTAATGTGTTGTGTTGTGAGTTAATGTGTTGTGTGTAAAGTTAATGTGTTGTGTTGTGAGTTATTGTGTTGTGAGTTAATGTGTTGTGTTGTGAGTTAATGTGTTGTGTGTAAAGTTAGTGTGTTGTGTTGTGAGTTATTGTGTTGTGAGTTAATGTGTTGTGTTGTGAGTTAATGTGTTGTGTGTAAAGTTAGTGTGTTGTGTGTAAAGTTAATGTGTTGTGTATAAAGTTAATGTGTTGTGTAAAAAGTTAGTGTGTTGTGTATAAAGTTAATGTGTTGTGTATAAAGTTAATGTGTTGTGTTGTGTTGTGACCCTTCTGGGCCACCGTAGAATACAAAAATCACAATATATACAACAAAGGAATTCTTTTAGTCCAGAGGATGTTTTCTGTTGTTTTGTCCTTATAGTTCTTAAGCCGTCCGTTAGGCCTTATGAAAGAGTTTTTAATAGTTCTCTTTTGGGAAAACGAAAAGAAAGAAACACTCCAGCTGATTTGTTGGATGAGAAGGGGGTTAGTTCCTACCGCACTGGCAGTGAAGAAGGCAGATTCCAAGTCAGGATCGGGGCTCCTTTTTAGCTCACCATCTGCAGAGGGTTTATCCTCCTTTTCTTGTGGGAGTGGAAAAACTCCCTGATCAAGGGTTCTGTCCAGTGCTCAGGCTGAGCATCCAATAAATAGGTCTGTCAAGACGACCAGTCTTGCAACCTGGCCAGTTCACTTTTTGTTCTGCTGTGCTGATTTAAATCCCGGCTTCATATAATGAACGCCGATCTGCAGCAGCGGTACACAGCCCAGCTCCCTCGTACATGCAAACCTGTTAGTGTTTTGACAGGTCTCCCAAAAACGAAAGCCACGTCACTATAGTACTTATAGTCTCGCGGGAATTGCACAGCGCAAGGGAACCGGCAAATTTAAAGTGACAGTGCAGAATTTCATTAGGAGCGACAGTACAGACAGAGTGTCACTTAAAGTGATAGCGCAGAATTTCAATCGGGGTTACACACGCATATTTAAAGAACATGGTGGGACTAATTATGTAAAGGTTGTGACTCTCCAAAATATTTTGCAGAAGCTTAAACTAACATATACCATCACAATGTAAGTCAACCCAATAATCATTAATGTGACGCACATCAGTCTTAATAAACCAGATAAACCATGTGGCTCTCAGATTTCTGAGCTACGGCTTATGAGTTGGAATGACATCACTCTTCGCTCAAGTCACAAGACCAAAGGAATGGTGAGTAAGAAAAAAAAAAGGAATGGTGAGTAATATAATCACATGGAATAATGGGGAAAATTTTGGAAATTACTTATGCTTTACTCTAATTTGAAAACCATCACACACTTTCTATAAATTAGTGATTAAGAAAAACACTCGTATCACAAAGTTGAGATCATTTAAAGAGTTTACCAAATGGGTTATTTTATTCGTTTGTACGACATTTTATTGTGTATTATTGGCTTGTTTGTGTTTAAGTGGCACATCTTTTTTTTATTCCTTAGATTGACACAGCTGTTATTCCAGTGGTGTCAACACAAAGACTTGGCAAAATATATCCCCAAAGTTGGAGATAGTCTCAACGGTTGCCTTCTGCAGACAAACAGCTTTGTCAGAGAGTGCATCATCCAGGAAGGAGTCCATCCTTTCAAGACTGCGGCAAAGACTCCATGGAACTGAAGAGATGCGAAGAGAAGCGGTTTTCTAAGCTTACAGGAAATGGGAACGCCAAGCGACAAATGAGACGAATCGAGATTGGCTGGATGGACTTTGATAAGACAGCAGAAAGATACTCATAGGCAATCCAACGATTGACTCTGTGGAAAGTGATGAATTGCTTGATTTACTTGGATCACTTGCCTTAGGCAACTGCAGTCAGACATGCGGCAAAGCTCCCGAGCCTCACCCAGATTTTCCGGGTAACACTCGCGCAACACTCAATTTCTGCTAATGTAACCCTTAAAAACTGTGGATCATCGCATGCCGTTGGATCACTCAACTCATGTTAATAATGTAAGTATTTGCTAACTATTGTAGATATTTTTATGAGGTGTCTTTTCTGTCGTTTAGTTGGTGTCAGTATTTGACATAAAGACCGCAGATAATGTAGTAAAACAGCTGCACTTTATGACATCATAAATAAACAGTAGATCATTTGTGTATTAATGTTTTAAGGTTTTTTGGAGGATTTCCTTTTTTTTTTTTTTTTTTAATATTTTTGACAGGGAATATCAACTTTTACATCATTGTTACATTGTTTCCCAGTTACACATCATTTTACATCATATATATTTTCAGTCAGTAAATCAGAATACGTGTTTTTGATCATTTTGTAGTCTTCCCCTCTTTTTTTATATGAACAAACAGAAAACAGAACAGCTGTCAATCACACTCCTATCCAAAAAAAGACGAGTCAATAAAATAAACCCACATTATCTGTTATCTTGTAATAGAGAAGTATTTTATTGTTAGAATTAAAGAAATTCTGGTCTAAGAGGTCCAATATATTTGACTCATTTTGCCCACCATCTCAAACCCTTATCTGTTTGTATCTTTATTGCAAAAGTTAGTCTTTCCATAACATGAATGTCATGTATTGTTTTATACCAATCATCTACTGTTGGGGCATCAGGTTGTAACCACTTTCTAGTCAAGGCCTTCTTCCCTCCCACCAGCAATATTCTCATTAAATATTGGTCTGCTGCAGACTGCACGTGTTGTGTTACTGTTCCCAAGTATAGAGCTGAGGCATTAAAAGGAAAAGTTTCTTGAAATGTCGTCTCCAAACATTTATGGATTTCTTGCCAAAAGGATTTGAGTACAGGACAATCCCAGAATATATGGTAGTGGTTGGCTTCAGATGCGCCACATAACCTCCAACAGCTTGTACCAACACCTTGATGTCGCTTTTGTGTGGGGGTGATGAAGAATCTGATTATGCTTTTCCATCCAAATTCCCTCCAACTATGTGAATGTGTGGTTCTCCATTGGGATTTACAGATATTTCCCCATTCTTCCTCAGAGATGTTCTTGTTCCCATTTACTTTTAACATATTTAGTGTTTGTGTGTCGGGAGTCCTGAAGACCCTTGTACAATTTGGATATTATTCTTCGTCCACTTCCAGAAGTATAGGCTGTTATAAACACTTTCAGTATGTCATTGTCTAATTTTCCTGATCCCTCAGTCAAGATCCCATTCAGTCTATGGTGTATCTGTAAGTACCTAAAAAAAATCCCTGTTCTCCAAACTGTATTCTTTCTTACACATTTCAAAACTTTTTACTGCCCCCTTTTTTATTAGGTTGCAGTATGCTGTGACTCCTGTTGTTCTCCATATTTTAAATCTTGAGTCTGTCCTGTTAGGTATAAAATATGTGTCGTATGCTCCCCATCGCAGCACCTTTTCTGCTCCCTCCAAATTACAGTTCTTGACTATTTTCCGCCATATTTTTAGTAATATTTTTAGCCATGGGTTTTCGTCAGAGTTATTTGTCAGTTTACTATCTGTTATCTTAGTTTGGATGGGAGGTTCTGTGTGTTCTCCCTCTTCTATTTCCTTCCACCTTGCCCTAAATTGATCGCAGAGACCTACAAGTGGTCTTAATTGAGCCGCATAATAATAATCCTTGAGGGTTGGTAGTGCCATACCCCCTTTGTCCTTAGACAGTTGCATTACTTTGTATCGTATTCTGGGTCTCTTACCCTTCCAAATATAACGGGAAATCATCTTGTCCCATTCAATGAATTGCTGATCTTTTATTTCAATCAGTAGCATCTGGAAAAGATACATTAGGCGAGGCAAAATAACCATTTTAATTGTGTCTATCCTTGAAGATAAGTTAAGGAATGGTAGATGGGTCCATCTGGAGATGTCTGATTTTATTTTTAAGTTTAGAGGGGCATAATTTGCATCAAATAATTTAGTAATATCTTGGGTGAGGTTAATTCCTAGGTACTTCATTGTATTTGTGGTACATATCAGGTCATATTTATTCAGAAGCTGTTTTGGTGGAATAAAATTGAGAGTTAAGATCTGGGTTTTTTGGACATTTAATCTGTAGCCTGATAATTGTCCAAATTCTTTAAGGGATGACATTAATATTGGTAAAGACTTCAAGGGTTGTGTTAAATAGATTAATACATCATCTGCAAATAATGATAATTTGTGTTCTTGTCCTCCTATTTTCACTCCTCTTATCTCTTTGGCTTGTCGAACTAATTGACTGAGGGGTTCAATAAATAAAGCAAATAGAAGTGGTGAGCATGGGCAGCCCTGTCTGCAGGAACGCTCCAGTGTTAAGGGTTTCGTAAGACTACCATTAATTTTAATTCTCGCTGTGGGGTTATTATATACAGCTTGAAGAGCCTGAATAAGAGTTTTATGTAAGCCATATTTCTCTAGTACTATAAACAGTAAGGTCCATCTAACTGTATCGAATGTCTTCTCTGCATCCAACCCCATAAGCATTGCTTGTGTCTTATTTTGTTGTATATTCCAAAAAATATGTAGTGTCCTTCTCAAACTATTCTGGGTCTGTCTTTGATGAATAAATCCTGTCTGGTCAAGGTGAATAAGTGAAGGTAAGATCTTCTCAATTCTTCTAGCCAATATTGACATAAATATTTTATAGTTTATGTTTAACACTGATATTGGCCTGTATTGTTTGCAATCTAATTTATCTTTTTCTTCTTTTGGTATCACTGAGATTATAGCATCCCTCCATGAGGAGGGGATTGTTCCCTATTGTAATACCCAGTTACATATTCTGCAAAGTTTAGGAGTTAGTTGAGCCCTAAAACATTTGTACCACTCGGCTGGGAAGCCATCTAGACCTGAAGTTTTCTGTGGTTTAAGCCTGGATATTGCAGCCTTCACCTCGTTTTCCGTTATTTCTGCCACCAAGGTTTTATTTTGTTCCTGTGTGACCTTAGGTAAATCAAGAGATTGAAGAAAAGTTCCTATTTCATTTATGTTATCTAGTTTTGGCTGTGCATATAACTTTTTGTAATATTCTTCAAAACAGTTTTGGATATCTTCTAGTTTATATTGTATTTCCTCTGTTCGGGAGCATCTTATTTTAGTGATTGTGTTATCTTTTTGTTGTTTTCTCAATTTGTATGCTAATAGTTTCATTGCTTTACTTCCTGGTTCGTAATATCCCTGTTTTAGAAAAAACAATTTCTTTTTAACTTCCTCTGAGTATATCTCATCCATCTCATTTTGCAGTTTTTTTTATCTTTGTTTCGTTATCGTGTTTCGCTTTAATTTTATGTTGTTTTTGCAAATGTTTAAGTTGACATGTTAATTGATTAAGCTTCTCTTGTTTACGCTTCTTTAACGATGAGGAGAGCGAAATTGTTTTTCCTCTTAGTACTGCTTTATATGCATCCCACACTGTAGTTGGGGAAACTTCCCCATTATCATTATCTTCAAAATACATTTCTATCTCTTTACCCAATTCTTCTTTTATTTTTGTATTATTTAGTACGCTTAGGTTCAATTTCCATGTTGTAGATTTGGGCTTGTCATTGATATTTACTAGCATTTTTACTGGTGCGTGGTCAGATATATCTATTGTTCCTATGTCGCATGAGTGGATTCGGTGCCGATCTTTTCCGAACATGAAGAAATAGTCTATTCTGGAGTAAGTTGATTGTCCAGCCATCCATCCATCTTCCTCCGCTTATCCGGGACCGGGTGGCGGGGGCAGCAGACTGAGCAGAGATGCCCAGACTTCCCTCTCCCCAGCCACTTCCTCCAGCTCCTCTGGAGGGACCCCGAGGCATTCCCAGGCCAGCCGAGAGACGTAGTCTCTCCAGCGTGTTCTGGGTCTTCCCCGGGGCCTCCGCCCAGTGGGACATGCCCAGAACACCTCTCCAGGGAGGCGTCCAGGAGGCATCCGGACGAGATGCCCGAGCCACCTCAACTAGCTCCTTTCGATGTGGAGGAGAAGCGGTTCTACTCCGAGCTCTCCGCGGGTGACCGAGCTTCTCACCCTATTTCTAAGGGAGCGCCCAGCCACCCTGCGGAGGAAGCTCATTTCAGCCGCTTGTATTCGGGACCTCGTTCTTTCGGTCATGACCCATAGCTCATGACCATAGGTGAGTACTGGAACGTAGATCGACCGGTAAATTGAGAGCTTTGCTTTTCGGCTCAGCTCTCTTTTCACCACGACGGACCGATAGAGCGACCGCATAACTACGGACGCCGCTCCGATCCGCCTGTCAATCTCCCGCTCCGGTCTTCCCTCACTCGTGAACAAGACCCCAAGGTATTTAAAGTCCTCCACATGGGGCAGGGACACTCCACCCACAGAGAGATGGCAAACTGCCTTTCTCCGGTCAAGGACCATGGCCTCAGATTTAGCGGTGCTGACCCTCATCCCAGCCGCTTCACACTCGGCCGCAAACCGCCCCAATGCACGCTGGAGGTCCCGGTTCGATGAAGCCAACAGGACAACATCATCTGCAAAAAGCAGAGAGGAAATCCTGTGGTCCCCAAACCAGATCCCTTCCAGCCCCTGGCTGCGCCTAGAAATTCTGTCCATAAAAACTTTGAACAGAACTGGTGATAAAGGGCAGCCCTGCCGGAGTCCAACGTGGACCGGGGACAGGTCTGACTTACTGCCGGCTATGCGGACCAAGCTCCTACTCCGGTCATACAGAGACCGGACAGCCCTCAGTAAGGCTCCCCAAACCCCATACTCCTAGAGCACCCCCCACAGGATACCACGGGGGACGCGGTCGAACGCCTTCTCCAAATCCACAAAACACATATGGACTGGATGAGCGAACTCCCATAGTCCCTCCAGCACCCTAGATAGGGTGTAGAGCTGGTCCACTGTTCCATGTTCAGGACGGAAACCGCACTGTTGATTGTGATTGTGGTTGAAGTTGATTGTGGTGCTGAGTAATATGTATAGTCCCGGCTAGTTGAGTTCAGTTCCCTCCAAACATCTATTATACCAATTTCTTTGATGACTAAGTTTATTTTGTTAACTAAAGATTTTTTGTGGCATAAACTAGAACCAGATGAGTCGATCTTTGTTAATCTTATATTCATATCTCCTCCACTTATAAGTACCCCACGAGATTCTGTGGACATAATATTGAATACGTTTTTATAAAATTGCCAATCACTTCCTGGAGGAGCATATATACTAAGTAATGTTACCAAAGACCCTTCAATCCTTCCTATGATCATTACATATCGACCCTCTTTATCTTTAGTCTCTGAAATGTGTTCATATTGGACCTGATTTGATATTAGAATAGCTGATCCTCTTCTGTGTCCTGACTTATAGGATGTGTAAAAAATGTGTTTAAAGCCCCCTCTCCTCAGTTTTTCATGTTCAGCCTCTGTTAGGTGGGTTTCCTGTAGAAAAACCACTTGTCCCCGTTCCTTTTTTAGCTTTGAAAATATTTTACTTCTCTTAATAGGATTCAGCATACCATTTACATTATAGGAAATTATTCTTAGATTTTTATCCACCAACATTTTTGTGATATGTCTCGATTTTAGTGGATGAGGGAAAGACAGCTTTCAGGCTGCTCTGAACTGCAGCCAACAAGCGATAAACAAGATAACTAGTTTCAAAAATGCTCTTATTCAAGTAACACAAATTTTCCTCAGAACGTTTTGGAGGATTTCTACTGTTGATGTCGCACAAAATGCCAAATATTTTTGGAGTAATCCCACTGAAGAGTTCTATGATTTAGTGTTTAATGTTCATAAGGCTTAAAAACGATATTCACAATAACACAATAATGTGACACACACAGGATGTCACACACCAAGAAATGAACTTATTGATGAAAGTGATACCAGGAGTCCAGCTCTAACAAAATGATAAAAAAAATGAGAAAAGAGCAAAAAAAACACAATGATTTGATTTGTTATTTCTAATTATTATTATTTCCAGGCTATGTTTGTTTTGTAGCATGTTCATATTTGTATAATTTTGACAGAATATATTTTTATGGAACGCAAAATACTATATTTAATTATATAGTATTTAAGGCTTAACTTAAAAAAAATGTTCCGTTTTAAAGGTTTAAAAGTTTAGCTTTAGTGTTTTCAGTAAATGTTTATCTTGTTCGACCCAAAACCTAAAGGCCCCTTCACACCGGGACGAATTTCGCGCGCGATATTCGCCGACGTTTAACGCCTCCTGACTAAACAAAGGGCACCAATATGAGTTTGCTCACTGACGTGAAAAAACGCCACGCGTCAAGCGTCACCTTTTTAAAAAACCTCGGGTTTGTTTTTTGGTTTTTGACGCACCGCGTCACCCAAAAACTATACAACCAATTAGAATGGGGCTTTGTGCAGCACACGTGTCTGGAGCTTCTGAAGTTACGGTAAAACACAACTTGGGGGCGCTCAAACACAACACTGCCTTTCTGAGCACACATACCAGCAAAGAAGATAAACGCCAAGTAGCGGCTACACTGCTGCAAAGAAATGATGACGGACATTCTAAAATATCCCCGAAAACGCTCATGATACATTTTCAGCTCTTGTACCAGTCGATAAAACTCACCATGTTCTTCTCTTCTCGTAACTATGGGATGTACCCAAAATCGGCGTCTTCTCCGCCGTCTTTCATCATCAACAGAACAATAATTTCTTCATCATTGGAACTGGAGCTGGAGCTGCTGGTGCTTGAAATATTCATGTTTTCTTTGTTTGATTCTGACAAGCGCGTAAATACTGGCTCTCTTCTTCTGAGTGAAAACCACCTTGTGTACAGGAGTATTTCTGTTTGACATTAAGCGCCATCTAATGTCAGGGAATGAAATTGCATGTTGGCTCGGCTCATCGTCAGCGAAAATCGCCTGGGTGTGAACACAAAAGACGTGGCGAAAAACGCTGGCGAATATTCGTCCCGGTGTGTACGGGCCTTAAAGCGTGTTTTGGATTTAAGCCCCTGTGCGACTGAGTTTGAAACCCCTCTAATACGAGTTTATAAAATTCATGTGTGAGGGTCACGTGATGCGAAGTGAGTAGGAGTGCGTGAACGGAGCTCCCTGAATCAAAGAACGTTTTTTGGACTTAAAGATAACGAATTGTGGCAGAAAAGGTCTTTACAGGATAGTAATGTTTCTTCTGGAAATTTGGGCCAAGACGCCAGAAAATAAAAGAGTCTTACGCCAGAAACCTCGAAAAACGCAGACGGAGGCAGAGCAACAGGACCTGAACAAAATGGCGGAAAGCGACATTGAAAACCTTGTGATGAAGATAAGTGACGGGCTGTATGCTAAACTCAGCGCAAGCATGGATACTAAAACAGACCAGATTGTTAAATCGGTCAGTGCTGTGTGTGAGAGCGTGAAGGTCTTGGAGAGAAGAATGGAAAATGTGGAGCAAAGAATCTCCGACACAGAGGACTCCGCAACCCAGCTGTTGGCGAGACTCGAGGGCGCAGAAACCCGCCTGAACGAAGCCCTCGCCCGGCTGGAGGATCAAGAAAACAGGTCCCGGCGCAACAATGTAAAGATCATTAATCTGCCGGAGCGCACCGAGGGGGATAATCCTAAAGAGTTCTTCAAAACATGGATACCGAAAGTTTTGAATATGAAGGTGAAAAAAGACCGGATTAAAGTGGACAGATGTCACCGAAGCCCGGGCCAACTCCGACCCGACGCGACCAGGCCGAGAGCGGTTTACGTCCGCCTCCATCACTATGAGGATAAACAGCTCATCATGCAAAGCGCCCGGAATCGGGCGGAGATCTCACTCTCTGGGAACCGAATCCACTTCTTTGAGGATTTTTCACCGGCGCTGGAGAAGAAAAGGCGTGATTTCACGGAGGTGAAAAAAACCCTGCGTTCACTGGGGATTCCCTACAGGATGCTTTTCCCAGCAGTGCTGCGGGTTAACCATAAGGAGAAAGTCCACGTCTTTAAGTCCCCAGCAGAGGCACAGCAGTTCACCATGGCAGTGCAGAAAGACAGCACATAATGGACCGCAGCATAAACAGCCACGGTATTTTGCACCTGACTGTTCTTTTCTTCTTAATTCTTTTTTTTTCATAAATGGGGCAAATACTTATGTTATTATATTATTTTAATTTAATGGACACAGCCCCCTTATATATATATACACATTTTCTTTTCATAGACCATATTAAAGTTCATTTTATGATCAGGCAAGCTGATCCATATTGATTTTGTTTTTATATCTGGAAGCGCAGCCAAGACTACGGTATTTCTGTTGGACGTAAGTCACAGGAGGAAGGTTTGGGGAGCTCCGCTTCTTCCTACTAATGTTAATGTGGGTGTTATTGAGAAAGTGGCAGAGAGTTATGTATCACATGAGCCCTACAAAGGAGCTGGAGTTGCAGCAGTTGCAAGATTTTTGTTTGTCTCTTTCACGTTTTGAGATTTTTTTCTTTTCTTTTCACCTCATCGCCAGCAAACTTAACGTGTATATTTGGTTTTATAACTTGAATGAACAGGGTCGTACCTAAGATGAACACACACAAACAAAAAATGTCAGTAGTAAATTCCATTAAATTCTGCTCGTTCAATATAAAAGGCATTCATCATCCTATTAAGTGCAAAAAGATCTTGAGCTCCCTAAAAAAGAAACATTTCAGATAGCTTTCCTGCAGGAAACACATTTAGTGGACAAGGAACATATGAAGCTGAAGAGGGATTGGGTAGGCCAAGCACATTGCTCCTCCTTCTCCTCCAACAGCAGGGGAGTCGCTGTTCTGATACATAAATCTGTTCCCTTTGTACTGGAGACCTGTAAGAAAGATCCAGAGGGCAGATATATATTGCTACATGGAACCATTCAGGATGTACATTTAACCATGATGAACATATATGCACCAAGTCCACCACTGTCTTCCTTTTGGACTAAAATTGGATCAGAACTTGCAGAATATAATAAGAAGTCCATTAATCCTTCTTCCAAAGATTTCACATTCTATTCCAATCCACACAATTCATATTCTCGGATTGATTTTTTCTTCTTACCACCTGAGACTTTGGGACAAGTAAATACATGTGAAATAGGTTCTATTTACTTAAGCGACCACGCCCCAGTCTATTTAGACTTGAACATAAAAGAAACCACACCCACAACAACGAGGTGGCGTTTTCCATCATATATTATTATTGACAAAGATTACAAGAAAAGGATGGAAGAAGAGTTAAAATTATATTTTGATGAAAATGATAACAGTGACACAAATCCTGAATTTTTATGGGAGGCAGCAAAAGCTTATATCCGTGGATCCACCATTTCATATAAAGCAAATAGAAAGAAAAAATTGTTGATGGAACAAAATCAGCCGGAAAAGGACTTACAGGCAGCAGAGATGGCGCATAAATCTAACCCTACAAGAAATAATTTGATTAAAGTACAAGCAGTTAGAGCAGCTCTGAACTCTGTCCTCAACGAGAAAGCCTCTAGATTATTGTTTTCTCAAAAACAGCGTTTACATGAATACGGCAACAAACCTAGTAAATATTTAGCACGTATACTTAACCAGAAAGATACTCAAAACACCATAGGGGCCATTAGAGACTCTAAAGGAACAAGACACTATGACAGACACAGTATTAGCTCTGTTTTTGTCTCCTTTTACAAGTCCCTGTACAAATCAGAGAATGTAAGCACCAAGGAAGACATCGATAGATACTTTTCACAAATTAAACTGCCAACATTATCAGAAGAGCAACAGGAGATCCTAGGAAGACCTATTGAAGAAAAAAAAATTCTTAAGGCCATCTCACTGATGCACAGTGGAAAATCTCCTGGTCCAGATGGATTCCCTGTGGAATGGTTCAAAGCTTTTAAAGACAGGATTGTTCCCTATCTGCTCAGAACATATAATTACAGCTTCAACACAGCCCATCGCTTGCCAGAAACAATGACACAGGCAAATATCTGTCTAATCTTAAAGAAGGGAAAAGATGCTGAAGACCCAGCCTCTTACAGACCAATCTCCCTTATCAATGTAGATGTCAAAATTTTAGCAAAAATATTAAGCTTAAGACTTGAATCCTTCATAACTCTTTTAATCAAACCTGATCAGACAGGGTTTATAAAAGGAAGAAACTCATATCATAATATCCGCAGACTCCTGAACATTATATAGCAAGCTCAAGATAAAAAAATGAAGAGCTTACTTGTGTCTTTAGACTCTCTGAAAGCATTCGACAGAGTTGAATGGTCATATCTCTTTCAGACCATGGATATGTTTAAATTGGGCGCCAACTTTGTCGACTGGGTGAAGCTGTTGTATTCGTCACCTAAAGCAGCTGTTATTACCAATTCTCACTGTTCTAACTACTTCTCCGTAAAACGTGGAAAACGGCAGGGATGTCCCCTGAGCCCCCTCTTGTTTGCGCTGGCTATCGAACCCTTTGCAGAGCTCATCAGAACTTCTCTGAGTATAAAGGGATTCCTCATCGATGGTACAGAACACAAAATCTCATTATATGCCGATGATGTCTTACTGTATCTAGTCGAAACAGACAGCACCATCCCACACTTACTCAACCTCTTGAAACAATTTGGCTATATCTCAGGTTTTAAAGTAAACTTATCGAAGTCAGAAGCTATGCCTATTGGCACAATGACTGGATCTCCTCCCCCAACAGGGTTTCCCTTCCAATGGTCCCGAAAATAATAACATATCTCAGAATACAAGTGAGCCCCTCTCTTAATAAATTGCTCAAATTGAATCTAAAACCAACAATTAAACGTATTAGGGAGGACTTAGAACGGTGGAAAACCCTACCCGTTTCCTGGCTTGGAAGAATAAGTGTGCTGAAAATGAATATACTCCCTAGACTCATGTATCCATTACAGATGCTGCCAAACTCAATCTCAAATAGCTGGTTCTCGGATTTGGATAAAATATTTACTCATTATCTTTGGCAGGGGAAAAAAGTAAGAATGAAACTAAGCAAATTACAGAGAAGTAAAGATCAAGCGGGTCTAGCTGTCCCAAATATTCGTTTCTACTACTGGACTGCGCAAATGGGATATATACATGAATGGATGAATCCAACTGTCTCAAATACATGGATTGATACGGAATCTAGCAATTGTGGAATTGTAACATTAAAGTATTGTCCCTTTATATGTTACAATAAGGTTAAATTAGAAGTACAAAACAACTTTATTGTCTCAAACACTTTGAATACATAGTACAAAATGTTACTTTTCTTTAAACTAAAAAAACACTTTTCTGTATTAGCCCCCACATTTAGGAACCCAGATTTCATCCCATCATGTCAAGACATTGGCTTCAAACTCTGGCATGAAAAGGGCTTGGACCAACTAGCCAAACTCTGGTGGGAATGCATTGGAATCCTTCGAAGCCTTAAAGAATCGATATTCTCTCCCCCAGTCCCACTTCTTCCGGTACTTGCAGATCAGACATTACATGCCCAAAACAAAACACCCCCCCAAACTAACATTTTTAGAACGCATTCTTACACAACCCCAACCTACAAGATTTATCTCCCACATTTACAGAATTTTTTCTTCAAACATTACACATTCTACAGATTACCTCAAAAGACAGTGGCAGACTGACTTAGGAAAAGAAATAAGTGACAATGAGGGGACCCATCTGATAGAGAACACGCTAAAACTCCTAACTTCAAACTCACATAGAGAAACACAATTTAAAATATTACACAGACTTCATTTTACACTGTTGCTGAGGAGCAAGCTGGGCATAGACTCTCCCTACTGCTGCAAATGTAACAGTGAAATAGGTATGTTATGCCCCCCCTTCCGAGTCTAGGGGCACGAGGCGGCATAACATAAAAAAGTAATGTTTTTGGCTACTAAATTGACTGCAACACAAAACACCAAACGAATGTCTCCATAAAATAACCAAATTTATTTACAAAGAAACAACAACCAGCAATAACTAAAAGTGAAGCAAAAGGCTTCAGGGTGAACCCAGGCCAAAATAACAAACAAAACCCCAACTAACTGAAACATGTTTTCTTACCTGTACAAAGGAAAAGGGAAAACAAAGACAAACACTAACCTCCCTAACCTAACAGAAACAGGAGAAAACAAGTACTAAAGAAAATGGCAGTTTGATTTATTGATTTATTTCAAGCATTGTAGTCAAAGCAATAAAGAAATTACACATATTTATCAAACTCATTACATAAATGATCAATCACCCCTACAGCTTCACTTAAACAAAACTATAAACCAAAGGACTAAACAGAGTGGGCACAAACTACAAAGAACTAATACAAAATACTAAAGTGCAACACAAACTAAACAGGTGGTGAAATACAAAACAAAATGGAGAAGAGGGCCAAGCTACAGTGGAGGACTGTTGCAGCAAGGCTCCCTTCTCACCGGCTGGAGGTCCAAGTAGTGGTTTTAAAGGTTGCCTCCCCCCAGCTTGTCCAAATGGTGGCCACACCCCTGCCAACACACCTGAAAATAATCACAGACATACAAAAAAAGATCCACAAAAACACAAGTCCCACTCTGGTACAGAAATAATACACAAAAAACAGAGCAAACAGAACCAAACAAAACCAAATAAAACCAAATACGGCCACAGCCGTTACAAGGTACATATGCACAAATGCTGTGGAAATGAAATGTAGTGGGATACAAAAATACTGGATTGAAGTTAAAAAGGAAGTGAAAATACTGTTGGGATATGGTGTGGAACTCTCAACCTTTCAGTGTGATCTTGGCACTAAAGTGAACGGCACTAGGTACAAACACAACGCCAAGCTGGTTGAAATTCTTCTGTTTATAGCAAGAAAAGCCATTCTGAAATTCTGGATTTCCAAGGACGTTCCGACCATGGAGGACTGGTACACAGAGGTTTTGAAGATTCTTCCTCTGGAAAGATTAAATGCATACCCTTCATGACAACATTGAGGAGTTCAAAAAAGTCTGGCAACCAGTTCTGGATAAGAATAATCTTTCTTGGGATTGAACTCTGTTCTGGTGAAATGTGAAAAAAAAAAAAAAAAACCTGTAATAGCCTTTTGCCGCTGGTGATGAAGGTTGATTGGTGGTTTGTTCTTTTTATTTATTTATGTATTTTTATTATTATTTTACTTTTTAAACTGCTGCAGTTTATGTTAGGTTGTGATGTTAAAAAGAAAATATGGGTTTGTAAACATTTTGATGTTCTACTTTTCATGTTTGACTGTTTTCACTACCCAAATAAAATAAAAAAAAAAAAAATTCATGTGTTTTGTCTAAAATGTTAAATAAAGATAGAGACAAGGCTGGTGGGGTTACTCGCCAGGGGAGTAAGTTAGTGTAGAACAGCTACTGACTTAATGTGCTTTTTTCTATTTTATCACGATGACCAGTGAGGCCGAGCCTCACTTAGCTCATCTGATCGCACGTCACTGGCCCCTGCTAACCCCAAACCCTAACTCAGACACCGGCACAGTACAGCAGATAGAGGGGATCCGCCCGCCCGGCAGTCCAGCCAGAAACCCAGACCAGGGCCAGCAGTACGGCCCCACAGCCCCCAACGCCAAAGAGCAGGGAGGCACAGGAGCACTAAGGGTGCAGGTCCCAGCTAGGTTTGAGTTTGCCTGAAGCTTCTTCCCTCTGGGATGGAACAGCACCCACACCATAATCTGAGGCGTCAACTTCAACAATGAACTGACGTGTTGTGTCAGGCTGGATAAGAATAGGAGCAGTGACGAACAGTTTCTTGAGTGTTTCCAAAGCACTCTGGACTTCGGAAATCCAACTAAAGGGCTTTAGAATTTACGTGAGTTAGGTCAAAGGAGAAGCAATCTGACTATAATTCCGAATGAAGTGGTGGTAAAAATGAGCAAAACCAAGAAATTGTTGTAATTCTTTTTGGTTTGTGGGTGGTTCCCAGTTGGTGACAGCTTCAATCTTTGCCGGGTCAGGTCGGATGCGACAGGCTTCCAAAATGTGTCCCAGGAATGTTATAGTAAACACGTGGAACTCGCACTTTTCAGCCTTGACGTAACGTTGATTTTCCAAGAGCCTTTCTAGAACTCGACGAACATGGGTTTCGTGTTGTGCAGGATCTTGAGAGTAAACGAGGATGTCGTGAAGGTAAACAAAAATGAAACGATTAAGGAAGTCTCTGAGGACATCTTTAACTAGTCTCTGAAAGACGGCAGGAGCACTGGTCAGCCCAAAAGGCATAACCAAATATTCAAAATGAAAGCAGTCTTCCATTCATCACCCTCTTTCATGCGGATAAGGTGGTAAGCGCTAGGAAGATCCTGAACAGTGTCGAAAACAGAACTAAGAAGAGGTAATGAGTTGTTGTTTCACTTTCGGCTTGTCCCATCAGGGGTCGCCACAGCGAACGAGTCGCATGATAAGCTTGGCAATGTTTTACGCCGGATGCCCTTCCTGACGCAACCCTCTCAAGGCAACTGTGCTTTGGGTACCAGCAACAGAGGTAAGAGAGGAAACATGGAGCAGCTCGGCTTCGAACCCGGGTTTTCACGGAGGGAAGGCACCGCAAACCAGCACGAGCTAAACCGGCTCCCTAGGAAGAGGTAATGAGTATTTGTCTTTAATGGTAATTCGGTTAAGGTCTCTAAAATCAATGCACGGGCGCAGGGATTTGTCTTTCTTATCCACAAAAAAGAAACCAGCGCCTACTGGGGAAGAGGAAGGACGGATGTGACCTAAAGGAAGCGTCTCCTGGATGTATTTCTCCATAGCTACTTTCTCAGGCCCGATAAATTAAATAATCTACCCTTGGGTAAGGTGGAACCAGCAAGTAGTTCAATGGAGCAGTCATAGGCTCTGTGAGGTGGTAAGGAACAGGCTTTTTTTTTTACTACATATGTTTCTTAAATCATGGTAGCAGTTAGGTACTGTGGAAAGAGCCACATTCACCGAGCAGTTAGTAACTGGAGGAGTGAGAGACGGGAGAGCAGACTCGAGACAATTAGCCAAACATAAATATTGGTGTGTGTGATTGGTGTCGTGACGTGGTTGGTAGTTGTGGTGTGGTTAGGAGTCGTGGTGTGGCCCGGAGTAATGGTGTAGCTCGGAGTCGTGGAAAATCATGGAGTATTTCAGTAGGCTGAAGTGTGGAGGCAGGACCCAGGTTGGCACACATGGAAAACTGTCCTGTAGACGAGGTATAAAACTGGAACTAGCAAACAGCCAGTAATGCATAGACCAGAGAGCATGGCGTAGCGACCAGGTATAAGCACCATAGAGGAGCAACGAACTGGCACTGAATGCTGGTGTCAGAGTCCGCTCAGCAGAGACGGAGCCACAGGACAAAAAAGATCTTCAAATCAGGGGTTTTTATTTTACCAGCACAAAACAACATGGGCCTAAATAAAAATGAGGTCAACTTAACAAAAATGTAACTGAGAGAATCAATAACAAAAGCGCAAACCAACTGAACCAAAACTGACCCACCAACAGGAAACATTAGGGAGATTTTATACTGGCTGATCAGACCAATGACACAATAGGGATGGGAGCACAAATACAAAACCTAAATATGAACTAAAGTAGTAAATTACTAATAGTTTCATGCTTTAACCAAGAAACTGAAGTTGTACTTCAAAACAAGTTTAACATATTCCAAAAAATACAAACAATAGTCCAACAGAAGAATAAACTTCTTCTTCCCCCTCCATCTTCTCCAGATGGAAGTGTTCAGGAAGTTGGCCTTGCTCCTCCCTTTCCACATCATCAGGAACTTCTTTAGCTCCTCCCACTCCCACACCATCAGGAAGTTTCCCCAGCTCCTGCCTTTGCCCCAGCATCAGCCTCAGACAGAACTCAAAAGAATAGAAATTAACTTAATGTGTGCACAAGTCATTAAGTGAATTTTGTTATGTAATGTGTGAAATAAAATGAAATTGTTTATGGTTTAAGGAATAGAAATGAACTTAACTGTGGGGCAGTGGGTTCTGCCCTCACACACCCTCCCCCTCAAGACTCCCGCTGGGACAGCGAGAGAGGAAGTCCGCAGTGGCATTTTCCCTTCCTGGGATGTGGTGGATGGTGAAGCAGTATGGTTGGATGGCCAGGTACCATCTGGTAATTCTTCCATCTGTGTCCTTCATCCTTGCCATCCACTGTAGGGCTTTGTGGTCGGTTTCCAGCGTAAACTCCAGTCCAAGAAGGTAGTACTTGAAGGAGTCTAGGGCCCACTTTATTCCTAGCACTTCCTTCTCCACGGTTGAGTATGAACCTCTCGTGGAAACAGTTTACGACTGATGAAGGCCACAGGATGTCTGTCGTCTGGAGGGCCTTGTAGAAGGACTGCCCCCAAACCTCTATCAGAAGCATCTGTCTGCAGAGTAAAGGGCTCTTGAAAGTTTGGACTGTACAGGACAGGGTTCTTACTTGATGACTGCTTGATGTCCTCAAAAGTTGCTTCCGCCTCTTTGGTCCATTAGATGTTTTTAGGACTACTGGGTCCAGTTAGGTCCATGAGCAATGCTGCCCTAGCCGAAAAATGAGGGATGAAACTGTGATAAAATCCAGCCATGCCCAAAAAAGATCTTAATTACTTCTTAGTGACAGGCAATGGACAGGACTGAATAGCTGAAACTTTGTCAGTTTGTGGTTTTATCATTCCATTACTGATGAAGTAGCCCAGATAGTCAGTTTTGGGTTTAGCAAAGATACATTTGGAAGGATTCAGTCCCGCCCCCTGAAGACAATCCAGCACCTTCTCAAATGTCTAAGGTGGTCATCCCAGGTATTACTGAAACAACAATATCATCCGAATAGGCTGCAGCAAACTCTGAAACTCCACACAGTACCTGATTCATGAGGCGCTGAAAGGTGGCTGGAGCTCCATTCAGTCCAAAGGGTAGAACTGTAAATTGAAACAACCCCCATGGGGTTCAGAAGGCAGTCAGCTCTCTGGAGTGACGAGTGAGTGGGACCTGCCAATAGCCCTTGCATAAAACTATGGTGGTGAGGTACTTGGCACATCCCAGTCACTCTATCAGATTATCAATACGATGAGTTGGATAAGAGTCAAACTTGGAGACTGAATTTAGGTACCTAAAGTCTATGCAGAATCTTATGCTGCCATCTTTTTTCAGGACCAATACTACAGGGCTGCACCACTCACTCGTAGACAGCTCAATCACACCCAGAGAGAGCATCAGATCCACCCCCTACTTCAGGTTGGTCAAAAGGCGTTCAGGCAACCTGTAGCTCCTGCGTTTCACGACAGCTCCGTCTTTTAAGATGATGCCATGCTGAATGATGTTCGTTTGCCCAGGATTGGCCTGGAACACTGGTGTACTGCACAAGGCTCTCACCTGAGTTTGCTGCTCTTTGGAGAGATGATCCAGGTCCTGATTTGGTGAGAGAGTTGAGGAAAGGTACTGCTCATCCACCTAATTCTCTTCCGGAATCCTTCTGATATGCAGAACTTGTTCTTTTTCAGCCCTTTCCACCCACTCTTTGTCCAGGTGTTGAGACACGATAGGTGGTCTGCCCAATCCTCTGCAAAACCTCAAAGGGGCCTTGCCATTTTGCGAGCAGCTTGCTATCACTGCTGGGAAGAAGAACAAGCACCTTCTGGCCAGGATTGAATGGCCACTGACAAGCTGACCGATCGTACCAGACTTTCTGCTGTTTTTGAGCCTCTGCCATGTGGGCTTGTGCCAGCTCACTCATTTTTTTCTAGCCGTTCCCGCATCTGAACAACAAAAGAAACAACATTAACAGTCTCTGAATGAGGCTGATCTCCTTCCCACACGTCTTTGAGCAGAGAGAGAGGGCCTCTCACTTCGTGTCCATATAACAGTTTGAATGGGGTGAAACCAGTGGAGGCTTGTGATACTTCTCTGTACGCAAAGAGGTATGGCAACCACGTATCCCAATCTGTTCCAGACTCATTGACAAATTTCCTTAGCATTTGCTTAATGGTTTGATTGAAGTGCTCCATGAGGCCATCTGTTTGAGGATGGCAGGCAGGGGTTCTTAAGCTTTTGATGCCCCAAATTGATATAGTTCTGCCCTCACAGCTGGTGAAGGTTCCTCTTAAGTAGGCAGGCAGGCTGATGAGGTGAGTGCTGACAGCTGGGTCCAATCTGGAAGGCTGAGCAGAGACGGGAGGGGGGAGGAGAGACTGCCAGAGGCACCATGACAGATACCTTCACATTTCTGTCTGTGTGTTTCTCATTACATTGCATGGAAGACACGGCTGATGTTTAGAGATCAAATGTATTTATTAAAAAGCTCTACAAAAGCATCATACTTGTTAGCAGTCATTTTACATCCGAAGGCTAGAAGGCTACATGCTACATATCCCATCATGCATCACACATATCCCACAATGTATCTCAACCAAGCACCTTGTCCCTGTAACTGTGGTGCATTCAAATTCAACAGGATAAATGATAGGCTACGTGGCATGTAGCCTACTAGCCTTCGGATGTAAAGCGAGTGCTGACGAGTGTGTTAATAAAAGACAAGTCCCGAATATTATTATTCCTGTTCGACCCTAAACTAGAACTACCGCTGGCTGGCCGGTAGACGGACTGCCCGAACGCTGGCATGACAAGCAAAAGAGCTCCGCGGCGGGCCAGAGCTCGTAGGAGCTGTGTGTCCGGTAGGCGAAGCAGCAAGCCTGGGCATTCTAAGTCTTATGATTTTTTTCTTATTTTCATCGTGGCAATAATAAATAGATCATTCTTGTTTTTATTTTTCCCCTCTTGATCAAATGTGGGTCACAGAGACACGGAAGTAGTGGCAGAAAGCGGCTTTTGCAGCAGGACAGAGAGCGTACCGGGATGTGAATAAACCTAGACATGAAAACCTGATTACCGATGCTTTGTAGAGCTTTTTTAAATAAATAAATCTAAGTTTCAGTTTAGCATGACATTTTTTCCATCAAACAGCTGCTGATTGGTCCAGATTCCAACAAATCAGGTGTCACTGTCTCATATTGACGGTGCTTGAAGGCAGACATGGACTTTGGACTGTGTGTCGGTTCAGACGATCCGGCCAAGATGGCGTCTGCGTAGGTACGTACCTTCTGAGCTCCTGCAAAAGTTATCGGAAACACAAAACCAGAATATTTTGATGTGGGCTTGGTTCATTTTTTCCTCTTTCAGAAATGTTTTGAATACCTTAAGTATTCACAAAATATTGTTGAGCTAATTGTGTTTGACACATTTACTAATGTGCAGGATAAATTCTTTTTCTTAGTGTTTGAGAGTGTTTTTTCTTGTTCTAAATATTTCATTGTCTATTGTTTCCCTCAACGCCAGGGGGTTAAGAAGTAATATCCAACGAAAAGCTGTTTTTTATTTCTTAAGCAGCTGAATGCAGATCTTTTATTTTGTCAGGAATCTCATTCTGTTTGTTCTGATGTAAATTTCTGGAAAACACAGTGGGGGAATGATTTATGGTTTTCTCATCACTCTGAAAAATCAGCAGGAGTTTTAACCCTGAAACATAAATATAACAGGAATGTTCTGCATACAGAATCTGATGCTAAAGGGCACTTTGTTGGGCAAGTTATTGATTACAATAATAATATCATAATTATTTTCAAAATATACGGCTACAACTCGAACACAGAGAATAAACAACTATTACTTATAATTGAGAGTGCAGTGAAAAAAATGGCTTCAGAAATATCCAAACTCTGCAATTATTGGGGGGGGGGGATTTTAACATGACTTTAAACCCGGTGGCCCGCCGCGCATCATAATCGCAAAAACATATTTTTTGAATCTTTTATGGAACAGTTTAAACTGGTGGATATCTGGAGACTCAAACATCCTAATATACCATCTTTTACATGGAGTCATAAATCTAGAACAGCCCTCTCTCGATTAGACTTTTGGCTAATTTCTAGTGATTTACAAGATAAGGATATTTCAGTGAACCTCTTACCGTGTCCACTAAGTGACCATCAAGCTGTCTGTACAGATATTGTTATGTGTCCCTCACAAAATGTCAATAAATCTCATTATTGGAAATTAAACAAGTCGCTGCTCAAAATGACAGAAGTGCAAACAGAAATTAACAATCTTCTTTCAAAATTTTAATAAAGCCAAATTGGAGAACTCTTTCTCCGTTAACTGGGAGTTGTTCAAATATGAATCAGCCAAGTTTTTAAGAACATTTGGTGGCAACTTAGCTAAACTAAGAAAGCAACAAGAGCATGACCTGATCACAGGCATCTCAGTACTATCACAAAAACCTCCAGACAGCTTATCAGATGAGCAGAAACTACAAATGATCAAACTACAGGAAGACTTGGATCAAGTTTATAAAAGAAAAGCAGAAGGAGCTTTTATTAGATCCAGAAAACAATGGCTCGAGCAAGGAGAACAAAACTCCTCTTATTTTTTTAAAATGGAGATGCATCAAGGACAAATAAACACTATTAACGAGTTAATATAATCTAAAAATAATCTAATAATCTGCTAAAATAATCTCCAACTATTGTTCATCATTTTATAAGAATCTGTATTCATCCCAATATTCTGAAATTGCAGCTGAAATCTTTCTTAACTCTTTAACCCTTGTGCTATCTTGGATGACCCCACCCTTACATTGACGTGTTCTTCCTACCATGACAAAGGTGGATAAAGGTGGAGAGGATTTCATGTAATCCATTGAACCAGTGAAGATCACAAAAAATTGAAAAAAAAAAGGTTCAGAGCTCTGTCTAGTGGGTCTAGATGACCCAACTCCCAACGGTAAAGTGCCTAGGATAGAACAAGGGATAAACAACACCAGAACAATGAAAGACTCTGAAAAAGAACTTTGTGATGATCCAGTGAGTCTTGGAGAAGTCTGTAACTGCATCAAGGTGTTAAAACCAAATAAATCTGCAGGAACTGATGGATTAACTTCTGAATTTTATACTTTATTCTACCAACAGATGGCGCCTTTTTTACTGAAAGTTTACAATGAAAGTATTTCTAATGACACCCTACCCTGGAGTATGACCCAAGAACTTATTACCCTTATCCCAAAACCACACAAAGATTTACTCTATATTGATAATTGGAGACCCATCTGTCTTCTTAATAATGATTATAAAATTTTAGTTTTAGCTTTAGTTTTTGCATAAAGAATTAAATCTGTTCTTAATTCAGTAATAGATGAATCACAATCAGGTTTTTTACCCAACAGACATATCACAAACAACATTCGTTTAGTTTTGGACATACTCGATTACTCTTATCTAACTGATGATGACTCTTTTATGTTGTTTCTGGATTTTTTTAAGGCCTTTGATACAGTAGAACATAACTTCCTGTATCGCTCCTTACAAAAATTTGGTTTTGGTGACTACTTCTGCAAAGTCATTAAAACTCTTTACAACAATGCCACCTGTTCTATTAAACTGAAACATGGTTCATCACCTAGGTTTGATATAAAACGTGGAATTAGACAGGGTTGTCCCATATCTCCATATGTATTTCTTCTTGTAGCTCAGCTTCTCTGTGACCACATTAGATCCAGTCCATCATGAGGGATCTCCATCGCTGGTAGATCTATTGTCGTAAGTCAGCTCGCCGATGATACGACTCTCTTTCTTAAAGACAGCTCACAAATTCCACTAGCAATAAATATAACTCCTTTTCCAAAGTGTCCAGTCTTTCATTAAACCTGAAAAAATGTGAACTTCTCCCAATTAAATCTTGTGATTCGGATTCACTCTTTAATATTCCTGTAAAGACATCAGTCACAGTATCTTGGTATTATAATATCAAAAACTGAAAATGATAGAGGTAATACTAACTTTTTTCCAATTATTGATAAAATGAAAAAGAGGTTGAACCTCTGGCTCTGACGTGACCTTTCCATTAAAGGTCATCTCCTCTCCAGAGTCATTTATGCCGCTCAGTCTCTTTATGTCAGCAACATTAGCAAAACTGTTGATAAACTGCTTTGTGACTTTGTCTGGAAAAACCAAACTCATCATATAAGGAAATCAGTTCTAGTGAATGATTATACTAGTGGGGGTCTGAACTTTCTGCATTTCAGTTCCTTAAATATGACTTTTAAAATTAATTGGATAAGAAAGTTTCTGAAAAATCCGAACTCTCTGTGGAACTTCATTCCCAATCCTATTTTCTCCCAGGTTGGTGGCCTCGACTTTTTACTGCTCTGCTCATACAAAGTTCCATCAAACTGTCCTCGTGTCATGAACAGATGTTACTTGCTTGGTCCGGTCAGGGATTTATAAACAGAACTTTTCTCCTCACAGGTTTTACATTTGGAACAATAGATTTACAAAAACCAAACTATCTTTATCCAACAGTGGTTTGATAATAGTATCAGACTAGTTAGTCAATTATTTAATCAACACGGTCAACTTTACACTCACACTGAATTCCTTCAGTTCTACCAGATCCCTGTTTCTGTGAAGGACTTTTCGGTGGTTTTTGATGCCGTTTCCCTCAACCTCACCTATCTTTATAAAGGAACTCCTACTCCATCTGCCCCCCAACCACAGCGTCACGTGACGGACACTGCTATGGAAAACTCTGCTTCTCTGCTTTGACAAATCAGAACAAAGCCATCCGAAGACTGTTCCAGCAGGAGCTAAAACAGAATCCCCGGCCATAACCTTCTGGACTTCACTTCATGGTCAAATGTGTTGGGAAAAGGTTTGGCTTCTGCCAAACAAATATTTTATAAAGGTTTCATTCAAGATCATTCATAGGTTTGATCCAACAAATCAGTTTATGCAAAGGCTAAAAATAGATATTGATAAATACTGTTCTTTCTGTTCTCAGTCTGAGGAAACGTTGGTGCACATTTTTTGGACCTGCAAGTACACTGAAAGAATATGGGACAAATTGACAAACTTGATAAAAACGGATGGATTTACAGCAAAACTATAGTCAAAAAGGACTCAAAAACACAGAAATGATTGTTTAAAAAAGCATTTTCGGACACAATAAACATTTGTTTACAGTTTTTCCATAAAAAAAAAACAAAAAACTTTGTGTCGGTTCTGTTCCAACGGGATTCTGCCGTTTTCAACCATCCTGTTCCGTTTCTCTCAGAGTAAAACCCAGAAGGAGCAGCAAAGCAGCTAAAATAAAACAGTTTTGAATTTATGTCAGTGTAGTGTCGAACGTGTTTAAAATGTCTGCAGCAGAAAAGAACGTCAGAGCTCCGACTCCGTCCAGCAGGAAGTAACACTTTATAAGATTTGTATCTGAACTATTGTTTTATTTTAATCAATAAATGTTGAAATATTAGGAGAAAATAGTATTTTTTCATGAGTAATTTGTTTAACTTTGGACAAACGCTCACGAGTTCTAAAACACAAGACACTGTGAAAATGAACATAAAAGTTACAAATGCTAGTTCTGCTAAATACATTGAGTCTCCTTTGGTGAGCCGTCATTCTTTTGCTTATCACTGCTGTTCATCTAATCCCAAACACTTGTGTAGCATGACATAAATATGTGCTTTAAATCTTTTATTGTTTTGTTTAACAGATCGTATCCCTTGTGCTGTCTTAGATGACCCCACCCTTACATTGATGTGTTCTCCCTACCATGACAAAGGTGGATAAACAAACGTTTTTGAAAGCAAAAAAAAAAAAAAAGTCATCCATCTTCTTCCGTTTGTTTCCTTTCTGGGTCACGGGGTTGCTGGAGCCTATCCCGGCCAATTGTGGGCAAAGGCAGGTGACACTCTGGACAGGTCTCCAGTCTGTTGCAGGGCGACAATCACACAACCATTCACTCTCACACCTAGGGACAATTTCTATTAGGCAATTAACCTATGAAGCATGTTTTTGGACAGTGGGAGGAAGCCAGAGACCCCGGAGAGAACCCACGCATACACGGGGAGAACATGCAAACTCCACACAGAAAGACCCCAATTTATGTTCTGTTTCAGGTCCCCCAGCTGGGACTTGAACTGGGTTTCTTCTTACAGTGAGATAAGAGCGCTAACCACTGTGCCACCATGCAGCCAAAAAATAAACACATTTGAAAAAGAAAATATTTTCGTTTGCAACTTAGAAAGTTTTGTCCGCAACGGCAGAAATATCACTCCATAGAGTACATGTCGAAACCTGTAAATCTCCAAACCACTGCATCCGACTGATTCAACCCCTTTTGGCATCCAAAGAGGACAATTGGGTCAAATGTGAAGGGGTGGGGCTCTAGGAATTATAGTGGTTTAAAAAATGTAGACGAAATTGTTTTTCTGTGGTATTCAGTAGGATATAGAGACTAAAGCTATCAAATCACAGTAAGGCTGTTTTTAACCCTTGTGCTATCTTGGATGACCCCACCCTTACTTTGACATGTTCTCCTACCATGACAAAGGTGGATAAAGGTGGAAAAATTTCATGTAATCCATTGAACCAGTGAAGATCACAAATCATTGAAAAAAAAAGGTTCAGAGCTCTGTCTAGTGAATCTAGATGACCCAACTCCCAACGGTAAAGTGCCTAGGATAGAACAAGGGATAAAGCACTGAAACAAAAACCTGTAAGTGATGCTATTAAAGGGTTTAACCAGTAGGTGGCACTGTTGAGTCGTAGAAACATACAGCAGCGTGTACCCAGATCTGTACTACTGAGAGGAATCAATGGGAAGTTTTAGGTTGATCATCAAAGATGCTGCTGCATATGCATACCTTTAATACCATACTTTATGCATAACATGTTAGAAGAAAAGAGCCTCTGAAGTCTTTTGAATTTTGTCGTAAATTATTTTCTTGCTAATAATTGGGAACAATCTGCTTTCCATTTTTCTTTTATAGCTCTTAGTTTTTTCTGCTGTTATAAATTGCATTAAATTTTTTGAATTTCAGTGTAGCAGTATGAAAGCATAACTCTTTTAGTATTATGCGTTTTATTTGTTTGGATAATCCCACTGTTACCATCCATAAAAACACATGTCCCAAAACCACAAGATGGACAAAACCCTTCAGAAATATGTGACATTGCATCAATTTATTGTTCTATTGATATTTGTGCCAAGGTAAGAATTACAAAAATCTACACACTACAAATGATAATTTCCTGTTTCTATAATACATTGTTATATTTACAAGCATCCTTTAAGAATATGTGTAGATTAATTTCAGTACATGTACTGATAACACTGAAAAGATCTATTGGTTAACCTAATGGGACAGACAACAAATATCACCAACAGTAATCAATACTTTCAGCTAAACATCCATACAGTCTGTGGCAGTCACCTAAGATGCAGACAGCTTCAGTTTAGTTTCAATATAAGGAATACAGATGTTTAAATGCAGCAAAGTTCCCTGCATTGTTTGTTACTGCATTAGTCCATTAAATTGTCTTTTTTTGCCTGCCGTGACAATTTTTTTTATTATTAAACCAGAAATCCTCCATTAGCCTTTGCCGAGACATTCTAAAACTGAGGCGGGTGTGGGGGGTTTTAGATGACTGACAGAAGATCGACTCCTAGAGATCTGTAATCGCAGTGGGGTTTGTAAGTCGGCTATGAAGAGGCATGACGGAGGGACTCTGCTGCACATGCAGGCCCTCACAGCAGCCGCCAACTCGCCAGCTACAACTACGAGCTACTTGGTCCTGTTTGTGCTTCAGGTTCCTTGCCACTTCAACCAGTGTGCTGCCGCGAGTATCAGGATATACAGACGATTAACAAATATACACATCTAACTTGCTTTCAGCCACAATGCATAGAATACACTGATTAGAACATCTAAACAAAAGTCCATCTTCAGGCTGTGCGCTCTGCATGAATTAACTGCCATTTCTTTGGAGCCAGCATCTAGTGGTCATGGAAGGAAGTGCAACTTTTCACTCTTGAAGTTTTACTTCCTGTCAAATGCTGCATCAAGTCAGGCTGCTTGATATGTCAACTGTTTGGCTCAGTGGGCTGTTTGAATTTGAACAGAAAAAGATTCAATGCATATCTTGATTCGTAACAAGCGTAATAATAATTCAAATAATGCCATAAATATAGTCATTCTAAAAATTAAGGTCAAATAGGTTGCTCTGAAGTTTTTTTTGTCTTATTTTCTTGCCTCCGTATCTGTGGTGCAGGACGCTGATCACAGACTGTTTATGGTTAAAACATCAAATTAAATCAATATTGTGCACATTTGTAAAACTTGACAAAAATTGAGACTTCAAGGAGATGTGTTAGCACTGACACGAGTCCCATTTCTGTGGTTGTGCGTTGCTTCACCTGCTCACAGGTGTTTACAGATGCGAACGGAAGTTAGGGTTCGATGGAGGTCATTCCCAGCATTGTTTGGCTACTGGACTGCAGACTGACTCAAACTACACGTTGCCCTGTTTGTCTGAGGAAGAGGAAGAGGTGGACGGTGATGGGGACGGTGCTTTTGGAAAGACTCTCTCTGTGGGGGTAATTCCTGGACTGCCCAGACCAGATGAGCTGGAGCTGCTGGAGCGATGCGGACCGTGGCCCTGTCCGATAACAGGGGCCGGCCGGACGGGTCTGACAGGTGGGGGCCTTAGAGGCGCGCTCGGTCTACGCGCTGAGAGGGCCGGCTTAAAGGTGGTCATGGTCTCGGAGGAGGAGCTGCTGCTGCTACGTCGTTGGGCTGCGTCTGGATCTCTGATCACCATGGTATGCAGAGGACTGGCGGGCGTGTCCTGGGCTCCAGCGGGGTGCTTGAGGGGCTCCAAGGTGTCGAGGACCACATCAGGGGCATGCTTGGCTACATTCTGCCTCTCTAGCTCTCGTAGTTCATGCAGAGCTGTGTTCATTGTCTTTTCAATGTCCTGAAAGAAACACCAAAATAAATCTATTTTAGGAGAGGAAGTAATCGACCAAACTAAGGTTCTTTGAAGACTCACTCCAATGAAAATAGTGCTTTTGGTGGTTTTAACGTGTTCTTGTGGTATTTTTCTGATTGACATGTGAAACAACTAAGCAGAAAATTTAATTTCTGACTACTTCTTTATGCAAATTGTTGCGAATCAGGAGCAGACAAAAAAAAGAAATTTGACATAGAAGCTACTACGGCTCCCTGCTCCGCTCCAGTCTGATCATCCACTGTCAGACAAACAGATCCATGAACGTCTTTGTTTCCCTCGTCTGAGCTGGAATCTGGATCTAAACTGGACTGCTGGATAGCTCTGATATTGCTTGCCATTTTTGCTCCACCGGTAATATTCGGTTGGGGCTGTGAGGGGCTGTAAGCCAGCAAGAGAGAAGATGAATGTTGGAAAGGGGGCGGGGTTACCCTGCACCCGCCGTCCTGCTCACAGCTCAGAGGAGAATGTTTGATGAACTCCTGCCACTCTACCGAAAACCACACAAGTTTTTGGGTTGAGGATAAAAACAGAATATTCCTGATTAAAACCCCACTGGGATCATTTTACAATAGATAAAAAGACGGTTGGAGGGGGACTTTAACACAAAAAATTCCAATGATGGCTTTCAAATTTGGAACATTTTTAAATAAGCTCATAAGTTTCCTATCTGTCCATGTATGAATGGACGTCCGACCTGTAAGTATCTTTAACTTGTCCCCACACTCACCTCAGCAAGGGCCTCGGCCTCCAGTGCTTTGCGGTCCCCTAAACCTGTGTGCCGAACGCTGCCTGCTGATGATCGCTGGACGTGGCTGTCGCCAAACTTCCTGTCAGGGAGGCTGATGGAACCAGCGCTGCTGAACGTGGTGAGCCGCCGCTTTTCCAGGCTGTCTGTTTGGCACCTGCTAACGGCTATTTTACGAGGGCTGCAGGGACGAGGCATGACCCTGGGGGGCTGATCTGCAGTCCTGGTGGGGCTTTGATTGTCTGCACCATTCCTGTGGCGAGGAACTACGGCTCCGTCGGATCGAAATCTCATTCTAAGCTCAGAGAACAGGGTCATTTCGCTTTGAGAAACTGGTCGATATTTTACCATAAAAATGCCATGCTTCCTGAAATCATAAAACAACTCACCGTCCAACTGCAGGTCCAAAGCGGTTCTCAGATCTGTGCTCACCAGGAGACTGACGCTCGTTCCTGGAGAAGGTCCAGTCGTCATGGCGCGGTCCAGAGCTGGTCTCAGTGTCAGACCGCTGAATGCTGTCTGAGAACGCATCATCCCTGATACACACACCATGCAATGCTCACTCAAAGGCTCCTGTCAAAAGCTGCATTCACAACCCTTCAGATCTTAAGCCCCGGTAAAGACTTCATTCCATGCACCCATAGGTGCTGTGGGTTTTGGGTGGTCTGGGCCCGTAGAGGGTTTGAGAGGGGAGCTGTGTGTCTTTAGGCTCGGGGGCCACATCAAAAGATATCATGAAAAAGGAATGTACCATTGTTGTGTGTTTAGTAATGTATCATGACATATTTATAAGAATAATAGAAGTTACACGCAGTTATGATGTACCGGTGATGCCCTTTATAATAATAATAATATTTATCTATGCTCTTCCAGACGCTCAAAGTTCTTCCATTGTGTCCATCATTCATTCATTCTTGGTGATGGTAACTTCTGATGTAGCCACGGCTGCCCTGGGGCAGACTGATGGGGGCGTGGCTGCCAGTTGGTGCCTACGGCCCCTCTGACCATCACTGGGACATTCACAGGCCGGGAGGGTGAAGTGTCTTGCCCTAGGACACAACGACAGCTGACTGGGGGGAGCGGGGTTTGAACCGCCAACCCTTTGAACATTGGACGACCTGCTCAACCACCTGAGCCTTTATGCCACACGACTGACCCCTTACTGACCACCAGGGTGCAGGTGACAGGAAATGCCCATAGGACACCCCCACAAACTATGCTCTGTTTGTCTCATATACTCAATTCTACGAGTCATGTGATCAGCACTAATTAGCCGCTTGCGCAGTGTTTGGGGGGGGGGGGGGGGGGGGGTTTAAAAAAGTGAACAATTCAACGTCTCACAACGTGACAACGCGCCGCACTACATATGAAATAGTCCGCTTTCTGTGAAAAAGTAATTAACCAAGAAATAACAGATACACAATTAACATGATTGATATTGGTAAAGTGGGATAATGTCCTTCGAAGTGTCCATTATCAGAAATTAACGGAGCTCATGAAAGCATGCTGCTGTGTTATCACTAGTAAGGGTAATGCCGACGAAATTGCGTAGAGCCTGCGCGGGACTATTTTCTTCCATCCGCTTCAGCCCGCGCCCGTGGAATTTTGACCACCCCCGCTCCGAAGTATGCTGACACGCCCGCCCGATCTCCCAGAATATGTATGTCCACTCCCGCGCCGCACCCGAAACTTCGAGAGAATTAGTCCGCACAGTAATAGAGATGATTGATTTGTATGTCCCCGTCCCGCAGGGAAAAAAACACGTTTGTGTTGATCTTATTTAAAGAGATTCATGTCCTCCTCCAGCCTCATCTTTTGATGCATTCTTCTCTTGTGTAATGTGCAACTTAAATATTAAATATAAAAGTGTGCGTGTGTGCGCGCGCAGACAGACGGCCTGAAGCGCGCTCTTAGTAAGAGGCGGGGCGGGGCGTTGCACACCCCCCAACAACAGGTTTGATGACAGAGGCCATTGGGCATCTCTACCTGGTGCTTCACGGAGCTTCAGTACGTAAGACTCCAACAGCCGCACAGCCTAACGTAGTCCGCTATTATATATTCATCCGATATTCATGCCAGCACTGATCCCGCAGGGTTTATTTTTTGCCGCCCGCTCCCGCCCGCAGCACAATCCAAACCGCCCAATCCCGCGAGATTTGGGTTGGGTCCCGCGGGACCCGGCGGGACCCGATCCCAATGCAGCCCTCTAGTGTGCGGTTATTACTTTTTAACGCACGACGTGGAAGCTTCGCGTCGGACGGTTGCTTCCGACGCGAACCGCACACTTCGAAGGCCATTAACCCGCTTATACCATGGTCACCTACAAAAGCAATACATATTAACCAGGTTTTAGTCCTTAATTCTTGTTTTTTTTTCGATTTGGATCGCTTTTCTCACAAAAAGTGGACTATATGTCACGTGATGCGGCGCGATGCGCCGCGTCACGTGACATATAGTCCGCGTCGCGCAGCACCACCGCTGCAGTCAAGATTCGGCGATATATATATGCTGATCGTCCCGATGGGTTGAATAAAGCATCAATTCAGAGGGAAAGTTAATCGCTTACCGCTTGTTTTTGCTCAGATGATGAAGCAAAAGGTTGTTTTACAGAAGCCGGCGCAGTGATACAAAACATTTAAGCTAGCCGACCGGAACTTCTTTTTTCACCGTGCAGTTATCATTTTTTAATGCATACCCAGCAGCCAATCAGAATCGAGTATTCACCCGGACCATGGTATAAGTTGTGATAATGGCCTCCTCCTAGGGCACTACCACTTACATGTTGAACTGGAGGTCTTTTCACCTTCAGCCTCGGGTGTTTCTGCTGTCTGTTAATATTTTGATGTCTTTAAACATGTTCAAGTCCAGGATTCTCTTTGTGTCAACATTACAATACACGCTTTAAATCAAGACTGGAATTCCCACCTCTAAAACAGACTCACGAGGTGCATACAGTACTAGCAGCCGTCTGTGTGGTTTAGTCCTAAATCTCAGGGCTCAGCCTGTTTAAAAAAGAATGAAACCCAGACCAACATTAAAGGAGTTTTGTTCCCGAGCACTAAGCGTAAAAATAAAACGCGTTTTAGCACGCTGCCAGGATAAGTGCTGCACGGTCCGCCCTACAAAGCGTGTTCTTAAGAAAGCAAAATTTGCTTTGGACTTTAGATAAAGCTTTTGTTTTTGTGGTAATTAGCAGTTTTTTTTTTATTCAAACAAAAGTATTCATTTGTAGCACCAGCGGTTTCGTTGTATAACAGAAATATGTTGCTCATACTTACAAGTCTTGCACTACAATGTATTGATGTGGGATTAGCCCGTCCACACCGCCGTGTCTGCCCTCCCACCAATCCTCTGAAGCTCGCATGTACAGAAGCAGCGAGGCTCCTTTTTTAAAGGACAGCTCCCTTTGACTTCGACCCACATAATCAAATTTGGCAATGGCCTCAATTGGCTCCATTTCTGCAATACAGAGCACAAAGCACAAATCGTTCTAGTCTCAAACGCTCTTTTTTTTTTCTGTAGGTACCAGTGGTGCTGATGGGTGACTCACCTTCATCACTTGTGTTTGGTCCAGTGCCATTGTCAATGTCATCCAGAGCTCCTGGCTCACTGTGAGGACTCTCACTGCACAAAAAGGCAAAAAAAGAAACTGTCAGGGTTGGGGGGACTGGGGAGCATGAAGGACCCAAACGCAGAGGCAGGAGGCACACGGTTCCAGGGCAAGGCCTTTAATTACAAACAAAAGGCGCTGCAGAGCAGGATAACAAATCAAAACTCACTGTGGGCAAAACTTGGCAACGTGGCAGGAGACAAACATGGACAAGGTTAAGACACAAGAGACGTTACAATAATGACGTTAATGGACCAGCACAAGAGGAAGGAAGAGACGAGACTTAAATGCAGACAGGGCAGACAAGACACAGGTGAACACGATCAGAACAGATTGGGACAGAGGAAGTAAAACTCAGGAACATGACAAAACAGAAAACCTTTCAAAATAAAACAGGAAACAGAACCAAACATGACAGAACAAGAAATAAAGCTAAAAACCAAGACAAAAGAAACCCAAACCATGACAGAAACTACACATTTAATACTTATTGAACATCTTACTTATTTCAAGACTCATTTACAAATCCAAACACATTTCCTGAATCAGAATCCCAGAACCTCCCCACAGCCACGTTGGTAGAATTTGCTTTCAGAAGAGCATATCAGAGCTCACATCCCAGTGGTTTTGGGGTTTTTAACACGTTCATGTGGCATTTTTCTGGTCATGGAGAACTTTTATGGAGAACATTTCTGTGTATTTCTTTATTTAAATCGTTGTGAACCAGGAGGAGACAAAAAAAATGTCAGTTTAAAAATCTTATGGGCAGGCCACAAACTCCCTGCTCCGCTGCATTCGGATGCGTCCACTTTCAGCCAAAAATATCCATGAACGTCTTTGTTTTCTTTTTCTGAGCTGGAATCTGGCTGAAAAACTCCAATTTTGCTCACCATTTGTAATGCACTGGTGATGTGAGGTTGGGGGTGTGAGGGGCTGTAAGCTAGCAAGAGAGCGCATAAACAGCTCTCAGTTATGGGTGACTGGAAGGGGGGTGGGGTTGCTCCGTGTCAACAGTCCGGCCCACGATTCAGAGGTGAAGTTCAAATGAACTAATCTTGGTCTACATAAATTATGTCCTTGAAAACAACACCTTTTTTTTTTTAAATTTTGGCTAGAAAGGGAATCATCATCCTTTTAAAAAAGGGACAAAAAGATAAATGAATTATTGGAGGAATATTCATTTACTTTGAGAAAAAAGTTGTTTGCTGTTTATTAGTGAGGAAAGATCAGGACGAGCCCTTTATACATCATGTGAAGACATGTCTTCCATGAGTATAACTATAAACCTGACATCCAAGTAACTATTTAAGCATCTATGACGTTAGTTTCCATTTCTGGCCATAACTGGTCAGCTTAAAACTAAATAGAAGGCAGGCTTTCCTTAAAAGTCTCCTTAAAATTGTTTTTTTCCCATTTTATTGTTACCACAATGTGTCTTTGGCTCTGAAGACATTTTTAATGTGAAAAGTTAAACACAACCTTAACTATTGTCCAACAAAAGCTGACATGAAAGAAAAGAAAATAACTTTAGCATGAAAGCAATTATTACAGGAATGACCTAAAAAACTAGCAAACTAAATGATGATGGAAACTTCTTCCACCAAGTTTATTAAAGAAAATTCAAATGTAACTTTATTTATAGATCACTTTTCCTGCTACAGGACACAAAGTCCTTCACATAAAATCCATCAATAATCCTAAAAATAATAATAACATTCTGCTTTAGTAAGATGCAGAAGTGAGTGATGCAGGAATCTTGTATGTTTTGTGATGTGTGCTCGTCCACCTACCAGTACTCCTCCACCCCTGCCATGCATTTTTCATAAACAGGTCCTTCGAGTTCTCGCTGGGCTGGGAAGATGGCCTCATGATGGACGATGATTGTCTTGATGATCTCATTAACGTGCGCTTGACAGGCCACAGGATCCTGGTCGTCTGGTATGGGCATCAGGGTTGGGCCAAAGCAGATAGCGAGGTTGTAAGGGTCCATCATGTTCTCATCACTGTACTGGGAGAGACTTGGAGACACAGAAGCTGTTGGAGGTAAAGCACCAGCAGCACGAACCTTAATGTCGTCCTGATGAGACTTACTGGTTTAGAAAAGCAAACAGGTATCTCATGACAACAATCACAGGCCGTGGAAGAGTCACAATTATCCGCTGGATATGATGAGCTCTTTCAACACCCGAGTCAAGCTCTGGAAAACAAAAAGAAGGGTTTACTATAACAGTGTGAAAAAAATCCAAATGAGACATTTTCTTGGGTGTGACTTACTGGTGGAAGATATAAGGTCAATGAAACGCTCTTCAGGAAAGATGGGGTTCTCCAGCTCGCGGAAGTAGAGTTTAAGAACTCCAGCCACAGAGTTGATGTCGTGATCAGCCTGATCGTCCAGCAGAGGATCCTCTCCTGCAGATTGGCCATAATCTTCATCGACTCATTGCTCATTCAATGCTTTTTGAGGTGACAGCTTCCTAAGACAGTTTTTCTAAGTGGGCATTTCTAATGAGAAAGTAATAATGCACTTTGGAAACAACTTCATCATGGTGATCTAGTGTTTTATGCATCAAATGGTTTACATGTCCATTACAGAGCAGCATGTGTCACACAGGGTCTGCAAGTGAGGACATCATTGCTCTTTCCTGCAATTCCTTCCCTCCCTTAACTTTTGTTATAGAAATACGTGGGGGAGGCTTTTTTCTGCAACTTCAAACTTTCTGCAATCCCAACCTCTGCATACTCTATGCCAGGGGTCCCCTAATCGAGGCCTCGAGGGCCGGTGTCCTACATCTTTTCCAACCCTCCTGCCATTGGAGCTCTTTATTGGCTAAACACACCTGATCCAGGTAATCAGCAGCAAATAAGGCTGGATTTCTGGAAAACCAGCAGGACACCGGCCCTCCAGGCCTGGATTTGGGGACCCCTGCTCTATGCTATTCAAACAAGTCAAACATGCACTGTGAAATATTCAGCTGTCTTTAAATACATTTGCAAATGTTTATAGTTTTTAAAAATAATTGAAGTGGTTTGAATTTCAAATATAATTCAAGTCAGTCTGCGTTTACTTTGCTGTTTTTGAAATGTGTCTCCTCCTACAATGTTTTATCTAATGACAACCATTCAAACGTTAGATTGTAGGAGAGGGGTTGGGCTATACAGGTATTACTTTTATTTTGGATATTTCAGCTGTTTGTATTTAGGCAACCTTTGACCCCTCATCAGGTTGTAACATTAGTGTGTATTGCTGAACGTTCACAGACCCAGAGTGGGTGACATCATCGCTAGAGTGTAGACAGACAATTTTTAAGACAAGGAATTTTCAGACAAACTGCTGGAACTTAACCACCGTTTGTCGCACAGTTCATAATTTTGCAGCAAAACGTAGGAAAATTCTCTGTAGTTTTGGTTAATGTGACCCTCAAACCTGTGGGGCAAATGATTTTGCCCCTGCAGCCCCTAGACCACATGTGTCAAACTCAAGGCCCAGGGGCCAAATGTGGCCCTCCATGTCAATTTATGTGGCCCGCGAGAGCATAAAAGTTTTTAATTTCTTAAAATAACGTTTTTTTTGGTTAATTACATATTATTTATGTGTAGCTGCTGTTGTAGTTATTTAATGTTTGCAGGTCTTATGTGTGTATGCAGACATACTGTTGTCATCCAACCATCAGTTGGATGCACGGCTGTGTGCAGCCTTTTTTTGTAAAATGTTACTCGTGTAATTCATGTTCTTTGCAGCTCAGTTTTATGTTATTTGTCTTTATTCACTTGGACAGTTTGATCCTTCATTAATGGAGTTTTGCAGGTTTTCATAAACAGAAAAATGTAAAAGGATTTATGCTAGAGTAACAAGCAAACATGGGTTTTCTATGCAACTGTTATTGACACTTTAAAAAGTTAGAATAAATAAATAAATGAGTTATTTAACATGAAGGAGTAGTCGTTTATTTTTCATTACATTTAGTTACATGTATAAGTTACATCTGGCCCTTTGAGGACAGCCACTGTACTGATGTGGGTTTGACCCCCCTGCACTAGACTGACACTAAGACCCCTTATTGTTCCTATACACACCCATATTAAACTATTCGGCTGCTTCTTACGGGAAGTCATGTTTTTAACTTGCGATTGTGAGAACATACTAGAACCTAGAGACATGAAACCTTCACAGAGTCCAAAGTTTTGTGATTCTCACAAGGGCTCAACATTTTTAATAAGTGAAAGAGCTTTGAAGATTTGAAGACTTGTTTTGAAGGTAGTGGAGAGAGAAGCTGCTCCATAGAAATACATGGAAAAACAGCAGATGAACTGTTTTCTGACATGTCTGAGTGAATTCACATTAAGACTTTAAACTTCAGACAAACAACATTTCTACCAATGGATTCCTAAACGTGTGAGCTTTTTAGAACTGAAAGAATGTTTTTGATCTGACTTATAGTTTAGACGCAGCGTCAGTTTGCTCCGGGTAAGATGTGTCACGATGAGATTCTACACTCTGGGTGTGCCTGGTCCCCCCTAAAAAACTAGAGAAACCATCAAGAGCCCTGGATTGTAACAGCAATTCTGACACCACACTCACTACTTTTTTTTCTACATGTTTGAAGTAGCTTCAGGTTGTAGGAAAATTTCAAACTAAATTGGCATCAAACCTTCATGTTACAATCATGCCAGCTTTAGGTGTGATTTTCAACAATACTTTACATTTTCATGCTATGTTTTGTAACCATTTTATTTACATTATGCTAGCTCATTTAGTCAATTTGATATCTACTAAGGATTTTTAAAGCTAATTTAGCTAATATTTTATCAATATGCTATCCTATTTGTTTAATTTGGCAGTTATTTTTTTAATAATTTGTCATTTGTCTAATATTTTACATGGTTTCTTCAGAAAACATTCAAATCCATGAGCCCCCTGTTATTTGCATTTCCACTTTCAGTATCCTTTTTCTGCCCTTTATAGACAATTTTACTACTTGAATCGTTTCTGCAATCTGTCGTTGTGGTTTTTCTGCAGTTAATCTAAATTTACAGCAATGTAAATGCTCTTCTGCATGTTTACATTTATAGCTCTAAAAGCTTCTGCAAACTTTATGCAAAAAACATCAGCAGTATATTCAAACTTTTTGCTCTCAATAAACTTCAGCTTCCTTTGCTTAAAGTTACGTAATTAAGCAATTAAAAGCAACCGCCTTTAGCAATTCGCAATCACACAAATTTCTGCAGGAAATGCAACTTTTCTAGTTTCAGATGAATAAAACATGATTTAAATCAATCAACTGACCTCTCTGAAATGCATTCTTAATGTCATTAACTTCGACCTGAGATCCTGGAACTCGGAATATACCCTGTTGCTGCAGACCTGCACAGACACAAACCAATGAAAGTTCAAATAGTATGACTGCAAAAACAGAAACCTAGCTGAAGTAGAGCCAATAATTAGAAACATTTTAAGCAAACATCCTTTAAGCACGATTTGAAAACACTTTCAGAAAAAGAAAGTGCGCTTCTTAAGGATTTGTCACGTTTCAACATGGCAGTGCCACATTTACTTGAATTGCTTTGATTCCTTTATGAACTAAAACATGATCATAGTTAAGCAATTGAATTCAATGGAATCCATACAATACTGAGAAGGATAAGATGAATGATAAGAATTGCAATGTAAAAACTGATGTCTTACCGTAAAGATTGATGTATCGAACGCAGCTTTCAACCACCAAAGGTATCGGCTGCCCCGACTCCTACAAACACAATCACTACATTACATGAAATATGTTTTTGAAATAAAAAAATAAATAAGACAAGCAAGGTGTTAGCTGGAAAATAAATTCATACATTTAATAATCTATTTGTTAAGACTCAATTCTAAAATCATTTTAAAGTCCCACTCCAATAATCTTTTGATTTATTTTAAAAGCTTTTCCAGAGGTCTTTTAATTAGGATTTTACCTTTTTAGCCAAACTTAAAAGAGCTATCGTTCTTTAGGAAAAAGGCAGTAGTTCATTAGAAAATTGACTCTGAGTTGTGGGCGGAGCCATTGGTGTAACACCACCACCCTTCCCCTCCCCAATGCGGAGAGCTCAGAGCTGGGAGCTTGTGGCCTGGCCAGCATATTTTTCTACGTCACAAATACATCTTTAATCTTTTCCAGACTGCATTTTTTCATCTGATTCATGAGGATTTGAAAAAAAAACACAATACTCAAACATGCCGTTTTGAGCTGCATTTTCTTTATATGTCTTTCGTCATCAGAAAATTCCATAAAAACATGTTTAACACAAATTCCTTTAGAGTGGGTCTTTAATCATGCTCAGAAAACTTCATTTCGGACCACAACAAAGCATTTTAAATGAGCAGTACAGATGCACAGACATAAGCATGGGGAACATGCGTGAGCCTCCCGCCCTGCTAAAAGACAGAGTACCTGACTCCTGGCACGGACATTCCGTCTTCCTCTGAGCAGAGAACGTAGACGGAGAAAGAAAGCAATAAAAACCACAACAGGTTAGTGCGAGAGGCAGACTTTACAGAGACAGCGAAGGAAAGACGAGGCCTGGAAGGAAAAATCCTAAGCATCATGGGTGGAAGGGCTGAGACGGATTAGGCTGCTCTACCTACAGCAGCTACTTTTTCTGTGATTGTTGTCATTAAACTAATATGTCTTTGCTTTATTTTATATATGTTTCTCAACATTCTGCTTTAGTATATAATTTCATTCTGGTCTGACCAGCATGTTGTGTACTTTTCTTCCTGAATCCTATCCGTTCACCGTCTGAGGCAGAGCTGTGAATAAAGAATCTACAGTTTCTTTCGGCATGAAGGTCAGTGGAGCTTCTCTGTTCTAATTCACATTTGGGCATAAGCATATCATCATTCTCCCTCAGGCTAGGAGGCTGTGAAGACAAAGCATTGAGCAGGCGGAAAGTGTGAGATCGGGTGAAAGAGTGAATGCAGGCAGAAGGACCCCCCCCCCACCACCACCATGTACTGCTGGAAAGACAGTGAAGCTCATGGACAGACAAAGGGCACAGGTGAGCTGATACCTGGATGAAGGCCTCCATATTGCCGTTAAACAGCTTATAGTTAAAAGTGGATTGAGGTCTAGGCTTCCGGATTCTCTGGGGTTTAGGGGGAAGAAAGGGGGGCCTGGGGAGATGGTGGGGGTTGTATGGTTGACATGGATGAGTAAAAAAAAAACAATTCACAGAAACACAGCTGCATAGCACTACCTTAAATAATTCTTCAATGTGGAAAAAAAAAACTCTAGGCAGACATTTACAAAAGTATGCTGGTGGCATTTCATTGAGTGTTTTAAAAAAGGGAAAAATACATGAAAATCATACATCCTTTAGCTAAAAGTAAATCTGAAAAGGAAAAACAACAAAAATAAAGAACACATTAGATGAACACTAAAAGCAATAGTGACAAAGACTTTTATTGTTCTTTAACTATGATTTCTGTTAGTTATTTCCTCTTTGCATGTGTTCCTGTTGTAAACCTGGACTATGTGATTCAAAAGAAGCTAAAAGTCTTTCTTGAAACTGTTTTTTTATTTCTTTTATTTATTAGTTTATTTTACTGTATTTATCCCACAATGGGAAATTTGTTCTCCGCATTTGACCCCTCCCCTGGGGGAGGGGTGAGCTGCAGTGGAACCGCACTCGGGACTTAAGGGCCCTTGGAACCCTTGTTTCCTGCGTGGTATCCTTTCCACCTCACCAACCGAACTACCCAGCCGCCCACTGGAAATGTATCGGATTCAATTTAAAAAAGAAAAAAAAAACAACCAAAAGAAAAACGGCAGATCTTCGTTCTAATCTTTTCCATGGTTTTCATGCCTGTGAGCCAATATAGCTGTGTATTTAGTCAGTTCATTAAGGTCGAACAAGCGTTAGCATTAGCCATCCTATGGGAAATTCCATTATACGTTAGCATCAAGCTAGCTGACTTTGGCTTTACTGCAGTTTGCATTTGGTAACCGGAAAGGGAAAGGCATAAAATATCGATCTGTACTTTTATGGATCGATTATTGATCTATTAAGCATGGATCAATTCAATTCGATTAATCGATTTTATAAACCCAGTCCTATAAAACACAACAAATGCACTGAAGAAACATGATGGTAGGGTTTTTTTCAGATAGCTAAGAAAAGGCATATATGTCACAAACTAAACTGAAAATTAAAGCAAAAAATATTTCAATAAAGCTACAGAGCTTTTACGAGGGAAGGGGGTGAGGGGACAACATCTGACATGACACAGTTTTTGGCTCTGTAATTCAAAGACGCTGCTAATACACAATAGGCTAACCCTAACCCTCAATTCTATTAAGATTTATAAAATACAGTTTTCTATAAATGTCCCATGAATTGGGGCTGCAAGGTTCCTCACAGCAAGAAGGCCCCTGGTTCAAGTCCCGGCTGGGGGTCCTGAACCAGAACATCAATGGGGGTCTTTCTGTGTGGAGTTTGCATGTTCTCCCCGTGCATGCGTGTGTTTTCTCCGGAGACTCTGGCTTCCTCCCACCGTCCAAAAACATGCTTCATAGGTTAATTGGTTCCTCTAAATTGCCCCTAGGTGTGAATGTGAGTGTGCATGGGTGTGTGATTGTGGCCCTGAGACAGACTGGCGACCTGTCCAGGATGTCCCCGACCTTCATCCACGAGTGGCCAGGATAGGCTCCAGCTGCCCCGCAAGGGCACAAACGGATACGTAAATTAATTTATTTATTCGCCACATCTTTAAGTTCGGTCCGTGAAAATTTAACTTTAAAACGGTGAAGGTACCAAAACTGTTCTGCCTACAATAAATGTTCGGGGCTTGCGACTAATGATGACGTCACAGTATGATTGGCTGTACGTTGATAAGAAAGTGATTATAGTACGATTGTTCACACGCTAATACAGTTCTTTGTGAGAAACGTGGATGTCTTCTACATGGAAATTTCCCACTACACATCCATAGCCTCACCCTCAATTTAAAAAATGCTGATAGTGGAAAGGCTACCAATCTGGGGATCCTTATCCAGGATACTGCAGCCACGTTTGCAGCCAAATGCAACAGGTAAACTTCAGTCAGACGCACAAACTTAGGCCATATTCTGTAATTAAACATATACAAGAGGACAAAAGTTTAGTTATTGAGTTCTGTTATTGATTAAAAGAGCTATGTCATGTGTTTTACATTTTTGTTACATTTTATTATTGGATAAGAAATTTAAGTTTTTCAATTTTTACAAACTACATTTATGTTTATTTTTGCTCCCCTTTTCTGTGGGCTGCTTTGGAGAAACACAGAAATTTGTATTCAACACTTCAGCATTTGTTTTAGTGCTAATGCTTTGGTTCATTGGTTTTTATGTTTGTTTTAATAAAACTTGACTAACAAATAAAAATTGAACAAAAAAACAAGGTGTGTGTGCTGTTTTATTGTAATTAGTTTACCACTGCTTTAGTTTACCATGTATTAAAAGGGAAATAAAAAGTTTGCAATCATAACTGTTAAGTATGATGAGGGTCTGTACGGTGGCCCAGAAATGCAAATCATTTCCAAAAATCACTCGATACAAAAACATTTTTAAGATAATTTCAATAAAAAAAGAGCAAATGTTAAAAAGCACTATTACATTTTAGGACACAACACAAAATTTCAGAATCCAAAACTTAAAAAACAAAAATGAAAAAAAACATTTCAGAAAACAACATTACTTCAGAAAACAAAATGAAATATAAAAAAAAATTCAGAAGACAGAATTAAATTCCAAAAAACAAAATGAAACACATTTCCAAACCAGAAGAGGTATGCACTATGGGACAACGCTGATTGGATGATGATGTTTGTCAATCATTTGCTATAAAAAAATGTGTTTCTTTTCATATCCATTAATTACAATCCTCATGTCAGCATTCAGTTTTTTCATAGACAGACATTTCTAAACCACAGCTTTGAAAATCCAACATCAACTTTGTTAATAAAGCTTTAAAACCTAAAATGGTAAACATGGAACAACTCCTAAATGAAGCACGTCTAATATGAACGTTTTAAACTGCAGTTCATTTTTGATTTAATATGTAAATGGAATAAATGTGGATTATTATAGCACATTGTTGTTTGGACGATAAAATCCAGCATCACTTCATTTAAAATACTTGTCAGTTCAAATGGTTGACAAACATCATCATCCAATCAGCGTTGTCCCATAGTGCCTACCTCTTCTGGTGTGGAAATGTTTTTCATTTTTAACATTTTGTTTAGTTTCCTGGAATTTAATTCTGTCTTCTGTAATGTTTTCATATTCTTAATATTCCATTTTGTTTTATGAAATGTTTTCATTTTTTAACATTTCTTTTTGTTTTCTGGAAATTAATTGTATTTTATTAAAAGTTTTTTCATTTTTGGTTTCTGAGACTTTGTTTTGTTTTCCAAACTGTAATTCTACTTTTTAACATGTTTTTTTTCTTTCTTTTTAATTGTCGTTGTGATCTTAAAAATGTTTTTGTCTCGAGTGATTTGTTGAATGATTTGCACTTCAGGGCCACTGTAGGTCTGTGATTCCATAGTGTTGTGTTTGAAAAATATTTAGGAAAAACTTTCATTATAGTTATCAATATGACAATGTATTTTTCTGGAATAAAAGGTAACTGAAACTGACATTTGGGCCAATTAAACCAGACTGTACACCAAAAAGTATTTTTCATACAGTCATTCATTTACTCACGTTGGAAAAACATGTTTTTATTACCATTGTTTCTCCCTAATATCAGTATGAAGTTATGCTATTTTGAATTTATTGAAGTATAATTTACATTTGGTGTAATAAACAATTATAAAAGGCATTCCTTCAAAAAAGGCTTTATTAGTCATTCCTTCATCTTCTTCCGTTTATTCCCTTTCGGGGTCACGGGGCTGCTGGAGCCTATCCCGGCCACCTCTAAGCGAAGGTAGGGGGCACTCTGGACAGGTCGCCAGACCTTATTTATGAGGGAAAAGAACTTTAGGTTACAAAAGGAAATGTGAAATGAAATGTAAAGCCCAAGCAGATCTCAACGCTACGTAGTTTGTCCAAGTGGGGTTACCGTAGTGTGACGTCATGATTAGTGTCAGGCCCCCGAACACTTTTTGCCGGTCGAACAGCTTAAGTACCAACACCAGTCCGTGTTTCCATTTAGGCGGCAGCATAGCATTAGCGTCTAACTACAGCGCCGTCTCCACATCAACACCCAGTCATCTGTCTGCTGTTGCTGTAGATCTAGCAGCTTCATCCTCCAGTTCTGACTGGATCCTGGTAGAAATCGTTCAGATGTTTCATCATCCAAAACTAAACGCTACACAGGTGAAGTGACCTCAGGGGGGTGGAGCGTCTCGCCTGCGCTTGTCTGGCTCGCACGCAGACGGTAGAGGACGAGAAGACAAAAGAAATTCACCAAAGGAGAGCAAAGAAACATGACTGGGTTTACCCAAACGTTTACTCGCCATGTGGCCACTAACCCTCTAACTTTTACTCCCTGAAGCAGAGGAAATGCTCTAAAGTTAATTCAGACCCTTCAAAACAAAAGTTCTATTGCATATATATATACTGTCATCGTTTTATCACCCAGCTCGAATCTCATTCTCCTTCTCATTAAAGTTTTCACTTTAGAAAAGAATAATAATAATCAAACTAAAAGGAACAGCTTTATTTTGCATTAAAATTAGACATGTTGAACTGACTTCCTGCAGAGGAAGGAGCCAATACATCATTTATTCTTCAACATCTTACCTTGTTGTCCCGTATTCAGCCCTCTCCCCTAAAAAACACACAAAAACAGGTTTAAATTAGAATAAACTAGTAAGTAGTCAAAAGAAGAAGGTTGGGTGAACGCTGGCCAACTATACAAGACTAGAAGATGAAGACAGAAAGGAGTGTTGATAAAAAAGAAGCAGCTATTCAGCCCAACTGAATAGGAAAAGCCTCAAAGCTGCATCTCAGATTGTGCCAGGCAGCGGTCATTCAGCGGTCGCTCTAGAAACAGCACAAGAGCCCCAGAAGGGGACAGCCTGTGCACTCTCTCTGCAGAGTCAGAAATGTAACCAGGGGCAACACCAGGGGGGGGCTGAGGGCGCTGACTCCTGCAGCACACAGGCACACGCATCTCACTGTAAACCAATGTGCATTTTGTGAGACATTTTTTTCTAAAATGTCTACACAGAATGCTCTAGGTAATCTTCCAAAACGGAAATGACTTCAGTATAGATGTTTATCTGCTGCTTTTACATTTCAAAAGGAAGTGTAGGAAAACTTCAGGAATGTGTACAAATGAAGTCACTGAATTCTGGTGTTTTGAACCTTAACTCTCAGACATCTTAACCAAGAAAATACATCTATAATCATAAGAAATGTAACTGCATAAAGATAGCTGCCCTCATTTATGCTGGTCTTCTGTAGTTTTGGCTTTTTTGTATTCTTATGATCTGTGGTCAGTTTGTTTTGCCTTAAAAGTCCTTCACCATTCAAAATCCATTTTTTGAGCTTTGAAGTGTTTTATAATGTTCATTCCTCACTATAAACAAGCCCAAAGGGGTATTTTGATGTATTCACATTTCTGAGTTTTCCTCTAAATAACTGTGCTCTGAGCACCAGCCCCTCCCAATCCCTGAAAACAATGAGCTGATGGAAACAAGTGAGAACCCCCCCTTCCAGGAAGAGTCTGCACTGCCAGTTTCACTTTCTACGCAAAGCTAGTGGTGATAGGCAAAAATGCTATAATTTTATTTTCACATTTATATTTGCAAAAGTTTGGATGTTGTTTGGTTTCATGGGCAAGAGGCAGACACGCTGCTCTGGGTTGACGTCATGTATAGGCCCTTTGAGCTGAGTTCACACCAAACGTGATTGGTCAGGGGTGTCCAGGGTCGCGATCACAGGACATGCGGCTTGTCTTTTGTCTTTTTTTGTTGTCCTGTCTAGCAAGATTGGGAGTCTGTGAAATATGTCATGAACCCAGACATGGAAAAATGATGACATGTTTTACTGTAAATTCATTCAAGGCTTCCATCTAGCAGTGAGGCAATTTTTTTTACAGTAGCTTCTGTCCCATGAGTCAAGAGCGTAAAGTTTATGAACACGCTTTTGGACGAGCATCGAGCAGAAAATTTGACACATGAATTGCATTCGGTATAAAAACAGCATTAGTCACATGCCCCTGTACGGGGATTAATCCAGACGGGTGCTGCAGGTTTTTGGCTTGTCCAGGCCTGAGGAGGGTAATAGACAGCTGCAGCCGCATCCTAAGAGGCACAGGCGAGTCTTTCCATTTCCTTTAGGCTTGTGCAGTCACCTTAAGGGACATCATAAAAATGGAAAGTATGATTGTTGTCCGTGTGGTAAGTGTATTGGAAAGTACAGTGGGGCAAAAAAGTATTTAGTTAGCCACCAATGGTGCAAGTTCTCCCACTTAAAAAGATGAGAGAGGCCTGTAATTTTCATCATAGGTAAACCTCAGCTATGAGAGACAAAATTAGAAAGAAAAAAACCCCCAAAGAATCACAAAAGTTCAACTCAGTACTTTGTTATAGACCGTTTGTTGGCAGTGACAGCAGTCAAACGTTTTCCATAAGTCTTCACACATTTTTCACAAACTGTTGTTGGTATTTTGGTCTATTCTCCATGCAGATCTCCTCTACAGCAGTGATGTTATGGGGACTTTCCACTTCCTCCAAAGATTTTCTATGGGCTTGAGATCTGGAGACTGGCTAGGCCACTTCAGGACCTTGAAATGCTTCTTATGAAGCCATTCCTTTGTTACCCGGGCAACGTGTGTTTGGGATGGTTGTCATGTTGAAAGACCCGGCCATGTTTCATCTTCAATGCTGATGGAAGGAGGTTTTCACTCCAAATCTGACAATACATGGCCCTATTCACTCTTTCCTTTACACGGATCAGTTGTTCAGGGACCTTTGCTGAAAAACAGCCCCACAGCATGATGCTTCCACCCCCATGCTTTACAGTAGTTATGGTGTTCTTTGGATGCAGCTCAGCATTCTTTCTCCTCCAAACATGACAAGTAGAGTTCATACCAAATAGTTCTGTTTTGGTTTCATCTGACCGTAGGACATTCTCCCAATCCTCTTCTGGATCCTCCAAATGCTCTCTAGCAGACTGTAGACGGGCCTGCAGATGTACTGCTTTAGCAGGGGGACACGTCTGGCCCTGCAGGGTTTGAGTCCCTGGTGGTGTAGTGAGTTACTGATGGTAGCCTTTGATACTTTGGTCCCAGCTCTCTGCAGGTCATTCACTAGGTCCCCTGTGGGGTTCTGGGATTTTTTCTCACCGTTCTTGTGATCATTGTAACCCCTTTGGTTGATGTACTGCGAGGAGCCTCAGATCGAGTTCATCAGTTGTCTTGTATGTCTTCCATTTCCTAATAATTGCCCCCCCCCAGTTGATTTCTTGACACCAAGCTGCTTACCTATTGCAGATTCAGTCTTCCCAGCCTGGTGCAGGTCAACTTTTTGGTTTCTGGTGTCCTTAGACAGCTCTTTGCTCTTGGCCATAGTGGAGTTTGGAGTGTGACTGTTGGAGGTTGTGGACAGGCGTGTTTACTATAGATAACCAGTTCAAACAGGTGTCATTAATGCAGGTAACCAGTGGAGGACAGAGGATCCTCTACAGAAGAAGCTACAGGTCTGTGACAGACAGAAATCTTTGTTTGTAGGGTCACCAGATACTCTTTTTCCTCCATAATTTACAAATACATTCTTTAAAAATCAGAAAATGTGATTTTTCTGGATCATTTTCCCCTCATTTTGTCTCATAGCTGAGGTTTACCTATGATGAAAATTACAGGCCTCTCTTATCTTTTTAAGCGGGAGAACTTGTGCACCATTGGTGGCTGACTGAATACTTATTTCCCTCACTGTATTTGTCAGGATAATCCAAGTGATGCTGTTGTACTATGGCCTAACGCTGCCCTTTAGTCATTAATAAGATGTGTGCACTAGCTCCTAACTGACCGTGCACAGGTTGTGCAGGTGATATGTGCAAAAGAAATTTGTTTAAAAGTATTTTTTAAATAAACCATAAATGTTTTCATCATCAGAACACAGTGAATTTATACATTTTCATATTTTGTTTACGTTTCTACTTCGTGAAATCTGTGACGCCATATTTACTGTTTAAAAAATAAGGTAGTGTCCAAATTGCTTTTAAAGACCAGGGCACTAGTTAATCCTGCACTATATAGGTTTTTAGTAGTTAGGGAGGAGTGTTGGGAATCTTACTTTAAAAATGTAATTAGTTACTAGTTACATTGCCTAAAACATAATTGAGTTTTTAACTTAGCTACTATATCTTAAAATGAATTAGTTACTCAGAAAAGCAGCTATTCCAGTTACTAAGCCAGTTAAAATAAGGCTGTAAATGTTATATATTTTCTTAGCTGGCTGCAAACACAACAAAGCATTTCGATGCAATAATTTAATAAAAGTGACTTGTCTAGTATTCTGGTATAGTTCTGCCAATAAAATGATGTTGTTTATTAACAACAGAGAGGGGGATGGATGTGTAGAAATGTAAATATTTATTTATCAGAATTATCACACAACAACACTACAACGCTAAGGGGGGGTATAAGGGCAGGGATGTCCAGTTTAGTTTAGTCTGTTTAGTTAGTATTTTCCTATTGAATTCTATGTATTCATGATCCTTTTGATTTTATGTTTTACTTTTTCAATTACCTATATGGAGATGAGTATTGTTGTGAATTTGGGCTATACAAATAAAACTGAATTGAGTTGAATTGAACAAGTCATATATATTATACATGTTAATAATATTAACTTCACATAAACGGACGATAAAGGTTTAAAGTGCCAAATTCTTTTAGTTATCCTAGTTTTTGTTTTAATAAACAAAATAGTTTAAATCACAGTAATAGAGAGGAAAATTAAAATGCATATCATCAACAAGAATAATTAGCAACAATAAAATGTATCTCTGCTGCACTTAAATAATTGTCAGAAGTCAGAACTCTGTCTGGTCACCATCAGTAACCATCTCCAGAGTTCTAGCCAGACTTCATCTCCCAGCAACCCCAGCTCACACTTCCTGGATGCTGCACACATGACTCCCATTCATTTAAACATAAGATAAGATAAGATATTCCTTTATTAGTCCCATGATGGGGAAATGTCCTTGTTGTGGCAGCAGTACAAGTACAGAGAGCAATATATAAAAGAAAAAAAAAATCATCCACAGCATACTAAAGCTCTAGACTGAGCTCAGCTCAGTGCGAAGTACTGTTTGTGTCACTCTGCCTTCATTACCGAGCGTTATATCTGGACCTGATCTTCTGTGTCCTGACCCGGTTTCCTGCCGCCTGTCCTGACCCTTACCTGGATCCTGACTACCCTGTCTCTCCTCTGAGCATCTCATGCCTGTTATTGACTCCTGCCTGACTCTGATTCAGATTTGTGGTCTTATAGCTGAGCTAATCAACCTGCTGCATTTGGATCCAGCCGTATGCCTGTTCCTATGACAGTAACTTTCTAGTATATTGCTTCTTAGCTGGAACTGTAGCACCTTTATCCCACTAAAAAACTGCAGCAAGAAAAATATAAATATTAACTTTACATGAAGAGAACAACTAACTTTGCATAAAAGTAAAAGTAAAGGTTTCTAGTTTCAACAAACATTTCAAGTATCCTATGAAATTAAGTTTATAGCTGCATTTTTAATTTTGTGTTCTTATCATCAATGCACATTATAAACTTATTACAGCAGGGAGGGAAAAGTTCAGTCAGAGTCAGCAAGGGCATGATTACCACGACAGATTCAGTTCAGTTCTGTGCTATTTATCAGCTGTAAAATCCTATTTGTCTTGTTTAAATAGTGCTGCTTTGTCATTGAAGCACCAAAAGTCACGTTAGATTTGAATGGGTTCAGACGGACATCGGTAATGTTTTTGTGTCGAGACACTGTGAATTTGTTCCTTTAGTTTGTTCCATAGTTTCAATTAAAGTAAAATGGTGTCAATATTTCCAGCCTGAAAGTGCTGCCGTTGTCGCCGACACCTCCTGTTGTTTTGATACCGCCGGCTGCGCTACATGCGCATATTTTGGAGAGTCAGCATAAATCCTCCTCATTCAACTCCCTAACTAATCATGATCTCTCCCCACGTCACAAAGAAGACAGTCTTGCTGCGAAGTGCTCGAGGGAAAAAAAAGAAGAAGCACTCCAGGCTGATAAAACCACATCAATGAACTGTAAAGTAGCACACCATTTTATATACTAAGGAACTAGTAGGACGTTGTAGCGGGAACAAAAGGAATTAGTTAGATTACTCCATTTCTTAACTTGTAACGCTAATAGTGATGCAGTTGTTCTTAAACAGTGTTACTCACAAAACTGTTAGGGAGTTGGGTGGGAATAGCCATATTTACTGTGACCTGCTTCCGCGATACATGAACCATGAACGACGAAAGTTTATAGAGGTTAAAAAACAAAACATCATAAATGACACAAAACATGTTTGTACAAGGACTCAGTTAGGATGGAAAAGGCATGGGGTTTCAGCGTTTGAGTGTTGGATGAGCAAAGTGAACGAGACAGACTACTTGACATGGGGGTGCCAGGACAAACCACGTCTTACCTACTTCACCCTTAAGGCCGTGTCCCACGGCCGCTATGTACAATCTGCACATTGTCCACGTATGTAATTTCAGTCTTTCGTGAGTCACGCGAGATATTCTCTCAATGCAGATTTATTGCTTTCCCTGATCGTTCCACGTATTTCTACATCGTCAGCCTAATAGCATTTCTGCCTAACTGATTTTTTTGCCAAATTGAGATATTGGCCTAACTCTACTGTGAGTGGTGAAAAAAAGGTGTTTTTTCTTCTTTTCAAAAAAACCTGAAAAAATGAGTTAGGCAGATGTGCTATTAGTCTGACGATATGTCTAATGGAATTTTTACGCATGTACCACAGATATATAACTTTCATATCCCTGTGCATGCATGGGTTTTCCCAGAGGAATCCGGCTTCCTCCCACCATCCAAAACAACATGCTTCATAGGTTCATTGGTTACTCTAAACCAGGGGTCGGGAACCTATGGCTCGCAAGTCATATATGGCTCTTTTGATGGTCACATGTGGCTCGCAGACAAATGTTTAATTATAAAATCTTTTTTTCATTAGACCAGTCCTTCTCAGACGCGATGCGATGCCAGAGGGACGCGCAGTAGTAGAGGTGCTTGGAGAGAAAAAAAATTCTGCACCAGCACTATCAGTTTATTATGATCTATTATTTCACAGAGTTTGTACCAGCCGGAAACCTATGAATTGCTGTGCCTGCAGCTGCGCGTTCCCGTCTCTGAGAAAGAGCTGCACAGTTGCAGGGATGGGATGTGTGAGGAAGAAAGGGGGGTGGGGGTGGGGGTGTAGTGGGCACATTGTCATAACTTAAAACACGCTGCCCGTCACTCACTGCAGTGTGTGTTTGTCTCCACGTCTGCATGTGAGCAGTTCTTCCTCACATCTCCAGAACATTCAGACCTACCATCACGTTTAAAGTCTCATCGCCTGCATGAAGCTGAAACTCACCAGACTAGACCATCAGCAAACCTACCATGCAGCACCAGAATCACATTAATGCTAAGAAATACTCATCATTTATTAGCAACAGCACAATAATGTTATTAAAAAGAATCCACATATTTATTGTACTTCAAAAGTGTTGAAATTACATCAAATGCTCACATTCACTTGTAGTTTTAGTTTGAAACATATTGTTGCGGACTGAGTTTAACTGGGTGGCTGTTGGGTCGCGTTATAAGTTCCGGAGTTCATTGAACGCATCAAGCAGAGATCTGATTGGCTCTCAGTTCTGTCGCTCAGCCTGTCGTCAGGGAGTTTGGACCAATGGGGTTCAGCTATGAGTTGAATAAAGGAAATAGGAGGGCTGTTGTGGCAGTGAGAGAATATAAAGCTGGGAGAAGCGCTCTCGTCTCAGCGGGAGAGATTGAGGAGTTGCTGAATTAATTGTATGGTGTTGGTTACGGTCTACAGTAACCAGAATAAAGAACCTAAAAAAAGGTTAAGTCTCTGTGCCTCAGTGTGGGACAGGGACGCTACATTATTGTATGGCTCTTTCGAAATTCCATTTATAAATATCTGGCGTTTATGGCTCTCTCGGCCAAAAAGGTTCCCGACCCCTGCACTAAATTGTCCATAGGTGTGAATGTGAGTGTGCAGGGCTCCACATAGCCATTTGTCCGCTGGCCCGGTCCTGTTTTTCGAGCAGTGCGGACCACAAGACTTTATTTTTCACTTGTCCGCTCGGGCCACTAAAATATCTATTGAAAAAGGTGAAAAATATTTTAACCGCTAAAGTATGTTTTACGAAAACGTGTAGATTTACCTCGTCTTCATAATTTCCTTTTTCTGCTAGTCCTGTGTTCAGACTTCAAGGGTTTCTATGGGAAACCTTTGATCACTCTTCTCCTACTCTCCTGCCTGCCCGCTCAGCTGTCACTGCCGAGCCCCACGCGGCACGCGCTCACTCTACTTTGTTTTTTTCTTCAAACTTTATTGAATGTAACAATTCAATACAAAACAATGTTAAACAACAACAACGAAGGAACAAGCCAGTGGGTTATTATTACATTTTACGCAGATACATTGAAACTGACGCACACATCAGCGCCCCCTGGTGGTTTTTCACGCGATGATCAAAAATCCGACACCGTCACTGAAGAGAGACTGAAGCATGTCAGAGATGTGGAAGACATGGCAGGAATAGATAGGAATATGTTAGATGGAGTAATGAGTGGAATCAGTAGTATGGACAGCAAGATATTGAATGAATGCATTGAAGATGAAACTGTCTGCACTAAGCTTCAAGATGAATGTAAAGAATCAAAGATAACTCCAAATACCTGAATCTCAGACTCTAATGCAGTAGAATGTCAAAGTACTTCATTTTGTTTTTCTTTACAACACTGTAGGCAGTAAGTATTTCTAGTCAAAAGCTGAATGATCTCAGTAATTTAATTTTATTTAATTTTTCTATTATTTCATTTAATTAAGTAACTAAAGTAAATAAAAAGTAAATGTAACTTTGCTACAGTGACAAAAAGCAGAACCTCAAGGCAGTCAGAGCAAAAAACTAAATAAAACTTCTTAACTATTGATTAGGAACAAATGTGAAATAGCAGTGATTAGAAGCAGCATGAAAACTTCTTAACTAGTGTTACCTACTACACTGCAGGGCTCTCTTCACAACATCTGACACAGACTAGAGCAGATTTAAGTTTGATATGGTCTATTTTCAGTCATTGAAAAGTGTATAAATAAGTGCTAGATGTCACCAGAATGCACCAAATTGCACCATATTAAAATTTTCCGGGGGGGGAAGCCCCGGACCCCCCTAAAGTTGCAAGCACCCGCGGAGCGGCGGGTCGCGCTGAGCGTGGTGTCGGGCCAGTAACTTTCAAAAACTCCTGGCCCTATGGGCCAGTGCAAATTTCTGGGCTATGTCAACCCCTGGTGTGCATGGGTGTGTGATTGTGGCCCTGAGACAGACTGGAGACCTGTCCAGGATGTTTCCTGCCTTCGTCCACAAGTAGCCGGGATAGGCTCCAGCAGCCCCATGACCCCGAAAGGGTTTAGAAGAGGAATGAATGGATCGCACACATATCACATTAAATTGACTTAATTGACGCACAAACCACTAATGAACTGCATATAGACAGTGCGATCGTTACCCATGGTTCATCCATGATTGACAAGTGGGGGGCACAAATGCAAACTATTGTCATTTCTACACCGCTCACCTGATCTGGATGTAAAAACCTCAAATTAAAGCTGACAGTCTGCAGTTAAAGCACATCTTATTCGTTTCATTTCAAATCCATTGTGGTGGTGTATGGAGCCACAAATGTTGGAATTGGGTCTCTGTCCCAATATTTATGGACCTGACTGTATTGTGACGGGTAAAAGAATTGGCCGATCTCTCTGGCCTCCAGCTGTCTATATCGAGTGGGGGTCTCCCACCTCCCACATCTGGCCTACCAGATTTGAGGATTGGTCTGCAGCGTTAACATTTTTTGCGGGCCACCCGTGTGCTCTATACAGGTTTGCCCATTTTTGGCCCATGTCCAGCACATATACACCCTTAAGGGCACATGTGACTAAGGAAGTAAGAACGAATACACGCACCTTAAACATGCACCTGCAGCTTAACATTTCCTGGAATCAAGTCGTCCATTTCAAGCATTTCCTTTGGGAGTTTGTATTTTTTGTTGTTCACTGCGACATTTCCAGCTATTTGCAGGTTAGGTATTACCCACCTAAAACAGACCACCAAGCAAATACTGAGCTGTGGTGCAGCGGCCAAGAAAGAGAGTAAGGCGGTCAACCTCTGGTCGAAATATTGCAAGTTTGATTCCTGCCTCATGAACGTCCATATGTCAGTGTCCTTGGGCAAGATACTTTGCCTTTGACGCCAGTGTTCAGCAGCAAAGCTACCATCAGTATGTGAATGCATGTGTGCATGGGCCTGTGACTGTAAAGCCATTTGGATCTTTGAGGAGGGTAGTAAAGCGCTATATTAGTAAGTATACATGCCATTTACCATTAACCTGCAGTCAGTCTCACCTTCTCCTAGTGTCTGCTTCAAAAGGTCATGCTTAGCTTGCAGTTTCACTATGAGGTTGCTGCCATTCAGATACTCCTTGTACTTCTGAAGATCAAATGGACAAATAGCAAAAGACAGTCAAATAGCTTTTCAATGTTTGTATATTTGTGCACGACACTGAATCGTTGCATGACTGCAGGAGAACTCACAGTGAAGTAGAAGCCTTCAGTCTCTTGCTGATTGGCTCGCCTCTTAGCGATGTTAGCCTTGCTCATATAAGAATCAGAACAAGCCGACTTGACCGACTCTGTAGATTGGCTGTGCTGGAAGGCGTCTGACACATCAAAGTCCTCCACAGTAAGCATGTCCTGAAGGGTCTGCATGGTGGCATCAAGAGTCTTCTTAACCTGACACACATAAAATATAAAAAACATCTGAAAATGTACAGTCAAAATATTCACAAACTATTTATATGTATACACACTGTATTAAAAAGCAAGTCATTTCATTTGAAATCAAAGCAACAACATAATTTTCATAAATATCTTTTAGTTAAGCCATAGTTGAACATTAGCCTATCTGATATGCTGCACATCCTAACATGATGCATTGTGACACGAGAGATTATCTGCAGTTCTACCACGTTAGACAGACAGGAAGTTGACTTTAAAACTAGTCTGCTTGAGTCACGGGGGCCTTACTGATTCATCTCACAACAAGAGGCAAAGATCAGTTTCATAAGATGAAACCAAAATGATAAGAAGTATGAAGTGGAGTGATGCAAACTGTTCTTTCTACTTTAAAACAAAAACATCAAAGACTAATAATCTGTGAAGGGCAAAACTAATGAAGGAAAAATGTCTTCCACATAAAGACAAGCCTCTGGAGTCTGAGCTAAAGTGCTGAGAGTTTGTACAGATGCATAAACAAATCTTGGATGAATCCAATAGTTTTGAAATCATCCAAGTTTGAGATGAAACGACTTTACCAACACTAACAAACTGGAGACAGTTGGTGTTTCCAAACCAACAGCCTTGGATGATGAACAGAGTACAACAACTGATTCGAGCCAGTAACTGCACACTCAGAGCTGGGGAGGAGGAAGCCTTCAGCAAAGCCAGAACTGCTTTAAGGAAAGGCATCCACACTGCAAAACAGCAATACAAGAGAAGCATTGAAACTCCAGACAAGTCTGGGAGGGCATAAGGGCAATCATATCACTATAAGAGGAAATCCCCCCCACCCCCAGTGGACTCTCCTGCACTGGCTGAGGAATTAAGGCTCTTCTAAGCCCGTTTTGATAGGGAAAACACAGATCCTAACTTGCCCCCCCTCCGAACTACAGTTCGGCTTTCAACGTTATTCGGCCATTCAAGCTTCGAGTGAAGCTACTCCGTCCTGGATTTAACACTGTACTGTGCAACTGGATTACAGAGTTTTTAACCAACTGAAGACAGTGTTAGAGTGGGAAAGTCCACTTCATCCACTGTCCTCATCCACAAGGGCCCCTCAAGGGTGTGTGCTGAGCCCCCTATCCTACTCTCTGTTCACATATGACTGTTGCTCATCATGTTCATCCAACCTCATTGTTAGTTTTGTTGACACTACAGTGCTTAGACTCATCAATGACATTAATGCACTACAGGAAAGAAGTGCAACACTTGGTTTCATGGAGCAACAGTAACGACGTGATCCTAAACATCACAAAGACCAAGGAAATTATTGTTGACTTCCAAAGACGCAGTAAAAACCATCAGCCACTTTCCACGGGCACGGAGATGGTGGAGAGGGTGACTAGTTTTAAATTTCTGGGGGTCACTATGACAGAGGACCTATCCTGGGGTCCACACACTGCCTCAGTGGTGGATAAGGCCCAACAACGTCTGTACTACCCCAGGAAACTAAAAACTGCTCAAATCTCCAGGCAGCTGATGGGGAACTTTTACAACTGTGCCATCAGCAGTGTTCTGACATGCAGATTCTTAGTGAGGTTCTGCAACTGCACAAAGGCTGATCAGCAGAGACTCCAACTGATGGTGAAAACAGCGGGGAAAATCATTGGGACCACTCTCCCAGAGATGAGCAGCCTCTACACCACCTCCTGTCTGAAGAGACTGTCCACAACATACTGCGTGACCGGGACCATCCAGCCCACCGTCTCCTCCATCTGCTGCTCTCAGGAAGGAGGTACAGGTCCATCCAGGCCAGAACAACCAGATGGAGTAACAGCCTTTATCCTAAACAGGCTGTGCGGCTGCTGAACAGTCCCACAATAAGCATATCCACCTTAAATAACTATGACCTGGACTTTGCTTTGCTGCACAATAATATCAAGCTGCTATTGACTACAACACCCGAGTACACTGAATGTCTTCTTTTTGTTTATTCCTTGCTGTGTTTCTTTTTGTACTGATGTTGCACTTTGGTTATTTATTTATTGGGTGTTTATTTTTGGAATAATAAGGACGATTGTCAATGCTCCAAACGCAATTTCGTTGTTTTAATGACAATGACAAATAAATGAATCTTGAATCTCTTGAATCTTGAACTTGAAAACAAAACAACATGCATCTATGCACAGCTTATACGTTTGTTCCTGTCTGAAGTCTAAGGCCAGTGGTGTTCAGAGCTCTTCTGCAACAAGCAGATGCCTCTAGATCTTATAGATGCAACCAAAACAGAACATTCTGAATGACCGTAAACAGAGAAAAGGGGAGAGACTCCACCTTTGAGTGCAACTTTGCATGAAGTGAAAAAACCTCACTGTCTCATTCAAGCTGCATGACCAGATTTGGGCTGGGAAGAAAACAAGATGCAACTATAAAGACATCTCTGCAACCACTGAGACAGGAAATGTAAGACAAGAAGAAACCTGCAGCAGCACCCATCAATACCACAAAAACCAACTTTGCACAACAGTCTGCTATCATGGCCTAGAAACTTCAGCCAAAAGAACTGACAGTACATAAAACTATGTATTTAATATTCGTTAACCTAAAGCAACTTTTAAGCAAGAAAATCCCGATTTCAAATCCAACTCAGACACTACACAAAAAGGTTTTTTTCCTAAAAAATCCTTGTTCAAAAGTGGCAAATGCTGATCATCACAGATATTGTCAGTATGTCTTGTGTACCCCATCCTTGGTTCTGCATCTTTATGCATTGCCCTGTAAGAAAGGATCTCTTTCTAGTTGCAGGTTTAAGGTAAATATATTTTATACAGAAAAATGTAATAAACATAATGAGAAATAGGACTATAAAAGCTAAAATAGTGCATTTGAATTTGAATGTAATGTTTGGGAAGCAAGCTGAGGATCCTGGCTCAGTAGAAGAAAACGTGGTTCCTTGTTAGAATATTTATGAAAAGTAAAGATTATTAACATTAACAGCCTTCTATAGCTTTGTACCTGGACAGTCTGAGCATGTCGGTCATCATTTAGAACTCCTTCATGTGGACATTGACCAATTTAGGCTCAACTGAAATCTTTTTTAACCATTTTTTCCACTTCTGTAATAAAACTGGCCAAGTGCCTTCTCACCATGAATTTAACTTTAATGCAGTGTATTTAAATGAAAACACCATAAACTCAAAGGCCACTTTTTTCTCCATATGAATTCAAAAATGACCTTTGTTTTATGATTGACTTTAGGCTTCAATCATAAGAATTTCGTCAATCAAAGACAGTTTTCACCTCCACGTCTAGAAGTTGTTTTGAAACGTGCACCAACAGCCAGCAGAGCATGAATTTAAAACAGAGGCTTTCTGTTTGCAGTCATTTGTTGTTTGACCTTTCTTTTTATCTCCAGTTTTACTTTGTAACCAACATATCTCATAAAAATTCACCCTGCTTTATTTGTAAAAAAAATACTGTCAAATTTAAATTCCTTTTTAATTATTCAACTAGGGCTGGGCGATATAGAATTTCTTTTCATCACAATATAATTTTTTAGCTTTTGACACGGTGGACCACACAGTCTCGACTAGAACATCACGTTGGCATTCGTAGCACCACACGTGACTGGTTGAAGTCTTATTTAACAGGCAGATGTTTTACGGTCGGGACTGATGAGGTTCTATTATCGGTGCTGCTCTTATTTCTTTATATCTGTTGCCACTTGGTTCTTTCATTGAACGGCATGATGTCTGTTTTCATTGTTACGCTGATGATCTGCAGATATATCTGCCCCTCAGTTTGAGAAAAAAGAGCTCCCAAAACATTTGAACAGAGTGCACTGGTGATATAAAGCAGTGGTTGAGCCAGAATTTTCTCCATTTGAACAAGTCAAAACGGAGAGAATTGTTTTTGGTGAACCTCTACAGCTGTCTCTACTGCTGGTAGAAATCTGGGGGTTATCTTTAACAGCTGTTTTAATTAAATTTGACAAACAGATTGAAAATGTTGTCAAGACGAGCTTTTGTCACGTGAACCTTTTAGCTAAAGGTAAACCTTCCTTGAGCCGCAGCGATCTTGAAACAGCCATCCACACCATGCCATGATTACCTCTTGGATAGGTTATTGTAATTCTCTGTACTTTGGTGTCACCCAGCATTTACTGAAGAGTCTTCCAGTTAGTTCAGAATGCAGCAGTATGACTTTTAACCTTGTGCTATCCCATGACCCCCCCTTCCATTGAGGTGTTCTCCTACCATGACAAAGGTGGATAAAGGTGGAGAGGATTTCATGTAATCCATGGACACCAGTGAAGATCACAAGAACAAAGGTTCAGAGCTCTGTCTAGTGGGTCGTGATGACCCCACTGTCTAGTGGGTCTAGATGACCCCACTCCCAATGTTAAAGTGTCTAGGATAGAACAAGGGTTAATAGGAACATCCAGACAAGAACACGTCACTCCAGGACTCAGTTGACTTCACTGACTCCCTGTTCATTTTAGAATTCAGTTTAAACTTTTACTGGTTGTTTTTGAAGCTCTTCATGGTCCCAATTTACCTAACAGAGCTTTCAACTGTCTGCAGCCATTCTAGAGTTATATGGTCTGCTAGTCAATATTACTTGATGTGTCCAGGACACGACAGAAACAATGGGGTGACCGTGCTTTTTTCATTGCGCTGGCGATGGAAAGTACAATAACCAAGATGTCCTTCTTTTGAAATAACCTTTTGACCTTTAACAGTGAGAAGCTGTGTGAAAAGCTGCTCACCTCTTCATTTTCTATCTTCAGTGTTGCAAGGCGAGACTGCAGCTGGTGGTAACGCATCAGCAGCTCTGTCTGGACAGGCTGCTGTGCACTCACCTGACACACCTGCAGCAAAAACCACAAGAAAAGGAAAGAAATTACCTTTGGGATAAATAAACACAGAGAGAAGGTCTAAAAACTAAACATCATCATGTTGCATCACTCTCAGAGGACTCACCTCATCCCCCATGTGAGGCTGATAATCAAAACGTGCTGGTGGACAAAACATCTGACTGTGTGAATCCATGAACTTTAGCTTATCTCCTCTAATGTCCAAAGACTCAACAGCTCCCTCAAGTAAATCCAAGCCTTCATGGCGTGAGGTTTCCAGGCTATATTCAGCAGACAGGTAGGTCCTCATGGTGCGCCCCAGACTGGCATGGTACCCCAAGTCACAAGACTAAATACGAAACGAACATGCATCCATTTTACACCAGTAGAAGCTTCTCTACTTCATCCTACACAATAAATATGGTTTCTGTTAGCAGTTTTGATCTGAGTAGACTTTTCTTACATCAATCATGTCTGAAACATCATGGATGTAGTATTTGGCCACTAGAGCATTAGTAGCAGCGAGATTGAGAAGATAGTCGTTCCGAGCTTTCGTGCATTTCAGCTTGTTTTCAGAGTACTTGGCTTGTCTCTAGAGAGGAAAAAGAAGATACTCTGGTCAATGCAGGATGGGTAATGTCTTTCTAATGCATTTAAAGGAGGTCATGCTACATTGAATTGATTTTGTATCACATAACGTTTCACATAAGTCAACACATCCAATATCCGCATTGCACCATAGAGATATTTGAGTTATGGTTGCTTATTTGCTGAACATAAAAATGCTGTCATTTCAGAAATGGACTGAGGTTTTTCCTGGTTTTAAGACCTTTCTGGCTCTGATGTGTACCCGGAGCCCCCTAATTATGTGTGAGCGTGTGATCAGACGCAGACCTTCTCCTTCAGCTTTTCCATCTTCTTCACAGAGCTCCGTCGTTGTGGACGTTCATCGTGAGCATGACGCAGAAGGCCAGCACTAATGTCATTACCCTTGCCAATATGTTTCTCTTCCTGTTTCTCTGCCTCCTTCAGCTTATTCTCTGCACTAACACTCTCATTGTGGTACATGTGGTAAGTCTTCATCACCTGCAACAACATAAAAGACACAGATGAGACAAAAAAACACTATAACTGCACATGTTACGCTTTTACACGGCTGAAAATTGTAAAAAAAAGAAAGAAAAAAAACCGGGGATCCAATATTACCACAAAAAATACATACATAAAAAATACAAAGCAAATACAAAACACAATGCAAACATTGTGGGTGATCATGGGAGGGGGGGGTAGGAGGGTGATCATAGGAGGGGGGGGCATAAAGCGGCATAAAGCAATACGTTTACTGGATGTTTATCATTACGGTAAGGTTCAAGTATAATACAAATCTCAAAGGGCGGGGCCTGTCCACACACACACTCAAATGTTATAAACACACCTGTTAAAGATGTCCACGTGTCAACATGAACACAATACAGATAATGTTCACACACGCATACTCATGCCTTCAAACCAACTAGTGTGAAATATTTCATTCATTCAATCATGCAAACTATTAGTGTAAAGGTGAGCTAACACCTGTGCTCAGGTGAGTGTTTGTGTTCTTCTAAAATTCATTCATTCATTTATTTATTTGTTCCTTTCATGAAAATTAATGTTCAAATGTTTACATATTTCTCTTACATATTGAACATTTTCATGATTGGAAGGGAGCAGAATTGAAGAACACAATTCTTATAATTATCTGCTCCCTTTTAAACATTGCATTTACATTTCTCTCACCATCACCTGTAGTCAGATTTCACAATGTAAATGGATGATGGAATGTGAAAAGAAGGAGGGGGAGTGACCAGCCATCCCCACACCAAGACCCCCGCCGCAGCAGCGGCAGCCAGAACCCCCCCAACGCCACACGGCAGCAGGCAGAGGACAACCGCCCCCCGGCGGATCACATCCACCACCCAGGCCAGGGCCAGCAGGACCACCACAAGGCCCCCAGAGCCAGAGAGCAGGGAGGCATGGGGGGAAGAGAGTGCTGCCCCAACCCAACCAGGAGAGCAGCCCCCCGCCGCGCCGGGAGGGCCCAATGCCGGGCCCCGCCTGGGAAGGGTGCCCACAGCCCCAGACGAGCACCTCATCACCACCCAGGAGTTCTGGGCATCCCCCCGCCCCAACCCCAGGTACGAGCCAGGACCCCCCAGGGGAGACCCGCTCCGCGCTCCAGGCAGCCACCCACCCGGCCCACGGTTGGTCCAGGAAGGAGCAAGACAGGGGCCAGCCGCCCCCGCCCAGCAGGAGGGCACCCTGGGGAGAAGGGGGCCCACGTGGGTGTTGTAAACATGGCCCAACCAGGCTCGGCTACAGTTAGAAATTTGGCGAGGCCCAGCACCCGGGGGCAAAGACCAGAAGCCACCCCACAGGGACACAGACACCCCCGGCTCAGGTGTAATGTGATTCCCGGCTTCTGGCCTTGCCAGAAAGCTCAGGGATCCCCCTCCCTGTGTGGAGAGAGGACCGCCGGGCCCAGGAGGCCAGCACCCAGGGGACACGGCTGCCGTTGCCAAGGGCCCAGTACCCCCCACCAGGGATGGGGTAGGGGACAGATGGACCTAGGACCCACCTTCCTTGCAAAATGAGTGTGTGTGTGTTTATGTTGGAATGTATATTGTGAGGGGGAAAGGGTGTGTGTACTAAGGGGGTGCAGCTAAAATTTGTGGGTAGGGCACTGAGGGGACATCTCCTGATTACTCACAGGTTATGTCCCATCACCCTCCCCACCAAGGGGCCCTAAATGTCTAAGGTGCAGTTAAAATTGGAGGGTAGGGCGCTAATAAAAGGTGCAAATAAAACCGAGAGAGGGGGGGCCCATTCCACACAGCAACCATGGGAGGGGGACCACTGCCAAGTAGCCCCCCCACCCCCCCCAAGGCGCATCGCAGGCTAAACCCCCCACCCCCTCACCCTAATATGATCTTATATGAGGAAGGGGGTAAATTGGGGACAGCTGGTAGACTGTCCCCCGGTGGTCAAACAGCCGTCCCCCAGCCCCCCCCCAGCATAGGGCCCATGGATTTTTTTACAGTGCACACTACTGTTAATCATCATGCAATTAAAAAAACTACCACAACATCTGTAACAAATGACCCATCTATCCATCCATCTTCAGAACCCGCTGAATCCCTTTGGGGGTCATAGGGTTGCTGGTGCCAACCCCGTTTCTGTTGGTTGAAGGCGGGTACACCCTGAACAGGTTGGCAATCTTTTGGAGGACCACACACACATATGCATATCTAGGGGCAATTTAGGGTGTATTAAGACTGGAAAAGTCTGCTGGTCTTGACCAAGTCCTCTTAATTTAGTCTGGATCCAGTCCTGTAGCTTACGTTTGATCTGTATTCAGACTGCCATCAAGGGGACTTCCCTGTTCCGGACCAAACCTTGTAAACAAAATCACGAGAGTAAAGATTTCTTCCCTCATTGGCCAGAAATTACACGGGTGGGGCAAAGCAATGAGACAAAAGATAATGGAAGTCGGTTTACAATCCTTGTCGGGATAGTTCGCCTCTACAAACTTTATATTGTGCCGACCAATTTTCAATGTCTGCATCAAAGTCAGGTACAACATTTTTACTTGCCACTTTGGTACGGCAGAAGCATTCTGCAAGGTGGTTGGTAAGGAGACATCAGCTATGAAGGTACACTGATAAGTGTTAGCGACATCTAGATTGTCTGGAGAACAGTAAGAAGCAATGTGCATCACTATAAAAGTTGTTTTGATGACCAGCAATCATCAATGCACATTTAAATAAGTTGCAGTTGCACCGCTGCTCCACCTCTGTCCCTCTGTTTACATCCTGTAATGCATGTGGCCTACAGTGGCCGTTTGAGTTCAGTTCTTCTGCTCTGAGCACGGGGCCCATTCAGACTGAGGAATCTCACTGCCACCCAAAGGTCAGCCGGATTGGAAACGAACCAAGAAAAGCTGGGAAGACGGGTTCTGGTGTAGTTGCTGGCCCTGGACCAGCGGTGTTAGGCAAAAACGCTCTCCATTTATATGCATGACATTCACGTCCATCTTGAAAAAGTTCCGATGTTGTTTGTTTTCCTGGGAGAAACGCAGACACGCTGTCGAGGCTGACTCCAGGTTATTTTTTGCCTAATCTACTACAAATGAGTTGCTGCAAAAACACATAACCAAGCCCTATGGCCTCAGCCAGGAAAAAAAGTATATTAAAGATAATTTACTGAGATATACTGATGTGAAAACAAAACCTGTTACGCAGTTTTGAGCAAACACTTTATATGAACAAATTAGACACCCTGATGTTTCTGCTCCATGAAAGGGAGTGAAGCTAAGTCATTGTGCTTAGAGGAGTACAGCTGTAATTCCACTGACATTTTTAAACTGCATTACATCTGCTTCACCATTACTTGTTCTGAAATTTCAGTTTCCTAGCAACCGGGACAAAAATGGACACTAAGATCGATCAGTGAGGAAGGTAACAAAGTGAATAGTGGAAAAACATCTCCTTCAATTTAAGTCTGCAGACAAACATCCAGTCTCAGCATTATGGAAGCAACAGAATACTTGCTTACAAATAACGGAAAAATAACAACATTATTCCAAAAGATTGAGCTTTTAGAACTTTTGCCATCACAACACCAAACAAATGTGCACCACTCTCTATACTGCTTGTGGCAGTTGCAAACAGGTTTTTAATAATGCATAAATCCCAGACAGGCAAAATCAATATCTGAGTAGGAGTACTGTTACCAAGGCTGAGTGATGTTACATGAAACATTATGGCTGCTGCTGTGTCTGTTTTTCAAATCTAGTTTGGATTTCATGTGCATCATATTCTAATAGAAAAGAACTTTTAAAATGTATTTTTTGCTTTCAATATGTTTAACTTAATCATTTCATCTATCATCATTTAATCTATCCTAAAATCGTTCCCAGTGGTCTTTTAAATCAGTGTTTGTCTACCTTTTTAAAGCCACGGCACACTTTAACCTTGACAAAAATCCCGCGGCACATCAGCATCCAAAAATGTAAAAAAAAGGAGAAACTCATAGTCTGTATTGATCTACAGTCCCTCCATGATCTCACGTGCATTTTTGTGATAATTGTGGCAGAAAAAGTTGGCAGTTGCAGCTGTTTTTTTTCTAAAAGATGGAATAAAAGTTAAGTTAGAAGATTTGAAAAACTGTTTGATGTGTGTTCGTCGTGGTTTCAAGACGTATAACAGGGACGACTCATTGTACGCTGAGACACTGTCACTTTAATCCAATGCATCATGGGAGATGTAGTGCAAATAGCCGCCGAACGCAGACAGACTCTCTTCTCAGAGCTTCATGGTTTTGTTCTCTTGTTCCACGGTCTGACACTGGATTCTGTGGAAAGCTACACTGTCTGCAAAATACAAAGTGTCATCACAATGAAATTTGTTTTAAGTACAAAACAGTACAAAGGAGCATTCCAAAAAACACATTATTGGCGTGATGGTCGTGTATTTTGTTTGTCAAAATTCCATCAGCAGAGTTTGGTAACGGTGCAGGACTTCTTCAGGGTTTGGAACTGCAAGAAAATTCACAATAAAAGCTCAAATGAACATAAAAAGCATAAAGATTTTGATAAACTACAAAATATATTTTACTTATTTAATCATTTCTGTAATGAGTTTGATAAATCTCTGTGAATTCTTTATTGCTTTGACTGCAATGCTTGAAATTAATCAATTATCCTCATTTATAAACATGATAGATTATTCACAACTTTATATTTTAGTTACATAAACAAAAACAACAAAAAAGAAATCAAAGAAAAAAAAAGCAAAATTAAAAAATCTAATTTCTCTAATTGAAAAATCTAATTTGTTTAGACAAAGAATGTCAAACTAATGTTTTAATTGGCAATTGCTGTGTGTATTTGTCCTTTATAAATATTATTCATACCTACAATTTGCATTAACATAAAACACATGGCAGTGTAAACGAAAAGGAAAAAAAGAGGCAATTTTAACAGTTGCTAACAAAAATATGTTTTAACTTACAGTGACCTTCACTGTTGGGTGGTATTGTTGTCTCTACCATATTTGATAAAATAAATAAAAATAAACTAAAAACGGAGAAAGAAAAGAAAACGGGGAAATGCAGTTAAACTCTACATTCATGTAAATAATATGTCCACTTGGTGGATTTAGCTTACTTTAGCTTACTCTCCTGTGGCTTCACGGATTCTTCTGGGATGTCTTCTTCACCATTGATCTAAAGCGGTAAAAAGACGGAAGTACGTCATCATTATTTTCAAAATAAATGCCTTTCTTTGATTTTCCCAGAGAGACATGCGCTCAAACGTGCACTGATCAACAGACTTTATCATTTAGGCTACGGGCTAGTTTTACAGGTGCTCCTCTGCTGGTAAGTAACAACAATGTTTGTAGATTTTCATTACAAACTTTGAAAAGTTATACATTTTGAAATAACTGAAATTATTGCAGTAAAGTAGCAGACATGCTCTGACGTCACGTTTCAAACACAGAGAGCGGCTTGAAATCACGAGGTTAGCTTCTTTATAAAGTTTGATCAGTTTAAATATTTACATATAATTTATCCAATATTTACAAAAACACTGGCTTACCTGCCAAATGAAGAGAAATTCAAACTGTTGCACGCGCCTCAAGGCTCTTAATGCACGTTCACCTTGGGGGTTGTTATGCTGCATTCAAGTGCGCTGGAAATTTGCACCTTCGCTCGCCCCGACCTACTTAACAAAAGCCCACACTCTGGGTGTTTTTAGTATTAAAAGTAAATATTTACCTTGTTGTTTTACATATTTTCCTGACATTATATATTAAAACAAGTTCATGTTTAGAACAATATTTAAAAAAAGTCAAGTTTTGAATAATTTATTATCATGTTTATAAATGAGGATAATTGATTAATTTCAAGCATTGCAGTCAAAGCAATAAAGAATTCACAGAGATTTATCAAACTCATTACAGAAATGATTAAATAACTAAAATATATTTTGTAGTTTATCAAAGTTTGCTTTTTATGTTCATTTGAGCTTTTATTGTGAATTTTCTTGCAGTTCCAAACCCTGAAGAAGTCCTGCACCGTTACCAAACTCTGCTGAAGGAATTTTGACAAACAAAAAGCACGACCCTCAGGCCAATAATGTGTTCTTTGGAATGCTCCTTTGTACTGTTTTGTACTTAAAACAAATTTCATTGTGATGACACTTTGTATTTTGCAGACATGTATCATATTAAAGATTGTTATTTTCACTGCTGTCTTGTTTCTCTTTACATTTGCCTCATGTTACAAGAAGTAGGAATATGTTTTTACAATGCAGTTATTTGACCTTTACCAACAAGTTAGCATTGTCTCATTTGGTGAGGTCAGAAGACCAAGTGTGTATGTACACTGTATGGGAAGGTATTACATGAACATAACCAGCATTTACTACTGAAAGTACCATGTAATAGAGTGGAAATAGGGCTGACTTTCTTTTACAGTCCAGTTTCAGTGTACTTAAGGGGTAGTTTCTGTGGTAAATTCATGGTAAACACCATGAAACATGCAGTGAGTGCAGACCTAAAGGTCAAGGTACTTTATTTATACTTACCTTGTTCATACATGTGGTACGTACCATAAAAGACACCTTTGTACAACATGTAAATACCCAGTAAGAATATTATAAATACTCAGTATGTACCACATAGGTATGAACCAAATAGTACCATATAAAGACATGGTAAAGTACCATGTAAGTACAGACTAGACACAAAAAAGTACCATGTAAGTACCCAGTAAATTCCATAAAAAGTACCATGTAAGTACCCTTAAAGTACCCAGTAGTTACACAATAAGTACCATGTAAATACCACTTAAGTACACTGTAAGTACTGTACTGTAAAAGAAAGCGTTACCGACTTTGGACCCAAGTTAGTGCTAGTCCTCTTATCCTAGACCAGGGGTCGGCAACCTTTTTTACTCAAAGAGCCATTTGGGACCGCCCCTAATGAAAAAAAAAGCACTCGGAGCCACAACCCGTTTTGACATCATTATATATATTATGCATGTATATATTATATAAAGGATGCTCATTACGTCGATCGCGATCGATCTTCAAGGACATGAGTGTAGATCACGGTCCAGAAAAGATAAAAAAATAAAAAAGTACTTCTTTCTTGTCATCTTCATGTTTATTAGTTACATGTTTATTTCAACATTATTGTTTATGTCTTCTTCTTCTTCTTTAGCAGTCCGTCGATGTCGACGATGACACGGGGAGGAGCTTGTGCCTATGGCGTATGTGGGAGGACATCCCAATTGCTGTCTTGAATGTCCTGTCGCAGGAGTCACACCTGTAGGTCGCTTCAGCGGGTGGAGGTGCTGGTTCTAGTCTACGCTGCCTTCTTTTTAACGATAGCTGAACATTTCGTTCCCTGATAGCAGCAGCAGCGCCGGTCACCACTCTCCTCCATGTCACACGGTCTTTAGCTTTTCCCTTCCAGTTGTCATATTGATTTATGTTCTTCAGGTGTCTCTTGAATACGTCTTTAAAGCGTAGTCGCGGGGCTCCAACTTTTCTTGATCCTTCTTTCAGTTCTCCAAAGAAAACAGCTTTTGGTAGTCTGGTGTCTTCCATGCGTGTAACGTGCCCTGCCCACCTTAGTTGACATGTGGTGAGCATTTCCTCAACACTCTGCATTTCTGCCCTATTCAGTACCTCAAGGTTTGATACATTATCTTTCCATGAGAGATTTATTGTTTATGTACTGATGATTAAAAACTACACAGGGAGTTTACATAAAGATACTTTTGTATTAACAGATGAGGCGTTTTATTACAAAGACAGAAAGCAGCAACCATGGTATTCATGCTCTGCTGTAAACAGTCCAATGTGGGGAGCAGCATGGCATATTATGAGGCATTTGGTGCTGCTGACTCCGTATTGATCAGTATTGATGGGGAACGACGACTACTCTTTATTTAGTGCTCCGTCCTCCGAACACACAATATATTTCACGCACACACCTCCGCTCCGTGCTCACACCCCCATCTCCACCTGCACGCCCCCCCCCCCCCCCTTCTTTCTCGTGGCACGCGCGCCGCTCAGCACAAACACACACTCTGCAAGAGTATAAAGGCCTCGCAGCTTCCTTGATGAGCTCGTATTTATCGGGCGAGAACGGCAGAGCTTATAGCCGGAGGAGACACGCGGGGCGGCTTCAATAAACTCCGGTTGCTGGACTTCTACCGGGGACGTGATGTGCTGCGGGGGGACAGAGTTTGCGCTGAGTGAATTTAAACTCGCGTCTGCACTGACGTATGTGTCAGAGGATGTCAGATTGGCCATTCTGCATGTCAATCAAGTCCCGTACTTTTCGGTGAGGATTTTGATTGGCTGATGGATTTTCAAGAAGCACTCTCTTCCCCTTCAATCTCCCCCACTTCCCAGAAGATGACAGGTCTATCGCGACCGACGCAACGAGCTCCCCTGCTCTGAAACACACATCACCGCACACGCGAGTCCAAAACACCGGCGCAAACTCTCCGTCACCAGAAAGCCGCTCCCCGCTCGCTCCACGCCACGCCAAGCCCCCGGCAGAAAATCACTCCAGACCCGGAAGCCGCCCCGTGTGTCCTCCTGCTATCAGCTCCCCAGCCCTCGCCCGACAAACACGAGCCCACCAAGGAAGCTGTTTTTACGAGGCACGGAGCCAGCAGCGCCTTTGAAATGCCATGAAAAATGAACAAACTAAAATAAATTTGAATTTTTATAAAATACTTATTATTTTCCAAAGTCACAGGGAGCCACAACAGAAGGATGAAAGAGCCACATGTGGCTCCGAAAACATGGGTTGCCGACCCCTGTCCTAGACACTACCAGTTTTTTTTCCGGGGGCATGTTTAGGAAATGCTTTTCTCAATATTTACGGTTTTCTGTGGTAAATAGAGTTGCCAAGTGCAGCGGCTCGACGCCTGCGTGGCATAGTAAATACTACAGCTTTACTGGTGGCTATGTGCATCTCTGCAGGCAGACTGCAGAGTCAGCTTGAAACTTAGCCATGCAGGAACAAGACACTTCAATTGATGCAGGAATTCACAACATAAAAAAATATCAAATGTTGTCCTTTCAGCACCTCAGCAGAGGAAGAAATGAAAAGGTTGTTCTGTTGATAAAACATATCTGCCATGTGCAGTCACAGGACAGTTGATTAACAGGCTAAAACTGTAAGCATCAAAAGCCAGAGAAGAAAACAGAGAAGAGCACAAACACTGTCACTCACTGTGTAAAGTTCATTTGTGACTTTCACTAATTCCTCATGCATCTGCACACCGATGTCTTTACTCTGGAAAGAGAAAAACAGCAAAACATTATATAAAAAAACACATTTTGAACATTTTATCTAAGACTTTTGCTTTTCATAGTAGGAAAACTTTAATAACAATGCAAAAGCTTTCATCAGTAAGTGAAAATTGTCATATTCTGTCATTGAGCAGCTGAAAAGATCTAATACAATACCCGAAGAGAACAGGCAGGCAGGCAAAAATAGAATAGAAGTCACTGCAGAGCATTTCACAGTCAAAGCTTCAGAGAATAATGGGACGAGTGGGGCATGTTTCACTTCTGTCACAATAAAATGTGCCACTGTTTCAGATAATCCTTTTTTTATTTACCCTTTAAACCCACTTCTGGTCCAAATATTTTCATTTAGCACATTTAGTATGCACTGCCATGCATGAGGTTGGAATAATTTCAATTTAATATAACAAGGCTAAATCCTGTGTCACAATCATTTTCATGAAAGGAAAAAACAATTTTATTCCAACCTAATGGGCAATGGTCCATCTTAACAAGTGCCAGAGGTTATTCATTCCACTCACTGCATGTGCGACTCATTAGCACTGCAGTGCTAGTCTCTGCAGTGCAGATGAACCAAGCTTCTAGAAAAAATCTGCATTTCTGTACACAGTTTGCCAAGGGACTGTTCATTCATTTGTGAATATTCTTTTTCATTGACAGCTAATCTTGGAGAAAACTAGTCCTCTTTAGATAATGTAATGATCTTCCATTGCTGCAGAGATTCTCTGTTTAGGAAGGCTGGGAACAATGATCCAGGATGGGTTGAAATCTTCCAGGGCTGCTTTTTGTCCGGCTTACAGGAAAACAAAAGCATTCCCAGCTAGATTAGCACAGGAATGAAACCTTGGCCTTAAAGATGTGTGATCCAGTTAATTTTACGAAGCAAAGACTTTCAATTGAGTGTAAAGCAGCGGTGATGAGAATTAATGCCAGTTTATAATTTATGGTTGATGGAATTCTTTTGCTTTGGAGTTATTGCATCAAAAGGTAGAAGCAAGGATTGATTTCTTTATTCATTTACAATTAGCAATTGACTTGAAGTCACAGAATCTTAGGGTAAAAACACAAGAAGAAAATAGACACTCTGTTTTATTAATTTATAAACCATGATTTGACACACATATATGCCTTTGCTGCCTTTGCTGCAGTATAGTTTGTTCTTTACTTAAAAAGAAATTCCAAATTCATAATGTTCTTTGAAGTTTGAACTCAAACATTTGTTTATCATCTGCATATATTTGGTTACAATATCTTACCTCTTTTTGTGTTTATATTTGATTCCATTCAGAAAAGGGAATTGGCAGCCTCATTAAACATATTCTATTTGACTACTTTTTACCATTTTATTTATAACTGCATATTACTGTCAGTGTGCCACCAAAGTTCTTGTCTAACCCCATTAGTCATGCAGTCTGAACGGACAAATTATGCGACGGCGAATTTGAATCATCTTTTTCATTTGAATTCTGACCTTTTTGAAAAGTCTGAGGACATCCTCTCCAACATGCGTCAGACGGACAATGACGTTGTTGTTGTAGATGTCGCTGAGAGTTGCATGGTCTCTGCTTTCTCGTCGGGTCTGGTCCAAGACCAAATACCAGCAGTTCACAGTGGAGAGGAGATTTTGATCTTTCCTGGAACAATGAGGGAGAAGACGTTGTTAGCATGTGGGCAGCGAATGGCTTGCATGCGCCCCGTGTGCACCGTAAACTCAAATGGGTTCATTGGAGTCAAAATTGATGAGGAAACTGATTACATAATATTTTTGACGTTATCTTACTTAAAAATTACAAGTTAATCAAAACTTAGAATGTTTTACTTGAATAAAATAAAAAGTATAGTTTATATACTATATAATATATATATCAATATCGTGTATATATTATATTATCATAATATTATATTATATCCAACCATAACAAGACCAAGCACAATCACTACTCAAAGTGCTGCTTTTATTGATGATATATTTACAAATAATATAGAACAGACTGATCTGAGTGGACTAATATGTGATAGAACAGATTATTTATCAGTTTCAATGTGAAGACAAAAAAAACTATGAATTTTTCCTATTGTCTGTTAGATTTCATATTAGGGATCGAGCACAAAGTGCAAAGACCCTATTGCATCTGTTAGGTTTATTATTATTATTATTCCAACAAAAGAGTCGCCTTTTTGAGGCATTTAACAAAACCGAAAACTCACCAAATTTTGCACACGCGTCAGGAGTCACGACAAATGTCGAATTTTATGGGAGACTGGCATGGATGCACAAAAACGGCTCGATAGCGCCACCTTCAAAACTTGTTTTCGTGAGCCTGGCCACAAGTTTGATTTTGACAGGGCGTGTCCATCAGATGGGAACCTACATAAAAGTCTGCTGGCACCAAGCTGTCACTCGCACAGGAAGTCTGGTATACTGATGTCAATATGTCATTTCTGCTGTATTTTGGTCATTTGCTGGCCAGCCGTCTGCCTGTTCTTGTGACAATAATGACTTATCCAGACAAAACTGGAACTCTGTGTACAGAGAAAAAGATGTGGACATCGCTTAGAAACCTTTTTTTTTTAGCAATATTTATCTCACTTTACAATAATAACTGTCATAAATTTAAGAACAAATTTACCAAATACCCTTGGTTAACTAACGGTCTACAAAATGCTTGTAAAAAAAGTAACCTCTATGAAAAATTCCTAAAACAGAAGACAACAGAAACTGAACACAGATATAAATCATACAAAAATAAACTAGTAAAATGTTTACTACGCTCTTCAGGGTCCCCCACTTCCTCATGGGCGGAGGTGGGCAGCCCTGTCTTGGTCTCTCCCGACTTCTCTCCGGGTTGGAGGGTGGTTGCCTGGAGCATGGGGCAGGTCTCCCTTGGGGCTCCTGGCTCGTGCTCAGGTGGGGTGGGGTAGGGGGGGTGGGGGGTCCAGAAATCCCGGGTGGTGGGGGGCAGCTCATGGGCCGGTCCTATTACCCCTGGTCTGGGTGTCTGCCTGGATTTCTAGGCGGGCGGATTCCCTCTGTCTGCTGTACCGTGCCAGTGTCGGGGGGCCCTGGCTACTGTCGCAGCTTCGGCGGGGGTCTTGGTGTGGGGACGGGCGGGCTCTCTCCCTCCTTCTTTTTACATTCCATCATCCACCTCAGCAGAACACAAAACCCCCACCTGAGCACAGATGTCAGCTCACCTTTGCACAGTAGTATGTGTGACAGAATGAAAATCTTTACATGTGTTGGTTTGTGTGCATGTGTGTGTGAACTATAGTTGCGTTGAGTACATGTTGACATGAACGTATGTTCAGATTTTTGGAGCCAACTGGTATATTTGTATCACCTGAGTATGTGTGTGGACAGGCCCCGCCTCTTTTGACTAACATTTACACCAAACATTATTGATGATAATCCTCCAGCATCTTGTTACTTTATGATTGTACCCCCCCCCCCCACCTCCTCTGTAATCATCCTAATCATCCTGAGGAAGATCTTAACTCCCCTTTGCCCCCTTTCTTCTGTACCCTTTCATCTTGTCTTTAACACCCCTCCCTTCTGTCCTGTCCTTCTTTTCTGTACGATCCCACAAAAAAAGGAGGAGCGGCGGGGGCTCAGGTGGTTGAGCAGGTCGACCAATGATTGAAGGGTTGGCGGTTTGATCCCCGCTCCCCCCAGTCGTTGTGTCCTTGGGTAAGGTACCCTCCTTGCCTCCAGTGTGGCTCAACTGGTGTGTGAATGTGCATGAATGTACCAGTGATGGTCAGAGGGGTGTGAACTGGCAGCTCCGCCTCTACCATCACCAAGTATACATGAGGAGTGAATAAATAATGGACACATTGTAAGTGCTTTGACCATCTGGAAAGGCGCAGATAAATCTAATCCATTATTATTACTATTATAAATAGTTCAGCCTCCATTACATAAGGGGTTTATACAAATATACGCCTAGTCTGTCAAAAGATTTATAAACCCTGCTGTAACAGTAAAATATGTCTCAGCTGTTGGACAGGACAAGTTAAAAACAAAATAAAAATCTAACTGATATAACACAGCACAGTGCACTTCAATAATTTACTGAATGAAAATAAAGACAACATGAAGCGAGATTGGGAAATATTAAATAACATCATTAAATATGGGATAAAAAAGCAAACATACCCAGAAAACTTTATAGGGCAGAAGGGGTCAAAGCTATAACATCAATGAAGCAGCAAACGGCCTCAATAACTATTTTGTTAACGTGGGTCCAGAGTTGCCAGCAGAAATTCCAAAATGCAAAACCAGCAGAGATTCCTCATTCCTTCTCTCTGTTGTAAACGAAAACGAGTAAAAACTCAAAAGATTGCAACAAGAAATTGTCATATCTATATATGACAGTGGTGAAAAAGGTCATTAATAGTATCTCTAAGCCTCTAACATAAATATGTAACTTATCATTACAAACTGGGAGATTCCAAAACCAAATGAAAATGGCAAAAGTGATTCCTAAGACCAGTTTACAAACTATAGTCCTGTTTCTCTTCTTCCACAATTCTCAAAAATTTTAGAAAACAATATTCAATGATAAATTAGTTACATTTATTAACAAATATGACATTATAAATGAAATCCAATACGGTTTTAGAGAAAACAGATCAACCTCATTGGCTATCATTGATGCTTTGGAGGAAATCACAAACGTTCTGGACAAAAAGAAATGTGTGGGAATTTTCATAGACTTGAAAAAAGCATTTGACTGAGTAGTTGGTCTACTTGACAAACTGGAGGTATATGGGATAAGAGGACTAGCACTAACCGGGATTAAAAGCTATTTAACGGAAAGAAAACAATTTTTCAAGAAAAAGTAGTGTGATAATTCTGAATGACTGAATGTGAAATTATTATATATATTCCTATTGATGGATTTTGCATTTCCTTTTTTCTCCACTGTTAGTTGTTTTTGTGTGTCTGTGTGTGGCACTAAACTTTGCAAGGGGTTCAGTAATGAACCCCCAGGCATGGGCCAGGACCCCCCAAGGGAGGGAGCTGTAGAGGAGTGTTTGTATTTATCTCTACTGATCTCTTAACCACAATAAAAAAAAAACTGTAGAAGTCCACCTCAGAAATATCCCCTTCCCTCTGTGTGTCAAGTTTTCTTTTCTTTTATCTAAATGAACAAAAACAATAAAGCTATTTGGGCTGATGCTGTGTGTTTGGAAATGGAGTTGAAATGACAGCCAAAGCAAAAAAGAGAAAGGGGTGGATGAAGAGTCTGACCTAGTTAGGAGAAGCCCAGCAGCCTGAAGCCACAAGCTTCGTTGGCCTGGCTTCATTTCAGGTCACTTCTTCTGCTTTAACCCCTCCTCCCGCTTTCACCTATTATCCTTCCTCTGTTTTCCTCTGCCTCAGCAGAGCCAGCGATCAGTGTGACACATTTGTTATAGTTGTTTACCCGTCTGCCACGTTTGTCAGAAGGCTTAGCCGCCGAGACTCACTTGAAGTGCTGGTGTTCTCTGGAGGTGCGGATCTTGGCCGAGTAGCGGTCAGCAAGTTTATCCAGGCCTTTGGAGTACTCCAGCTGCAGCTCCGCCTTTCGACGCAAGAACTCCTGCAGGTCTTGCAGAAGCTGCAGCCGGGATTCGGACTGCTGCTCCAGACATCGGAACTGCTCCACCAGCTGGTTACGGATCTCTACATGTCAAAGAGGGAGACCATCATCAGAAAAATTGTAAAAAATGGAAACCCTTGGTTGGGAGCACACTGCTCCTCACTTCTATGTGCTGCTGTCAGCGCTGAACCCACAACCTTAAAACAGAGTGAAGCATGTAGAGCAAATGCAAACATGGAAATGTGGACTTACTGATAAAAGAACAAAGCCATTATGACTGGGGGAAACTAAACGCCAAAGTGCATTTGCTTGATGCCTACATGATAATGTGTGTGTTGAAATCTGAGATCGTGTGGGGGTATCTGCATGCTGGGACAGCACACGTGCATACAGTATGAGATGCACGTCTGATGATTGCAGCAGACGGCACGGAAAATACTAAATAGGTCAGCTTCTTTGAATGCATTTTGCTGAAGAGGCCCTTTTTAAAGGGACAAAAACAGTAAACATACTTTTGATTGTAACATTGTAATATTTTTATGGGTTATTTTCTTGTGTATAGGAGGTCTGGAATATTATAGCTCCTGGTCATTACATAAGAAAAGGAATGTCACAGTGTGTCAACAGATATACATGTAGAAACATGAACGTCATGTATTTCCCTAAACCCTTTATTTCCTTCATTAGAAATAACAAAATAGATGTAAGGATTAAACCAATAATTCAAATAAAAATGATCACAAGTAAACAAGGATTAAGTAAAAGAGCAGGTTTGTAGGTAGTAAGTACCAAGTACCAAGGAATGGGAACATCAGGAAGAAGGAACATGAGAAACTGTAGAAATACCAGAGACTCAGAGAAGAACTGGAGAAAGCCTGGAAAGTGAAGGTGACAGTGGTGCCTGTGGTAACTTATTTTACGTATACCTAAAAAATAGGGATGTAATGATTCATTTTACCAGTGTTTCGATTCGTATCATAATTTGTGGTTAAGGATAGGATTCCAAGTCGGTATTGGTTCATTTTGAATGATCCGATTGGATCCAATTCTCTGACCTAAAATGGATCCAGGAAATCTTTAGCCAAAATTTCAACAGTGTGACTCAGAGAGAAATTCCAGCTACTGAACAGGGAAGCTTTCCAGATTCCTTGTATTTCTTGAGAGATAATCAAGTGTAAAATAAATGTGTCCAAACTAACAACTAAACAAGAATGTATGACAAACACTATGAAACATTATTTTCATAGTTTCTTAAAGTTCAGTCGACTGTTGAATCCAAAGGGAACATTCTAGAACACTGTATGGTCACATACTTTCCACACATTGGACTGGAATGATGGACTGATCATTTTTTGCTGCATCACATGTGTGTTGTTCGCTGTGTTGCACTTTGTCGTTTTACCTTATGGCAAGATAATCCTATATGGCTCAATCCAAACCGTATTTTCAAAAATCCATATGATCAATGTGCTTCATTTTGAAATCATTTTATATTGGTATAGGTTGATTTGATTCGAATAAAAACTTGCCTCGGACAGATCAATCTGGTTGGATCATAGGAATATAAATGGATTCATTGATTAACTGACTAATTGTTACACAACCACGCTATTTTCTCTACAGAAAACAGCAATATTAATTCTCAACACACAAGGTTATCAGAAATCTGGAATAAATGTTTCAGAAAACAGCTTTCATATCTTAATTACAAAATAAAAGTAGCAATATGTAAATGATGCAGAATTACCACTGTATTGGTAGCTTCTAACTGCGACTTCTTTTATCACATCATGTTAGGAAAAGAAGTTGCTAAGTAACAACAGCATTAAATCATTTCTCCACGGCACAATTGTCCAGAATTATCATAAACTACTGTCCGCAGAGCCACTTCTCACATGCTGAACTGTTGCAGCTTCAGCAGTATTTCTTGTTCCAGGCCAAAGCACCATTGAAGTGGCATGTGTGGACTGAACACACGGATGTGCACAAGGGGATTTACAGCAAAGTTCCTTTCAACAGAAAATCTTCAGAACCATTTGAGAAATACTAAGATGACTAATGATTCCACTGCTGCAACATGAATTTGGTGATCTGAAAAGGATGTTTCAGTGGGAAAAAATGTCTCTTTAAGAGAAGCCCTTTTGTTCATTTTAGCATGTGATATCTGCATGGATTAAAGAGATCACCTCCTCAGCATCTGTGTGAAGCTGTGAATCATTGAGCAAGACAGAGAAACAAAGTAAATATGTATTCCATCAGTCTATGGACATGCAGTGATCTCCCCTTTCTGGCCCCTACACTTGCCCAGTTGCCTGGTTACATGCCTCTGGAGGCATTTCAATGAGAGTGTGCCAGTTCCCTTCTCTAGCAGTCACAGCACTGGAGTCAGGCTGCTTAGCATAATGGACAAGGGCAACTTACTTTGCTTCAAAATACATAGCAAACAGCCTGTGATGATGAATGAGGCTGCAATAACACTCAAAGGGAAGGAACTCCACTGTGCTTTTGGACTAAAACAAACCAGTGAATATAGCAATTAGTGGGCCTTTGAGACTTAAATCATCTCAATTCCATAGTAGTTGAGTCAAAGAGCGAGCAAACAACATAAAGAGCTAATCTAAATGGATTTCTCTTCTTAAATTTGCAAAAAAAAAAGCATCAAAATGCACTCACATTTTTGCATGTGGCCCTCATGTGTGTCTGCTATTTTTAGATCCTAAACTGTTACTAGGGACTGTTCAATACTGTGCTACATTCAAGCCTTTGCAGTATGATGCATAGTTATGCAGAAGCTGCAAAATGGTTTGACTGAATTATACACCAAGAAAAAAAAAGCCTGTGAAGCCATTTCTCTCTTCAGATGATTAGACATGCAACAGATTGATGGGAGGACAATCTTCAGTCTCCCACCACATTCAAAGAGTTTGCTTTTTTAACCTGAAGTTTATTCTATAGGTAGGGGGTGTAACAATTTATCCATGAATCTGAGACAAGTAACTAATTGAATCAAATTGACCTTTACTGTGCCAATATAAAAGAATTTGCATAAAGAAATGAATTGAATATAATCGATCTTGTAAAATACATTTTGGATTGACACATGGTAGGTTGATTTTTTTTCTATAATAAAATACATATAAATATGACCATGTAGAAATGATCAAGCCATTCTTACAGTCCAATGTGTGGAAACACTTTGAAATTTGCAAAGAAGTAACTAATGGGGTGTGGTCTAATGTTTTATTATACCATGGTCCGGGTGAATACTCAATTCTGATTGGCTATTGGGTGTGGATTGATAATGGACTGTGATAATGTACATCTAAAAAGGTTGCGGTCACATAGGCCAAATGTTCTGTATCACTGAGCTGGCTTCTTTGAAACAAACTTTTGCTTCATCATCTGGACAACAACAGGTAGTAAGAAGTTACCAGCTTAGTGGCCCTTAGGAGAGTGTCTGCCTCGAGACTGGAAGGTTGTCAGTTCAAATCCAGGCTGAGTCTTACTAAGGACTCTAAAGATGGTACCCAGTGCCTCTCTGCTTGAAACTCAGCATTAAGGGGTTAGTTTTGGGGGGGTTAAACCACCACATGGTTCCTGAACATTCCTGTGTCTGCAGTTCATCCCCCAGGTCAGGGGTCGGCAACCCAAAATGTTGAAAGAGCCAAATTGGACGAAAAAAAAAAAAAACAAACATGTCTGGAGCCGCAAAATATTAAAAGCCCTATTTGAGCCTCATAATGAAGGCAACACATGCAATATGTGTCTATATTAGCCTACTATCAAAATGACTTAGCTGCGATTAAATTAACGATTAAATGTTTATTTGCCCTGCAGTGCATTCTGGGAGAACGACGCGTCACGTGACTGCTCTGTTGAAGTTTAACTTCATTACAATATCAATGAATTATGTTTCATTGCTTTGATAAAATTAAAGAAATGTAATAAAGAAATCTGATTTTTATGTCATTTTTATTTTGAGGATTCGAACACAAAACAATCAAATGGACGTGCGCGCTCCATGACAGTCTGCTGTGCTCCAATGACAGAACAGCTTCCAGCATCTGCGGCGCCTGCAGACTTTCATTCAGCTGTTCAGGTGTCTCCTCACAGTCACATCCACCAGAAAGTGCAGCTTTTCCAGCCACTCAGCATCTTCCAGTTGTAGTTCAGGTCTTTGCTTTTCAGGAATGTTTCCACGTGTTCTAAACAGACGACAAAGTGACGCTAAACGTCACTCCTGGACAGCCATCAGACTGTGTAGCAGGAGATCAGAATATTCGCTTTCAACTTCATTAAGCTGTAATTGTTTCCACTACAGATCAGTTTCAGTGCATGACGTGAAGATTGAAAACTTGGTTATTTATTCAAAAGTTTTATTTCAATGAAACTTTGTCATCATGTGTTGTATTTGTCGTCACCCCATTGGTTGAACGGTACCAGCTGACAGGTGACAGCCAGGTGATAGCCAGGTGACAGCCAGGTGACAGCCAGGTGACAGCCAGGTGACACACCTTTTATTTGTAAGGAGATGCGGGAGCGCGGGGGGGGGGGATGCACAGCTGACAGAGATGCAGAAGCACAGAGGAGTAAGCGATCTCTCATACGGATTACCTCCAACTCGGATTATTTGCCTACTGAATATATTTTCCCAAAGAGCTCGGATCGTCCGGTACGAGGATCTGTGCCAGCTTCTTTGATGGGTGGAATGCGTTCCCGCGAGGGAGGGGGAGCGGCCTCCCCCCCCACACGTGAGACTGTCCAACACTCATTTATCCTCTAGAACATCTTTTTTTTTGCTAGCAAAACTGCAGGACTTGGGTTTGAACTGTAGGTTTTTGTGTACATTGTGTATTTGGGGAAATTGGGTTTTTGATGTTTGAGTGTTGGGTGAATGTTTAATGTACACAATACACGGCTGCACAAACAAACTGTTGTGAGTTTTTTTCTTCGTAATATTAGAGAGCAGATTGTCTTGATATTTAATGCCCCAGCCATAGAACGGCGTTGTGACGCTCCCCTCGCTGTGTGGAGGGTGAATTGTTACAAAATAATGCACCGAACTGACGGTGGTTCGATTCACATGAGCCACCTGCCTACCGGTCCGCCGCCCTGCTGGTAGCAACGGGTGTCGCAGACTGTGACGCAAATCTTCCATGACAGAAATGTTGACATTTCATATTTATTCTACACATTCTTACAGCATTGGAAAACGTTACTAATGTTTGTGTCTTGTTTCTCCTCCTACATAAACCATATTAAAACAAAAAATATATTTCTCTCCCCCATCTTTTTACATTTTCAAACATTTTTGAAAATGCTCCAGGGAGCCACTAGGGCAGCGCTAAAGAGCCGCATGCGGCTCCTGAGCCGCGGGTTGCCGACCCCCGCCCCAGGGGATTCACACACCTAGGTGACAGCTAACCGGACTCCTCTCTGAACTGATGCTTTATTTAACCTATTGCGACAATCAGCATATATATCGCATTCCTTTGCCGTCGCTGTGGAGGTTGGTGCCGGCTCAACGGTTACCTTCAAAATAAAAAATAACAAGAATAAAGTACTGAAATTGATTGAATGTTTATTTCTTTTGTAAGTCATCAAGGAATAAGTGGGAGAATGGCCTTCGAAGTGTCCATTATCAGAAATGAATGGACTTCATGACGGTCCAGGCTTACGTGTCGTCCCTTAATTTCTGATAATGGACACCTTGTCGGCCACTATGCCTTACATTATGTTCCCTTTAGATTATTTTGATGTGGAAAAACAACAGTGGGCTGAACATTATAAAACTAAAACATGAATGGATTCTCCATTAATTCTTGTTTATTCGTTTGTTTGTACATATCTCATTTACCCTTGATTATCTAGCAAGAAATACAAGGAATCTGGAAAAATTCATCTGCAGTGTTCAGTACCAGGCATTTCTCTCTGAGTCAAACTGGTTGAGGTTTTGGCTAAAGATGTCCTGGATTGATCTAATGTCAGTGAATCAGATAAAATTGGATTGTTCAAAATGAACCAATATTCACTATTTTTGTACAACAACAAACTATGATACCAATCGAAACGTTGGTAATATGAATTACCACACCCATATTTTTTTAGGTATACTTGAGTAAAAGCAAAACAAGTCTACTATAGATCATGTAAATGTAGTGTAGGTAGTATACTAACTGAATACTCTTTCAGACTAAACTGGAAAATTTTAAGTTTACAATACATAGATAGAATATAAAAAGTAAACTTGAAGTATTCTGCCTAATTTTTACAATAGACTAAGTACCAATATACTTGTAGTACACTTTAATAGAGTACTTTTTGCTAAGGGTATGCAAGAAACTACTCATAAACAAAGTCAAAAATTTCAAAGGAATATCTCAGTCAACAGTTATAAACATTGTGTAAGACCAGGTCAACAAAAACTCCCTCAGTGACTACGTTGCTAAAAGGCCCTGGCTAGCTTCTTTATTTAGTCACGTTCAAACACAGAATGTTTAAGTGAGACATTTATCATTCAGTGTGATGAAATGAGGGAGAAGTAATCACTTGTCCTCCTTAGTTTTGTTATGGCGTGACAAGTCATAGGGCCCTAACCCAGAATGACACATTGACATCATTTCAGTCAGATTAACGCTGTGTTCCATGAGCACTTGTCTACTAAATGTAGCAAAGGCAGCGGGATGCCTTTCTTTTTGTCTGACTTCACTTTTTCTCCTTTGTTGCACCGAAGGAACTTCTGAAATAAAGGCAGCCATCAGTGTTCCTCAAATCAAAGCATGAACAGGAAACTCATGGTGGGTAGAACTTCACGCCATTTTCTCTTCACATATTAGAGACCTTCACCGGGATCATGCATCTGTAAATTAGGAAACTGAATCTCGAGGAGATTACAAAAAGACTAGGTGGAGGAAAAAAGGTATTGTTTCAGGGGTGCAGGGCAATACTGACATTTCAAACCACATCTGCCAAAGCAGTCTTACTTCATGATGAAACTCAGCAGAGAGGTACAGTATGTGTGCACACAGATCTGCAGAGTACATGATGGTACAGTGAGACATCATTCTACCTTTTGAGTAGTTTCACTGTATTAGGCAAGACATAAATAGAATCTAATACGAAAAACATTAGAGGCACATTCCCCATAACCACTCTTTCCCCAAATCATCATATAAAGCATTTCCTTTTTCATATAATGTATGTTTTTTGGTTTTGTTTTGATAAAATAATTTGTGCTGAGCTCAATCTCCCATCTAGGTCCAGACTCTATGGCTGGATAGTTATGATGTTGCCGTTTTTTTGGTATGCTAATGTTAGCTTGAACTTGTGAACTTGTGCTATATGATAGCGGGAGAGCATGTAAACAAAGGGATGCTGGGAAATTAGCAGAGCTAACTTCTGCGCCAACAGTCTCACCCACAACCCAAATGAGAATTTCTAAGTCTGCGCTGCAGAAATAGAAATATTCATCAAATTCATCAGATGTCCTAGGAAAGTGAACTTTTCAGGTAAAACCATTCAAACTCTTTTCTGGGGGACCCAGATGTTCCTAGGCCAGCAGAGAGATGTAGGCTGTGTCAGAATTCCCACCCTAATCCCTACTACTAAAACCTTATATAGTGCGGGACTATATAGTTCTCTGGATTTTAAAAGCTATTCGGACACCCATGCTCACTACTTTTCTCTTTCAGGTGTTGTTCATGTGGCGCTTGACAAGAAAATAAAGTGGCTCATTACCGTCACCAACTACTTCTAAATAACGCGGATTATGACACCTCTTTGCCAAAGTAAAAACATAATAAATATGAACATTTTACAAAGACTATTTATGAGGCAACAGGCGACAGAAACACTGGCTAATATTCACCTATAAGGCCATTCTCGGCAAACTACCTCAATATCTGTACCGTCTTCTTTCTCCTGTTAACAACATATATAACTCTCGTTCCTCACTCAAATTGCTTCTTTATGTCCCTAGATTCCTCAGTGATTTAGGAAAAACAGCCTTTTCCATTGCTGCTCCGCTTTCCTGGAATAATATTCAAAACTCTCTGCATTTAAGTGAATTCAAGTGAAGTCAATTCCCTTGAATTGTTTTAAAGCAAAACTTTCTGAGCTTTTAAAAGAAACATGCACATGTCACCCTTGACCTATCTGTACCACTTTTAATTAACCTATTAGTCATTGTCCTACTGTTCATTTCAATTTTAATTGCATTTTATTGTATTTTGTAATGTATTTTTATATTTCCGTTGTTTTAACTGTATTTTATTTTGTATTGATGCCCTTTGGCCCAGGTCTTCCTTGAAAAAGAGATGTAGTCTCAATGGAACTTCCTGGTAAAATAAAATAAAATGAAAAAATGAAATCAATTTGCTGTGTTCTGATCATGGAAAATGTGGCTGATTTATAAATAATAAAATTACAAACACATTGGTGTAGATTTAATTAGGGTTGGGCGATGTCCCTTAAATTGGCAGTTGACGATGTTTGCAGTAAACCATCGGGATGGACGATGATACCGTTGGGGGAGGGGGGTCGTTATTATAGAATTATTATTAGTTATTTTACTTTATTACTTTATTTATTTTATTTCCCAAAGTATAAACTGAGGGAAGTGACTTACAAAAAAAAAAAAAAAAATAGAAAAGTAGTAGTCCGCTCCTGCACGTGATTAGTCCAGTGGACCGGTGGAGCGGGCGACCGTGTCTCTGACTGAGCAGACGCACTTACAGTTTTGTGTTTGAGGGGATGGGAGAATGTTTTGTTACGTGTGGGAGACTTAGGACTGTGACCCGTCCCGCCGCTCTACGTGAACGAGCTACCGAATTTAGGAGAACCGGGTGTCCCGGTAAAAGTGTGTGTCGGGGCAGAGCGCAGAGCGCCAGCACACACAGCGGCTTTGAGGCGGTGTGTGAGCTTCAAAGCAGAATGTCGCTCAGTCCTTAGAAACCGTTCCAACATTCACGTGGATTTGTGTTTCCAGTCGTGTCCCGACTAAATAAAGGCTGATGTTGTTCCTACATATTTACGTGCAGTCAGGATGCAGATTGCAGCCTTTCCCGCATGGATTTCTGTTAATCAAAGCTAATGTTGTTAGCGTGTTAGCATACTGCTAATACAGACTTCTTTCCGGCTCCATTCTTCAACAGAAAAAGCACCGACCACACGGATTAAAATGAAAATGATGAGCGAACAGGCGCTTCATAATAACCATAACATAAAAGCACGTTTAGGAGATCATCTATATATTACCGAGCTGACATATCTATCTATGTAGCCGCTCGGCGGAACTAATTTTCTCTTCCGGTTTTGAAAACACTACTGCGCATGTGCGAATGATTTATTCCGACCTTAAGTGTCACCCATGGGAACGTTTTTTATAATCTGAAAAAGTTTTTCTGGGCCCATGTACACGGTTGAATTCTAATCCGACCATTGATCCGATCAAGATATTTTGCTCATGTAACCGCGGCTTATGGGGTCGACTCGCAGCGTGGCGGGGGCGTGGCATCACGATGGCGTCTCTCCATCGGGATGTCAGTCACCCATCACAATAGACGATGGTATCGTCCATTGGCACAACCCTAGATTTAATGTATTTGTTCAGAAATAAACCGCCAAGTTACTAATCCATGGCAATGTGTATTTTTTATTTTCGTGCCGCTGAACCATTAACAGGCTCGTGCGAGGAGGCATTTTTTTCTGTAGTTTTCTCTTCTACCTTACTGAAAGTGGCTTTGAATATGAATCTGTCCGTGTTCCTGTTGACAATAACTCAACCGTTTTTCATGAGATCAAACCAAAAACGAGCAGATGTGCATCACGACGACTCTTCAAATCTGGTCAAGATTTTCGTCCTAGTCCCAGTCGATCAGACCCATAGTAGTGGTGATAAGAGACGTTTGTTTGTTTGTTTGTTTTAATTGCCACCTTCTCAAATCATGTCATTTTCAGATATGGGGGGGGGGGGGCATTTTATAAATTACCTGTGATCAACTAAGTGACATCCTGAAGTAGGATTAAAGCTTTTTTTTAATGAACATTTCCACAATTTTTCCTCTTGTTTAATTTCTCAAAGTTCATACCTTCATCGAAAAATAAGCCCAGACCATAGAATGAATACAAAGACCTGCTCACATTCAAAGACTTGTGCAACTCTACCAAGCTGCATATAAAGAGACAGGGCATCAAGCAAATCGATTGACAGCTGATCAGGACGCAGAACACGCTCTGAAGAGAGAAAAAAGACCTGCAGAACTGCACTGAAAAAGTCCACAAACTGCGAGACCGCAAAAGGTGAACCGCCAAATAGCGAGGAACATTGTAACTGACTCTAAAACGGTCAAATGACCACTTCGTACCATTTAGACATCCTTAGCTCATACCCTGAATAAACACGTAGGTAAATCAACGTGAAAAAAAATCAATTTTATTAAAGGGCTGAGCAGTCAGCAGCTCAACATTTTTGGAGGCCATGTGTCAGAATAAAGAGTTCACTGCCCCAAAGAGATGTGAGCCCCGTTAGCAAATCAGCTTCCAATGTCATCCTAAAAGCTTTTCCTGAAATTGAGCAGAGAGATGGAGCTATGATGGCCACCTCCAACTCAAAGTGCTGCCAGAGTAGAGAGAAAGGAAGGGAGATTCAAGACTAACAAGTACATTTTCCGCCACACCTTTAACTGCTAAATACTCATCATACTTTTCATTCCAGATACATGCTTACAAGTTCTTGGAATGTAGATGTTATATGTAGTTTTAGCAAAAAAGAAACGGCATATGCTAGGTTTTGTTTAAAAAAAAAAAAACTTGCTTTCTCTTGAAAGGTTTCTTTATTTGACAGCTGTGACACTGAGAAACCCAACCATTCTCTAGTGCTTAGCGGGTTTTCAAAGCACATGGGGGACTTCTCCGTCAATATCCTCGCAAAGCTCCTGTGTGCTTGTTAAACTAGTAACAAAACTTACCGTTAGTATAACAGTTAGCATATGCTATCATTTTCCCATGTGGACGAGTCCTGAAAAACATGTTTCAGTTTGGGTTCAGTTTACAAGAAAAGTGCAGATCCACTTCACCGAATAGACGGTCAACATGTCCCAGGACACAGGAATTAGTCAGACCCTTTGTCTTGTCGTAGCAGAATGGCTTCCTTAAGCAGAAACAACCAGTTTATGAGCAAAGAGCACAAAAATAATCAAACCTCCATGGCAACCAAACAAGCATTACTTCTAAGTATTTCAAACCTATTGGTCATAAAATTCTGGTTTATTAATGAAACTTAAAGATCCACTCAGGTGAAAAGAGAGTTTTTAACATGTTCCTCTGGCATTTTTTTGTTAGTGGAGGACTTGCTTTCAAAATAAAATGCAGTATGTCTTTGTTCAATTAGTTGGAATCAGGAGCAGCTGAAAAAAATGAGATGGGAAGGAAGGGTGGGGTTTCTCCTCACCAACAGCCCCGCCCACAACTGTAAGGTGAATTTTGATGACCTCCTGCCACTCTGCAGAAACTATGTCCTTGAAAACACTTTAGCTTTTTAATTGTGGCTAAAACAGCATCATCATAATTCAAAGACCACTGGGAGCACCTTTGAAAAATGATTAAAAGATGATCAGAGTGGGACATCAAGTCAAACTCTGGGACCTCTCACATTCCAACATGCAGATCTATTGGCTGTAGCTCACTTAACATATTCTGACTAAGCCCGGAAACAAAAAACCGTCAACATATTAGAAACAGTCCAGGAAATCTTGTGAATTTTGTGCAACTAGAGTGTGATTCTGAAATGAAGCACAATACGTGGGAGATTTTAAACCAGAGATACACTTGAAGATGACAAACGAAATATTGTTCCAAGGACAGGTAAACAAAAACTTAAGACATCTTGCAATTGAAAAAATGTGTTTACAGCGGCACATTCATACGTAATGTGAGATGATTTAGTTCTACTGAGTAATTGTTCTGAATATGCCCCATAATTAAAGCAATGACATGCCCACAAGAACATTTTTTCTTATATTTAATCCACAAAAAGGGCTGTCGTTATGCGGCTTTGTATTTTAAATAATTTAAAATAAATACATTTAAGTTATCCTAAAGCTGCTGTGATGTTAGATTACTGTTAAAGATAAATACATTTTCCTCTTTAAAATGCTGAATTATTTATTGAAATTTCCTAAGGTCTCATTTTATTTCAGTGAAATCTTAAATTTAAAGTAAAAAAAAAAAGAAATTGCAGCCTTTTCTAAAGGAAGTTTTCGTTTTTAAAATGATGTGTTGATTAGTTTACAATTGCTGTGAGCTCTGAATGCATTTAACATAAAACGTTCCCCATGCTGGACCTGTACTTTAAAGCACAAGTGTCAGGTAGGATGCTTTTAGGCTGGACTAACACTAAAAGGACAGGTCAACCCGGCACAACCTGACTGTCTGCTTCAGTACTGCGTTCCTGGCGTTTTCCTCTCTGGGTGGTTCATAAAGTCATATATTTACCCTGAGACAGTAAAATCCTTTCATGGTCCATAATTCATATGGACAGCGTGCATTTTTTATGGACTTTCTGAACTGTTGGCTGTGACCTTTTTCAAGACATTTCATCTGTATTTATCCTGGAGCAAAGGAGACATTTCCAGAAATCTTAGTGTTTCTACATGACTGCATGATTTAGCTTCTTTTCCTGAGCAGAAAGCCTTCCTAAGGAGACCATGCTGGGTGGAAAACAGACCCAGTAATCTGGTGTGTTGCTGTTTCTCCCCACAGATCTGCAAACGTGAAGAAGCTGTGCTGCTTGCATGGCCACACATTAGGGCTCTGCATGCTGGAGCACTCATCTGCAGTAAGACTGCTTCTGCCAAGTTACTGTCTGTCTGTGTGTCTGTCTGTGTGCAGCAAAAGTCAGAAGCAGAACACGCAGCAGAAACATACATGAAAAACAATCACTAAAATCCCACCATCAACAACTCCGCCCTTTACTGCTATCTGGATGACAAACTTATGCAATGGTGTCTCCACGCGCAGGCCTGCGTCTCACCAACCTTTCACTTGGGTCTCATACTCGGCGATGATCTCTTTGTCCTTCTTGACTTTGGCCTGAGATGACATTTTGGAGAGAGCAGACTGTGCAATCCTCAGCCAGCCGGGATCGGCGCCTCAGCTGCCGCAAAGCTGCGCCGCGAGTCCGCAGCGCCGTCCGGCGATCACAGGCGACGCATCGGAGCAACTTCAGCAACCCTCTTTCCGGCTCGGCTGCGGTCCAAAGGCGCGTCGATCATGCGTCCTCGACCACTCCTCCCCTGCTCTTCTTCTGCAGCCGTTCACGTCGGATGCGCATTTCTTGCAGTCGGAAGAAAAGGCAGCTGCAGCGCCCACACAGCCAGATCTGCCGTTTCCCCTCATCTGCCTCTTGCAGCTGAACGCCAGGCAGATCTGGCTGAATAGATGTGGAAGTCAATGGCATACTTGACCCCCTCCCACAGTGCCCCCTACACACTTTACATGTGGGATTAAAGATTCTTCAGTGTGAACTTGAAGGGAAGTCGTTGTGAACAGCAGCAGAGGGGGTTGTGTTCACTAGTTTGCATTCAGAACTGGTGATGCATTTGGAACATGTTGGTGTTTTCTGTGTGAAAATGAGGCTCTCTTTGACTTCGGGCTAAAAAAATCCACGCAGCAGAGCTATGAAAACTTGTATAACGGCTGTTTGTGCCAAATACAGATCATTTTGAATGCAATATTTGCCCCAAAATGTTGACATTCACAAGAAAAACATGGAGGAGGTTTCATAACTGGCTCTTATTACAGTTCAGGTCTTTCCCACTCATCTTGTAAATGTTGGCTTCCTCCCCCCAAAATAGCACGAGACAATTCTGATTCTGTATCGGGTACTCAAATGTTTGCAGTGAAAGCCACTGGAGGTCACCCTTGTTGCAGACATGGAGCTGGATGCATCCTGCAAGCTTTGAGTTTGTTAAGGAGAAGGCAAATACATGTATGACATGGCTGTCGTTTGTTATTTAAGGTCAAAAAGTCTTCCACCAACATATTGGATGGCCACTATGGAACTGATTCTGTAGCGTAATTAAAAGTAAAAGTCAAAACCAGAAATGCTTTTTCATTTTCAAAATGTAACTGTATTTTTTGACTCAAATTAAAATGAAAAATCAATACTTCAAAATGCTTTTCCATTTTGGTCTTTAACGCCGCTTATTCTGTCACTTAATTAAAATGATAAAGAAAATGGTATTTGACATTTCATTTTCAAAAAGTTCTCTAAATGTGTAGCAAAAATCATTTAGAAATGTCTAATTTGACAATTAAAATGGATTGACAGAAATGCTTTTTCATTTTCAAAATGTAACTGCATCAAATGACTCAAAATTCAAATGCTTTTTCATGTCATACTTAAAAACCGCTTATTCTGTGTCATAATTAAAAGGTAAATGCAAAGAGGGGATTGCATTTGCATTTTCACATCCACCCTGTGAACACTGTTGCATTATTCAATTCGAATTTGCATTTCCAGAGGGCAGGCGGGACGATGACTTTATTGCTATCTCCGTCTGCTAACAGACACATGCTAGGAGCAGTGTAGCTTTGTGTTAGCGGCAGAGCAGAGGGCTTTGTGATGGTTGTGTTCTCCTGATGATTGTACACAGCTTCTCAGGACTACGTAGCAGCATGTCCGCCTCGCGGTCCTCCTTCAGACGCACCGCGGTTCGTCGAAACTCCCCCTCCCCGGACAAATGCTTTGTATTCGGACAGGCAGCTGCCTTGACATACAATAAAAAACTGAGTTACATACTTCATGTGAAGGACCAATAGATGACTTCATAACAACTTTCATATTATCAGATTAGATTAGATTAGATTAGATTCAACTTTATTGTCACTGCACATGTAAGTACAAGGCAACGAAATGCAGTTAGCATCTAACCATACATTACCTTGCTGTTGCCTGGCTGGTAGAAATTATGGTTTCAACACAAATGACTGAGACACAATCCTAGATGGAATCCGATTAAACAGACCTCCATAATAAACTTGGAATTGGATTTGGAAATAGTTTATTTCAAGCAATCAAAGGAAAAATAATAAAAACAACAAATATGTATGTCTAAACAGGGATGTATCAAACATAGGATAACTAGTCATAAGTATTGATATGCATAGGTCCACATACACTGGTAAATAATTCGATTATAAATACACTTAGTAGCTCTTTTGCATATAGTTCATGACACAATCAAACTATTAAATATTAAGATTGTTAAAAGGCGTTCAATAGATAGCTGAATCTGATCATAACTGGGTTTACCTAAAAAAGACATGATTAAATTCACAATAATGAGAATACTGTTAGTGAAGTCTACGTACTGAATGTATTTAAGTAAGAAAATCTGTTCTAAAGCTTAAACATATTAAGTGAGATACATTATTGGCACAATTTATTTAAAGTCCCACTCCAATCATCTGTTGATCTATTGCAGGGGTGGCGAACAAGTTTGACACCAAGAGCCGAATTTTTTCACTGTGAGAGTCAAAGAGCCACAACACACACTGACCTGCCAAAACGTACACACACAAACACACAATTAAAGCCGTATTACTTTCCATAACACACTCCTCTCCCTACAACAGTGTTTATTTCAAGGAAAGTGTCCACCCTCAATACACACATCAATGCAGCTAAACCAGAGTTAACACAGAGACTACCCTGGAGGTCAGAGACCCCCTCCACACACACACTCTCTCTCTCTTTATCTCACTCTTTTGTCTACCTCTCTTTGACACGCACAACCACTCAGTGACGGGCAGTGAGGTTGATGCTGGAGAGGCACTGACTCCTCTGAAGTCAGATTTATGATGATAAAACAGAATATTTCACCATTTATCCATCAGTATTTAACTGGTAATTCTTTGTAACTCCACATTCCTCTTTCAATGACCCTCACACCAACAAATACACAAACATCTGGACAGAGCATCCTTCAGGGGGGTGTTCCAGAAAGCAGGTTCTGCTAGCTCCCACGGTAAGTTTGAGGCTAAGGAGGTTGATAACCTCAGCTTTCGGTTCCAGAAATGGAGGTATGTTTCAGGGTATGTCAAGTTGCCATAGCAACTCATGCTCTGAACATAACCTGGTGTGGAGCAGGTTTAGTTGAAGGTTAGTTTGTTTTCAGAGAGGTGCAGCAGCATGGCGTGTCCATTTGAAGATGATTTAGTGGATGAAGAAGCTCAGATAATACTTTTTCCACCATGAGAGGCTGATAAGACCATATATGGATGTTGGAAAATTAAACTTGTTTACTTTGATCTAACTTCATTATTTGCTTCAGTTAAGAGAAATCATTTTTTTGTTAAGTCACCTTAAAAATAACACGTAGTTATCAGACGATTATTTTCCTTTCATTCAAATTAATTCAATTAAGTAGGTGTAACTTTGGTGCTGCTGTTAGATCGGCACCGCAAGGGATTCTGGGATATCATTCACTTTGCCTGTCTGGACGGATTTGGGTTGAAGTGTGGCTTTTTTGACTGAAAATGTTTAGTTGTTTAGCTGTTTTACTGTGTTTTGCCGTGTTTTGCCGAGTTATTTGGTCTTACTGTGCTTACGTCTCTGCACCATGAGTGAGCGTGAAGGAGAGGATGATGAGTTTATATAGCACCCCTACACTAGCACTCTGCGAGTACGATGATGGGAAATCCTTTAATTATTTTTTGCACTCCGTGCATTTTTTACCGTCCTTTTTATTATTATAAAAATTAGCATATTCACCGGCTCAAACTTAGACATATGAGAGTTCAATATATATTTATATATATATATGTATGCTTCACAAGGAAAATGGAAACAAGAGCAGAAACACATGGGTTTACTTTGTCTGTTGATTTTCTCCAAGCAGAAATTCTTTTTTTTGGATGATGCAGCCGTGTTACTTTTTTGTTGGACGTATAATCTTCATACGCCGTCATTAAAATCTCAGACTCCGTCTCACTTCCGTCTCAAGTGTCGCGCTTTCTTTTTTTTTTTTTTCCCACACGTTTCCATGGTGACTCCAGAAATCGGCGATCTATTGAGAATGTCTTTATGTACACGACGTGCACGTGCGTTAACCCAGGGTTACCAAGTCGAGTGTAATTACGCTAACTCATATCCGATCTTCTGGAACCAACACACCCAGAGTAAGCAAGTTCAGGAGGATTTCAGCCAGAGTTCAGGCTTAAAGTCAGGCTAGTTTAAACATGCTGCCTGGAATACCCCCCTGGGTATTAAACTAGCCTGACTTTAAGCCTGAACTCTGGCTGAAATCCTCCTGAACTTGCTTACTCTGGGTGTGTTGGTTCCAGAAGATCGGATATGAGTTAGCGTAATACCCCCCAGGGGGGTATTCCAGGCAGCATGTTTAAACTAGCCTGACTTTAAGCCTGAACTCTGGCTGAAATCCGCCTGAACTTGCTTACTCTGGGTATGTTGGTTCCAGAAGACCGGATATGAGTTGGCGTAATTACACTCGACTTGGTAACCCTGGGTTAATGCACGTGCACGTCGTGTACATAAAGACATTCTCAATAGATCGCCGATTTCTGGAGTCACCATGGAAACGCGTGGGGAAAAAAAAAGAAAGCGCGACACTTGAGACAGAAGTGAGACAGAGTCTGAGATTTTAATGACGGCGTATGAAGATTATACGTCCAACAAAAAAGTAACACGGCTGCATCATCAAAAAAGAAAAGAGTTTCTGCTTGGAGAAAATCAACAGACAAAGTAAACGCACGAGTTTCTGATCTTGTTTCCATTATCCTTGTGACGTTTATATATATATATGTTGAACTCTCATATGTACAAGTTTGAGCCGGTGAATATGCTAATTTGTATAACAATAAACAGAACGGTAAAAAATGCACGGAGTGCAAAATTTAATTAAAGACTTTTCCATCATTGTACTTGCAGTGTGGTAGTGTAGGGGTGCTATAAAAACTCATCATCCTCTCCTTCACTCTCACTCATGGTGCTGAGACGTAAGCTCAGTAGGACAAAATAACTCGGCAAAACTCGGCAAAACACAGTAAAACAGCTAAACAACTAAACATATTTAGTCAAAAAGCCACACTTCAACCCAAATCCGTCCAGACAGGCAAATGGAATGATATCCCAGAATCCCTTGCGGTGCCGCTCTGACAGCAGCACCAAAGTTACACCTACTTATTGAATTAATTTGAATGAAAGGAAAATAATTGTCTGAAAACTATGTGCTATTTTTAAGGTGACTTAACAAAAAAAAATTTTCTCTTAACCGAAGCAAATAATTAAGTTAGATCAAAGTAAACAAGTTTAATTTTCCAACATCCATATATGGTCTTATCAGCCTCTCACGGTGGAAAAAGTATTATCTGAGCTTCTTCATCCACTAAATCATCTTCAAATGGACACGCCATGCTGCTTCACCCCTCTCAAAACAAACTAAGCTCCAACTAAACCTGCTCCGGACCAGGTTATGTTCAGAGCATGAGTTGCTATGGCAACTTGACCTACCCTGAAACATACCTCTGTTTCTGGAACCGAAAGCTGAGGTTATCAACTTCCTTAGCCTCAAACTTATCGTGGGAGCTAGCATAACCTGCTTTCTGGAATACCCCCCTGGTGTCTGAGTGATTCATATTCACAATAAACACATTCAATACATTACATTTCAGTTGTGTGCAACTTAAATTAATTTTGACCTTCGTTAGAACATCTTGCTTTTATATGTTTTTTTAAATTAAAATTGAATGACTGACATCTGCATCAAAGGCAATTAATCTATTTAATATTAATACATTGCAATGAGTCAGTTCATACTTAGGAGTAGTAATCCAACAAGTGCTGAGTTTAGCTGGCTGCATTATTCACCCCCCCTCCCTGCTCATTTTTGGGAACCTGGTAACTTCATTTCACACTAATTCAGCCAAACAGCATGCAGGTTAATTCTGCTAACAGCTACCTGGCTCATGGTTTTACACTGAAAATTCCCCACTTCCCATGACTCTTAGGGGCTGAAGGCGGGGCTAACCCCCAGGCCAGTCGTAGCCTCTCTGATCAGCTCCTTTCCGTGAGTGTGGGTCAGAACGGACCGATGTCTGTTCTCCACATTATAACAGGCCTTCTTTCACAGAGATTTCTGCTCATTTATCTCCGGTTCTCTCTCTGCCTCATCAGTGACCAGCGGGGATCTCATCAGTCAGTCTCTGCATTAAAGGATCCATGAGAAAAGTGATCTGCGGTCGTTTCCGTCCAGTTGATCAAACAGCGTCACTTTCTGCACTTCATTCATTCTGATTGCAGCTTCTGCTGTGAGCTCCACAAAGAAGGAACGTGGGATGATTGTTGTTTTGAATGTGGACTTAGAAAAGCTTCAACTTGTTCATAAAGGAGACAATTTGTGTCAGATGATCAGGAAGAGTTTTTCATTTTCTCCGGGATACGTTTAGTTCTTTTCTGCCATGACCAATGTTACTGCTTCCAGAAGCTCAGAATGAGAAACATCGTGACTTTCCATTCTGTTCAGTAAAAAGGAAGAATCTTCCCGTTCTTCCAGAAACGTCCTGTGTTTATCTTATACTCTGAATTTCTCCATTTTGACCATGAGGGTAACAGTCTGCACGCACATCAAATCTACATCTATGTGTTCTGAGAGTGGGCGTAACCCGCGCAGATGATTGGCGGTCACGTATGTGTCGGGAGCAGCATCAAACACACACACACACACACTGCCAAATCACTTTTATTATTATTTATTATTTATTTTCAATACCCTCTGATGGTTTGAGTGTGGTTTAAGAGGGAAAAAATTATGAAATGAGGCAAAGTATATAGAAAATATGATGAGACGCAAAGAGCCGCACGCTCATTGGCCAAGAGCCGCATGCGGCTCGCGAGCCGCGTGTTCGCCACCCCTGATATTGTAAGTGTTTTCAGATCTGAATTATGCTGTTTTTAGACAAGCCCAAATTAGTCCTTTTTCAAACTGCATTTTTTGTCTGCTCCTGATTCACAATGATTTGAATAGAAAACTACTCAGAAATGCAACTTTTGGACCAAACCTCTTATATGTGTCCTCCTTCTTTTATAAGCAATCACACATTTTCTGTCATAAAATACTTTTACACACATTATTAGAGGTGAATAAAACGATTGGTTTTATTCACTTCAGAATATCAACACTGTCTTTGTGGATCTGAAAACACATTTTTATTGAGTTTTTTTTTTGTTTCAAAGACACAGGAAGTATTTCTAAAGCATCTGGAACTTTTGAAACAGATATTCTTTAAAGTGGCCGTGGATCAGGAGTAGGACAGCAATGTGGTGGATCTGTGCTTCACTGCTCAGGGTAATCAAATAAACCTCCATTGCTTTCCTTTGTCAGGCCTTGGAGACAACAATGAAAAAAATGTTTTAACAGCTGACTAATTGTTTTTTGTTGAAAAACAAGTTAGTCATCCTCATTTCCTGAAACTGCAGGTTCAAGGCAGTTTCTACCTTATGAAGAAAAACTTGATTGTCACACTCGTTAGCTTCTGATTTAATAACTAGGGAAAATCCAGACCTCCACCAAAGAACTCTTTCACTGCTCTACACAATAATCCCTATCAGAGTTTTATTATATTTTATTTCAACAATTATACACTATTCGGTGGGAAAAGTGGGTAAATCTAGGGCAACATTTTTGCACATTATTGAGGCTTTAGTTCAGCATTTTAACAAAAATATTTAATCCTTGTGTGGTTTTACTATTTTGGTGATTCAGCCAATGTTCGTGGGTCTGGTGAACCCACTAGAGTTTGTAAAACAAAAACCCCAAACACCTTTAAATCAGAGCATTCAACAGATTTTTACTTTATACAAACTACAAGTTATATGTACAGTCAACATGGGTAATTGTGGCCCTTTACCTTTTTTGTAAGCTAATGTGCATCTCCTTTTTTTAAATAAAACCTAAAAAAAGAAGAAAATTTGTAATCCATAAAGTTGTGTTCCAGCTTAACTAAAAATAATGTCAATAAACATAGACCCACTGTAGCAAAAACTGGAAAAATGGAGGATTAGAAATCTCCCTTTGTGTGGGGAAAAGTTAATACTATTAAGATGCTTGCTGCTCCAAAAATAAATTATATATTGGTTATGATACCAGTAGTTACTAGTCATGTCTATTGGAAACAACATAAAGGGCTAGTTAAAAATGTTCTGTGGAACGGTAAGCCAAGAATTGGATTAAGGAAGTGGAGCACTCTGAAGGATGCTGGAGGACTGGCACTTCCATATTTGCAATTATACAATGCAGCGCTTGAAATGAATAAACTAAGTCATTCGACAGTTTGGAATAACCCAGCAGTGCTTGTGGCAAAATCACTCTTTCTGTGGCGCAACTTGCTTGAGAAAGGAGTATGGAAAATATGGAATCTATACAAAGACAGCACTTTTATGTCGTTTATTGAACTGGAAGAGACTATCAATATGATAGATAGAGGGGATTTGGGGAAATACCTACAACCCAGTAGTAGTCTGAAATCTTCCTGTGGTCTAAAATCTGTATAAAAACAGAATATGATTCAAGAGTGGCTGAAGTCAACAGGCAATCTACACCATCAGTGTTTCATTAAAAAAAAAAGACAATTACAAACAAACTTTTTGACAGCTTGAGATTGGTTTGGCAAAGAGATCTAGACACAGTCATTCCTGAAGAAGTATGGCATAACATAGTCTCAAACATTGGTCAGGCTACTAGAGATGCCTGAAGTAAACGTTTCCATTATGAAATCGTGTCCCTTGATGTTTCCTTTTTGGATGGAAGTGAATTCTAATATGGAAAATAGTGATTGGACTACCTATTCTTTAATTACCTCCACTATGCTTGTTGGGAGACCATTCTGCAACAAACCCCCTGGATTCCCAAAAGAGTTGTTTGGATTTGTGGAGGTTAAATTTATGGCGACTGCAAGACTTATTCTAAGGAATTGGAAAAGTCTCCACAAGTCTCAACATATGGTCATGATTAAACTCATGACCAAGACTGCTTCATTTGGAAGCCTAATGCAAATATAAATCATGTTAAGGCCATATAAGGAGTTGTTTTATGTCACTGATAGAAGAAAATGCATTCACAGAGCAACTTTGAGCCGGTCGTGCCTCAATAAATTGTTTTAGATGAAAGGGTGGAGCATAACTAGGTGCATGACCACCCTCTGCTGGTTCTCCCCTCACACAGAACAACAACCGAACCATTTATATTTTCTTTTTTTTATTATTTGATTTGATTGATTGATTTCAATCATTGAAGTCAAAGCAATAAAGAATTTACACAGATTTATATAACTCATTACCCCTTGTGCTATCCTATGACCCCACCCTTACATTGACCTGTTCGGTGGATAAAGGTGGAGAGGATTTCATGTAATCCATGGAAACCAGTGAAGATCACAAATCATTGAAGAACAAAGGTTCAGAGCTCTGTCTAGTGGGTCCAGATGACCCAACTCCCAATGTTGGAAGGATAGAACAAAGGATAAAAAAGTGATGAAATGCATAGATTAAAAAAAAAAACAGAAAACAAAACAAATAAAAAGACACTTAAATCACATTTGCTTAATTAAATATAGTGATCATAACCTAAAGTCAAGTAGAGCTTAATTTATTGCAAGAGACTGTATTTAAAAAAGTACCTTCATACTTATAGATGCTTGTTATCATAAACATTTGAATCTTGCAGCAAAGTAATTATTTTGTAAACATGATAAAGTTTTCATAGTAAGTCATATTTTCCATCCACCCAAACAAAACGTCTGATTGCTGCATTTTTTGTTGATGCCTCAGATTGTATATGAGAGGAGAACTGATGGAAAACTGATGTCACCTCGTTTTATCTCATCCTATTCAGAGTGAAAACAACAATTTCCCAACAGGAAACTGGCTGTTGCCATAGGAACCTTGAGATTACAACTTTGTACTTGACTAAGAATGTGTTTACTGACGTCATCTCTGACAAAATGAAGGGCAATTTGTTTCTCTTGAATGACGTCACACCTGTAAAACTTTAGGTATGTGATCACAAAGTACTTCTTAAAGAAGCACAGCCGCTGTTTGACAATGTTCTGGAAGCTGACATTTTTGAGTGAATCAACATTTGAATCGTGCTCAGTGTTCTTTGTCATTTTACTTCAGCTTTTTTATCTAAAAAAAAGGGACATTGCGGTTTAGGAACCGTCTTACACCAGTGCAAAACATTGCGCAACAATTTGTGTCACAAGCCACGCCTTTGCATGGACTTCCCCCCCCCCCCCCCCGCCCCGCCTCCAGACAAGTGGTAGTTACAGTTAAAGCATCACCTAAGTCTGATTCCAGCAGTGATCCACGAAATCTTCTCCTGTGCAACTCAAGAGCTTTCACTGCAATGTTGCTGACAATTTTATTGCTTCTTAATGGATTACTTATTTTATATGTTCTTTGCTTCAACCGAAAAAGGTAAAGCTGCCCTTGACTTTTCTACATACTGAACTCTTTGCAAAATTATATTTAACATTTTCCTTGAAAATAAACCTCAGTAAACCTGTGTAACTCCAATCTATTTAACTTCTAGGACAGTAAACCTCAGCACCAAACTGTGTTAATTCTTCTCACTTTTAAAGGAAATAAAAATATAAATTTAAAGTGCCTTTATGACCTGGATTTCTACAGGATTTAGATAAATGGACTTTTTGTGAACTCTAAACCTGTCAAGTAAGTTTTTGTGAATATTATAAAGAGAAATATGCAAATTTTCAGCAGTTTCCTCATTCCCAATAGACAGCAAAAAGAGCCTCCTCTGGATAAAGGGTTCCTGCCATGGCTGGGACACGCTCTCGAGTTTGGAAAAAATACTGCAAGGTTTTTGACTCGCATGAAAGAAAAACACGGAGACATTTTTACCGTAAGTACCTTGAATAAGATGAACAAGGTTTCATTCATAAGTTGTGGATACTGACTTTTGGAAAATGGGAAAGTTCTGTTTGAAAACCTACTGACATGAATTTGCAGGTTCGTGTTGCTGGAAACTATGTGACCGTTCTGTTGGACCCAAACGCCTTTGATGGTGTGCTGCATGATACAGTTTCTCTGGATGTCAGCCGCATCCGAGGCCAGAGCATTCAGAAGATCTTTGGTCTACAGATGCCAAATAACATGCACACATCTGAGAGGAAATGGATGGAAGAGTATGTGAGCTCAACAGTCCAAGATGGACAGTTTTAATTGTGAAATACAAACTTCTGTTTCACCATCGGTTTGCTCTCTTCAGGCAGTTTAAAGGTGTCAACCTCATGGAGCTCAACAGCTCCATGTACATTCATCTCCGACACTTGCTGCTGAACGATGGCAAAACCTGCAGTGCTTCAGAGTGGAAACAGGAGGGCCTCTTCAGCCTCTGTTACAGCCTTCTCTTCAGGTAATACAAATGCTTTCCATGCCACAGCGGCACAGCTATGAATGTCAGTTGACAGATCTGGATGGCAGACAGGAAGTTTCTTTTGTTTTTACTTCTCTGTTTATAGAGCTGGGTACCTGACATTGTTTGAAGGAAGTAATAATGCTGCTGCGGTCTATAAGGAGTTCCGCAACTTTGACAATCTTCTCACCCAACTGGCTCGTGGTTCACTCAAGCGTGGTAAGCTGCACTGACAGGAGTCAAAGTTATCACTGCAGTCCTTTGATAAATGACATGAAATGCTCAAATGTTTGTGTTGTTCCTTTTCAGTCTACTAATTATGCAGCTCTCTTGCTAGCCCAAAGGCTTCTTCTTCATTATTTTATGCCACAATAAAAATGACAAATAGTTTCCCTGAGCCTCGCTGTTCTATGAATTACTATTGTTCATCACACTAACTAACACATACCTCTTAATGCAAAAAATACCCAAATGGCCTAACAAAACTTTGGTAATGGAGTCAAAACGACTGGAAACGTGAAAAAGGCAGGAAAAAACCTTCGAAAAACCTCTAGAAACCCTGAAAAACATTCGCTCACAATTAACCCTAGTTTACACAAAGAGCAGACAACAATTAGCAACAGCTTCAAGTTTTTACTCACTAGAAGACAATAAGAAATGTATTTATTTGTGCTGTGTTTAATTTCAGAGGATATCAATATATCCCGTGAAAAACTGTGGACGTTCCTGTCCTCAAGGAGGACAAATGGAGGAATGCAGTCCTGGAAACAAAGCTACCAAGACTTCCTGAACAAAGAAGGTGTCGTTGAAGAAACACAGACTAAAGCTCTGCTGTTACAACTGTGGACCACACAGGTAGAGGCTACTTTTTTGTGCAGTATGTGTCTTTGCCACACACTTTAATTGATGAACTCACACCCAGGGCTTCCCACTGAAGGAGTGGAGTGTTTGGACTCTCCACAGCCCCACACGCATGTCTGAATTTCACTTCTTCAACACCGAGGGCTACAAACCTGTCTGAACCTGATTCTCATTCTCTCCTCATTGTTGCCAGTTTACATCACCTCTCAGTAAATGCAGACAGGGTTAGTCAGGGGAACTTGTTGGCTAGAATGAACAGACACACGGATAAAGGAACAAAGAGAAACTAAGACGGGTGTTTTCTTAGACTAACACGGTGACTAAATAGAAAGAAACGTGATCACACATTTTTTTTAGAACAACCCCCATTTGAGGTGGATCATTTCATAACTTCCATAAGACATTTAGGTAAATGTTGTTTATTTAGTTTTAGATGGATGAAGAGCATCAGTTTTCCATTGTTAGTCTTGTTGACACAGTCAGAAAGACTGTGATTACTCATCAGTCCAGACAAATTCTGAGCAACATGTCATTGCTCTGTGTTACCAGATGGGGGGGGTGGCGAGCTAAGCGTCATCTGTGGGTTTCGTCTGTAACAGTATTTTTCCTGCAGTAGCCCACCAGTCTCACTGCAACAGAGGGTTTTCACTCTGCTTGTATGGGGAGACACTTCCAGTCCGCCGGCATGCTGGTGTGGTGTCATGTCTGGAGGACGGGGTAGGGTGGGGGGGGTATTGGAGCTCACATCTCTGTCGAGGGGGGAAACTGGAGCAGCACTGCAGAGAATGGAGGATTAGATGTGAGACTAGTGAGAGATGCCAGAGGGAATGTGGCTTCTGCACGCGCTGCAGACAGACTGATGGATTTCAGGCTAAAAGTGCCATTGAAATAAATACATCATGCGAGTCATGAGATCGCTGAGGTGCGCTCTCCATTTTGAATCAACATAATTGGCTGAATTATCCCCAGTTGGTCAGTTTGTTTGGCATCAAAAAAGACAGATCTGATGTTTCATGATGTCAGCACATTTACTCAGATACAACAACCAGGAAGACACGAAGATTCTGGGTAAATATTAAATGTAATCAAATTAGCCATGAGCGGCGCTACGAGGTGCTATGAGGTGCTCCCCCATCACCCCCCTTTACCCGACCTGTGCTAGCCTGTTCAGGGCAAGTTTTTCAAAATGGCAGCTTCTCAATTGGTTTTATCTCCATAGAAACCATTTTATGTTTGGATCGCCTGGGAGTGACAAACAGGCCTATGTCAATTTTAAGAGAATTGACAAAAGTCAACTTTTGGATTTCCTTGGTAATAGAGGTTTTTTGTTAACCACTCCCACATTCCTACTATACTTATATGGTATGTTATATCATTTCGTTCAGCTTGAGCCAGGGATTCATGTTTTACATTTTTTACAATATTCCAGTAAAAAGTAACAGCGGACTGCCACTTGGCGATCTTGCCATGCTAGCGCCATTCAAAATCTACCACTTGTAAAACCGACATCTTTGCCCAAGTAGCTTCCCAATGACACTCGAGAAGTTAGATCAAAATCCCTTAGAAGAGCTGACATTTGTAGAAGGTAGTAAAGGTGCCGCTTAATCTAGCCACAGGGGTTGCAAGCCAGTTACTTCTGTGCCGGTCCCAAGCCCGGATAAATAGAGAGGGTTGCGTCAGGAAGGGCATCCGGCGTAAAAATTGCCAAAATAACCATGCGAATCATCCACAACACTTTAGACATACCGGATCGGTCAAGGCCTGGGTTAACAACGACCGCCACCGATGCTGTTAACCTACAGGGTGTCGGTGGAAATTTGACTACTGTTGGTCGAAGAAAGAGGGGAGGCAGAAGGGTCCGTGGCCAGAGAGAGAAGGGAAAAGGCAGGAACATAGATCTGAGAATAGGGACTCTTAACGTTGGCTCAATGACAGGGAAAGGCAGAGAGCTGGCAGACATGATGGAGAGAAGGAAGGTAGATGTACTGTGTGTGCAGGAGACAAGGTGGAAGGGCAGCAAGGCACGTAGTATTGGAGGAGGATACAAACTGTTCTATCATGGTGTTGATAGGAAGATAATACAAACCAGCTGATAGGAGTGATTCTGAAGGGGGAGTTTGTAAACAGTGTTCTAGAGGTGAAAAGAGTCTCAGACAGGGTGATGAGCCTAAAGTTAGAAATTGAAGGGGTGATGGTGAATGTAGTCAGTGGGTATGCGCCACAGGTTGGCTGTGAGTTAGAAGTGAAGGAGAGATTCTGGAGTGAGTTGGATGAGGTCATAGAGAGTTTTCCCAGAGGAGAGAGAGTGTTATTGGAGCAGACTTTAATGGGCATGTTGGTGAGGGCAACAGAGGTGATGAGGAGGTGATGGGCAGGTTTGGTGTGAAGGAAAGGAATCTGGAGGGACAGATGGTGGTGGACTTTGCTAAGAGGATGGAAATGGCTGTAGTCAACACTTACTTCCAGGAGAGAGAGGAACGTAGAGTGACATACAGAAGTGGAGGTAGGAGTACTCAGGTGGACTACATCCTATGTAGACGAGGTCATTTGAGAGAGGTTAATGACTGCAAAGTGTTGGTAGGAGAGAGTGTAGCCAGACAGCACCGCATGGTGGTGTGTAAGATGACTCTGGAGGTCAGGAAGAAGAAGAGAGGGAAAACAGAAAAGAAGACCAAGTGGTGGAAGCTACAGAATGAAGAAACTTGTGAGGAATTTAGGCAGAAGTTGAGACAGGTCCTGGGTGGTCAGGATGAGCTTCCAGATGACTGGGAAACTACAGCAGAGATGATCAGGGAAACAGGTAGGAAGGTGCTAGGGGTGTCATCTGGAAAGAGGAAAGACGGTAAAGACACTTGGTGGTGGAATGAGGAAGTACAGGAATGCGTCCAGAGGAAGAGGTTGGCTAAAAGGAAGTGGGATGTAGAAAGGACTGAGGAAGGTAGACAGGAGTACAAGGAAGCGCAGCGTAGAGTGAAGAGAGAGGTGGCAAAGGCCAAACAGAAAGCTTACGATGAGCTATATGACAGGTTAGACACAAAGGACGGAGAGAAGGACTTGTACAGGCTAGCCAGACAGAGAGACAGAGATGGGAAGGACGTGCAACAGATAAGGGTGATTAAGGACAGAGATGGAAAGGTGCTAACAACCCAGGAGAGTGTACAGAAAAGATGGAAGGAGTATTTTGAGGAGCTGATGAACGAGGAAAAGGACAGGGAAAGAAGGGAGGAAGATGTGGTTGTTGTGGAGCAGGAAGTAGCAGAGATTGGAAAGGATGAGGTTAGGAAGGCTCTGAAAAGGATGAAGAGCGGAAAGGCCATTGGTCCTGATGACGTACCTGTGGAGGTATGGAAGTGCTTAGAAGAGACAGCAGTGGAATTTCTAACGAGTTTGTTCAATAAGATTCTAGAGAGTGAGAAAATGCCTGAGGAATGGAGGAGAAGCGGTCCCGATCTTTAAGAACAAGGGTGACACGCAGAACTGCAGCAACCATAGAGGAATAAAGTTGATGAGCCACACAATGAAGCTGTGGGAAAGAGTAGTGGAAGGCAGGCTTAGGAAGAAGGTGGAGATTTGTGAGCAGCAGTATGGTTTCATGCCCCGTAAGAGCACCACTGATGCCATATTTGCTTTGAGAATGTTGTTGGAAAAGTACAGAGATGGTCAGAAGGAGCTGCACTGTGTGTTCGTAGATTTAGAGAAGGCGTATGACAGGGTGCCGAGGGAGGAGCTGTGGTACTGTATGAGGTCGTCTGGAGTGGCAGAGAAGTATGTCAGAGTAGTTCAGGACATGTATGAGAGAAGTATGACGGTGGTGAGATGTGCTGTAGGTCAGACAGAGGAGTTCAAGGTGGAGGTGGGACTACACCAAGGATCAGCTTTGAGTCCCTTCTTATTTGCTATGCTGATGGACAGGCTGACAGACGAAGTAAGACAGGAATCTCCATGGACAATGATGTTTGCGGATGACATTGTAATTTGCAGTGAGAGTAGAGAGCAGGTGGAGGAAGAGCTAGAGAGGTGGAGGTTTGCTCTGGAAAGAAGAGGCCTGAAGGTCAGTCGTAGTAAGACAGAATACATGTGTCTGAACGAGAAGGATCAAGGTAGAAGCGTTAGGTTACAGGGGGCTGAGGTGAAGAAGGTGCAGGAGTTTAAGTACTTGGGGTCAACAGTTCAGTGTGATGGGGAGTGTGGAAAAGAGGTGAAGAGGCGAGTGCAGGCAGGTTGGAGCGGGTGGAGGAAAGTGTCAGGAGTGTTGTGTGACAGAAGAGTGTCAGCAAGACTCAAAGGAAAGGTGTACAAGACAGTGGTGAGACCAGCTCTGCTCTATGGGTTAGAGACGGTAGCAGTGAGACAGAGACAAGAGGCTGAAATGGAGGCAGCGGAGATGAAGATGTTGAGGTTCTACTTAGGAGTGACCAGGTTAGACAGGATAAGGAACGAGTACATCAGAGGGACGGCTCATGTTGCCTGTGTTAGCGACAAAGTCAGAGAAGCAAGACTGAGATGGTTTGGACATGTTCAGAGGAGGGATAGTGGATATATTGGTAGAAGGATGTTGGAGATGGAGCTGCCTGGCAGGAGGGCAAGAGGACGGCCAAAGAGGAGATATATGGATGTCTTAACAGAGGACATGAAGTTGGCTAATGTTAGGGTAGAAGATGTTTATGATAGAGTGAGGTGGAAAAGGATGATTCGCTGTGGCGACCCCTGATGGGAAAAGCCCAAAGAGAAAGAAGTAAAGGTGCCGCTTCAGAAGGTCAAAGGTCACGTTGTGGTTGTAGGCTGAAGCTGGCAGCATTTTGGGGAAATCTTGTACAATCACTAAAATACGTTTTTGTTTCCCATATTGTGTGAAAATGTGTAAATCCGCAAAAATGACACTTTGAAACAAGATGGCATCCAAGCCGTAGGTCCTGTGGCCATCCCATAATCATTACAAAACTTCCTTTGGATATCTCAGACACATGTTCTGGTTTTGTTAGTAGATTGTGAAATATCTATTTTGAGTCCTATTGGAGACTTCAGCCCTATTTCGTTTTTTGACTTTCTCCTGCTGTGATGTCATCATGGGGGGGGGGGGGGGGGGTCACTATGCCCAAAAGTCCTTTTCATCTGGTACTAGGTTTGTAAAGATTTTGGCTCAAAGGTGCAGTGCGGAAGAGGAATTGCAAAAACAATATGGTCCTTGTAGTCCAGGACTTTAGTGGGACAGAACAAAAGTACAATTCTCTTACCCCTCAGGGCCACCCCTTGTGGTGGCTTGACTCTTGCTTAGGGCAATTGCTCTCCAAAAACTTTAACAGGGTTATAAAACAGTGTGAAGTTCTTCAAGTCACCTCTGGCTGTCCTAGAAGAGCAAAGGCCTTCGTTTGTCATATAAATGCGTGTTACTTGTGTCCTGAGAATCCCTTCTGCCTTCCTACCGGCATCGTGAGATGTGTTTGATGTGTTGTTTCTTTAGTGCAACACTGGACCTGCCGTCTTTTGGTTCCTGGGCTTTCTGCTCACTCACCCTGAGGCCATGGAGGCTGTTAGGTCCGAGATCCGAGGTCTTTCTACTCTCACTGACATTTCCCTGAAGCGTCCCTCCTCCAAAATGATGGCAGCGCACAGCACGCCTGTTTTTGGTGAGTAAGAGCTGTTGTTCTGTTGTCCAGATGAGCTTTGACTTTTGCTATTTTAAACTTTTTTATAAGGTACAATTAAATGCTTATCTCTGTGCTGCTATGATAAGCTGCACAATTTCTTGAAACAGTGACAGCTTCAGCTCAGCCTTTGAGCTATTTTGTTAATAATTGGCATTATATATTTGTGCAAATGTGTCGTCCTGTCCATACGGTGGTGTCTCTGCTTTAATTGGTGACAACAACCCTCTGGAATAATCCCTGTCTTGTGGATTCTGCAGACAGTGCTCTGAGGGAGACCCTCCGGCTAACGGCTGCAGTGATGATCAGAAGAGAAGTGGTGCGGGACAAGGTCCTGGTGATGGCCAACGGGCAGGAGTATCTCCTCAGACGTGGGGACAGAGTTTGTCTGTTTCCCCTGCTCAGTCCTCAGATGGACCCTCAGATACACCCGGAACCGCAGGTACTTCATCAGTGAAGTGCTTTCTTTATGTCTGAGACTTTCGGATGCGTCCGTGTTTCATTTACTAAAATTATCGAGCTTCATATTTATCTGCCATTTTCTGTCTTACAAGTTTGAGAAACCAGTAGGCCTACTAAATATGGTAACAAAATCCAATCACTTCCTTTTTCAAATCCACATTTGCGTCTTATTTTAATTTAAATGATCAGGTTCTTCTACTAAGTCTGGTAAGGTTCAAAAAATGAAAATGTTATTAGGAAGGAACCTAGCTGTATCGTGCTCTTGTTTAGAAATGTCTCATCTGAAAATATTTATTAGACAAATATTTGATCCTAATCATAATAACTATGGAGGAGGAAACATCAGATCACAATCGCTTTCATAAAACCTTGTTTCTCACAATTCTACCTAAAATCTTGATGTTTTATTCTCGTCCGTTCTCAACAGAGTTTCAAATATGATCGTTTCCTAAATGAAGACCACACAATAAAGGATACATTTTACAAGAATGGAAAAGAAGTGAAATACCACACACTGCCCTGGGGTGCAGGAAAGAGCAGCTGTGTTGGGAAGGAGTTTGCTGTTGAGGCTATTAAGCAGTAAGTGCAATCTTATTCTACTGCTCCATCAAAATTAAATGAACTTAAATGTATTTGATTGTATATAAATGTAGTTAATGTGGCATGCTTTGAGAGGTTTTTCACAATGTTTCTGCACATACAGATCTGTGTTCTTGCTCTTGACCCATCTTGACCTGGAGCTTTGTGACCCGGAGGCTAAACTTCCTCCTGTAAATCCCAGTCGCTATGGTTACGGGATGCTGCAGCCAGAAGGAGACCTGCAGGTCAGATTCAGACTGAGGAGAATTCTTCCTGAAATGTGACGTTACTGGGCTTTGATGTCCACATTGAAGAAAAATGAAACACTTCTGTTACTTGTTTTTCACATATTTGACTCCTATATATCGAATTTAAAATATGAAAAAAAAGCTCTATTTAAAAAAATAAAGCAAAATCATTCTATTTATATGACATTTCCCCACATCCACACTTTAATTGAAGGAATATTGTGTGAAACAATTGTTGTTTTTCCCAAGGAAAAGAATGTGTAATGCATCATATATTATTCAGCAAGCTTGAGAAAAATTGTGGGGTTGAAGCACTTTTCTCTGTTCTCACGTTTGATCACAAATCACAGATGAAATACTTTTAAATATCATTGTTTAACATTGCTGTCATGGAATTTGCTTTCTAATCTCTGTAATTCTGAGAGAAATTCAATTCACAAAATCAAAACCTTTCAAATGCAGTCATTTATTTATTTTTAACATTTTTAAATAAACACACCTGTACAGGTTAGCATGAATGATATTTTATCCAATGTAATGTTTTATTTCGTCAAACTTAAAGTAGGATTAACATCTGTTTTTCTATGTTTTTAATGTATTTTAATGTTTGCTTCTTGATATGGTCTGTTTTTCTTTTCTTAAAGCACTTTATATCTTTTTTGAAGGTGCCTCATTATATCAACTAAGTTAATATTATTGCTGTTATTGTTATTATTTTATTGGTATTGTTGAAGTCGCAGCTACAATGATGAGACTCTAAACATCATCATCTTAAAGGACCACAATAAGAAAGAACTGTTATTGTATAGCTGTAATTGTGTAACTGTAATTGTGCAATGGTTGATGATTTAAAACACAATCTTGAAGCAAGTTGGGATTATAATTTATTCACAAAAAATCTGATGTAGCATATTGTTGTTGGTGTTTTACAAAATCCAATTTTGTAATTGGTTACAATTTGCAGGGTAGTGTGACATCACAGGTTCTGGAAACCAGGTGCTCATCGGAGCTCTGAAGTCCAGTTTCAGAAGCCGATCTTGTGTGTCTGAGGTGTGGTAAAGAAAAAAGCACAGCACACACTGTAATGTGTGTAACTCTGCCACCTAAACAAATACATTATTTTAAATAAAGGTTTTAAATGATTTTGTCTTTGTGTTTATAGTCCTACCCCAGTCATCTCTGATGTATTATAAAAGCGTTTTCAATGTTTAATATACATTAATTATAATGTTTATTAATATAATAATAAGTAATAATGTTTTTTTTAGCCAAAATTCAACAACCTTATAGTTCCTGCAGAACAGCAGTAGTTCATAAGAAATTTGCCTCTGATTTGTGGGCGGGACTATTGGTATAGAGTAAGCCCTCATTTCCCATCATCCCTTTGTTTACACTCTCTCCCGCTGCCCCTCAAACCGTCATCCTAACATTACTGGTGCAACAAAAATGGCGAGTAATATCGGAGCTGTCCAGCCGTACAGTTTTGAGCTAGATGTCAGCTCAGACCAGGAAAACGAAGACGATCATGGATCCATTCATCGTACTGTGGATGCATCAGAATGGAGCAGAGCAGGAAGCTTGTGGCCTGCTGATTGTCACACATACATCACTGCTACAAGCTTCTTCTAACAGCCTTTTTCCTTTTTTTCTGCTCCTGCATCGATTTGAACATTTGAAATCTCCTTTTATATGCCCTCCGTCACTGCCAAGAGAAGATGTTAAAAACGTCCAAAACTCAATTGTAATGGGTCTCACTCTTACTGCGGTGTGTAGCTGCTGTTCACAGGAAGGTTTTAAAATTATTGTTACATTTATTGGTAATAAAGTTCAACACCAGTGTTGTTAAGCTTATATTTAACAGTAAAATTAGAAAAAAAGGTGAAATTGCACCAAAGTCATAATGATAGAAAATGTAATCGACTTTCTTTTCATTTTTACTGAAAATTATTTTAGTGAATCAGCTGCAGCAGGAAGATTTTATTTGGCACAGAGGGTATTTTATTTTGAAAGGAGCTAGGATGTGACGAACATCAAACACATTAAAAGATGTATAACGGCCTGTAGGCAAACATGACCATTTTATTATTCAAGTGTGTAAATATTTAAGCCACATTTTATAGGAACCAAAGGTAAATGGGATTTTTCTAAACAATAAAGTAAGACTTTGTGATTCTTCCTGGGTTCCGGCCAGTGTTACAGGTTTCCGGGCCCTAAGTATCTAGAACCTAAACCCGCTCACTGCACAGCATCCTGAAGTGATGCTCTCAGACCTCCCAAGTGTTTCTCAGTGTGGACACGTGACCGCAGGAATGGCTCGACTATGAATGAATGCGCACATTAATAGGCCCAATACTGACAGAGTTTTAGCGGGATTTGATTTATTGCGCGCTCCTGTGATCCGTCGTCGGGACGCGGTGCGGGGAGAGCTGCTCGGCCACGCAGCGTCCACGCAGCGCCTCCTCACTGCCGGGCGGGAGCGCAGGTGTCTGACCGGAGGATCTGTGCGCGTACTTGTTGATCTCGGTGCAGGGGGGAGGGGGATGCGGAACGGGGCTTGGAGGTGTGGGCTGCGAACCGAGCCTCAGACCTTCTTGCCATGTTGGAGGCAGAGGGAGGTGGAGATGGACGGTTACCGACGCCTTCCTGGTGTTCCTGAAATGCTCCCGCTGCGTCTCCGGTTCAGGAAGCGGATTGATTGTTCACAGAGCGGCACGACTCGAGCGTGTTCGGTTCGGCGCAGGATGATAACAGCGCACCTCGGTATGTTGTAGCTCATTTCCATTTGTGGACTTTGATGAATCTGTCAGTCGAGAGTTTGTGGAGGCTTTCTGCTCTCCGTTTGCAGCATCATGGAGCATCCTCCCTTCCATAGACGGGATGTGTTCGCCTCATCATTTGCACTTTTAGAAGATTGCCTCCCAGCATCAGCATCCTCCTGTAACTACGCAGAACAGTAATGTGTCCAGAGCAGAGGAGGGATGTTTTTGTGCTCATTTCCACGGGCTTTGGCTGCAAGGGTGGAGGCTCCCTGTCAATAGGATTGTTTTTGGTGTTTCCCGCAGTCGGTTACATCATGTTCCTTTGTCCAAACAATCTTCCCGGGACTCTGTGTAAATATTTAATAGAGACATTACTTGTTTTGAATCTTGACAGCCATCTGGCCTGGATGGGGAAATCTTGGAAACTTTGCATGGAAGATGTTGTCTGTGGGCCCAGAGTTCAGAATAAAACGTGCAGCTGATGTCTGTCGGCTCCAGAGGGTCATACATCGCAGGACTGTTATGTCCAGTCACTCCTGCAGAGGTTCAAGGCGAAAGCAGAGCTGTTGTCAGGACCTCTGGGCTGGACAGCGCCTGGCACTCATCTCACACCTACAGCTCTGCATGGGCGTCAAAGGAGGGAGGAAAAACATTCAGATATAACTCCATCAACAGACGACAATCTTTCCTTTTCCTCTGCGTTTGTTCAGAACTGCTGAGTATTTAAAAACAGTTCTATTTAATGGTCCAGATACTTAAAGGGCAGCGATCCTTCTGCTGGAACCTTACTTTAAAAAGGTTTGACTCTATAGGCACGTTTGATGAGGAGCTCAAATAAGACAAAAACAGGTACAGGGGTTAGAACAAAAACACCTCACTTTCATTTGAACACATCACCTGTTGGAAAAATGACTTCTGGTTTAACCTTTGATTACGTTTATTCATTGAGTTTTCTTGTTAGTTGTTGGACGGTTAAATCAACCCAGACTTGTAGTTCTAACATGGCTAACGTGTGAGTCATCTCAGGAAGAGTTGTTGTTGTTTATTCAGGATACATGAAAAAAGCAGTAATCAGAGATTAAATATTGACTTGTAAGGAATTGCTTAATTCTCTACATTCTCTGCATTTCAAAGACTTGGCCTTCAAATCTGGTCTTCCTGCAAATTTCATTTTTTGTTGTTACTGTCTCATAATAGGAACACAAATAAAGGAAACATTGAAAAGCATCTTTTGAAAGAACTGTTCAGACTTGTTTTTGAAGTTCTGTAGTAAATTTGGCTTCTTAAAGTGCTCCAATTAGCTGATTTTAGCTTAAAAAAAGTCTAAAACTCCAGTAGTCTCTGTGTTAGACAAATGAAATCTTATTTATTTAATATAGGCAGTCCTAGAGCCTCGAGGCTCAAGTTCTCCTGTTGTCCAGCCCAGCTATGATGTGCAGGTAGAGTATGGGGGGGAGGCGGGTGTCATCCATCTTCTTAACCCACTTATGTCCCGTTCGGGGTCACGGGTCAGACATGCAAACTCCCCACAGAAAGGTCCCAGCCTGGATTCGAACCAGAGCCTTCTTGCTGTGAGGCCACTGTACCAGCGTGCAACCCCTTGAGGTGTCATATCCCTCCAAAATGCTTAGAATACTGTTCTCTCATCACATCAGTTCATCAATCCACTTATCTATCTTCTCTTTTGATCTATTTGATATGTCGTATATGTTTTAGGTCGAATGCTCTTCCCGACACTACCCTCTGCATTTACCAGTCTTGGGACAGGCATGAGCAGGATTCTGGCTTGTGCTCTGTTGAGACTGCATTTATCTTTGTCTTTTCTTGTCTGTTTATTTGTCCATCTGTCTATCCTTGTGTTTTTGATTGTCTTTTTTATTTTTTTGTTTGTTTGCAGGCTATCATGTTTTGGAGAGAGTCCCAGCATTTGGCAGGGCATTGCCTCCCCTTGCCCATGTGAATGCTGATGTTTTTTTTGCTTCTAGGTACTGTGAGGAATAACAGAAAGGTCAACTCTAATCCATAGACCTGGATGTTTGGATGCTTCCTCAACTTAGAGTCAACATGGAGAAGTCCTTGGAGCTAAACAAAGCAGGCTCTCGGTCAACATCATCGCTGCCACCTGAACCAGTGGACATCATCCGCAGCAAGTCATGCTACCGCAGGGTCAGACTAAACGTTGGGGGTCTTCCACATGAGGTCTTGTGGCGAACATTAGATAGGCTCCCACGGACACGTCTGGGAAAGTTAAGAGACTGCAGTTCCCATGAATCTTTGATGGAAGTCTGCGACGACTACAGTCTTGAGGACAATGAGTACTTCTTTGACCGGCATCCTGGAGCGTTCACATCAATCCTGAACTTCTACCGTACAGGTAAGCTGCACATGATGGAGGAAATGTGTGCGCTGTCGTTTAGCCAAGAGCTTGACTACTGGGGCATTGATGAGATTTATCTGGAGTCGTGCTGCCAGGCGAGGTACCACCAAAAAAAGGAGCAAATGAACGAGGAGCTGAAAAGAGAAGCTGACAACTTGAAAGACAGAGATGGAGAAGAATTTGACAACACCTGCTGTGCAGAAAAACGGAAGAAACTGTGGGATCTCCTGGAAAAGCCAAGCTCATCTGTGGCAGCAAAGGTAATTACGAACTGTTGGGTGTTTCTTAGTGACTGACTGATTGGACAATCCTCTCAGAGTGAGGATGATGTATGCTTTATGTGCAGGCCAACAATTCAAAAATTCAAAAGTGCTGAATAGGGATATTTAAAGGATATATATTATTTAAACATATATATATATATATATATATATATATATATATATATATATATATATATATATATATATATATATATATATATATATATATATATATATATATATATATATACTCTGCAAGGTGGTACTCCAGTTTGAACCACTGAGGAAAATCCATTAGATGATTACCTTCACGGTCCCCTTTAAGTGAACTCCAATTTTGTTTTTTCGCTTTAAATATTCAGATCAATGTTTGTTTGTCCAACCACTGCACAATTAAGACCATTTACATAATCTTAGCACACTGACATAGTAAAACAGTGAAAAATACTGCATGAGGTGACAAAAATGAATTTTAGCAAAAGGCATCCTGCAAACTAGATCAGCATGTCTAGTTCCAAAGGCCTTATTTTTCTGTCTGCTGGTTGCTACGCAGCCTTGGAGTGGATATCCATAATGGTATTTAAATGTCTAACCCTTCTTATGAGTTATGACTGATGAGTTACATACTGCTTGGCTCGTAACTCATTTAATATTTTACAACCTCAGCATCTGCATTAATTACCCCAAAAAGGGATCATGCAAAGTACATGCTGTGGATAGTAGTTCTCTGCTTTTAATCAGATTAGCTGGTCAGTCTTTTATTTCAAAGCATCGCCTTTATTTAAAATGGATCACTTTGACCTATAATTACTGTAAATGTTTTATATTTTCTCACATGGCATGACAAATCAGCTTTTAAAACTCGTCTTTGTTACCTCTCACCCAGCAGAAATGTTTGTCTACTTATCCTACTATTAGAAAAAAATTCTTGTTTATGCTTGAGCACAGAGTTCACACGGCAGTGTGGAAAAATCAACCTCGGATGCAAATGTTATGCAGCACAAACACACCTATAATGCTAGACACTTCCAGACACCTTGAGGGGACTGAACATAAACCCTGTTGTGGCAGTGAAATGTCTGAGTGTTGGACCATCAACTTTACCAGAATGAGCATGTGCAAGCGGCTTGCATTTGACATTAAGTTTGAGCTTGTCAGGTTATGAAGGGGTGTAAGCTAGGTTTTTTTTAATTTTGGCTAAAAACGACATAACCATATTTAAAAGAGCTATTTGAACACTTTTGCAATAGATCAAAAGATGACCAGAGTGGGACTTTAAAACCAGGAAGCCCTTTTGTAAACGCTGCTGTAAAGGTGCTGTTAGCCAAGGTCATCATCAACATGTCTGGACTGCTAGTGTTTATCAGATAACAGCTTCACAACATGATTTAATTTGAGATTTTCTGCTGGAGGCTAAGATATTGATTCATGTTTTATTTTATGTATATAAACAATGAAGCAAAAGGGATTTAAAAATTTGATCTCCCTTGGTAAATCAAAGCAGAAAGACATTTCAATTTTAGTTAAAAAGTTGTATGTTGCATCTAAACCTTTTATTATAGCATAGGAATTGAAGGAAAAACAAACATTTATAGAAATTTGCATGAGGCATTTGCCATAAAACTTAACCTGAAGACTTGTATCTGCTACTTTCACAGCTGCAAAGAAACTCCAAGTAGAACTCTCAGGAAGCTGAGCATGCATTTACGTGTTGAACGTAAAACTGTTGGATAAACTGTAGGGGTGTAATGATTCATTTGAACAACAATTTGATTTATATCCTAATTTATAGTTGCCATTCCTAAACATAGCAGATATTGATTCATTCTGAACGATCCGATTGGATCCGATTCTCTGACCTGAAGTGGATCCAGATCCTCTTGATCCAAACGTCCAGCAGTGAGACTCAGACAGAAATTCCTGCTACTAAACATTGAATTTTTTCAGATTCTTGGATTTCTTCCAGATCATCAAGTTAAATGAAATCTGTGTCCAAACCAACAAGTCAACTAGAATGAATGTCAGATCCATTCACATGTTAGTTTCCTAAAGTTCACCACTGTTGTTTTTCCACATCCAGAGAATCCAAAGGGAACATTCTAGAACATTCTAGACACTGGATGGTCACATGACTTTATTCACAGTCTGTCCACACATTGGACTGGAATGATGGACTGATGATGTCATCACATGCTTGTTGTCTGCTGTGATTGATCGTTGTTACGTTCTAGTAAAATAATCCTTCTGTGTTTTAATATTATTGGGATTTTTTTAAATCAATATATTTCATGTTGAAACGATTTTATAATGGTTTAGGTTGATCCAATTAACAACTTGCCTCAGACAGATCATAGGAATATAAATCGATACGTTGATGATGTTGATAACAGGGCTGCCAAATCTGACGCATTTTATTGATCTGTCACGCTCTTGCACCACACCTCTATTTCTCACGCCAAAATACGCTTTAAGTAGCTTTTTTCCAGTTGAATTTTTTTATGAATTTGTTGAGGCTGAAGAAACACTCATAGGATCTACAACTTAGGTCTGCCTGCAGAGACTGTGGTGAGCAGTAAAGCACATGAAGTGGGATTCTTCGTTTTGGCAGCTGTGGTCGCATGGTTTCTGTGGTCACCCTCCTCTGTGTCGCATCAATTTAAAGTTGAACATCAACGAGAGTTCATCCACTTTGATTTGATATTTTCAAGTTCTGAATATTATTCATTCATGTAAACAAAAAACATTTATTTCATTCTGAGAATCTTGTTAGCATAATGTAGAGAGCAGGTAATGTTAGTTATTCTTGTAACGGTTCTGGATACCAGAGCGAGATGGTCAAACGGGAGCTGCTGGCTTTTGGCACTGACTCCCTGACCCATGAAAATGTTTTACGTACGGGACGTGTACGTGATACGATAGTGCCCGTGGACTCCCCATGGGATGCCCACACAAACGACCTTCTGACTGTCTCATTTTCTGGTTTTGACGAGTGAGACTGCGAGAGCAGTCCCTGTCCCTAAACATCCCTTGCTAGCTTTCTGCGCAGTGCAAACTCTGTTTTTTATCCTGTCTTCTCTTTCTTCCAGCACTTTTGGAGGTATGGCAGCACATTCCTGCCTTTCTCTTTGCATTTTACTCTCTTTACAGCCGCTTAGATCACTTTATTTTGCCACTTTTAAAAAAATCTCTTCAATCCCAGGTCGTTATTGTAAATAAGATCATGTTCTTGATAGCTTACCTATGAATGAATAAATAGATAAAATCATCATTTCATCTCTGCCAGTGTTTTCCAGCCCAAAAGTCATGAAAAAAACCACCAGACCCAACAAAGAAATGCTACAAATATGAGTCAGTAATTAATTAAACATAATAACCAGTAATTAATCATCCATTGTTTATTACATCCTGATTGGATTGAAAGTCCAACTTTGACACATTTTAATGATATTACATTCATCATTTTTGCAGCCAGTCAACATGAAAATAATGGACTGATTTCAACTAATGTTATTCCCAAATATTAAGAACAATCAGAAAAAAAGGAAATGGGAAAAAAACACAAATCAAACACCAGGAGTTCTGGTCAAACTAATTAGCCTATCATGAACAAAACTGGAAATTGTTCTTGTATTTTTAACTTTCCTGAATTTGACTTAGTCCTGCTTTTTTCAGGTGGAATGCTTGGCTAGGATTATGTTTTTTTACATCATTTCATCGTCAGCCAGACCAGTTTCTGATTGCTGAAATGCAGAGATTAAAAAAAATGAACAAAATAAGTTCCAAACAAATAGGTCTTGTTGCCATTGTGGAGGAAACACTGCACTAATACTTTTCTTTACAAGGAAAAGTAAGTAAACCAAAATAGTCACTGGATTATTCCACTGTAAGTGATTTATTTCACACAGGTTACAGGAGCCAGAGGACTGTCACCATGCAAAGCTGGTCCTGATGCTGCTTCACTCAAATGTAAAGTGGGTCTAAACAAAACCAAGACCAGGAGCAGTTTGGCCTTGGATGAAACTTTATTATCAGGAATGACATTTAAAACAGAAGGCCTTGAGTCGTGTTTCAAGTGGGAGTCATCCACTGAAATTCTCAAAGCTTCAAAAAAAGACAGAGGCCATCACTTCAAGGACGACAGAGTTTTAACTCTTTTCTAAATGTCTTGTGTCTTGTCTTAGTATATAGTAACGTTTGTTTCTCATGTTATTAAGGTGAATCATTTATTTCTTTTGCTCTTTAAAAATTTCTAGTTTTTTTTCTCCTCTTTTCAATTCATCTTTTTTTTTTTACCTAATGGTGCTTTATTTCTGTAACAAGGAGCTGGAGTCAGGGATACTAAGTGCAGTACTTTTATTGAGAACACATGCAGCCAGAGCCAGAGCAGCCAGAGCCAGAGCCGCAGCCGCAGCCGCAGCTGCAGCTGCAGCCGCAGCTGGGTTTCTCTTTGCCACTAATCTATCACTTGAACAACATGGTAACCAAATCACCCGGTCTGCCTGTTTCCACCTGAAAAATCTTGCCCGCCTCCGCACATCCCTCTCCTTTGCTGCTGCTGAAACCCTCAATCATGCCTTTATTATCTCCCAGTTTGATTACCTAGAAGCCAGACCTTCTTTAAGCTGCAGTTTTTTTGGTATTCAGGGTTCTACGGGGGGAACAGGGTGGGTGGAGGAAGGAATCTGGTGAGGGAGGGGTCCCATCTGTGTGTGATTGTCTTGTGTTTTCTGTTTTTAATAATTTTATTTTTTATGATTATTTTATCTGCTTTTAAGTTAAGCGCTTTGTGTTTTTAACTGAAATGAAAGGCGCTATATAAAAAATTAAGTTTGAGTTTTGAGTTTACTGCAACAGAATAATCCAAGGTACACTCTCCAAAATAATAAATATGCTGCAATACATTCAGAACTCTGCTGCCCGTCTGCTCACACACACCCGCTCTCGTGAACACATCACCCCCGTCCTACAGAACATTCCCTGGCTCCCCATCGCTCAGCGTATCAAATTTAAAGTTCTTCTCATCACTTTCAAAGCCTTTCATAACCTGGCCCCACCATACCTCACCGATCTCCTCCAGTGTCACACCCCTTCCCGCTCTCTGCACTCATCTAATGCTAACCTTTTGTCCCTCCCCTGTCGGACCAAGCATCGAAATTGGGGAGACAGAGCCTTCTCAATTGCTGCTCCAACCCTATGGAACACTCTGCCCCAACATCTCGGAGACTGCGCTGACCTCCCAAATTTAAAAAAAATCACTCAAAATCCATTTTATTAAATTTGCTTTAAATCTTTAAGCTGTCTTTTTTATGTTTTTATTTTTTTGTGTTAGCTCTCGTTCTTATTAACTGTTTTTGCTCACATGTTGTAAAGCGTCTTTGTGTGCCATTTAAAGCGCTATACAAATAACATTTATTATTATTTTTTATTATTATGAAGCATGTTTTTGCACGGTGGGGAGAAGCCGCATAGAAGAAAACCCACCCATGCACGGGGAGAACATCCACACAGAAAGGTCCCCCATTGGTGTTCTGGTTCATGTCCCGCAGCCGGGACTTGAACCAGGGGCTTCTTGCTGTGAGGCAAGAGCGCTAACCACTGCCCAACCGTGCAGCCCTGAATAAATAAAACATTGAATTATAAAGAAAAAAGCATCTTTTTCCATAAAAATAATGTTTTTACTTTAGACAAAAGCATTAGCAGCAGCTTTAGAAATTGGATAATGAATAGAACTTCAGACAAAAGCAATTTCCTTCTTAAAAATAAGACACTGTGTCAGACTGGACAATCTGCTGAAGCAAATTTATTTAAACATTAAAAATAAAAAAAAAAATGTAATTTTTTCTGCATTTACATTAAGTCTACCAATTCTCTTTTCTACTTACTACTGCTGTATATATAAAGGACTTCATTGGTATTATCCAAAAATTTTGTATTTAAATCGTTTCCCCCGTTGACAGTGACAGAAACTAAAAACATTTTTTGCAGCATAAAATAATCTGATCATTAAATCTATTTTAATAATAAAAAGAGCTCACAGAAGATTAAACTTCGTACCAGAATTTTACTCTGGAGGATTTATAAATCACACAGGCCTGTGTAATTTGGCGTAATATCAGCAGATAAACTGTGCACAATTCATTTTACTGTTCCCGGAGCCCTTCAGCCATAAATTCACCAAACCAACTAAATAAAACAATGGTAATATAAAGTATGACTTATTGTTAAAATGATTAGAAATGTCTGTCAAGTGTTAGTCTGTACAATATTTATTTAATTATTTCTAAGCGTCTTCAGCGTCTAACTCTTGTTGTCCACTTCAACCGCTAGTTGGCAGCAGAGAACACTGAGCCTCTTTCTCTTTGAGCAGCTCTACACCACAAAATAGTGAAGCAGCTGGTTCTGTTGTTATGAGACATAAACTACTTAGTTTTTACTTGGGATGGTACAGAACAGAAACTCTGTGCCATGTTGCCGTAGTCAGTCAGTAGTCAGTATCACAGTAAAACACGGATTGTGGTTCTTTGTAGCTCAGATCAGAACGTGTGAAGCTCTGCAGCTGCACAGCGGCTAATTCCTGGAGCCAAAATGCTGTCGGCAAAGTTGGCCAAAGTTCTGCAGAACCTCCCAGCAATAGATTCTAGTTCAGAGACCTGATGGATCAGAGTGATGTGTCCAACGCTCTGAAAAAAGGCTGACATCGTGGCGATGAGCAGTGAAATCTGTGTTTACGAAGCTGCAGAGCAGACTGTCATGGAAATAAAGCATCTTAGCCATTTTAAAGCATCTCCTTCATCCTGTCATGCTGCCTCATCATCATCACTTTATTGTTTCTGGAAAGAATTTGTTTTTTTCCCCTTTATTTTTGATTATCATTCAGGCTCCTGAACCATTAAAGATTCTGGAGAAAATGAGCGATGTTGGAAAGAAACAGCACTTTATTTCCTTAATCATACTTTTAGAGGGGTTCCGGTGAAGTCACCCTACCGAATGGCAAGCAGTAGTTACCTCTATTTTATCTTTTTTCAACCCGTAAAACCATCAGATTCTTTATAAAAGAGTTTAAATAAAGCATAGGAATGCTATATATATATACATACATATATATATACACACATATATATATATATATATATATATATATATATATATATGGAGGGGTTTGTCCTCCTCCCAGGCAATGGAGAGCAGAGGATACAGTGCTGGAGGACAGATCCTCATGGGAGGACAAACCCCTGCATGGGATGTACCACCGGACCATAACTGAAGTGGCTAATATCAAGAAGTCCTACCAATGACTAGAAAGGGCTGGCCTACAGGACAGCACTGAAGCACTCATCCTGGCAGATCAGGAACAAGCCCTGAGCACCAGAGCAATAGAGGCTCAGATCTACCACACCAGACAAGACCCAAGGTGTAGGCTGTGCAAAGAGGCGCCTGAAACAATCCAGCACATAACTGCAGGATGTAAGATGCTGGCAGGTAAAGCATACATGGAGCGCCACAATCAAGTGGCTGGAATAATATACAGGAACATGTGTGCAGAATATGGACTGGAAACCGCAAGGTCAATATATAGGTGATATTTCTAATCTGTATGCCTTTTTGACAAATAAGAATCCCCACTCAACTGAATATGTGAAGACATCATGGGAGAAAGAGGCCAGAGTGAATATGACGCCAGATGAATGGACATCGATATGAAAACACCAATGAAAATGTACCGCTTCACAAAGATGGAGAGAATTTGGATGGAAAATTTTGATCAGATTTATTATCAAGCCATCTCAAAAGACTCATTATGATGGAAACCCTCCGTTATGTTGGAGAAAATGTGGAAACCAAAGAGCCCATCATGTCCACATCATGTGGGACTGCCCTCTCATCAAACCATACTGGACTGATATTCATAAAACATTACAAAGGATCTTCAAATGGACATTTCTTTTTTAAATTAAAGTTATTATGGATGTATGCCACAGGAATGGTCTACACAAGATGTATACTTGCTGGGTGCCCTGTTGGTTGCAAGTAAAAAGTGCTTAACTAAAAATTGGATTTCCCAAGATGTACAAACTTTAGCAATATGGTGGGAATTGACATTAGAAATATATAAAATGGAAGAACTAATTGCACATTTGAACAACAAAGAAAGCTGGTTTATGTTATGCTGGCAGAAGTGGGTCCAATAGACTAGCAAATTAGGACATTTTGGTCTCAAAACAGTGACTTTGTTCTCAAAGTGGTGGCACAAATATGACTTCCTACAAATCAAGCAGATTGGAACTGTGGGGGAAATATCTTCCTTACAGGAATCAAATGCTAAATCAATGCTTATTGTGTTATAAATGAGGAAGTGCTGTAGAACAGATAAAGGAGAAGGCCACTTCCAGTCCCTACCTCGGTGTGGTCATTTGTTGGTTTGATTTCTGCAGTTTATCAAAGTATCATTTTGCCCTTTAAAGTGCATAATGGATACCTATCTTTTTTTTTAAAGAAAGTGTTGTGTTTTCTGCAATTTTACAGCTCTCCTTATCTACCTCTAGCTAAGATTATTCAGTGATCACATTAGCTGTCTTTAGCCATCATATTAATGTGCTTCCCCTTTTGGTTTGGCCTTGTTACAATGCCACAGAGCAGACAGAGCAACCTCCACAGAACATGCGAGATCCAGAGTAAACAGATGCAGAGTTGATCAATTCCTAATTAGCTTAACAGTGCAACGTAAAACCGCAGACTGAGCATCTAAAAGCACTGAGAGGGCTTGATGCATTGTCTTAGGTATTATTTAAAAGGCAGCTGTGGGCTTGTTGTGCTGTTCAACCTCAACCACAGACTCCATGTAGCTCATCAGTTAGGAGATGAGGCTGAAACAGCCATGAACATGCAGTGAGGGGAAGACATGAGTGCAAAGCAAATAGTTACCAAGCAACAAAAGTACAGTTTTATCATCTCTGAAGAAGCGGGTGTTGAACATTAGTCTATTTATGTTTCTGTGCGTGCTTGCATTTCTGCATTGCTTCTGAATTTTAACTTCTGTGTGACGCTAGCACAGTGACGCTAGTAGAAGCACAATATTTGTCAAGATGTTAGAGACGTGGCCCTTGTTGCATTGTGCTTGTCTTCCTCCCTCTGACTCATATTTCTCCTTCCTTCCCTTCGACTCCTGGCTTCTGACTAAATGTCAGGGAAATGTCACATAAATTATTCTCCAGGAGCCCAATTGGAAGCCTCCCTCTTTCTGTTTAAAATCTTTGGAAGCTGCTTTGTCTGCCTGGTTCTTAAATCAGATTTGAGTCACTATATAATCTGATTACTTCTGAGGTGGCTGACAGCGAGGAAAAACCTTCCCCCCACCATTTATGTAACATCATGTAAGATTTGGTAGTTTTCTGTGACTTATGATATCAAACGTGTTATTAATCCTTCACATTAAAGGCAAATTAACAAATAACTATTTGTATTAATGTTATTTAAAATAAAGAAGAGTGTTTTCAATGTGATTTCAGCTTATTTGTGGCGATGGCTTCTAACTGAAGCATCATAATACGGTCCTCATTTTTCATCTTCATGTTTAAAAAACTGACATTTTTGGTGTTTTCACGGCCCACTGTGCCCACCGGTCATACTTAAGATGTCATATAAATGAATTCTTGCAGGTTTGGTGCACATGAATCAGTCAGGAGCTAAATCCATGAAACAGAGAAACGCTTCACCCCAGATCCCTGCAGAGTCAGTCTCAGCTGATCAGGTGATGCATAGGAAGCCACAAAGAAGCAGACTAGCATTGAAGGTTGTAAGTCAGGAGTCCAATCCCTCCGTTTTCAAATGTGTTATTTGGTATAAATCATTTTAGAGTTGTTTCATTTTAGATAATGTACATATGATGTGACTTTTCTAAACTTATTTGAACAACATCATTTTGCGCAGGTTTGAATGAAGTGTGTAAACCTCTGCAGTTCCAGAAACTTTCTTTTAATCTCTACGTATCTTTAGCCTTAAAACAAGGTTTTATCTCCAGAGTAGTGTTGCCCTCACGGATGAAATTGTCAGACCTGACTGGTGACGTGTGGTTAGGTTTCAGGACTGGTGAGGCACTGATGTCATCAGTCAGCTTTATAAACGTGAACTCTACAGAGCAGATTATTCACCATCTGATGTGTTAAAGTGTGTTGTTTAAAGGGCTTATGCCATGCTATTCTTAAGTCTTTTGTAGTAAACCATATCCATGTGTACGATGATATATCATCTTTGTGCACAAAAGAATACATTTTAATGAAATGTGAGCTTTTGATCTGTAAGGGGGCTGCTTTGTCTCCTTCTGGGTGTCGCCCATTTTCATGATGTCAATCTGGACTCGGCGTGTCTGCCGTTCCCCCATGAAAGCAAACAACAGCTCAACTAGCTGTGCATAGAAAATGACAGTGTTTTTGCTGATCGCCACTAGGCTGTGTGTGTTAGCCTGGGGGCGGGGCTGGGAGTGCAGACTCTTCCTGGAAGGGGCGGTTCTCACCGGTCTACATCAGCTCGTGAGAACCCGCTTGTTTTCTCAACTTATTAAAAAAAAGAAATTGTGTTAAGCAAGGGTTTCAATTTGCTTATAGTATTCAAAAGAACTCATGTTTGTTTGACCTAAAGAAAAAACCTGTTAACCAGTCCTGAACAGGCTACAAGTCTGTTACAGACTCACACAGGCCTAGGGGCAGCTTAGTATAATCAGTCAACCTGTGAAGCATGTTTTTAAAGTGTGGCAAGAAACACGGGTGGGATGAACAGACAAGCTGCACACAGAGGGGTCCCAGCTGGGATTTGAACCAGATCCTTCACACTGCAAGGAAGGGATGCTAACCGATGCACCACCACACCACCTACAGAGTTTAAACTTAATGGCGCTTCTTCTTCTGAGCGAAAAGCGAGCATTTTCCCACTCAGCCATCTAGTGGTTCCAAATTGGAAAGGCCAACAGAAGACTGTACATGTTCAAGAACTTGTTTAGTTGAATTACAAATGACAAATGTAAAGATTTACAGTGTACCATTAAAAAAATGTTCAACATGAAATAAATAATCAACATTGGAAAATACCATTTGGATTAGGACACGGTAAGTTTATTTAACTTTAACCTAACAATGATCAAGTGCATCACAGCAGACAGCACACACGTGATGACATCAGCAAACACGGATCAGTCCATCATTCCAGTCCAATGTGTGGAAAGACTTTAAATAAAGTCATGTGACCATCCAGTGTCTAGAATGTTCTAATAAGATAGATATGCTCATATCAACTCAGTGGTGAAATTCAGTTTTGGCCAAGGTTAAACCTCTCCTCTCTCGCCATGACTTTGAGATTTTAATCCATGCTTTTATTTCAACACGTTTGGACTACTGTAATGCTCTTTATGTTGGGCTTTCCCAGAAATTACTTGCTCGTTTGCAGTTAGTCCAAAATGCTGCTGCCCGTTTTGTTTTTAAATGTCTCCATGAACTTTTTTTCACATTTTTTCACTTTGGCTTTTAACTGAGTTGGAATCCGGACCGATTTTATGTGTTTTATGCTTTTTATTGTCATGTGCTTTTATTAATTTTTGTTTTGTTCAGCACTTTGGTGAATCTTGTTCTGTTTAAAGTGCTTTATAAATAAAGTTGAGTTGAGTTGAGTTGAGTTGAGTTGAGTTGAGTTAATAATGTTCCCTTCGGATTCTTTGGATGTGGAAAAACAACAGTGGTGAACTTTAGGAAACTACCATGTGAATGGATCTGACATTCATTCTAGTTGACTTGTTGGTTTGGACACCGATTTCATTTACACTTGACCATCTGAAAGAAATCCAAGAATCTGGAAAACTTCACTGTTCAGTAGCAGGAATTTCTGTCTGAGTCTCACTGCTGGAAGTTTGGATCAAGAGGATCTGGATCCACTTTAGAGAATCGGATCTTTAGACCCCAGTTGCTTCCCAATCAATGAAGCACATATGTTTATTCAACTACTAACCCAGAAAAGGCTATTTATTTGCTAGCCTACTAATGAAATAATATTTTAGTTGCATGAAATTCAGTTTGTCTTCAAATGTTAAAAGATGTTAACTTTTCTGGTGCCTTTAACCCTTGTGCTATCCTATGACCCCCCCCCCCCCCCTTCCATTGAGGTGTTCTCCTACCATGACAAAGGTGGATAAAGGTGGAGAGGATTTCATGTAATCCATGGACACCAGTGAAGATCACAAATCATTGAAGAACAAAGGTTTAGTGCACTGTGCAGTGGGTCTAGATGACCCCACTCCCAATGTTAACGTGCCTAGGATAGAACAAGGGTCAAGATAAAAAAATAACAAGACAAAAATATATCAAAGGATAACATAACTTTTTGGTATTGTTCTCATATTTTCATAGTAGCCTAGCATTGTCACTTTGTTGGTTGATGGCTGGAGCACCTTCCAAGAAAATGAAATATATAATCATACAGGACATAAAGCACTCTGGCGTTTTTTATGATGAATGTTGCAATTCATGAAATCCAAGTTCCTATCTTTTTAATTGGTCTATTCTTTGACAAATGCTGTATCAAATAAACACTTCCAGATCAGAATGTACTGTTTGACACACAAACAATACGTATGTTCAGTCACACCGATCAGATAAAATTGTGTGTATCGCTGGAAGTCGAGCAGCCAATGAACATCTGTATTGGTAATTTTAAAGTTAGAAATGTTTTGGCGACTAAACTGGATGTGCTTGCATTGGCAAAAGATGTAATAAAAAGCCATATATTTGTGACTTCCTTTTTAAGCTTTTGATGGTTATGAATAAGTATTTTTTTTAAGGGGAATAAAGAACAAACATCTGTGGAGGCATCGCAGTTTGAGATTTGGTTGCAAAACAAACTGATGCAAAAATATTCTTTAACCCTTGTGCTATCTTTGATGACCCCCCCCTTCCATTGACATGTTCTCCCTACCATGACAAAGGTGGATAAAGGTGGAAAAATTTCATGTAATCCATTGAACCAGTGAAGATCACAAAAAATTGAAAAAAAAAAAAAGGTTCAGAGCTCTGTCTAGTGAATCTAGATGACCCAACTCCCAACGGTAAAGTGCCTAGGATAGAACAAGGGTTAAAGAAAAACTTCAAACTTTATTGATTTGTCTAGCACCTTTCATTTTGGTTAAAAACACAAAGCGCTAAACATGAAAGCAGATAAAAAGTCATAAAATATGAAAATTATTTAACACAGAAAACACAGGACAATCACACACAGATGGGACCCCTCCCTCACCAGATTCCTCCCTCCACTCACCCAGTTCCCCAAGTAGAACCCTGAACACAAAGAACTGCAGCATAAAGAAAAGGTCTGGTTCAGTTCTGCTGTGAGGAAACGATATCATGGGGATCCATTTCTTCCAAGGCTCAGCCCAACCATTACCACAGCACCCGCCCAACACAGAGCAGCTCAGGGCCCACTCCATGGATATTAGACCACAGAGCGGGACCCCAGCCGGCCCAACGAGAACGAGCACCGCAGCAACAGCACCCCTGCAGGCGGAGCCCATAGTGCACAGGAACAACAGATCCCCGAGAGGAAACACTGGATTATAAAACATCAAAATTAAAATTATGATAACATTAAAATAACAAAAATAATATAAGAAATATCAATATTAGTAACTTTAAAATTCATTATCATTCATTCATCTTCTGCTGTTTTATCCCTTTCGGGGTCACGGGGCTGCCAGAGCCTATCCCGGCCACTCGTGGGCGAGGGCAGGGACACCCTGGACAGGTCACTAGTCTGTCACAGTGTTACAATCACACACCCATTCACTCTCACATTCACACGCAGGGACAATTTAGAGTTGCCAATTAACCTATGAAGCATGTTTTTAGACGGTGGGAGGAAGCCAGAGTCCCCGGAGAGAACCCAGTCATGCACGGGGAGAACATGCAAACTCCACACAGAAAGACCCCCCATTGATGTTCTGCTTCCAGCTGGGTCTTGCACCAGGGGCCTTCTTGCTGTGAGGCAAGAGTGCTAACCACTGCGCCACCGTGCAGCCCTGATTGTGAAATAAATAAATAAAATATGTAAAATGATTAAAATGTAATCATAAATGTTATAAATATAATAACAATAAAAAGGGTAAAGGGTAGTATTAAAAACATAAATATAATAATAGTTCTTATACAATTAAGAAATCAATCAATAAATAAAATAAAAAAGTACTAAGTTGAGAAAATAGATAAATCAATAAATAGATAATGAGTAAAATAATTAAGCGTTTACCAAAGTCCTGTAAAAGCCAGATTAAAAGTAAAGTTAGCAGTATAGCAGCTGCAGAGCCCCTGACACATATTTGAACAGCTTTGCAAAGCTCCAAATTCATTTTATTTAATTATCTGCTTTAAAGCTGCTGCAAACACGATCAGTTCAGAGTGTTCTGTTCGAAGCCAGATCAGGATGCTGCTTTTAAAAGAACCCTGTATGTTTCAAAGCCTGCAGAGAGCAAAAAGTTAAGCTAGTACCCAGCATCTCATGTAACTCCCCTTCAGGAAGCTGGTCAGTGACCACACAATATTAAAGGCTTCAGTTGTGCTTCATAGGGGATTAAACGGAAACAGGGTATCATAGTTTCTCATGTTTTCTGTCAGTGCCGGCTGACTGTGTGGTGCAGAGATATAAGCCGGGATCATGTGTATTAGGGATAGGGATCCCCAGTGCTCACTTTCATGCTGGGCGCTCTCTGCCTGTCACAATATCTCTTCATCAACTGTTTTCCCTTGAAGGATTTCTTGGCCTAAAAAAAGATTCAAATTCAGCTTTAAAAACACTGCAACATCTTAAAGATGCATTTAAGCGGCACTCTGGGTTTACTTTTTTTCTCGAGGCTTAAACTCAAAATCATAGAAGCGGATCAAATAACATTTCATTTACCTTATGACAAAATTTAGTTTTTACTTCTTTCTATGGTTGTAGCCTATATGTAGGTTCAAGTTTAGACAATATTCCAGCTAAACCCACACTAGAGAAAATTCAGTCAGCTTTGGGACTGATCATTTAAAATTATATGAATCGCTGAAAACATTTTTTGGTTGACAAAAGTAGATGTGCTTGCATACGTGTCAGTAGAATTCTGCAGAAGCAGAACAGACACTTATAGGTGGTTAAATCCCAGCCAGCTAGGCCAAATGGGCCCCATATGGTCTAAAAGAGGGCAGAAAATGTGGACCAGCCTACTGAGAGCCCACTTTAGCCAATTATGGGCAAACACTGGTGGGGCCACTACGGAAACTGCAGAAAAACCCATTCCGGGCCACATTTTCTGCCCACTTATGAACCATATGGGGCCCACTTGGCCTTGCTGGCTGAGCTCCAACTGTTTTATTGGGTTATGTTGCTTTAACTTTTTTTCAAGAATAAAGTAATTCCATAGTCATGGTAAAATTGGTAACCATATGTTTGATTTGGTCTTTAAAGATGCAACTCAGAGTACCATCACAAAGTAAAACATAAAACCTATAGCTTAACTGCTGTTAGACTTTTGTTCCACAGTGTTGTGTAACATCGTTATAGTACAGTAAGTGGTTTTTGTGGTTTCCTTTGTAAATGTGTGGTCAAAAAAAGTCTCATGTTGTAGTTAAAGCAGACAGGGAGGAACAAAGCTGTAAATTCAAAAGAATCTTTTTGACAGCAAGGTTTGCAAAGTTATTTCTAGTTATGTCGATACGAATTTAGAATTTGGCATAGAAGAGCAGTAATTAAGCTGTAGTGGGATTGAGAGCAGTAAACTTTATTTTTATGTCAAGAACAAAAATCTTGTAAAAAAAAAAATATTGCATACCTCGTACATATTGTCAAAACTAGAAAATAGATTTAAAAACAATATAACTGTTATAGCAGGTGGGTGGAAGATGGAATCCAAGTGCAGACACTACGTTCCAGGTAACAAGTTTTATTTTGACCGGAGTGAGGAGGGCAGGCAGGCAGATAGACAGATCAGCTGGCAGGCAGGATCTTGGGAGGGAGAAACAGGCGGATTAGGACACGTAAAAATTACTTAGCTCTGATTGTACTTGCCAATATCGTTAGCAGAGGTGAACAATAGTCTGGCATTGGCTGGAGGTCCATGAGAGGCTTAAGTAGAGTGGTGGCGAGGAGCAGATGAGGAGCAGGTGTGTGACCAGGTGCAGGTGTGGCTCAGGCACTGGATGAGAGCATGCCCACAGGATCACAACAATAATACTTCCTGGGACTCCGATTTCAAGAGTCACCATGGAAACACGTGGAGAAAAAAAGAGAGCGCTGCACTTCAGTGAGATGGAGGCGGAGATTTTAATGACGGCGTATGAAGATTATACGCCCATCAAAAAAGTAATACGGCTGCATCATCAACAAAAGAAAGAGTTTCTGCTTGGAGAAAAATAACAGACAAAGTACACGTATGAATTTTTGATCTTATTTCCAATTACATTGTGATGTACGTATGTAACTTCTGTTCAGTGACTTCAGTTCTTATACCATACTGACGCACTAGTGGTGCTAAATAAACTCATCCTCTCACTCATGGTGCAGAAAGAATTAAACATAACAGGGTAAAATAACTCGGCAAAACACAGTAAAACAGCTACAACTAAAGATATTTAGACAAAAACCCACACTTGTACCAAATCCGCCCAGACAGGCAAAGGGAATGGTATCCCACAATTCCTTGTGCTGCTAATCTATCAGCAGCACCAAAGTTACACCTACTTAATTGAATTAATTTGAATGAAAGTAAAATAAATGTCTGATAATTATGTGTTGTTTTTAAGTTGACTGAACTCAAAAAATTATTTATCTTAACCGAAGCGAATAATTAAGTTCGATAAATATAAAAAAGTTTCTCTTTAAACATCCATATGTGGTCTTATCAGCCTCTCACGGTGGAAAAAGTATTATCTGAGCTTCTTCATCCACTACATCATCTTCAAATGGACACGCCATGCTGCTGCACCTCTCTGAAAACAAACTAAGCTTCAACTAAACCTGCTCCAGACCAGGTTATGTTCAGAGCATGAGTTGCTATGGCAACTAAGCATACCCTGAAACATACTTCTGTGACTTCTGGGACTTAAAGCAGACTTAAGTTTAAATCTAAAGATTTAACTTCTGGCGAAAATAAGAAAAAATAACATTATTAAAAGATATTATCCAGTAAAATATTGAATCAACTGTTAAAAAGTCTAATCTTTAAAGGTGTAACCATTTGTTTTAACAATTCAATTTATATCGTAATTTGTGGTTGCCGATACGATTCGTAGTCCATATTGTTTCATGTTGAGTGATCCGATCCTCTGACCTAAAATGGATCCAGATCCTCTGGATCCAAACTTCCAGCAGTGAGACTCAGACAGAAATTCCTGCTACTGAACAGTGAAGTTTTCCAGATTCTTGGATTTCTTCCAGATCATCAAGTGTAAATGAAATATGTGTCCAAATAAACAAGTCAACAAGAATGAATCAACCCAAGAATGAATGTCAGATCCATTCACATGTTAGTTTCCTAAAGTTCAACACTGTTGTTTTTCCACATCCAGAGAATCCAAAGGGAACATTCTTAGAACATTCTAGACACTGGATGGTCACATGACTTTATTCAAAGTCTGTCCACGCATTGGACTGGAACGATGGACTGATCCGTGTTTGATGATGCCATCACGTATGTTGTCTGCTGTGAAGGTACATGGTTGTATTTATATATAGATGGTGTATTCTAATAAGGACATATTTAATGTGCCATTCTGAAACGATTTTACAATGGTATAGGTTGATTCGATTCATTTAACTTGACCCAGACAGAGCGTTCTGCTTGGATCGTACGAATATAAATTGATTCATCAATAGTCAATTAATTGTTATACTTCTGCTAATCATACACATGATTTAATTTTTTTCTGTTCATTTCAATATGCGTCAAAGCTCAGTGTCTTCCCAGCTGTGCCTGCATGACTGATGGCTGACCTTTACTGTTAAAACACTCACATTATGTTGGTTTGAGTTTTTTGTGTTCATATGACATCATTTTCATCATGCAATTTCTAGTTACATGGGGTTAGTATTTGATTTTCTGATCAATTTAAAAAAAGTTTTATTCAAAGCTCCAAAAGCTTAAAAACTTTATGGAGATTAAATATGAGAAAATCCTCCTTGGTTTGTGGTTTGGAACCCCCCTTTAACTCCCGCTCACTGTTGTACAACTCACTGCATGGTCACATTAGTTAAATGTGCTCCACTGTGCGTTGACACAGTAAAGTGCATTGTCACATGTCACATGACAGTATGTTTGAACTTTAACCCTTTATGTCTGTGTGACTAAATTCACTGAGCTGGTACTGCAGGACGGGATGTTAGAGTCACCAAAAGTGTAAAGGATTGTAACTGGAAGGAATATTCATCTCGATTTTTTATTTAAAAGATGCAAAAATGATGAAGAAAATGCAAACAGTAAAGGTTTTCCATTTTTATAAAAAACTATTTTAAGGCTCTGAGTACAGCTTACGGTTAAATTTGAGTCAACCCAAAATTCTGTAATCCATAGTTTTGGCAGTGTAGTAGTGGTTTAGGTTACTGGTTTAGATATGTACTTTAAACTTTCATTTCAACCTGCAAACAAAACGGTGGGATTTTTATGATGTTTTTGAATGCCTAAATCCTATGGCAACACAGTTGGACATCGCCCTAGTATATAAAACTATGGAGGTGACAGTTTATAGTCTAATTACATTAAATGAACATGTGTTTAGTGTAGTCTATATAGTGTATTTTCTAATAGTATTAATAAATGGACATGTCAGGAAAAATTATACAAAGAATCACAGAGAAAGTCTTTGTCCTCCACAAGAACCACTTGTTTAGACGCACATGAGAAAGTGGACATAATAACTAAAGTTTTCTTCGTTGTGATTTATGTGAGGAGGATGTAGTGTTTAAACTCTTTCCTCGTTTCTTCCTTCATGAATACAGATGGCAGAAAAAGCTCTGAAATGCTAATTTCTATTCATCCACCTAAAAATTGGTTATCAGTGATGAGACCTTTAAGAGAGTTTTTGAATATGCAGGAGCCGCTATGAATGATGCTGATACGTGTGCTGAGTGAAGGTTTTAATTATGCTACAGGTTGATCACTGAAACCAGGAGAAATGATTCTTCTCTAAGGAAAGTGGATGATAGTAAAAGGGGATGTTTTGAAGGGCCTATACCATGCCAAATCAATTTCTTGTGCTTTTAAGTGTTTTATAATGCCCATTTCTCATGAAAAGAACCCCCAAAGCGGTATTTTGATCTGTTCGCACATTTCTGAGTATTCTTCTAAATACCTGCTCTCGGAGAACCAGCCCCTCCTAATCCACAAAAAGGGGTGGATTCTCACTTTGTGACGGAGCTCAGTGAGAACTGCCCCTTCCAGGAAGAGTCTGGAAGAGTCTGTGCTGTCAGGACCGCCTCCAGGCTAACAGACACGCCCACCTCCCGCACGGTGCTAGTGGTGACACTTTCCCTTAATATGCACACCCAAGTTTGACGTCATGGAATGGACGTTTGTGAGCTAAAGGTTGTATAATATATAATATCAATGATTGATAATTTGGTAATAGTAGTTATTAAAATCTGATTGCTCTACACCGTTCAGGAGAGGGAGAATGTAGGCTGCCTTCCAAAGTTTGGGAAGTTACATTTTTTGAATGGAATACAGGAGTATTTCCAGAAATAGTATTTCTGGAAATATGAGAAAAATATTCTTACATTTAAAAAAAAAACTACAGCTAGGATGACTTATATTAGGGGTCACGAGCTATATATGGCTCTTTTGATGGCCACATCTGGCTCACAGACAAATCTTTAATTATAATTTTTTTTTTCTTTAGACCAGTCCTCGTGCGCGATGCGATGCCAGAGGGGCGCACAGTAGTAGCGGTGCTTGGAGAAAAAAAATCTGCGGCACGGGTAGTTTACTAATATCTGTTATATGACAGTGTTTGTACCAGCCTGAAACCTGCGTGTTGCTGTCTCTGCAGCTGCTCCTGTCTCTGAGAAGGAGCGTGCAGCTGCAGGGATGAGTGAGGAGGAAAAGGAGAGGGGTAGTGGGCTCAGGCAGCGAGGTGAAACATGCACTGATTGTCAGAACTTAGAACCCGCTGCCCGTCACATACCACACACTGCAGTGTGTGAATGAGTGTTTGTCTCCACGTCTGCATGTGAGCCTTTGTCACATCTAAAGAACATTCAGACCTACGATCACGTTTAAAGTCTCAACGCCTGCATGAAGCTGAAATTCACCACGGATCAACCAGACTAGACCATCAGCAAACCTACCATGCAGCACCAGAAGTCGTAATAATGTAAGAAATACTCATCATTAATTAGCAACAGCATAATAGAAAGAAAATAGAAATAGAAATATCTTTATTGTCATTGTACATGTACAACGAAATTACAGTGCAATTTTCCGGTGGAATAAAAAGTCAAAGTAAGAATAAAAAGCCCTAACCCTAACCCTTGAATACCTTCAGGGTGCTTCCGTGTTCAGTAAGTTGGACCTCCGGAATGCGTATCACTTGGTGCGAGTTCGGGAAGGGGACGAGTGGAAGACGGCATTCAACACCCCCTTGGGTCACTTTGAGTACCTGGTCATGCCCTTTGGCTTGACTAATGCTCCAGCAGTGTTCCAGGCTCTCGTTAATGACATCTTAAGAGACTTCCTGAACCGATTTGTATTCGTCTACTTGGACGACATACTCATTTATTCCCCTTCTCTAGAGACACACTGTCAGCATGTTCGCCTGGTTCTGCAGAGGCTTCTCAAAAACAAACTTTTCGTAAAAGCAGAGAAATGCGAGTTTCACGTCCCCAGAGTGTCCTTCCTGGGCTTCATCATTGAGAAGGGGAGGATGAATATGGACCCAACCAAAGTCGCTGCAATAAAAGACTGGCCCCGACCGACGTCCCGCAAAGATCTGCAACGCTTTCTTGGTTTTGCCAACTTTTACCGGCGCTTCTTGCGCAACTATAGCAGCATCGCTAATCCTCTGACCAGTTTGACTTCCATTAAAACCTCATTCCAGTGGAACCAGGGGGCAGAGGATGCCTTTACCCACCTTAAGGACCTGTTTACTACGGCTCCGGTGTTAGCTCACGCTGATCCCACCCGTCAGTTTGTGGTCGAGGTCGACGCATCCGACATTGGGGTGGGGGCTGTACTGTCCCAATGAACTGATGATGGGAAACTCCACCCTTGTGCCTTTTTCTCCCGTAAGCTTTCCGCCTCTGAACGGAACTATGACGTGGGGAATCGGGAGCTGTTGGCCATCAAGTTGGCCTTAGAGGAGTGGCGGCACTGGTTGGAGGGGGCTGAACATCCGTTTCTGGTGTGGACTGACCACAAAAACTTGGAGTATCTCAGTGCTGCTAAGAGACTCAATCCCCGTCAAGCTCGTTGGGCCTTGTTTTTCAGTCGATTTAACTTCACCGTTTCTTTCCATCCTGGATCACGCAATCAGAAGCCCGACGCCCTCTCTCGTTTGTATACCTCCAACAACCCTGACCTCCCGGCAGATTCCATTCTTCCTTCCTCTTGTGTGGTGGCCAGTCTCACCTGGGAAATTGAAGCAGCCATTCGCGGTGCTCTGGTCTCTGACCCCGACCCGGGATCCAATACGCCAATACGTCCCTGCAGCAGTCAGGCCCCAGGTGTTGGCCTGGATGCATGTGTCTCGTCTCTCTTGCCACCCAGGCTTTCACCGCACCCTCTCCCTGATTCAATGCCGTTTCTGGTGGCCCACCATGGCAGCAGACACTAGGGCTTTTGTGGCTGCCTGTGCAGTTTGTGCCACCAACAAGCCCACGCATCGAGCCCCCGCAGGTCTTCTCCAGCCCCTACCTATCCCCTCTCGGCCGTGGTCTCACATTGCGGTAGACTTTGTGACCGGTCTCCCTGCTTCTAAGGGAAACACGGTCATACTCACCATCGTCGACCGCTTTTCCAAGGCAGCACACTTTGTTGCTATGCCCAAACTCCCCACCGCTGCCGAGACTGCCAGTGCTCTTTCTCATCATGTGTTCCGTTTCCACGGCTTCCCATCTGATGTCGTCTCTGACCGAGGGCCCCAATTCACCTCCCAGGTGTGGAAGTGTTTCTGTCAAGCTTTGGGGGCTACAGCTAGTTTATCATCTGGCTACCACCCACAAACCAATGGTCAGACTGAACGCACTAACCAGGACCTGGAGTCCGCTCTTCGTTGTGTTTGCTCTCAGAATCCCACGACTTGGTCTGATTTTCTCATCTGGGTGGAATATTCACATAATTCCCTAGTTTCTTCCGCCACGGGCCGTTCTCCATTCGAGGCCTCCTTGGGTTATCAGCCCCCCCTCTTTCCATCTGAGGAGCAGGATTTGGCGGTTCCGTCTGTTACGGCCCATATCCGCCATTGCCGTAAGGTCTGGACTGCTACCAGACAGTCCCTACTTCGTGCTTCTCAACGCACTAAAACTGCAGCGGACCGTTCTCGCACCACTGCCCCGGCCTATTCTGTTGGCCAGAAGGTTTGGCTGTCTACCAAGGACTTACCCCTGCTCACTGAGTCTCGGAAACTATCACCCCGTTACGTTGGCCCTTTCGTAATTGACTCAGTTATTAATCCGGCTTCCGTCAAATTGCGTCTGCCCCGTTCCATGAGAGTCCACCCTGTCTTCCATGTCTCCCGTCTTAAGCCAGTGGTTTCCAGTCCGCTGTGCCCTCCGGCCGAGGTCCCTCCGCCTGCCCGGCTGGTGGGTGGCCATCCTGCCTTTACTGTCTGTCGCCTCCTGGATGTTCGCCGCCGGGGCCGTGGTTTCCAGTTCTTAGTTGACTGGGAGGGCTATGGCCCTGAGGAACAGTGTTGGGTGCCCCGTTCGTTCATCCTGTATGATGCCCTGGTACGGGACTTTCGCCGTCTTCACCCTGACCGGTTTTGGCCGCCGGGTGGCGTCCCTTGTGGAGTGGGTACTGTCAGGTGTCGAGGGCGCCCCCGCACACCTGCCACTGGTTCCCGCACCTGTTCCTCATCTGATTAGTCAGCCTTTATAAGTCCTTCACTCCCTCCGGCCCTCGTCGGTTCGTCTGTTCTCCTCTTTGGAAGAAGACCACTGATTCAGCCGAAGCCAAGCCGAAGCCAAGCCGAAGCCAAGCCAAAGCCAAGCCAAGCCGAAGCCAAGCCAAGCCAAAGTCAAGCCAAAGCCAAGACCCACGCCAAGCCAAAGCCAAGACCCACGCCAAGCCTAAACCCTCCAAGCCAAGTCTGTCTCCAGAACCAAGCTTTCTCGTCTCGCCTTCCAAGTCATCTGCCAGTCCCCTCTTCTGAAGTCTATCCCCTTCTCAATAAAACTGTTTCCAGACTGCATTTGGGTCCAGCTTGTTCTAAACCTGACACACAGTAGACTTTCACTTAACCTTTGTAGCTGGTGTCGGGGTTGCCAAGTGTTCATTCTAGACATGATCTTGTCTTTCAGGTCATTTGCTGCCTCGCTCAGCGTAACTGTGGTTGTTGGAGCTGCGTACCCAATCTCAGGGTGGGAGTGTAGTATGTGGATGTTTGAGCATGGGGCCTTGATTGGGGGTTTTGAAGCATCCAATAATTCCTCATTCTCTGCATGTAACCACGCTGGTTGGGATTACTAAAGTAGTAGCATTTCCATCTTGTTCCAGTAGCCCACTTTAGCCCACTTTCCATCAGAGTGCTCTGGTCCTCCAGTACCTGTTTGGCCGGGCGACGGCTGAGCCGACATGTGGTTCATTGTCTCTCATGTTTGTGAGGTAGGCCATAGCTTAAACTGGGTGATGCTCTCCATTGTTATGGTAATTGCCCCCATTTACCATTATATTGTTCATTCCGCCCCTGGGAATCGTTCCTGCATGACAGTCCTGCATCTTACCAACTGAGCTACCTATATATATATTTATGTATATGTATGTATATGTATATGTATATGTATATATATGTATGTATAGGGTGAACCGCCACCTTAACGTGGTGGGGGAGTTTGAGAGCTCGGGTGATCCCAGGAGCTAAGCTGTCTGGGGCTTAAGCCCCTGGTAGGGTCTCCCATGGCAGACAGGTCCTGGGTGACGAGCCAGACAAAGAGCGGTTCAGAAACTCCTGATGAAAAGAAATAACAAGGACCCGATTACGTCGCCCGGATTGGCGTCACCGGGGCCCCACTCTGGAGCCAGGCCCAGGGTTGGGGCTCGCAGGCGAGCGCCTGGTGGCCGGGGCTCTTCCCACGGACCCCGGTCGGGCTCAGCCCGAAGGAGCGACGTGGGACCACTCTCCTATGGGCCCACCACCCGTAGGAGATCTCAAAAGGGGCCGGTGCATTGTGGTTTGGGTGGCAGTCGGGGGCAGGTGCCTCGGCGGCCCAAACCCCGATCATGGAATCTGGCTTTTGGGACATGGAATGTCACCTCTCTGGGAGGGAAGGAGCCTGAGCTGGTGGGAGAGGTTGAGAGATACCATCTAGATATAGTCGGGCTCACCTCCACACATAGCCTGGGCTCTGAAACTCAGTCCTTAGAGAGGGGTTGGACTCTCTACCACTCTGGAGTTGCCCAAGGTGAGAGGCGGCGGGCTGGCGTGGGCTTACTCGTGAGCCCCCAGCTCAGCCGCCAAGTGTTGGAGTTCACCCCGGTGGACGAGAGGGTCATGTCCCTCCGCCTCCGGGTGGGGGACAGGTCTCTAACTGTGGTTTCGGCTTACGGGCCGAACAGCAGTTCGGAGTACCAGGCCTTCTTGGTGTCTCTTGAAGGGGTACTGGATAGTGCCCCAACGGGGGACTCCATTGTCTTCCTGGGGGACTTCAATGCCCACGTGGGCAATGACAGTGGCACCTGGAGGGGTGTGATTGGTAGGAACGCCCCCCCTGATCTGAACCCGAGTGGTGTTTTGTTATTGGACTTCTGTGCTCGTCATAGTTTGTCCATAACGAACACCATGTTCGAGCACAAGGGTGTCCATCAATACACCTGGCATCAGGACACCCTAGGCAGGAGGTCAATGATCGACTTTGTAGTTGTTTCAGGTGACCTTCGGCCCTGTGTCTTGGACACTCGGGTGAAGAGAGGGGCGGAGCTGTCCACCGATCACTACCTGGTGGTGAGTTGGATTCGCTGGCGGGGAAGGAGGCCGGAAAGACTTGGAAGACCCAAACGTACTGTGAGGGTCTGCTGGGAACGTCTGGCTGAGCCCTCCGTTAGGGAAGTCTTTAACTCCCACATCCGGGAGAACTTCAAACAGGTACCGAGGGAGGTTGGGGACATTGAGTCCGAGTGGACCATGTTTTCCACCTCTATTGTCTCTGCTGCTGCTCGGAGCTGTGGTCGCAAGGTCTCTGGTGCCTGTCGCGGCGGTAACCCCCAAACCCGGTGGTGGACACCGGAAGTAAGGGATGCCGTCAAGCTGAAGAAGGAGTCCTACCAGGCCTGGCTGGCCTGCGGGACTCCGGAGGCAGCTGACGGGTACCGGCAGTCCAAGCGAGCTGCGGCCAGGACTGTTGCGGAGGCGAAAACTCGGTCCTGGGAGGAGTTCGGTGAGGCCATGGAGAAGGACTATCGGTTGGCCTCGAAGAAATTCTGGCAAACCATCCGACGACTCAGGAGGGGAAAGCAGTTCTCCACAGGCACTGTTTTCAGTGCAGGTGGGGAGCTGTTGACTTCGACTGGGGACATTGTCGGGCGGTGGAAGGAGTACTTTGAGGATCTCCTCAATCCCACTGACACGCCTTCTTTTGAAGAAGCGGAGAATGAGGACTTTGGGGTGGGGCTGTCTATTACCCGGGCTGAAGTCACTGAGGTAGTCAACGAGCTCCTCGGTGGCAAGGCCCCGGGGGTGGATGAAGTCCGCCCTGAGCACCTCAAGTCTCTGGATGCTGTGGGAGTGTCTTGGCTGACACGTCTCTGCAGCATCGCGTGGCGGTCGGGAACCGTACCACTGGACTGGCAGACAGGGGTGGTGGTTCCCCTCTTTAAGAAGGGGGACCGGAGGGTGTGTTCCAACCATAGGGGAATTACACTCCTCAGCCTCCCTGGGAAAGTCTATGCCAGGGTACTGGAGAGGAGAGTCCGTCCGATAGTCGAACCTCGGATCCAGGAACAACAGTGCGGTTTCCGTCCTGGTCGTGGAACAGTGGACCAGCTCTACACCCTATCTGGGGTGCTGGAGGGTTTGTGGGAGTTTGCTCATCCAGTCCATATGTGTTTTGTGGATTTGGAGAAGGTGTTCAACCGCGTCCCCCGTGGCATCCTGTGGGGGGTGCTCTGGGAGTATGGGGTCCGGGGAGCCTTACTGAGGGCTGTCCGGTCTCTGTATGACCGGAGTAGGAGTTTGGTCCGCAGAGCTGGCAGTAAGTCAGACCTGTTCCCGGTCCACGTTGGACTCCGGCAGGGCTGCCCTTTATCACCGGTTCTGTTCATAGTCTTTATGGACAGAATTTCTAGGCGCAGCCAGGGGCCGGAAGGGATCTGGTTTGGGGACCACAGGATTTCCTCTCTGCTTTTTGCAGATGATGTTGTCCTGTTGGCTTCATCGAACCGGGACCTCCAGCGTGCATTGGGGCGGTTTGCGGCCGAGTGTGAAGCGGCTGGGATGAGGGTCAGCACCACTAAATCTGAGGCCATGGTCCTTGACCGGAGAAAGGTAGTCTGCCATCTCTCGGTGGGTGGAGTGTCCTTGCCCCAGGTGGAGGAGTTTAAATACCTTGGGGTCTTGTTCATGAGTGAGGGAAGATCGGAGCGTGAGATTGACAGGCGGATCGGAGCGGCGTCCGTAGTTATGCGGTCGCTCTATCGGTCCGTCGTGGTGAAGAGAGAGCTGAGCCGAAAAGCGAAGCTCTCAATTTACCGGTCGATCTACGTTCCAGTACTCACCTATGGTCATGAGCTATGGCTCATGACCGAAAGAACGAGGTCCCGAATACAAGCGGCTGAAATGAGCTTCCTCCGCAGGGTGGCTGGGCGCTCCCTTAGAGATAGGGTGAGAAGCTCGGTCACCCGCGGAGAGCTCGGAGTAGAACCGTTTCTCCTCCACATCGAAAGGAGCCAGTTGAGGTGGCTCGGGCATCTAGTCCGGATGCCTCCTGGACGCCTCCCTGGAGTGGTGTTCTGGGCATGTTCCACTGGGCGGAGGCCCCGGGGAAGACCCAGGACACGCTGGAGAGACTACGTCTCTCGGCTGGCCTGGGAACGTCTCGGGGTCCCCCCAGAGGAGCTGGAGGAAGTGGCTGGGGTGAGGGAAGTCTGGGCATCTCTGCTTAGACTGCTGCCCCCGCGACCCGGTCCCGGATAAGCGGAGGAAGATGGATGGATGGATGGATGGATGGTATATACATATATATATATATATATATATATATATATATATATATATATATATATATATGTATATATATATATATGTATATATATATATATATATATGCGTCACAATGAAAATGGAAATAAGATCAGAAACTCGTGCGTTTACTTTGTCTGTTCTTCTACTACAAGCAGAAACTCTTTCTTTTGCTGATGATGCAGCCATATTACTATTGTTGATGGTCTTATAATCTTCATTCGCCGTCAATAAAATCTCAGACTCCGTCTCACTGAAGTGCAGTGGGTTTTTTTTCACCTCGCTTTTCCATGGTGACTGCGGAAATCGGCAATCCATTGAGAATGTCTTTATGTACTTGCCGTGCACGTGCATTAACCCAGGGTTACCAAGTGGAGCGTAATTACTCTAACTTGGTGTGACCAAGATGGCGGCGCGAACACATCGCGAGGCTCAGCGTCTCTCCAGTTTTTGCAATTTTGCAGTATTATTCCTGCTCATCTCGGGTCTGTTCGTACTGAACAGCTTTGCTTTAACATCATACACCCGACAGGAGCTTTTTGATATCGGTGAGGACTTTACCAACAGTTTTATCACCAATCTTCGACTCATCCCCGAGATCGCTAGAACAACCGAGGCTTCGTACTCTACCCGGCCGGGCGGAAGTGCTCGCAGGCGGCGTCGTGATCGTAAACAAAGGCGGGGGAAGCGCGGAGGCCTAAGAGCCAAGCTAAAGCTAACACCGCTCCGGCTCTGTTTACCCAGCATCTTCCTCGCTAATGTGCGGTCACTGGTGAACAAAATTGATGAGTTACGACTCTGCATCACCCACAGTAAGAGACTTATGGACTGCAATGTCATGGTTTTCACAGAAATATGGCTACACAGCGACGTACCCAACAATGCTATTGAGCTAGCAGGACGCTACACGCTCCGGGCAGATAGAACGGCAGATGACTCCGGCAAGACAAGAGGTGGTGGATTGTGCATTTATGTCAACAAAGCTTGGTGTACGAACACAGTCATTGTTGGGAGACACTGCTCAGATAACCGCCAGATCAACGCACGCAAGGCTGCTGGCCCGGATGGCATTCCTGGACGTGTGCTTAGGACATGTGCAGAGCAGCTTGCAGGGGTCTTCACAGACATTTTCAACCTGTCCCTCTCCCAGGCAACTGTGCCAACATGGTTTAAATCCACATCCATTGTGCCAGTACCGAAACACTCCTCCCCAACGTGCCTGAATGACTATCGCCCCGTGGCACTCACACCTATCATTATGAAGTGCTTCGAGCGACTGGTACTAGCACACCTCAAGGACTGCCTCCCATCTACACTGGACCCACACCAATTTGCCTACCGCAGAAATAGGAGCACAGAGGATGCAGTATGCACAGTGCTGCACTCTGCACTCACACACCTGGACAATAACAACACATATGTTAGGATGTTGTTTGTTGACTTCAGTTCAGCATTTAACACTGTCATTCCCTCCAAGCTGACCACAAAACTTGGGGACATGGGCATCAACACTTCCCTGTGCAACTGGATTATGGACTTTCTGACCAACAGACCTCAGCATGTTCGGTCAGGTCACACCCACTCATACTTAATCACACTTAATACTGGCGTACCACAGGGCTGTGTGCTGAGCCCATTCCTCTACTCCCTTTACACCCACGACTGCAAGCCTGTGCATGGATCCAACTCCATCATTAAGTTTGCAGATGACACCACGGTGATTGGCCTCATCAGTGACAACGATGAGACTGCCTACAGAGAAGAGATACAGCACCTGGTCACATGGTGCGCTGACAATAACCTGCTCCTTAACACCAATAAAACCAAGGAGCTCATTGTGGACTTCAGGAAGAAGAATGGAAGCACTCATGACATCATCCACATTAACGGGACTGTAGTTGAACGTGTTTCCAGCTTCAAGTTCCTGGGAACCACCATCTCGGAGGAACTGTCCTGGGCCACAAACACCTCCAGCCTGGTCAAGAAGGCTCACCAGCGCCTTTTCTTCCTCAGGACACTGAAGAAGAACCAGCTTTCTTCATCCATCCTGGTGAACTTCTACCGGTGTGTGATCAAGAGCATCCTTACAAGTTGCATCTCAGTCTGGTATGGGAACTGCTCAGTGGCTGACCGCAAGGCATTGCAGAGGGTGGTGAAAACTGCCCAGCGCATCACTGGGACACCACTTCCTGCTCTTGAGGACATCCAGAGGAAACGCTGTCTGCGTCGAGTTCGCAGCATTCTCAAGGACTCCTCTCACCCTGACCACGGACTGTTTAACCTCCTCCCCTCCGGGAGGCGTTTCAGGAGCCTCCGAACAAGGACTACGAGATTCAGGAACAGCTTTTTCCCTAAAGCTGTCTCCTTGCTGAACTCTTCCCTCTGACACCCCTCAACACCCCCCACACCACCATAGACCCCTCCCCCTCTTCAACACTCTGTATTATTTATTTACTCACAACAAGCAAAACAGTAACTTGTTATTGTTTGCACTACTGTCCATTTGCACATTGTAATATTTTCTATGCACTTTACTGTCCATTGCAATACTGTAAATTATGTTCATAGTTCTGCCTATAATGTTCATACACTTTTACATAACCCATCTGAATAGTATGTTCATAGTACACCTATCTGTATATCTTGCTTATAGTATTTAATATCTGTTAATTATGTCCATAATACTTACCTGTATAGTTATTGTACATATCATAGACCTTTATTCTATACTTACTGCTTATTGCACTTCTGGTTAGATCCTAACTGCATTTCGTTGCCTTGTACCTACATGTGCAGTGACAATAAAGTTGAATCTAATCTAATCTAATCTAATCTAATCTAATCTAATCTAATCTAATCTAATCTAATCTAATCTAATTTAATCTAATCTAATCTAATCTAACTCATATCAGGTCTTTTGGAACGGACATACCCAGAGTAAACAAGTTCAGGCAGATTTTAGCCAGAGTTTAGGGTTAAAGTCAGGGTAGTTTAAACATGAATACCCCCCAGGTGTCTCTGCCTGTATAGAAGTGTTGCTACAGTGTACATTCGCCACATATAATACGCAGGTTTGAGAATATGCCGCCAGATTTCAAACCGGTCTGTGGTGCATTGAGGTTGAGATGCGCTGTTGTTATGGATGCTTGGTCACGTTCTAAGATCCGGAGTTCATTGAACACATCAAGCAGAGATGCTGATTGGGCTGGTGCGGGGAGCGAGGAAGTAAAAAGTAAAGAGAGATTTAGGAATTGCTGAACAAGCTCTACGGCGTTGGTTACGGCCTGCAGTAACCAGAATAAAGAACCTTAAAAGAGGTTAAGTCTCTGTGCCTCAGTGTGGGAAAGGGACGCTACATTATTGTATGGCTCTCACGAAATTCCATTTAAAAATATGTGGCGTTAATGGCTCTTTCTGCCAAAAAGGTTCCCGACCCCTGCCTTATATGTTTTGATTAAGATTTAATTCAGTTGAAGACAAGTTCTAAAATGTGTGTAAGAGATATGTTGAGAATAAAGAAAATACACCGAAAAATTGCTTCATTTTACTGATAAGCATTTGCACAAATGTTTCTAATTTTTTATTTGAGTCTGCTTATTCTAACTAAAACTAGTTTTTACACTAAGGGCATAAATTATCTTGAACATTAAATCTAAAAAAATCATTTGCACTGATATTATTATTTAAAAGGAATTTCTTCTATTTCAGGAAGTAAAGGATATGACAAAACTTGATATTATGGTGCTAAAGTTGGGGAAAGAATTTTTCAAAATGTTATCATTTTTCAGCTGAAGGGTGAAGCTTGTTCTGGTTGTTATTTTGCCATCTCCCTCCCAGATGTGAAACTTGCAGTGCATCAGGGGTTTACACTGACTCTGTCACAGTCCTGAGTCAGTGCTAAGCTTCTAGTTGAGGTATTATCCATGCATGTCACTTCTGAGTCACATTTGGCATGTCTTTATGTGCTACATCGCTGAGGCAACCAAGGGTTTCTTCTCCATGGGAATCAGTAAGGGAGCTGAAAAAAAGAAGAAACATTTCACAACTATGCCATGTTGACTATGAAGTAATCATTTTTTTTCCTGCTTATCAAAAGTTGTGCATGAAAAGAAGTCAGGAGAATAAAACAGCATATGAAATAACATACTTGCATTTTTTTGGAAAATCTAGTTAGGTGAAGTATTCATAAAATCGATTCACTATCCAAACATGTATTCTGTATTTGTGCTTCCAGATCCAGCTATGGATCTCTCCCTCAGCTTTAGCACATGTCAATTCCACCCAAAGGACAACTTCCTGTTTAGGGGAGGTAGAAAAACAAAAGTAACTGGTTTCAGGTCAATGTACTAGGTAAGGGAATAAGTGAGATTAAAGCTACAAGTAGCATTTAGCGGGCCCGAGCACGGGCGACCGCCTGGCACGGGCGACCGCCCCGCGAGCCACGCCTTGTTCGAACCGTTTGGCATAGTTATTTCTTCTCCATTCTGGAGCTGCAACCTACATTTAACATGACAGCAGCATGTCGGTGGAGGGGGGTGGGGGGGTTGTAATCTGTTGGCATTAAGGACTGAGACGTTTGCATATAGCATGAAAAAAAAATCTTCAACCAAAGCCTCGTTTAGACCTGCTCATTTTCTCATCAAAAAGAAGGCATTTTCAGATTAAGAAGCTGTCAATCAAGCAATCATAATAATTACTAACACTGTACCTTAGGATGAGAAAAATGGAACTGACCTAATCTCCACTACAATGTCTAGACAAGAGTCAGCTATGTCTGATAACTTGGCCGATTAGCTGGACCGGGATATTGCAAAGTGCAGGTAGTCTAGCATCCGGTGTGATGAGTCTGTGGAAAGCAGCAGTACAGCACAGCTGTTGGTTTATATTAACATCAAGAGATAAACTCTTGACACAACTGCCCTAACAGACAACTCAAAGAGAAGATGAAATGTATAACATGGTGAAGGAGTTTTTGTGCAGAAAAAGGTACCATTAGAAAAGCTGGTAGCAGTGACTGCAGACGGGGCTCCTGCTATGATCAATAGACAAACAGGTTTCATCACTCACTGTAAAGCTGACCCAGACTTTCCAAAATGTCTGCATTACTGCTGCTTCATTCACCAGCAGGCCTTATGTGCAGAAGTGATTGGCTCTGGACACATAATGACTCCTATTGTGAAAATCATAGACAACCTCAGCTGCATGCGCCTGTAACCAATGCCTTCAGTGTGTTTTGCAAAATAAGATTGCGTAGGTCTTTGGACAGCTCTTTGCTTTTACCCATCATGCAATGCTTCTTGTCTAACACCTTGCTGGTGAGAAACCTTTTTAAAAGGCATCAGGACTATACCAGCTGATATTACTTTGCACCAATAGGGGGCAGGTTACCTTCTGAATACTGACAAACTCCAGCTGCTTTCTTGGCTTGCCAGACCTTTTTACCCCTCCTTTTCTTCATGTGTTCAATACTTATTCCCTGTGCCATTTCACTTTATTACACATAACTTCATTTATGGACATAAATGTTTGGATTTCTTTCTATGTGTGCATTACTTGGCTTGATGCCGATATCCGGTGAAAATTTCATGTCAATAGCTCGATTAGAAATATGTTTTTTGAGAGAAATGTTGACGTCTTCAATACTTTTTTTCCCTGCTGTAAAATCATTGTTTTTATATTTAGAGCTCTAAGCAACCAAACAGTTGTTTGAATCGGTGATTTATTTTAAAAAGCTGCTGAAAAAAATGATCTTTTTAAAATGTTGATTTCTAATTTGTGTTTTACATTTTGTGTTCCATTTTTTGTGCTTTAAATGGGAAGCATTTTTTATTTGTTTGGTGTTTTTAAGGTGCTACAAATATACACATTATTTTTAAGAGACATTTGTTATCAGTTGTGTTTCTTGATTTGTAGTTTAATATCATTGGATGTATAAAAAGGAAAAGAAGTTGCAGCATTGATTATAAAAAAAGGATGTAAGAGATATTCATCATCCTATGTCACATCTGTAGGAGTGTACTGAGGTTGGTTTTTGTTGTGTTTGTAAAAAAAAGATAAAATTTAAAGTTAATTGCATTTTGCATAATGATTATTGCATTCATAAATAATGGTTAAGATCTGCCTCTGTAGGATATAGATTAGTTTCAGCACAGCCACAATTTCTGTGGGATATTTTGGATACAAGGATGATTTTGAAAAGTATGAGGGCATTGCTCCTGTATGTCTGATGACCCATCGTCAGTGTCCAAAGACACTTGCAATGCATTGTTAAATGTTCTGCAATGCAGAGAAGTTGCTAAAGCTTCTTTTGTTAAAGGTTGTACTGGCAATTGTTAGAATTCCACTTTGGATGTTCTCTACCTGCTGCCGTGTGGTGTTGGGGGGTTCTGGCTGCCGCGGCTGTTGCAGCGGGGGCCTTGGTGTGGGGATGGCTGGTCACTCTCCCTCCTTCTTTTCACATTCCACCACCCATTTTAGAAGAACATAAACACTCACCTGAGCACAGGTGCTAGCTCACCTTTGCACTAATAGTTTGTGTGAATGAATGAAATATTTCACACTAGTTGGTTTGAAGTCACAAGTGTGGATGTGTGAACACTATCTGTACTGCGTACATGTTGACTTGTGGACATTTTTGCTGCTAACAGGTGTGTTTTTAACATTTGAGTGTGTGTGTTTTACATTTAGTGTTCCATTTTTTTGTGCTTTTATTGGGAGGATTTGTTATTTGTTTGGTGTTTAAAGGTGCTATGTATATGCACATCATTTTTTAGAGAAATTTGTTATCAGTTGTGTTTTTTGTTGCTGTTGTAGTTAAATTTCATTGGATGTATAGAAAGGGAAAAAAGTTGCAGCATTGATAAAAAAGGATAAAAGAGATGTTTACTATCCTATGTTGCTTCAGTGTACTGAAGTTGGGTATGTTTTATTTATTAAAAAAAAAGATAAAATTTAAAGTTAATTGCATGTTGGATTAATAAAAAAAAACAATGATTAATACCAAAGATGTATAAAAGAAGTCTTTCAGTGTATAACTGGCTGTCTTTGCCCACTTTCTTACTCCTCATCTGCTGCTCACTGCTTGCTGATTTACATGAGAGCAGGGAGCAGCAGGAGGGGGCGGGGTTGTAACACGACTCCTGCAGCAGGGCAGATTGAGAGAGGCTTTGACATGTAAGATGTTAAAAAAATCTTAGGACTGACCAGTTCATTTTATATCTATAAAAAATATCCAGGGACAACTTAGACATGTTCAGGTATATGCGTGTAAAATCTGGTGTGGATAGTTGAAACATAAGTTATAATAAAACACACTTGTTTGGAGTCCAGACGGAAAAAGCACAGATTTTGTGATGTAAAATATTTATAAAAAAATGCATCTGTTTCACCTAGAAGTCTGAAAGAAATATGGAAGGCAGCAAACACAGATCCCTACCGTTTTCTATTTTTTTGTGTTGATATTTGAAGTATAAGTTATGAAAAAAAATAGGTGTTTGCAGTTTTGCCTAAAAAGACGTTTTCGGACCTTTTTGGATGGACGGCTCTCTCAGACGTCACCTGTAACTTCAATTATTCTGAATTTTTTTAGGAAGCAGTAGCACATAAATGCCTATTAAAGTGGAATTCTTGGTACTGATAACTTAAACAGAATTTATGCTAAAAGTATTTGTTCAGTCCAAAATTTCATAGGAAAAACAGAGGTATGAAGTTTCTCGAAGACCCTATTGTGTTACATATCAAAGCTGGAGGTTATTAAAGGCATCTAATTCTGAAATCTCAGCTTCCTGAGACAAACGGCTGATTTGCTATGAAGCTTTGTTTTATGAGTAAGTGCAATTGACCACTTCCTGTTTGGGGGGGCCTTATGAAGGCACCGTCAGATGGACACCCATGAAATTTTAGATGATGAGAGAGGACCCTTCTGAGTATCTCCAGTTTTAATTTCATGCACGTCGGACAAAGCGCAGAGAAAAGATAGGGACGAATGCGACAAAAACTGTGTTTTTCAATAACTAGGTGGTGCTATGGAGCTCGTCCAAGATTTTCATATCCATGGGTTCAGAATGGAAGCTTTATCATATCCATTGAATTTCAGTGAGATTGGACAAGGAATGTGCACGTGAGAGCAACTTTTGTGTGCATGGCGAGACGCCCAACTTTGCCGCTCTGACACGACCACACCCCTGATTAGAAAGTTATGATTTTTTGTCAGAGTAAAATTCAATGGCTTTTCAACAGGTGGACGTCATTTTCAGGTGTGTCGGCTCATCCTACTTGGAGCAGTGATGGTACAAGTCAAACATGTCATTTCCTCTTGCCAGCAGGTGGCGCTACACTTTTTCCAGATTCTTTCACTGCAGATGTGTTCAGAGTCAGACTACAATCATGCACATCAATTTTGGATCAGATTGGATTATGCATGACTGAGTAATGGTCATTTTTCTTTTCATGGCGTGTTTTCAAAATGACCTCCAAGTTTGACGCGCCGCCACGGTCACAAACATCCGTAAAAACTTAAAAGCTTTGCAATTTAACATCGGACATGGGTCTAGTTTACAAAACCAAAGTTTGGAGTCATTACTCCAAAATCTCTAGGAGGAGTTCGTTCTAGAAGGAGGCCTGCAAATGTCCAAAATACAGCAAAAATGACATATTGACATCAAAATAGCAGACTTCCTGTATGACTGACAGCTTGGTACCAAGAGACTTTTTTATGGGTTTCCATCTGATGAACATGTCCTGAAAAAATCAAGCTTGTACGATAAAGCACATGGTGGTGCTCGCGAAAACAAATTTTGCAGGTGGCGCTATCGAGCCATTTTTGTTTACGTATGCCGGTCTCCCATAAAATACGGAATTTTTCGCGACTCCTAATATGTGTGCCAAATTTGGTGAGTTTTGGGGTATGTTAAAGGCCTCAAAAAGGCGACGGAAAAGTCGGAAGAATAATAATAATAATAAACCTAACAGATACAATAGGGTCCTTGCACTCCGTGCTCGGGCCCTAATAATCCTAACAGATACAATAGGGTCCTTGCACTCCGTGCTCGGGCCCTAATAATAATAATCCTAACAGATACAATAGGGTCCTTGCACTCCGTGCTCGGGCCCTAAATATTAAAAAGGCTAAATTTACTTTTAAAATATTCAAATTCTGGTTTCTAAATCCGTTTTTCCTCTCAGATTAAATGTATTCTCCATGGCAACTGCTGTGGAGTTAACATTTAGTTTTAAATTTCCTATGAATTGTTGCATTTTATTTGACTGTGGAACAGCTGTATTGAGAGTTCCAGTAAATTCCAGGCTTGTCTGTTACATGTATTTCCTAGTTTTAGAAAGTTTGGCGTTCCAAAACGTCAACAGTCAAGACAAGACGTCCTGCTGATGGAGAACAGAATTCCAACTAAAGTGCAAAAATGTAGATAGATCTTTATCTTGTCACAGGTACAACGAAATTAAAAGGGCGTCCTGGTCAGTGCAACACTCATACCTTAAAATAACCAATGGGAAGAACTTACTACTAAAAATAATAAATACTACTTAATAATACATAAAAAGTCGTTTAAATAAACACAATACTCAATATGTGTTAAAATGGCTAAAAACCAGAGGGGGGAAAAATAAATAACTATAAAGAAAACATCCACATCCCAATTTGCTAGAACAGGTCCAGGTTTCATGTTTCCTGGTCATGTTTAACATACGGCAGTCGGATAAAAACTTCTCTGGAGTTTTTTTGTCTCTGCTTGACCTGCAGCGTTTGCCTGAAGGCAACAGGTCAAACAACAAGTGTCCGGGTGTGAAGTGTCTCTGATGATGCTCTTTGCTCTGTTGACTCAGCGTTAGCTGTGGAAGGTTTCCAGGTCAAGGAGGAGCAGCCAACAATCCTTTGGATGATGTTGATGAGCCGCTGGAGAGCCTTCCTTTGAGCCGCTGTACAGCTGCTGAACCAAGTGTTGATGCAGTATGTTAGTACACTTTCTATGATGGCATGGTAGAAGGTCACCAGCAGTCTTTTGGTGATGTTATTCCTCCTGAGGATCCTCAGGAAATCCAGACTCTGCTGGGCCTTTTTCAGCAGCTCACTGGTGTTTGTCTTCTAGGTTGAATTGTAATCCACAAAGAGCATACACATAGCTCCCCTGCTGCTCCAGATGGGAGAAAGCAGCATGCAGAGCTATCAATGTTGCGTCCTCTGTGGATCAGTTCACCCTGTAAGCAAACTGGTGTGGAGGGCTGCTGTTGTGTGACTACGGACCAGCTTTTCAAAGCATTCATGGCGGTTGGAGTGAGAGCCTCTGGTCTGTAGTCATTGAAGCTGAAGATGTGAGTCTTCTTGGCCAGGGGAACTATGGTGGAGGACTTCAGGCAGAGTGGAACAGATGACTGTGCCAGGGATTGTTGAAGATCTTTGTGAAGACTGCTGTCATGCTCGGCTTAGACGAGAACAGACTCAAGTGCTGGAACCCAAAATAATAAACACAGGAGATGGCGAGAAGGGATTTATTTAAAGTCTTTGATGGCTGACGAGGAGTCAGTGGAAACCTCACCAAAGGGAGGATCTGCGAGGCGTTGAGACGAAGGTGAGTTTTTTCTTCCGTGGTAATGTTGGGAAGAGATGTTGACGAGGCGAAGCGTAGTAGAGCTTGGTGCTGGGATGAGCGTGGCTTGACGTAGTAGGAGGCTGAAGTCGCCGCGTGGCAGAAATCTTGAGCAGGTAGATGGTCTTGAGGATGAGGAGCGTGAGACCGAACCCAGGTCGGCACTAGTGAGATGATGTTGTGTAGACAGATCGAAAACTTGAAAGAGACAAGAGCAAAACTTTGCAAGGCTTGAGCGAACTTTTGACCATGTATGCACCATAGAGGGCAACGAACTGGTGATGAATACTGGACTGCGGCCATCTTAAATACAGGAGCAGGAGATAATAATAATAATCCATTTTATTTAAAGCGTCTTTCAAGAAACCCAAGGACACTTTACAAAACAAAGGTTAAAAATAGACATTAAAAGCACAATAAATGTAAAAGACAAAATCAAAAGTGAATCAGAATGGGAAGGCAGAAATAAACAGATGAGTTTTGAGTTTCGATCTGAAAGCTGGAAGAGAGTCTACAGTCCCTGACCAAAGTCTTGTCGCTTATCCATTTTGTAGAAACAAAAGCGTATAACCTCACTTTTAATGAATCCATTGGTTTTAGAAATGTCTCATATGAAAGGTAAAACCCTCCCAAATTATGTTCAATATACTAAAATAAAATTGCTTCACTGAAGAAAGATTGATCATTTAATGAACACAGAAAGATCACATTTTGGCAAGACAAAAGTTTTGTCGCCTTGTCATATGATGCACCCAATCCTAGATTACAGCCTCACCTGTGATCAATTACTGATCAATCAATTAGTGGGTGTGTATAAAAAGAACCACAGCACACCAGGCCTTCACATCAACTGACACTTGACCCCTGCCAACATGCCTAAGATTCACCCTGAGACCAAAGCGTTGATTATCAAGAGGCTGAAGACCAGATCCACTGCTGAGGTGACTGACACCTTCAATGTGTCTCAGCGTCAAGTACAAAGAATAAGAAAAAGATCTGAAGAGACTGGAGATGTTTTTGACAAGCCCAGGTCCGGCAGACCCCACAAGACAACTGCTCGGGAGGACCGTTTGTTGGTTGGAAAATCCAAGGCCAGCCCCTTTTCCACTGCAGCAGAGCTCCACCAGGCCTGGCCCCCTTAAGTCCCTGTGTCAACCAGAACAGTTTGTAGAATTCTTTCTCCAAATGGCCTCCATGGTCCAATCAGTGCCCAGAAACCAGCACTAAACAAAAGGCAATTGAACAAACGTGTGGCATTTGCCAAGGCCCACAGCCAGCTAAAAGGATGGACGCTGGAAAAGTGGCAGAAGGTGGATTTCTCAGTTGAGTCTTCAGTTGAATTACATCACAGGAGACCAACTGGAGCCCGCATGGACCCAAGATTCACCCAGAAAACAGTGAAGTTTGGTGGTCTGGGGTTCCATCCAGTATAGGGGGGGTGTCAAACATTTGCAGGGTGGAAGGCAATATCAATAGCCTAAAATATCAAGAAGTATTAGCTACCTCTTACATTCCCAACCATAAAAGGGGTCAAATTCTGCAGCAGGATGGTGCTCCATGACATACTTCCACCTCTACATCAAAGTTCCTCAAGGGGAAGAAGATCAAGGTGCTCCAGGACTGGCCAGCTCAGTCAGCAGACATGAACATCATTGAGCATGTCTGGGGTAGAATGAAAGAGGAAGCATGGAAGACCAAACCAAAGAATCTGGATGAACTCTGGGAGGCATGGAAGACTGCTTTCTTTGCTATTCCTGATGACTTCATCCATAAATTGTAGGAATCATTGTCAAACCGCATGGATGCTGTCCTTCAAGCTCATGGAAGTCATACAAGATTTTAAATATGGATCTCACAGTAGCACTACTTCATTCACTGATGTTATGCAACATATTTTTGTTTTTGAAGTAAATTATTTGTTAAATTTTCACATTACTCTTTGTAGGCGACAAAACTTTTGTCTTGCCAAAATGTGACCTTTCTGTGTTCATTAAATGATCAATCTTTCTTCAGTGAAGCAATTTTATTTTACTATATTGAACATAATTTGGGAGGGTTTTAGCTTTCATATGAGACATTTCTAAAATCAATGGATTCATTAAAAGTGAGGTTTTGTTTCTGCAAAATGGATAAGCGACAAGACTTTTGTCAGGGACTGTATGTTACGGAGGTCAGGAGGGAGGGAATTCCAGAATTTGGGAGCAGAGCAGCTGAAGGCCCCGGTTACCATGGTAATGAGGCGGGCCGGAAGAACAGAGAGCTGAACAGAGGAGGAGGACCGAAGAGAACGAGAGGGGGTTTTGATATGGAGGAGGTCGGAGAGATAAGGAGTGGCCAGGTTATGGAGGGCCTTAAAGGTGAACAGGAGGACTTTGAATTGGATTCTGGAGGTTATGGGAAGCCAGTGCAGCTGGTGGAGAACCGGGGTGATATGGCTGAAGGATGGGGTTCTGGAGATGATACAGGCAGCTGAGTTCTGGGCCAGTTCGAGCTTATTGAGGGTTTTTTGAGGGAGACCAAAGAGGAGAGAATTAGAATAATCTAAACGGGAAGTGACCAGACTGTGAACCAGAATAGAAGCAGAGGGGACGGTGAGGGAGGGGCATAGACGATTAATCTTGCGTAGATGAAAATGGGCAGACCGAGCAATATTATTGATGTGGGACTGAAAAGATAATGAGCTATCTAGAATAACACCCAGGCTCTTCACCTGAGGGGAGGGGGATAGAGAAGACGAATCGGTGGAAAGAGTAAGACTTGTGGCTTTGGAGAGGGTGGGTTTGGAACCGACGAGAAGTAGCTCAGTTTTATCACTATTGAGTTTGAGAAGGTTTGAGGTGTACCAGTTTTTAATTTCAGACAGACAGGAGTGGAGGGAGGAGGATGGAAGAGATGATTCAGGTTTGCTTGATACATAGAGCTGGGTGTTATCGGCAAAACTGTGAAAATTAACATTAAATTTACGGAAAATATTGGCAAGGGGTAGAAGATAAGTAATGAAAAGAAGAGGACCAAGGATAGAACCTTGAGGGACACCAGAAGAGACAGAGGAAGGCTGAGATTTAAATGATTTAAGATGAATGAATTGGGTGCGGTCTGAAAGGTAGGATTTAAACCAACGGAGGGGGGTGGAGATGATGCAGAGGGAGGAGAGCCTTTGGAGGAGGATGGAGTGAGAAATGGTATCAAAGGCTGCACTCAGGTCAAGTAGGATGAGGATGGTGAAGAGGCCAGAATCAGCTGCACTGAGAAGATCATTGGTGATCTTGAGTAGAGGTAAGTGCCGACAGCTGGGTCCAATCTGTAATGAAGCAGAGAAGGGAAGGGGGAGGAGATGACTCCCGGAGGTACCATGACAACTGCAGTCAGCCGGTCCGCACAATCCTACAGCGCACATCCCAGGACGCCATCTGGACCAGATTGGCTGCCTCACCTCATGCCCCTCCGGGACGAGGACTGTGCGGTTGTGGGCTGTGTGGTGAAATGATGAAGATAGATGTTTCTATCCTCAACTTCTCGAAATGCTGCTCATAGCTTAGCTCAGCTCTGTGAAATCTGAGTGTACCAATAATGAAATGATCAATTTACAGATAAACCCTGCAGATGAAGATTAGGTTGATCAGCATTAGCGTTTGTTTACAGCAGATTTAAATCATGTGATAGTGCAAAGGAGAATTTGCAAAAGAGATACAGCAGGGTGGCAAAGTGTACACGGATTTGAAGATGTGGAGTTTCACAGCAGATTTAGATACGCAGTGTTTGTCTTGCTCCTTACATACCAGGGGGGGTATTCCAGAAAGCAGGTTATGCTAGTTACCACGGCAAGTTTGAGGCTAAGGAAGTGGATAACCTCAGCTTTCGGTTCCAGAAATGGAGGTATGTTTCAGGGTATGTCAAGTTGCCATAGCAACTCATACTCTCAACATAACCTGGTCTGGAGCAGGTTTAGTTGAAGGTTAGTTTGTTTTCAGAGAGGTGCAGCAGCATGGCGTGTCCATTTGAAGATGATTTAGTGGATGAAGAAGCTCAGATAATACTTTTTCCACCGTGAGAGGCTGATAAGACCACATATGGATGTTTAAAGAGAAACTTTTTACTTTAATCTAACTTCATTATTTGCTTCAGTTAAGATGAATCATTTTTTTGTTAAGTCATCTTAAAAATAACACGTAGTTATCAGACATTTATTTTACTTTCATTCAAATTAATTCAATAAGTAGGTGTAACTTTGGTGCTGCTGTCAGATCTGCACCGCAAGGGATTGTGGGATATCATTCACTTTGCCTGTCTGGACGGATTTGGGTTGAAGTGTGGGTTTTTGACCAAATGTGTTTAGTTGTTTAGCTGTTTTACTGTGTTTTGCTGAGTTATTTGTTCTGTTATATTTAATTCTTTCTGCACCATAAGTGAGAGTGAGGGAGAGGATGATGAGTTTAAATAGCACCTCTAGTGCTTTAATGTCTAATTTTCAAGTTAAAGAATTGGTATACAACATGATTCATGTTGAAAATTCTGATTGCTTCTTCCATTTTATTGTTATGAAAATGAGAATATCTGCAGGCTCAAACAGTTCAAGAATTATAATAAATTAAGATGAAAAAACATTTAATTGAATTGGAGTAATAAGACATTTAGTTGTAAATTGTAAATGTAAATTTGAGTTGAATAGACGTAAGAAATTAGGTTGAATAAATTTAACTCAATTACTTTTTACCAATAGAAGTATTACATTTAAGTTGGATTAGTTTTATCGATCGATCGATCGATCGATTTAATCGCTTGACGAAGGACCCGGCCAACGTAGCTCAGGAAGGCCGCAGCCATTGAAGGATGCAGCCCTGGAATTTAGACACACCCATAGTTTCTGCAGTAGTTCATTAGAAGTTCAACTTTGTGGGTGGTCTGTTGGCGCAAAGTAAACTGATTTCCCATCATCCCTTTGTTTACATGCTCTCTTATTACGGTAGCTTACAGCTCCTCACAACCCCTAACATTAGCGGTGCAACAAAATGGCAGCAATAGCAGAGCTATCCAGCCGTCCAGTTCTAATTCAGATTCCAGCTCAGACCAGGAAAACAAAGATGTTCATGGATTATTTGTCTGCAGGTGGATGCATCAGGATAAAGCAGAGCAGGAATACTGCGTCCTGCTGATTGTAGTTTGTACATAACATCTACAAGCTTTTTTTACTGCATTTTTTTCATCTGCTCTGATTCTTGATAATTTGAATAAGGAAATACTCAGAAATGCAACTTTAATATTAATTTTCTTTTTAAATATTCTCCATCCTCAGAAAAATACTAAAAGTACATATAAAACATCCAAACACCATTTTCATCGGAGTGGCTCTTTAATATCACATGTCTTTTTGAGAACTTGACCGAACATTCTGGTGTTTTCCATGCAGTTGTTTACTTCATATAAAAAAAGATAAAATAATGTCAGACTACTAAAATCATTAAGGTCAAAGTTGCTCCCCTCAAAATAATCAGGATTTTCATATTACCTGAAGCATAATTTCCAAATAGCTGCAGATCAAAGCTCTGACAAGCTGAAATATGTATCATAATCATATTAGTAAACTGTAACCCAATTTACTAATATGATTGTGATACATATTTTAAGACTTCTTTGCATGACCCTTTCTCCTCTAACCAGACTCATTGACATTCATCCCATCCATTGACTTGAATGTTTCTTCATTGTTTGTTTCTCTTCTTTTTTCTATCAGTGCAATTTCTGAAATGTTTTAAAATGTTTGCTGTCTCCATCACCATGGTAACTGTCATCTCTGTGAGACTTGCAGTTGCCTTCTATTCACACATCATTGCTGATTGAGTGCATGTGTAGAGTTTGTGTATTTATTTCTCTGTGTGCAACTCTGTGAGTGTGTTTTAGATCTAGGCTTTTGTCGTGTTCTCTTCGTTTTTACGTACCTGCTGATATCTGTGGAGAATGCTGGGATAGTTTGTGCTTTACAAAATAAATAAAGGATTTCAGCCTGCACCACGCATTCAGTATTAGAGCAGAAACATCCCCGAACAATATGATAGTTTACCTCATATTTTTAGCAACGTGTTACTGTACACCAGAGCTAAAAATAAAATCTTTCAAATGCAGTTGCATGCAGTGAAGATGAGAGATTTGTTTCTTGCAGTAAAGCACAACTCAGTCTTTGAACTTCTGTCTGTGTGTACAAATACTCAAGGTGATTTTTTTTTGCAGAAAGCTACTTCCTTGTGTGCCACCCCAGACCCTAAACTGTTTCTATTTATATAACCACCATAGATCAGTCAGAGTTTAAATATAGATGCTGAGTCTGGATTCTCTTCCTCTTCTGAAATACATGAATAATTGAGAGGGAGAGGAGATGAGGTGGGATTCATTCAGGAGATGGATGGCGCACGCATACATTTAGTGCTGTTGTGCTGGTTGGTCGTGCTACACTTAGTGCATGAAAGCATGCAAGAGTTGGAGGAAATGTTTAACAAAGGCCACCAGACTGAACTAGTTTGTGTTTCTATAACATTAAAGCTCCCAGCCTAATGTGAGAATGCAAATTGAAGACATGCAAAGTCACTGCTTACTGTAGATGGTCTTTTGTTATTGTTCAATTTAGGAAATGAGTTGCAGTTTTTAGCAGATACAAAAAGGCATGTGACCTACATTGCATTTATCAAAAGTCATATAACTGTGATTTCTGGATAAAAATGTATTATTCATTATCATATAATAATTAGAAACGCAGACAAAATGTTTATCTTTCTGCCTCACAGAAATGTCAGGAAGCCTTTTTGCAGCAAAAAACAAAAAAAAAATCTGCCCTTTCAAGATGTTTGAGGATAAGACATGCACAGATTTGCTTTTCAAAGTTATGGGGTGATGCAAGGTGGAGAAGCTAAGGATGAGCCACCACAAATTTGTCGATGTGTGTGCGTGTCTGTGTGCGTATTTCAAGCTGGGGGAAATGTGGAAGACACTGTCTCCTCCCGTCTCCATGGAAACCCCCTCTTTTTCACAGGCAAAGAGGCAGAACTGTTCCACTTTCTGTATCAGAGTGTGAATTATTCTACATCATTACTTTTGCACTATTGACCACTGACATTAATGTCTCAAAGAAAATAAAGATGTTCTGTAAGGGGGATGCAAGTTAATCTATTTTGGTTATGAAGGGTTTTTCTAAATAAAAGAGTGAAGCTTGTTGCCATGACTCAATATTAATCAAGGGAATTGTTAACCTAAATTGAAATACAGCGAGCAACCACAAACAAAAAACAGGAATACTCAGAGGCAGAATGAAGGCCAAAGCAGTGCAGATGGTTCAGTGCTATGTGTTTGTTCTAAAACATACAAATCAGGGATGGAAAGGAGGGAAAGAAAATGAAGGAGACACTGTCAGACTTGCTTCTCACAAGCAGGTCCACATAGCCACCTCCTGTCGAGCTTCAAGGGGGTTGTCATGGTGACAGTTGCTGGCTGTCAAGGCTGTTGTATGGTATCCCTCTGATGTGGCTCAAGGGATGATGGGAAACTAAGTGAGCTTCATGGGATTCTTTTGAGCATGGGAGACCTGCTCTTAGCTTCCCAAACAGATGCAGCATTGCTGAGGCCTCTTCAGTGCCTGCCTATTTGAGATGATTGGTGGGAGTTTGAGGATACCTGCCTCTACTATGTAGGTCTGACAGCTTAATTTAGGTGCGTACTCCAAAAATGCCAGCAGCAAATCCAGACAGTCGACATAGCAGGGTGTCTGTTAGTCCTGTTGCTGCTGGTGAAAAGCGTGGCAGTAGGAGCCCTGGGAGGTCCACGTCTAGTTCTTGCGATATCTTTTGCACCTAATGTGTGAAAATCAGCTTCTACTGCGCACAGACAAATGTATTGAAGTATAACTTTCAATTTTAGTCCAAAACGTCCAATAGGAAGTTTTAAATGTCAAATTTAAATTCAATTCTATTTAAATTTAAAAAATAATGCGTTTCTGATATGGTTTGGTCGGTTTGTTACGACTGAGTTTTAGAGCCAGTTTACAAAAAACATATTTTTTTTACACAGCTGCACGGTGGTGCAGTGGTTAGCGCTCTTGCCTCACAGCAAGAAGGCCCCTGGTTCAAGTCCCGGCTGGGGGACCTGAAAAACACAAAATCAATGGGGGACCTTTCTGTGTGGAGTTTGCATGTTCTCCCCGTGTATGCATGGGTTCTCTCCGGGATCTCCGGCTTCCTCCCACCATCCAAAAACATGCTTCATAAGTTGATTGGCAACTCAAAAAATTGACCATAGGTATGACTGTGAGAGTGAATGGACGTGTGATTGTGGATATTCTACCCTGCGACAGACTGGCGACCTGTCCAGGGCATCCCCTGCCTTCGCCCACAAGTGGCTGGGATAGGTTCCGGCAGCCCCGTGACCCCGAAAGGGACAAAACGGTTAAGAAAATGAATGAATATTTTTTTTTACGACTTTTAAGTCATATATTTACGAGAAAGAAAGTCATAGCTGTTAAATTACGACATTTTAAATCGTAAATTCACGAGAAAAAAATCTAAAAAAATGTAAGATTTTTTATCTCGTAAATTTACAACTTAAAATCTCAGAGGAGCTCAGAGACACGTTTGGGTGTAGAGGACCGCTGCAGCCTTTATTCTCCTTTTCATTCACACTCCCTGAAGTTCATTTGTCACCTGACGTCATGAACCTGTCATCCCAACACCAATGTTTACAACGTTACACTGTTAACAACAGTTTTACATACGCCCCCTCCTCTAGATGAAACGTCCCGTTTCAACATAAAACAATAAAGAGGAATGAAAATAGTCTGTTATATTAGCATTTGAACATTGAAAATGCCAAAAACGTGCTTCTCCTCAGACAACACACAACACACAAACATAGAGATGTTGTCTTTTATGGAGGAAGAAAGGATTCAGGTGAACAGCTGCAGGGATGGCTTCATCAACGGCTGCAGAGACACCCATCAATACATAAAACATTAATAAATCGTGAATCAAACAAATGATCTTCCAAACATTTGGTACGTTATCAATAAATATTAAGCTCACCTGTTCAATTGAGTTTAGTCGGTCTGCTTTGCTGCTGCGCGGCGTCCACTTCCTGCTTCTCTGTATGCTCACTTCCACTTTAATCTCGTAAATTTACGAGGAAAAAACTTGTAATTTTACTTTTTTTTGTTTGGGTGGCCTTAAACTCCAGTGTAATTTGTAAAAGATCTACTCTGATGAAAATGGTGTTTTTGTTGTTTTTAACATGTTCGTGTATCTTTTTCTCATGATACAAAAAAAATGACAGGCCACAAACTTCCTGCTCAGCTCCATTCTGATTTATCCACTTGCAGAACAATAGATCCATGAACGTCTTTGTTTTCCTCAACTGAGCTAGCATCTGGATCAAAACTGCATGACTGGGTAGCTCCAACATTGCACCCCCATTTTTGTTACAGCGCTAATGTTATAATCTAGTGGGAGAGAGTGCAAACAAAGGGATTATGGGAAATGAAGGGAGGCTTACTTCTGTGCCAATGGTCCCATCCACAACTCAGAGGTGAATTTCTGTGCTGTAGCTCTGCAGAAACCATGTCCTAGAAAACAAAACAGATTTTTTGATTTTGCCTAAAAATGGCACAATCCTAATTAAAAGACCACTGTGAACACTTTTACAATAGATCTCAAGATGATCAGCGTCGGAATTTAAGAACAAGCTTTAGTTTTTTTTCACCTTTGCTCCACATTGCAACATTTTTATTCAATAGTCTTAATATAGTCAAAATTGTTCCGCAAAAGATGTATTTTTCCCATGCTATCATGGTAATGTATGTCTTTGTACAAACTTTATATTAGACAATATTTCTTTTATTTTTTGGTCCTACAGACTGGAATGTAGCTCATTTGCCTCTCTGCAGTCACTAAAGATGACTCTTTTTGCAATAACTACTCTGTCTTCAATCTGCCTTGAATCTTGGGACTCTTAATACCTTCAGGCAATATTCTGCTCCTAAACCACTCGATCTTGACTTGCTACAGCAGCACTTCAGCTTACAACCCACCATCCAGTGACACGGCATCTTTCCACATTACAAGAACGGTTGGTCTCCCTACTCACTGTCTAAGATATCTTATTCCATTGTCCTGCTGTATGCTGTTACAGCAGCTAATTATATCTTCCTCTTCAACTTTTAGTATGCCTTCAGCGAATGCGATATACTGTATGGACATTACTTTAGCACAGCTCCTCGACATGAACTTATTATTCTTATGTTGCTGTCCTCTGGAAATGTTAACCCAAATCAATGGCAGGCCCAGGATATCACATTTGTTCTTTTTTATGATCGTAAATCTTTATATGTAGATGTCTGTAGTGTTTTGCCTAAAGTAGATCTGAGAAAATCCTGGGTACACATTGGGAGTCCTGATGTATTGACTATCAGGATCCTGGCTTAGGAAAAGTGTTACTAATGTTGACATCCTTACATCAGGTCATAATGTCTTTCGCCAGGATCGAGTCACTAAGGGTGGGGGTGGGGCTGTCTATATAAAAGAACATTTGCTAAGTTCTGTATCTCTGTCTAAAGCTGTGCTGAAACAGTTTTAACTGCTAGTCTTAAAACTTAAACTTTCAAATAACGTCTCTTTCTTTGTTGACACTTGTTACAGACCACCCTTTGCCCTTGCCTAGGGATGGGTATTGTTAAGGTTTTAACGGTACTACTACTCTTGTTGATGCTGCTTATTGATCAGGTATTTAAACGATACTCGTATCGATACTTTGAGGAAAAAAAATAATAATAAATAACAAATTAAGAACATAAAGTGTTGTATTTCCTTATTATGCAACAACATTGTTTTTTAACAAAACATTTTACTTTATTCATGAGAATGTTACAATACAAACCTGGAATGCACGTGGATGTGCTAGACCAGGGGTCGGCAACCTGAACCTCTCAAAGAGCCACTTAGATCAATGTCCCACTGAGCGGAAAGCACAGGGAGCCGCAACACTAGATGTGTTAGCAAAAAGGTTTTTCCCGTTATGTCGTGATAGTTCATTTAGTGCTTGTATTGATTCAAAATGCTGTCAGAATATGTATTTAATTATTTATTTTAATTATTTTTATTCTTTGTGAGCGTGATATTTCTATCTATCTAAGTTTCTATCGTATTTCTATTTTCATTGTGACGCATATATATGTACGACGGAGTATTAGGGCCACCAAAAAAAAAAAAAAAGTTAAATTACGACTTTTTATCTCGTAAATTTAGGAGATAAAAAGTTGTAAATTTAGGAGATAAAAACTCGTAAATTTAGGAGATAAAAACTCGTAAATTTACAAGATTTTAAGTCGTAAATTTATGATTAATGTGGACGTGAGCATACAGAGCAGCAGGTGAACGCCGCGCAGCAGCAGAGCAGTCCGACTAAACTTTGTTAAGCAGACGAGATGAATGTTTATTGATAACGTTCCAAATGTCTGGAAGCTATTGATGGGTGGTGCGGGATCTCTGCAGCCCGATGAAGCCATCGTCGGTATTCCTGCACCCTCTTTTGGTGCTGTGCTGTTTGTTGTATTTTACATTTTTATTCCTATTTTTAGCATTTTTATTTCTGTCAAGTCCTGCTGTTTGCCATTGCGACTTTGCACTGTGTAAGTTTTTATGTCCAAAAAAAAAGTCAAATAAAAGGAATTTGAACTTGAATTTTGTCCGCTTATTAAAACCCACATAACTCCATTAATGAAGGATCAAGCTGTCCAAGTGAATAAAGAAAAACAACATAAAACTGTGGTAGAAAGAACATGTATTAAACGTGTAACATTTTGTCTGCATACACACATAAGACCTGCTAACCTTGAATAATTACAACAGCAGCTACACATAAATAATATGTAAACGTGGGCCACATATAATGACATGGCGGGCCACATTTTTGCACCACTCATGGTGGAAAAAAGAAGTGCTGTCTATTAAATGTAGCTTTCTTTTTTTTCCCAGAAGTTAAAGGCTCCTCTTCTGTCTCCTGGCTGGGCGTTTTCCCCTTGGCAAAGAAACATTCCAAAGATGTCTGTTTTTTACTCATTTTGCTAGTTCCTTGGTTTTATTTTAGCAGTAACTTATCACACAACCTATCAGCACTGTGGCAATGAACCAAGTATTAAATTGGCTCCTACCAGTTTAATAGTGGATGTACCTGAACTCAACCATTAGTGCTCAAACATCATGAATCTCAATTCTGCTCATAGCCTCCTCACTAATGGTTTTAAATCAAATCAAATCAAATCAAACTTTATTTATAAAATAGCGCTTATCATGCATTTCGTGCAGCTCGAAGCGCTTTAACATTAAAAAAAAAAAAAAAAAAAAAAAAAAAAACACGCAACATTACAGTAAAAACCCAACCCACCCTACACCCAAGATTCCCCACTTCCCATGAGTTTTATGGGCTGAAGGCGGGGCTAACCCCCCAGTCGCCACACTACTCACACATGCATGCTCAGTCAGGTGTCTATGCCCTTTGAAAAGCTTCAACTTGTTAAAAACACATTTTGTCAGATCAGGAAGAGTTTTTAATTTTCCCCAGGATACATTTTGTTCTTTTCTGCCATGAACAAATTTTACTGCTTCCAAAAGCTCATAATAACAAACATAGTGACTTGCCATTCTGTTCAGTAAAAAAGTAAGAATCTTCCCATTCTTCGGTCCTGTGTTCATCTTTATACTCTGAATTTCGCCATTTTGAATATGAAGGTAAAAGTCTGCACGCACATCAAATGTTTAGTAATTTTTTCCGGCATTGGGCGTAACCCGTGCAAATGATTGGCGGTCACTTATGTGTCGGGAGCAGAATCAAAACACTCACACTGCCCAGCGGTCTTTTTATTATTTAGTTTTTTTTTTTTTGTTTTCTTTTTTTTAAACTTGTCCTGTCCAACAGCTGGGCAAACAGATGAGAGCTGAAGGCCTCTTGTGTTGGACATATTTAACTTTAACAACAGGGGTTATTAATCTTCAGACAAACCAGAGGAATGTCTGAATAAACCCCTTTTGGAATCCAGGACAAACTTTATTAAATTCAATCATATTTGAAAATCTTTGATGTTGGACGGAAAAGGAAAGGAGGGAAGAAGAGAGAGGGATGTTAGAGAGGGGGGGGGGTAGGAGGGTGATAATAGGAGGGGGGGATAGAACAATGAAGCAGCATAAAACAACAAGTTTACTGAATGTTTATCATTATGGTAAGGTTCAAGTGCAGTACAAATCTCAAAGGGCGGAGCCTGTCCACACACACACTCAAATGCCATCAACACACCTGCTAGCTGCAGAAATGTCCACCTGCCAACATGTACACAAAACAAATAGTGTTCACACACGCACACCCATGCCTTCAAACCAACTAGTGTGAAATATTTCATTCATTCAATCATGCAAACTATTAGTGCAAAGGTGAGCTAACACCTGTGCTCAGGTGAGTGTTTATGTTTTTCTAAAATGGATGATGGAATGTGAAAAGAAGGAGGGAGACTGCCCAACCATCCCCACACCAAGACCCCCACCGCAGCAGCAGCGGCTGCCAGAACCCCCCAACGCCACACGGTAGCAGGCAGAGAACCACCGCCCCCCGGGAGATCACATCCGCCACCCAAGCCAGGGCCAGCAGGACCGCCATGAGGCCCCCAGAGCCAGAGAGCAGGGAGGCATGGGGGGGAAGAGAGCGCCGCCCCCAGCCAGGAGAGCAGCCCCCCCGCCGCGCCGGGAGGGCCCAGCGCAGGGCCCCACCCGAGAAGGGCGCCCACAGCCCCAGACGAGCACCTCATCACCACCCAGGAGTTCTGGGCATCCCCCTGCCCCAACCCCAGGTACGAGCCAGGACCCCCCAAGGGAGAACCGCTCCGCGCTCCAGGCAGCCACCCACCCGGCCCACGGTTGGTCCAGGAAGGAGCAAGGCAGGGGACAGCTGACCCCACCCAGGAGGGGGGCACCCCGGGGAAAAGGGGGGCCCACGAGGGTTGTTGTAAACATGGCCCAACCAGGCTCGGCCACAGTTGGAAACTTGGCGAGGCCCAGCACCCAGGGGCAAAGACCAGAACCCACCCCACAGGGACACGGACACCCCCGGCTCAGGTGTAATGTGTACCCCCCCCCCACAAAGCGGAGAGAGCACCGCCGGGCAAAGGAAACCGGCACCCAGGGGACACGGCCACTGCTACCAAGGGCCCAGTACCCCCCACCAGGGATGGGGTAGGGGACAGATGGACCTAGGACCCACCTTCCTTGCAAAATGTGTGTGTGTTAGTGTGTGTGTTTTTTATTATTTAGTTTTAACACTCTCTGATGGATTTGAGAGTTGTATAAAAGTGAATTACCTATGAAATGAGGCTCAGTATGTCAAAATCATTGTCACGACTCATCCGTGACAAATACATCAACCGACTTCGCACGGTCTCAGAGAGGAATAAGCAAACTCATGGGTACTTTGGATTGCCCCATTCCAACATCAATACTAATATAGGGTAATACGCCCAGAAACAGCCAAACAGCATAGTTGTCAATTCTGCTAACAGCCCCCTGACTCATGGTGAGGAACTTTATACCCACAATTCCCTACTTCTCATGAGTCTTAGGGGCTGAAGGCAGGGCTAACCCCCGGGTCGCCACAATATGATGAGACGCAAAGAGCCGCATGATCATTGGCCGAGAGCCGTGTGTTTGCCACCCCTGGTCTAGAATGACATTAACAGAGGCCTGTTGCACAAAAGTAGAATTAAGACATCCGGGATAAATGACTCAGCTGAGCTCAATGAAGCCAAAACATGTGCGTCTAGGCTTAATTGGTTGCACAAAGACCAAGCCATGATGAGCAGACACGGCTTCATCAAGCCAGGTGAAACCAATCCTGGATAGGTGCGCGCTCACGGCTCACTCAAATAGACCCGCCACAGATCACAGATGAACTGATTTACCATGGCAACTAGAGCCGCGTACTTTTCCCCGTCTGAAGCACAAATCCTCATGGAGGCATACGAGGAGGTTAAAGATATAACTAAGAAGAAAGGCAACACGCCACAGTGATAAAGCACACTCAAAAAAAGGAAATTACCAGCCAATTAAGTTTACAAAAATGTAACTTGTCATTTCAACGAGAAAATGTTTGTTTGTAAATCTTACATGAATGAATCATGTCGATTGTACATAAAAATAATCCATTTAAAAGTTACTAATTTCAATCAGGTTGATCCAACATGATACCATTAAATTGAATACATTAGTAATCGCAAGGTGGGATACCATTTTCTTTGTCTATCTGGGCAGATTGGGGTCTAAGTGTGAGTTTTTGTCCATCGGTTTTATTGTGTAGCTGTTTTACTCTGTTTTAACTAGTGATTTAAACTGTTATGTTTATTTTTTTCTGCACCATGAGTTAGAGTGTGGGAGAGGATGATGACCAACCCCCTTGTGCTGCAAACTGTTAATGTTCCAATTCTTAAGACAGAATTCATGTTACTTTAGCTCCTGTCTTATGATGTGAGACTTTGCTGCGTACTTCATGTCTTTGATGTGAAAATTAAAACTCCCATTAGTTGTAACTTTGGAGAACATTATCAATGTCAGATGTATAAATAAATTTAAAGCAAAAAATAAAAATTAAAGTTAGATCAACATAAATTGTGTTGGGTAGTCATACAAATTTAAGTTGAATAAACTTAATTTAATTAGGTGTGACCAATTGAAGTGATTCAATTAAGTTGGATCAACTTTTTTCTTTTGAGAGTGAGCAACAATATTAATTTAAAGTTGGGTCCAACTGCAGTATTTAGATTGAATCAACTTAAATTTATTAGTTTGAACCCAAATGCATTAAGTAGGACCAATATGATTCATTTTTGTTCAAGTAACGCTATCTAATCATGTGGAAATCATTTCCATAATTTTTTTATGTTCATTCAAAGTGAACCTTTTTGAGTGTAGTTTACCTGCTTTGTTTTGTCCTTATTCAATAAAGGAACATAATGTTACACATTGTGTTTTTATATTCATATGGAATGTGTATTTGTTTATATGACAGAGTACTAGGGCCCCACTGAGGAAAAAGGATAAAGTCATACATTTATGAAGCTGGTTCTTTCTGCAGAAAAGCAACATATTCTTTTTACAGTTTTGATAGTTATGACAATGTGATACTTCATATTCTGCACATCAGCATGTCTTCGTTTATGAAACCATACTGAAGTACAATCTCACCAAATGCCCCACATCTGTCATTTTAACAACTGTCCTCCTTTAAAACAACTGGTTACAATATTAGGACTTGTCTTTTTTTCCCTCTGTGGCTGTAATATTCTATCATTTTATATATAGCCTTATAGTCTATGGGAAACTGTAAATTATCTAATGATAGCAACATCATCTAAAGATCATTATTTATACAAAATGATTCAAATTAATGACCACAAACATTTAAATAATGACAGTGGGTCTAGTTATATGTGATAACAATGTATAGTGAGCAGTGAAATAACTATTGTGGCAACTGCTGACTGACATTAGGGATGAGATGAAATAGATCCTGGAATTTAGCCTGGTCTGGAGCAGGCTAGCTCCACAGAATAAATCTCCATGGTAACTTATACCATAACATATCCTCCTGCCCCCTATCCAGCTTTAGTGCAACCGGATTGGAGATCAATTGAGCCAGGATCACCAAGATATCCTGGCTTAATCCCTTATCCTACTTTTGTGCAACAGGCCCCAGATGTAACAGAGAATCGGGCAATTTTTCAAAATAAAACAGCTTTCAGATTCTTAAATGAATAAGATGGAAGTAATGTAAGTTATTTATTCTTTCTTTGCGGCCCAGTACCAAGAGACCCTGGGGACCGCTGCTCTAAAAGAACCATTTGGTCCAGTGTCTTATTGACAAAACCGAGTGAGAGCCACAAAATCTCATTACTCTTTTAATGAAAAAATACACTTTTACGTGGCCATTAGGCCATTTATTTCTAACATGTAACTTTTAAATATTCACAATAATAAAACTAATAATTAACTCAAATATTTTTTAAACAGTCATATAACAGTTTAGATTTATATTACTCTGACAGCAGCACATTCAAGTTCCTTCAAAATCTTTGCTTCTTAACAGAAACTAAATTCTGCTGCAGCAGAAGAGAACATGTGCTTTAAACTGAATCTGATAACCAGTTTTGACAATAGATTTCTTCATCATTAATAACCTGACATGAGCATTTTGGAGGATTGATAAAGTACTTTAGGCCTCCTAATCTTGTCTCATGTCAGCAGGAGTGGCTAAAAACAAGTTTATTTTACTATTATAAGATCACCTCATTGAAAAAAACTTCAAAACAGAAACAAATGTGACAAACAAACCCAATATTGATACACAATAAGAAATGAATCAGGTTAGTTTGAACAAAAAACTGATTAAACATTTTAACACGAGAACATTTTTATCAAACAGAACAACTTCAACTCACGACTACAACTCCAGAACGACCACTGAGTTTAAAATGTTTAAAACAGTGTTTTTTAACCTTTTTTTGAGCTGGCACACCAGCAACCAAAAAAAAAAAAAAGAGAAAGTCTGTACTGATTTACAGTCCCTCCACCATCTCACCTGCCGGTGACCTAACGCTACTTCTGTAAGATTTTTTATGAGATCAAGCTTTGAAACATTCATGGTGGGATGAGAGGATCCAGAACCTTTTAGACATGTTTACGGACTTTAAACAGTTTGGTCCTGTCTTTGAAGGCCAAGCAGAAGGGAAACTCTGTTCCTTGTTATTGTGCCCTTTCTGACTGGGCTCCTTTGCTCCTTTTACAGTTCTCAAAAACAAACTGACGTTTTGAGGTCTTTTTAAGTTTTCTTACTCCCTTTGAACGACTGTAAACTGTTAGACAGTTTACAAAATACAATTGGAAGGTTCATGGAACATTACCTATTTACTCTGATACATCTACAAAGTCATTTAAACAATGCTAGCTTGATGCTAACGTACAATGGAATTTCCTGTAGGAAGGCTAATGCTAATGCTTGGTCTCCCTTGGGAGGCCCTGGCTCATGCCTGGGGTTGGGATGGGGGATGCTCAGAATTCTCAGGAGGTGGTAGGCTGCTTGTCTGGGGCTGGGGGGGCTCTCCAGGATAGTGGCCTGTGCTGAGCCCCCTGGCATGGTGGGAGGGCTGTTCTTCTGGCTGGGCTGGAGCTTGCAATCTCCATGCTCATGTGCACCCTTGCTCTCTGTAGTTGGGGGCCTCTGTCCTGCTGGCTCTGGTCTGGGTAGCTGACGTGATCGCTCGATGGGCGGATTTCCTCTATCAGCTATACCACACAGCTTTCTGCATGACAGAATGAAATGCTTTATATCTGTTGCAGGCATGAATATCCCTTGTGCTATCTTGTGGGGTCCAGACAACCCCACTCCCAACGTTAAAGTGCCTTGGATCAGTGTTTTTCAACCACTGTGCCGTGGCACACTAGTGTGCTGTGGGAAATTCCCCTCATTAACTGATCTAAAAACATTTCCATCTCCAGGAAATCACCTCTGTGTTCATCCAAACGGGCCCTGATAAAACACTGAGTAGTTAGGAATATGAAAGATCGTAAAAGACTTTTTTCATTGTGTTTATTTGATTCTATTAAAGACATTTTGCTAAGAATCACGGTACCGTGATTTAGCCATAGCTACAGCTGTTTTTGGAAAAGTCCCAGCCCTTTAACTGTCTCCACCAATCATTCTTGGAGGCTTAATCATTTGTCATCAGTCTGACCAATCAGAAGTGGTTAAAATCTTCACTTCCTTGTTCTGATTCTGCTCATAAAGTCGCTTAGTTCCAACAAAAATACCAGCTAAAGCTCGTCTTTAGCGGTGTAGCTTTCCGCAGGATCCGGTGTCAGACCGTGGAACAAGAGAACAAAACCATGAAGCTCAGAGACGCGAGTCTGTCTGCCAACGGCTGCAGTATTCACTACATCTCCCATGATGCATTGTGTAAAAGTGACGGCATCTCAGCGCACAATGAATCTTCCTTGTTAAACGTTTTGAAACCACAACAAACACACAGCAAACAGTTTTAACAGTTCACAATGCTCACTGAAATGACTTGAAACGTTAAAAATTATTGAAAATTAAATAATCAAAATCCGCCATTACTTTTGAGTTGTTGATTAACAGAATTATAAAAAAAAAAAAAAAACTAATGAAATAGGGCTGAAGAAAATGATGGTACCCATAACTTAATATTTTGTTGCGCCTCTTTGGGAAATGATGGCAGAGTTCCGAAGATTTCGGGCTCAAAACGAGCAACGAGAAAACCGGGTCGACATTCTGGAGAAAAGACTGGACGATGTGGAACAGCAAGTAAGGATAAATAATGTCATTCTCACAGGATTACCGATCAAGCCTCGAATGAAGCTGAATGAAGCAGGAGCTAGCACTGCTAATGCTAGCGCTAGCGTAGCTAGCAGGGCTGGTCATACGGCGAGCGGTGCAGAATCTCTGGATCAGCAAATACATTCATTTCTCACATCTAAATGGATTTCCCTGGATCTCAACACCATGGAGACCTGCCACCTGCTCCCCAGGAGAAAGGAGACGGATAAACCAGCGATCCTCATCAGGTTTGTGAATCACAAACACAAACTAGCTCTGATGAATCAAAGGAAGAACCTGAAAGGTTCTGCTGCTTATCTGAACGACCATCTGACCAGGAGGAATGCTGAAATCTCCAAACATGCACGGCTTCTCAGGAAGCAGAAGCAGATTGAGAACACTTGGGTTAAAGGCTGCAGGATTTACGTCAAACCACTCGGTCCACCGGACCGGTCCAAGGTTCTGGTTGTGAACACCATGAAGGACTTTGAGAAGTGTCTTTTCACGGTCGTCTGAAACAACATGGAGTAATAAACCAAAGAACCAAATCATTTCAAGAAATATGACACGTGGATTCATCACTTTCTCCATCGTCTGACGTCACCTGAATAACAGCAGAGAGTTCTGACCTGCAGACAACTTGACCTCAACTTTCACCGAGCTGATATCAGCTGAAGAAGGATATGGACCTGAATCTAATGTCTGCAGACATAACATGGAAGAGACTAGAAACTGTTTTGAACCCAGAAGATCAGCTGATATTCAGCAGAAGAAATGCCAACCTTGGACAATCGACAGATTATGGACCCATTTTATTCTCCCTTACAGCATTACTTTATTATTAAAAAAAAATGATAAATTGATTCAAAAATCTTTCCTAATGTTGCATAATTTTGCACGTTTTTAACTTTTGATACTTGATTAAATTTTGCTATGAAAATATCTGAAACAGTGTTGTGTATTTTACTGATATAGTATTATTTTTAATCATATGAATGACTTAAAATAACACAATCTGCATAAATTTTAGATAACTGATCTGCATTTGTCATGTTGATTTCTATTTTTCTACATAATAATGAAGTAATTCATCTTTGTCATGTGCTTTATGATACTTTATTGATACTTTATGATACTTAATTCTGTCTGATAAAAGCTAGGAACCAGATATTAATAAATCATGTAATAAAATGGTTATAGTATAACGGGGTGGGATTATATAAGTTCGCTTCCTTCCACTCCCTTTCAAGCAATATTTATTAATATGTCTAATTATCCTAAGTTTGATTAGTTACTATATGAATGTATAACTGATGATTATATTGCTTTTGTGTATTATTTCTACTTAATTGCTTGAAATAAATCATTTCAAATAAAAAAAAATCAAATCAACCTTTTGAGGCAATCACTGCAATGAAACGGTTTCTGTATTTTTCACTGAGCCTTCTGCACCTGTCCACAGGTATTCTGGCCCCCCTCCTCATGAGCAAACTGCTCCAGTTGTCTCAGGTTTGATGGTGTCTTCTCCAAATGGCATGTTTCAGCTCCTTCCACTGATGTTCAATGGGATTCAGATCTGGGCTCATAGAATCCAATTCAGAATAGTCCAACGCTTTTCTCTGAGCCATTCTTGGGGGGTTTCTGGCTGTGTGTTTTGGATGGTTGTCCTGTTGGAAGACCCATGACCTGAGACTGAGACCAAGCTTTCTGACACTAGGCAGCACATTTCTATCCAGAATTCCTTGATCTGGAGATTTCATTTGACCTTGAACAACTTCCAGACCCCCTGTGGCAGATGCAGCAAAGCAGCCCCAAACCAGAACTGAGCCTCCTCCATGTTTCACAGTAGGGACAGTGTTCTTTTGGTTGATGCTTCATGTTTGAGTCTACCAACATAGAGCTGATGGGCCTTACCAAAAAGCTCCAGTTTGGTCTCATCATTTTCCCAGAAGCTTTGTGGCTTGTCAACATGCATTTTTGGCTTTTTTCTGATTTCCTTCCAACAGTGGTGTCCTCCTTGGTCGTCTCCATGAAGTCCACTCTGGCTCAAACAACCACGAATGGTGTGATCTGACACTGATGTACCTTGATCTAGGAGTTCACCTTTAATGTCTTTGGAGGTTGTTCTGGGCTCTTTGGATCCAGTTCCAACTATCCGTCTCCTCAATTTGTCATCAATGTTCCTCTTCCAGCCACGTCCAGGGAGGTTGGCTACTGTCCCGTGTGTGGCAGGCAGAGGGCCATTTGATTGAGATCACCTGGCACACCAGCTGCTTCATCAGCAGAGGGCTGATAAAAGCCTCTGTCAGTAGAGGTTCAGACAGAGGCCTGCTGCTTCCAGATGAGAAGGCCCAGCAGGTGTGCAGCCTTTGGCTGTGTGTGGGGCCCTAACCATAGCCGGATAGCAGGCAGTGTTTGGCCGCTCACGCGACGCCTGTGGAGAGTTCTCCTGAGCTGTGGGAGCAGGTGCCGCTGTTTCTTTGTTTCTCATTGTTTGTTTGCATCCCTGCTCTGCCCAACCCCGTGACCCCTTAGTGCACCGTGGTCCAAGAGCGGTGCCACGGCCGGGATTTATGGGGATCGTGTGTGCTCCGTACAGAGTGTCAGTGACTGCCGTCTATCCACGCACTGGGGAGCAGCATCACGGGGCTGGATTGACAGCTATCGGAGCGGGTTCCCCCTTCCGGCCTTCTATCGCTCCAGGCACAACCAAAGCCCAGTGTCCCACCACCTTGGACTGGTGTCGGTTACTGCCACTGGACGCAAGGGGCGTGGCATCGAGCCAGTTGCGCCACAACAGAGAGAACGCACAGCTGGGTGCAGCTGACTGTGTGGGCTGGGCATGATCGACCTGTGGTTTGGCTAACTTTTTGGGGTGTCTTTTTAGAATAGGAATTTTAATACTATTTCTAATAAAGGTTGTCTATTTTCTTAAAAGCACAGTCTTGGTTTCCTGTGTCGGAGAGTCCTGTGCTTTTGGTCTTCGTTTTCTAAGATGCTAAGATGCTGGATGCTGGCGGCATCCAAGGGGAAACCATAATGCAACACGTGCGTCTTAAACTTCCGAATAATATGTTTCACTGTGGTCACAGGAACTTCCAGCTGCTTAGAGATGGTTTTATAGCCTTTACCTTTACCATGTTTGTCTATCATTGTGTTTCTAATGTCCTGGGACAAATCTCTCCTTGGCTTTCTGTTGTCCATGTTCAGTGTGGTTCACACCTTTTCACCCAACAGCAACGTGACTATTTGTCTCTCTTTAAATAGGCAGACTGACTGATTCTGGGATTGAAAACAGCTGTGATGTCAATTAAAGGACAAACCTGAGTTCATCATGACCCCCTGGGTAATTAGTTCTTAGTCTTTATGGAGGTACCATCATTTTAGTCCAGCCCTTTTTCATTAGTTTTTATTTTTAAATAATTCTCTTAATCAACAACTCTAAAGTAATGGCTGATTTTGATTATTTAATTTTCACAAATTTTTAATTTATCATTACTTTCGAACATTTCGAGTCATTTCAGTGAGCAGTGTGGACTTTCTTTCTTTAACTGAGGGGTACCAACAATTTCGTCCACCACTATATCTGAGGGTGTGTGCAGACAGGCACTGCCCATTTAGACTAACATCTACATCGGACAGCAGTGATGATTGAATTCCAGAAACAAAAAAAGGGTAAACAAACATTATCAATATAAATAAACTGTAGCCTCAAATACAAAAGGGGTTTATACAAATATACATCTTGTAAAAGTGAAATAAGTCCAACACAAGAGGCCTCCAGCTCTTATCTGTGTGCTCAGCTGTTGGACCCGAAAGTTTGAAAAAAAAAAGAAAAATCAAACTGGTCTGTGAGAACCAGAACTCTTACTGGTTAGTTGGGGGATCAAATACTTATTTTCTCCACTGTAAGCCAGAAGATGAAATCCTGTTTGTTTGATTTTAAATAACTTCTAAGTTTGATGGCGGAATTTATTAAGTTGTTTTCAGATTTTATATTTGTTAGCAAAAACTAAACATTTATTAGGAACGTGTGGAGTATTCCATTTTAACCCTTGTTCTATCTTAGACACATTAACATTGGGAGTGGGGTCATCTAGACCCACTAGACAGAGCTCTGAACCTTTGTTCTTCACTGATTTGTGATCTTCACTGGTGTCCATGGATTACATGAAATCCTCTCCAATATTATCCACCTTTGTCATGGTAGGGAGAACATGTTAATGGTCATCTTGACCCCATAGAATAGCACAAGGGTTAAATGAGGCCTTACCTGCTTTACTTGCTTAAAGTTATAAACGAACGAGTTTGCCTTTCAGGCAGGCAGACTGCAGTATTTTACTTCGGTTTAATCCCCTAGGGCGGTTAGTTAATTAACTCACCTGTTCAGTGTCCTATTTGAGTCCAGGTGTGCAGCCGTTCATTCTCTTCCTTACCGCAAGCGCTGCATTCACCACCCCACTCTCCTCCCCGGCTTCCACCTGTGTGCTCCGTCAGGGGTTGTTATTATCCAAAAGTTTTATGGAAAAAAAATTGTTCTCATGGAATTGTACGGAGCCTTATGCCAAACGAAAACATTGTGAATGCTTCTAAGAATGTGAAAACTAAAGTATGTGAAAATAAATATATTCTACTGCAAGAGTTTGTCTGACTGAAATGAAGAGTATAAAAATCACTGAACCCTGTGAGTGCTGTTTTCTCCAGATATTTACATACCAGAATTATTGTTGGGATTTCAATATACTAGAGGTGGTAATTGTTTTAAATTCTTTTACCGTTTTTTTTTTCATCCTATTTGTTCTGAATGATAGATATTGGACTTGGTAAAGTCAATTAAATGAGCACTGGCTGACCCTATCAATGATGGTTTTGGTGTTATGATGCTATTTGGAAGAAAAAATGTCAGCAGCCTCTTGGTTTTCACTGGATCGTTTCTACCCTTTAACTTCAAGGCTGCTATTGTCAGCTTCAGCCTTCAGTTCCAGGCTGTTCTCTACTCATCAGATGTTTGATTCAAATAGATTTCCTCCAGGGCAGAGGCAGAGGAGAACAGAGGGAAGGAAACAAACTGACAGGGTCATTATTCACGTCTGCCATGAAGCCATAGCAACAGGATCCTCCTGCTCTGATTGGCCATAGATGGAGTTAAATTTACAGTCATTTTTTTTCTTTGTCTTTTTTTTTTTTTAATTAAAGTGTTCAGTCAATTGTTCAGATCTTCAGTGTCAATCAAATTTTACCAATAGCCACTATCTTCCCATATCCTGAGTTTGTTTTATTGTAAGACATTGTTTTGTCTTATTTGATTTATAAAGGACTAAAGAGCTGAGTGAGTGTTTCCATAGACTAAGAGCTGTGAGTTTAATCAATCAATCAATCAATCAATCAATCAATCAATCAATCAATCAATCAATCAATCAATCAATCAATCAACCAATCAATCTTTATTTATTAAATAGTGCTTCTCATGCAGCTGCACAGCTCAAAGTGCTTTAACATTAAAAACAGAAAACACACAATATTACAGTAAAAACCCAACCTACCCTTCACCCTTCCCACTCCCCTCTGTTAAAACATATGACCCCCACGTACAAAGAATAATGACCATGTAAATGTAAATAAATAAATAAAGAAACAAACAAACAAGTAATGCTTGGCTCTGCCTTGAGGAAACAGTATTTGGGAATCTCTTCATACCAGGAGACAGCCTGGCCAAGGGAGCATCGCCACAGTGCCCACCCAGACTGGGACAACACTGGGGTCCACCCCACAGCCGTTTCTGCTGCAAAGTTAGACCCCAGCCGCCCTAGTAAGGGCGACAACTGCAGCAACAACCACCGACCAAGCCGGCAACCCCTGAAGAAAAGATCCCCAGAAGAAGCACTGGGGCTAAAATCATGATAAGATACTAAAATTAAAGACATAAGATGTATATAAAAACATACAATTGAGAACAATATGCATAAAATGAAATTAAATACATAAAATAGCCTAGACTAAAACTGATAGAATAATATAGCAGTTCAAATCAATTAAAAGCAAAATTAAAAAGGTGGGTCTTGAGCCTCTTCTTAAAAACCGCCACAGTCTCTGCAGCCCTGAGGTTCTCTGGAAGGCTGTTCCACAGGCGAGAACCATAATGGCAGAACGAAGCCTCACCATAAGTTTTGGTCCTCACCTTAAAAAAAAAAATAGGCCAGCACTGGAGGACCTCAGGGTCCGCGAAGGCTCATACTTTAAAAGAATATCATTTAAATAAGAAGGCCCAAGAATATAAAAACATTTATAAACCTTAAAAAGAATTTTAAAATCAATCCTGAAACGCACAGGGAGCCAATGCAGCGATTTAAAAACCGGTGTAATGTGTTCCCGCCCTCTGGTTCTCGTCAGAACTCGTGCCGCTGAGTTGTGCAATAGTTGTAGATTTGAAATAGACTTTTTGGGTAAACCAAAGAGCAGGGCATTACAATAATCTAAACGACTGAGAACGAAAGCATCTGCACCTCTGTGCTGCAAGAGTGAGGAACGGTGCACTCTGGCTATGTTTTTAAGATGATAAAATATTCTCTTAACAACATTTTTAATATGTGGGATAAAATTGAGCTCAGAGTCAAAAAGTACGCTCAGGTTTCTCACACACTGAGAAGGTTTAAAATTATGAAGATGTGGTAAAATCATCTCTCCCTTGTCTTCAGAACCGATGATTAAAACTTCATTTTGCCCTTGTTGAGCTGTAAGAAGTTTTCTGCCATCCATGACTGTATATCTAAAATACAGTTTAAAAGAGTGTTAAAAGGGTAATCATCATTCTGCTTCAGACACTTAATGTCATCAATCTTCCATGGCATTTTAGGAGTGGTTCTTAATGTTTTTGTTTTGAATGGAGCCACTGCATCTATGGAAGACTGGAGTCTGTTATTAAAATGATCAACGATAAAATCACAGGGTGCAGGTAAAAGCTGAGCAGGAGTTTTCTTAAAAACATCAATAAAACTTGCAGCCACTTCAGGAGTTCAATACCGTTTCCTCACAGTTCTCACTGAGGCTTCCTGCTGGATTTCACTGGTGATATCAAAAAACGCACAATAGTGACCTGATATAGCAACAACAGAAGACACCCCGGTGGACAGACCATAGGTAATGACAGGGTCCAGGGTGTGTCCTCTGTTGTGAGTTGGCTGTGTGACATGCTGCTGAAAATCCATGCTGTTTAGAAGATTTAAAAACTCACAGGCATAGATATCATCATAATTGTCAACATGCAAATTAAAATCACCAGTAATTAAAATCCTATTGTACCTAATATGAAGAGATGATAAAAACTCAGAAAATTCTTCAATAAAACAGGGAGGAGGGGTTGGTGGTCTGTATACTGTGAAAGGGAACCCTTGTGCTATCCTAGGCACTTTAACATTGGGAGTTTTATTCATATTAATTTTATACCCAGACAAGTTTCCAAATTCTTTGCACAAATTCATCAGTTCAGGTAAAGATTTTGTAGGTTGTTCCAAATACCGTATATTAAAATATCATCTGCATAACATTTCTGATACTGTATTTATTATTGATAAACAGACAGAGCACTGAACCTTTTTTCTTCAATGATTTGTGATCTTCACTGGTGCCCATGGATTACATGAAATCCTCTCCACCTTTATCCACCTTTGTCATGGTAGGAGAACACCTCAATGGAAGGGGGGGGGGCATAGGATAGCACAAGGGTTAAAAACAGGAGGGTCCCCAAAAAGAGAAGCCTGATGCTCAAATGAACAATACTTACTAAGTAAAATATTTTCTGATGATATTTCTTTGTGAGCAATCGATGCTGTACCTCCACCTTTCTTTCTTGGTTGAAAATAAAAAGTTAAAATTAGGTGGAGAAGCCTCAGTGAGAATAGCTGGTGCATCAGTGTCAAGCCAGGTTTCATTTAAAAATAAACAGGTTAAATCATGGTCTAAAATCAGATCATTAATGATAATAGACTTATTTAAAAGTGATCTGACATTTAAGAGAGCTATCTTCATGGTTGTGGGTACAATCTGATGTGTGCATGTCATGGGTTTTGTGACTGATGTTTGAATTGGGCGGAGACATCTAACATGTGAGGCACGTGGATATGAATGGAAATGATTTGAGAGTCTATTGGTGATGTGGACTGGTATTTGATGCTGTATGGCAGAAAATGATGAGTCAGAGGTGTGGGTGTCCTGGTTCAACCGTCAGCTGGGAATGGTTTTGAAAGAACGGAGGGTGAAATCAATGTTCATGCTGATAAGACGGGAACCAATATTGTTGGGGTGTAAACTGTCTGATTTGAAGAGGTATGGTCTATTATAAAAAGTTGTGAAATTATCAACGTATGGAATGCTCATGGAATGACAATATGTTTTTAACCAAATGTGAAGCTGACGGACGCGTGAGAACATGATGTCTCCATATCGGGGTGCAGGCAGTGGTCCAGATATGATGCAGTTTATGTTTAACTGCTGGATGGTGTGAATCAGATGGATGAAGTCCATTTTCATAGTCTCCGATTGCTGCAGTTTCAGGTTGTTGGTGCCTGCACTGCATGTATGATTAAAGTCTCTGCAGAGGGGTGTTTAACAGAGAGTTGAGTTTTTAATGTCATTGACGACTGCTCCAGAGTTTGTGTGGCACCTTCTGACCCGGACATGTTGGACAATGGAGTCTCCCACGATGAGCACGGGCTGCTGCACAGGTCCGGGTCTCCCAGCGGGTCTCCCCGTGACAGCAGCGGGGTGAGGAGCAGCGGCCTCCGCTCCAGTGGGGTCAGGTGGAGAAATGGGAGCTCCAGAGCGATGTTTCTGGGCAGACAGTAATCCACCGTAAAGACCCGGTTTTGTTGTGGAGAGTGGATCCCCTGAAGCCGGTGAAACGCAGGATGCGGCACGCGAGCCCCGGAAAAGTTTGCTTGAGCATTGGGCCACCGCCTCCTTCAGCAGATGGCGGCATATCCCTGTCGTGGCGGGCGCCAGCGGAACAACAGAGGATTCGGGCGGCTGGGCCAGTGTCGTGGTTCCAGGAAGAACTGCAAGCCGGTCAGGCTCCAGCAAAGCCGGCCCCGAAGCAGCAGACGCCGTTGGACCCGTAGAGGTGGAAGCGGGAGTCAGTCCCGGTGAGCCAGCTCGGGTCGCTGACGTCGCAGTGAGGTCTTCAGCCAGCGGGGCAAAGCGGTGGTCAGCGCTAGGTTCGTCGAGCTGGCGGTGTCTGGTTTGGATCCACAGATCATCAGCCCATGACTGCTCGGGCGTAGAGCAGAGTGCTGGAGCCCTGGGCCCGGCATCGGCCTGGTCTTCATGGAGGTCCCGTGGACTCCTGGCCTCCACTGCAGAGCTGGTGTTGGTGGTGCTCGGAGTCCCGTCCGTCCGCTCCCACCCGTTGTTTTTACGGCCACATATTTGGATGATGTTGCTGTCTGTGGCGGTGGAATGGGCTTCAGCGGGACATTCGCCTAACCAGGGTCTGAGACAGGGAGCGGCTGGTGCTGATGGAATGCTGTAGCTGTTGAATGTACTGACAGAATTTTCTCTTTCAGAACAGATTTTTCTCTGAGCTCCAGTCTAAGCTTTTGAACAGTTTCCTTAAGTTGGCAATGTCCTGGGTCACAGTCGTTGGGAGTGCATGAAACTCCGTCTGGTGGAGTGGCAGCCATCTTGCGATCTTTGTTCTCAAAAACTCAGATCAAGCTTAAGTCACTGAAGATGGATTGAATTTAGATTACTTTTTAAGATACAGCAAAGCAATAAAATAATATGTACATCAAGCAAAAGATGAGCAAGACCAAAATCTTATTTCTGATAAGATCTCAACTAAAAATTGTTAGATTTCCGTAAAGACCCACTCCAATGAAAATCCTGTTTTTGGTGTTTTTAATGTGTTCTTGTAGCATTTTTCTCTTAATGGATACATAGAAAATCAGGATTAAATCTGTGTTTCCAAGTACTTCTTTATTTAAACCATGATTGATCAGGGGCAGACAAAAAATTACATTTGAATAAGCTTGTAGTTGTTACATACAATTTACAAGCGTCTATAAGTTTCCTGCTCTTCTCTATTCTGATCATCCACTCACAGACAAAAATATTCACATCCTTGTTTTTCCTCGTCTGAGCTGACATCTGGCTCAAAACTGTTTGGCTGGATAGCTCGAATATTGCTCGCTGTTTTTGTTGCAAAGGTAAATTATAGGTTGGGGTTGTGAGGGGCTGTAAGCTAGCGTGAGGGCTTGTAAACAGATGATGGCAGGTTCACTCTTCCCATAACTCAGAGGTGAATTTCTAAAGAACTTCTGCCACTCTGCAGAAACTATGTTCTAGAGACTGACAGGTTTTTTGTGTGCCTAAAAATAGCATAATCATAATAATACCACTGGGAATGATTTTACAATAGATCAAAAGATGATCAAAGTGGGACTTCAATTAGTTTGATAAGAAAATGGTAACTACATGCAGTTTTGTTGTCAGTGCAGTGCACACAGGGGTAGCAATTATACAAGAAATAAAAAAATAAAACAAAGATTTACACATTTCAATATTCAGTTTAGTTTAGTTCAGGGGTGTCAAACATACGGCCCATGAGCCATATCCAGCCCGCCAGATGGTTAAATCCGGCCCACTCATGAAGAGTAAAAATTTAAGGGATGTTTTTTTTTTTTAAAAAAAGCACATTTCTAGTCCATTGCTTCTGTAAGTCCTGTTTATTAAAGAAACAACCAAAATGGGCAATTTCCCCACTAGGGAGAGCAAAGGAAAAGCAAAAAAGGTGAAACTGCACATTTTTCTGCACGTGCCAAGAGCGAAACCTAACAGCTCTGCATCTGGGTAAGATGCAGTTTGTCATCAACAGGTGCTCAAAGAAAATAACATTCAGCACCACTATAGGACTCACTACAAAGAAAAGTTTCACCATTTGCAGTTAAGAGAAGAGAAGATTTACCAACTATTAGCTGGACTGAAAAAACAACCGTCTGCATTTACTGCAGCCGTGACGTTAGTGATGGATCAGTGACAGACACCTGATTGCAAACAAGTAGGAGCAAACATCTAAACCATTTTCAGAAGGTGAACTTACTGAAAAATGCTGAAGGCTGCAGAAGTCGTGTGCCCCAAAAAACAGTCAAAATTGATAAAATGCATTTTATCTTACATCCATTGACCTCTGTGAATGTATGTGTAATAATAATTGATTAGGCTACTATGTTGATTGAAGTATTTTTCCAACTGGGAAATTACAAAAACAAAGCTGTAGATAACCAGCTGACCAGAGGTTATTTTGCTTTTATGTTACTGGTTCGACCCACTTGAAGTCAGATGGGTTGAATGTGGCCCCCAAACCTAAATGAGTTTGACGCCCCTGGTTTAGTTTACATTCAAAGGATAACTCAGACTTCATAAGGTAATGTAACCTAGAATGAGAGGTATTTTAAAATGTGTGATTTAACCTGTGCTACATCAGTAAGTATGTGGACACTTTTGTTGCTCTAATTCAACATATGGGTCGTTAATAGCTTCCATGTGAGCAGTTGGATGTTGATTTGTATTATGAAAAATATAAAAGGGGCTATGAAAAGCAGGTAACATCATATAAAAATGCACTTTAAAGTACCCTTATACCAGGATATTAAATCAACTGGATGACTTTTGTAGAGAATCTCACATGTTTGTGTTTCCATCGCATCACCCAACTGAAATTGTATAAAACACATAAAAAATGATAACAATTCTAAAACAGCCAAGACTCATAGACTCAAGAATCATTCTATCTTCTGTCCTGTAGTCAGATTCTTCAAGTATGTGTTGCGTACATGTGTATGCTAGAATGCTTTGAAGTTATTGTAAACTTTAGCATGGTCACTCATGTCGGTGAGCCGGAAAAGTCATGAATAATTAATTCCTTTCAGTCAATTCAATCCATTAGCAAACAGCCAATAACACATTCTACCGAGCATTTATTGAATATTTATTTAGACTTTAGATAATTGGCATTCATTTATAGCCAGGCACTAGCATACAGCAAAAATGACCTTTGATAAATACACAGGAGATGTACCAGACTGCAGTAAATAAAAAGGCTTAACGCCAAACACAACAGTAAACTTCCTCTTGTAAATATTGCCCAACATCAAACCAACTTAATTTAGTTGCATGCTAGGATTCATTTGTTTAAAATAGTAGTCCATGCCTTGCCTCTTCTTAAGAGCATTTAGTTTTTTTGTTTTTCTAGTGGTACTCTTTTGCAATCAGTGTCAAAGGACTCAGAAACAACAAAACGCAGTAAGACAGGGGAAAGGCTTATTTGTTTCTTGTTGTTGTGAATCCTGAATGTATTTCACTAATGCTACTTCTATAACTTTGTCTTTCAGATCTTGGCCATCATCTCCATTCTCTTCATTGTGCTCTCCACCATTGCCCTGTCTCTTAATACACTTCCAGAGCTCCAGGAGATAGATGAGTTTGGGCAGTCTACCGACAACCCACAGCTGGCGCACGTGGAAGCAGTATGCATCGCCTGGTTTACCATGGAGTACCTTCTCCGCTTTCTCTCCTCCCCAAATAAATGGAAATTCTTTAAGGGTCCTCTAAACGTCATTGACTTGTTGGCCATTTTGCCTTACTATGTCACCATCTTCCTGACGGAGTCAAACAAGAGCGTGCTACAATTTCAGAACGTCCGACGTGTGGTTCAGATCTTTAGGATCATGCGTATCCTGCGAATTTTGAAGTTGGCTCGGCACTCCACAGGCCTGCAGTCCCTGGGCTTCACACTCAGAAGGAGCTACAACGAGCTGGGCTTGCTCATTCTGTTCCTGGCCATGGGTATCATGATCTTTTCTAGTTTGGTGTTTTTTGCAGAAAAGGATGAAGAGGACACTAAGTTTAAAAGCATTCCAGCTTCCTTCTGGTGGGCTACTATTACAATGACAACAGTAGGATATGGGGATATCTACCCCAAAACTCTGTTAGGAAAGATTGTTGGGGGGTTGTGCTGCATTGCTGGAGTACTTGTGATTGCCCTACCTATTCCTATTATTGTAAATAACTTCTCAGAATTTTACAAAGAGCAAAAGAGGCAAGAAAAAGCACTTAAACGAAGAGAAGCCCTTGAGAGAGCAAAGAGAAATGGTAGCATTGTTTCTATGAATTTAAAAGAAGCTTTTGCTCGAAGTGCTGAGCTCATGGATGTGGTGGTAGAAAAGAGTGAGAGACCTCATGACAACCACCTCTCTCCAAGCCACTGGAAATGGGGTACCAAAAGGGCTGCATCAGAAACAAGTTCGAATCGTTCCTTTAATGCTCAGGAGTCGGGGTCTCCCTGCAAAGCTCGAGCAACAAGTCCCCAAAGGTTAAATGTTCAGAAGCTGGAGGAGATGTACAACCAGATGGCAAAGACACAGTCCCAACCCAACCTCAATGCTAAAGACAGGGGTTACAGAGGAAGCAAGCAGAGAGACGTGATTGAGCTTGGAGCCATTCAGGATCATGTGCAACAAGGAACAAGAGAAGGTGTCGGTGATATGAAAAGTTTGTCCAGCTTTGACAGCTACATCAGTTGTGCCACAGACTTTCAAGAGAATCCACGCTTCTCCTATAGTCCAGCACCAGACCTTGGTCTTAAAGAGAGCAACCGCTTTGTTTATGGCCCTACTTCAGCTTTTCCTCAGCACTCTACTACTACTAAAGTTGGCCAGCAAAACATTGGTCAGGCTGAACCTAGACCTACTCCTGTGTCAAAATCATCATGCTCAGATAATCCAAGGAAGTTTTTCTTTTCTGGAAACTCTTCAAAAGGCCTTAAAGGAGACTGGCAAAGTGACGCTGATTCAGTATCGTCTCCACTTTCAGACGACTTGCTTTTGACAGATCACTCTCTTTTAAGCCCTGAAATCTCCGTCTACACTACTGCCAGCAGCCGGACCCCATCAAAGTCACCAGGAAACACTGCCATGGTTCCCTCTGTCTTCACCTTCCACGACTCCTCCATCAGTAAATACATTGACGCTGACACAGATGATGATGAACACCTGCGGGACATCTCTGAGGCCAGTCCTACAGACCGCCTTTTGGCTGGTGCAAGCCCAAAACACAGCATGAACATCAGTTACCAGAAAGGGACTAACCATTTAGAGGTATCCCAGAAAGTGACGGGCCAGAACTGCCTCTCTCCCTCTGGTGGGACCCGCGGGTTATCTCACGAGAATCACATAGGACCTGAAAAGGCTCATAGACCAAAGGTTGACAGGAGTCGTCAGAGCACTCTGGATAAAGGCCTCTGAGGCACAAGTGAAAGAAAAAAGAACAGTCGGAAAAAGTGGCTGTATTAGACACTTGAAAGGGTAAAATGCTCAAAAAGCCAGAGACAAAATCAAAGTCAAAGACTAATGGTTTCAGATTTCACAAATTACCTGAGCATGGCATCAGGGAAAATGCTCCCAGTGAACATGCGTGGTGAATACTCTGGGAGAAAGACATGACCAAATGTCACTACCCCCAACTTAGCTCATTCATGTTTGAAGTATTTCACACATTTACAGTAGAACACTGTAAATTGGGTAATGGGTCAGTTCAGGGACACAGGGTCAGCAGGAAGGTAGAACAGTAGTTAAAGCAGGTGCAACACAACTACATGACAACTTTAGCCAAAGGGGGTTACTTGTTCTCACTTGTTCTTTGGATAGGAGGGAAAATGGGTCCACATTCCTACATGACTCCCAGCTCCTTTTTAGGTCGTAAAACACACAGATGGACCTAGAAGCCTATAAGATACTGACATGTGCCCAGTCCCAAATCTGGCCTTAGTCATTTCCATTTGTAGAGTTGTGCATGTTGGTATCTGTATGTGTGAGAATGTCAATGAGTGATCTATTGGCCATTCATATAAATGCACTGTTGAGATTGTCTAAGCTGATTTATTTTTATATAGATAAGAGAAACTTCCTTGTAGAAAGTAATAACATAGTCTGCTTAATCATTCGTAAAGGGTTTTAAGGTTCAGTGTTTGGCAGACGGCCTTTAGTTCTCACTGGCCGCAGACCATCTTCCATTTTTTTGGCTGTTTTATCTTGTCTTCTTTCTTTCAATGTTCTTATGTGGTTAGAACTAATATTTTTGGAAATCTCTGCCAGTGGAAGGTGTATAGCTTATTTGTGTAACTCTTTACAGATGTTAGTAGCACACCAAGAAGTTTTCAAGTGGAATTACAGATATTTTGATGTTAGTTTCAGCACATTAATGACAAACGTACCCAGAAAAACACATGGGATGGTTCTTGTCCATCATTTTCGAATTTATATGTTTAAGGACAACAGCTTTGTATTGCCAACATTAGTCTTAGGCTTTAGGGAAAGCTCTTCAGCATGCATTCCCCTCCATCCGACCAACTTATACAACTTAAGTAAACCTTTTTATATGGGGTAAATGAAGATTAATTAAATGGAGTCCATTGTATGTCTCCAAATATCAAGTCAAGTTTAGAAGCACTGAATGTACAAAACATTGATCAAATTCTATCAAAGACACAAAAGTAGAAACATGATCATTTGTTAGACAATTTTCAGTAGACATATTTCCAAGAGTTTCCATCGTTACCAGTGGCTGTGCAAAATAGCAGCACAGCCAGACATCGTCTTGCAATGGCTTGTTAATTGGACCATTCAGGATTTGCATGTAACGTACAGATACACACGTATATCCACAGCGGTTGCATGTTAAAGCCCCACTTCTCTTCGTCCAGAATCACAAGTACTGTCTGATTGTAGCATATCAGCATTGCATTTTCAATATCAATTCCATTGAGGATCTATGATTATTCAGTTTGTTTGCTGTTCCACAGAACAACTGAAAGTGCAAGGTTTCTTATTAAACTGCTTAAACTCTCATTTGTCACAAGATGGTTTCATCAACAGAATGACTGTAATCCTTGAAAAACACATTTGTATTGTAATGTTTATGTCTGTTGTTATCAAAGCCTCATCAAGTGATTACAGAATGGGTGCAAAACCTGGAATGCAAGAGATATAGACGACTAGATTATGATATTTGTAGCCAAAGTAAACCGAAGGTCATTAATGTACTTGGTATGAGTGTATGTGTGTTCCTGTGTTGTAGTTAAGGCTAATTGAAAGTCCTGATTTGATTCCCTATTTACATCACATAGCCAGACCGTTTCATATTGTTTTTCCACAGTGTAAGAAACGGGAATGTGATGGGAATAACAATGACTGAAGCAGGGGGAGCCAGTCTGTGTGTAGTGTTGCTGTAAGTGGGGGGCAGTAAAGTGGCATGACTGCTGCTCATTAAAAAAAAAAAAAAAAAAGAAATTTAGGTCTGTTCATAAGAGACATATTTCATTCTGAACCACTCACAGACCTATAATCTCACTTACACATGCATATAAACTCACATACTCGTTCTCTGAAGAATATACTAAAAAAAAGGTGTTGATTAAAATGGTAGGATATTTCAAAGCATATGGGAATGTAGCATTACATTTTTTAGAAGTGGTTTATCCACTGAAGCATTAGAGACGTGGAAAAACTAGAATTAGAATAAACTACTTTAAAAAAAGATTCAAGTAGCTTTTATAGATGTTATTGGGACAGAAGTGCTGAAGATGGAGGCAACTTATTAACTATACAAAAACGGATTTTGCAAAAAAAAAAAAGCAAAATATTTTCTGTTTTTTTCAGATGGTGCATATTGTGAACGGAGTAAATTTAGGATATTTTGAACAACAAAGACTGAAACATATTGGTGTCTTTCCTCACACGTCAGTGATTGGGAAAAACTGTAAATGTTGGTGCCATCTTCTATTTAAGGGTCTATGTCAGAAAACGTGAACATCTTTTTTCTGTTTGCACACTAATGATCTATGACATTTCACACAGTTTACACACTGTAGAAAAGAAAAATCATGATTTAAATTATTAAAATAAATTGTTAGTTCTACTAAGGACCACAGATTTCTTCATCAAGAATCACATCCTCCTGTGTTCTGTTGTTATGTTTTCTATTTGGCCCATTTTCAACAAACAATGTTTGAAAAGTGATGACAATCAATATCTCATGAACAGGCAGCAACCACTGTAGACACCTGAAGTATTATGGTCCTTGTTTACAGCACAAGAGCACACATGTCCATGCACACATGCATCAACGGGACATATGATCAGTATTTGGAAAGGATTCTGCAAAGAAACATCACATACGCTTGATTTGATACAATGCCATCTAACTATTACAAATCATCTTGTTTTTTTAAAGACATTGCTGTTTTATTTTGCTCTTTCATGACATAATTATTGAGAAGCACTAAAATAAGCAAGAATGCTAAACTTATACATATTTCTTTTTTTTATTTCTATTTTTTCAAAATCCTACAGGACCTTTCTAAAAAGTTTTTAAAACCCTGAATTGCGATACTGTAAAGATCTGAATCTAACACTGTAAAACAAGGTTGGAGTTGATTCAGGAGGCCTAGATTGAGTCTAATATACATCATACATGACATAATTAAAACCTACTGTGGGATAAAGAAAAGCTATATTTTTTCTACGTTTGAAGCTCTCAGTGGAATTGACCCCAACCTTGCCTAAGCCATTGGTCTTTGTAAAGTACACACTGTTTCCAGGGAACTAAAAACCAGATATTTGAATGATCTTAGCCAGCTCTTATACAATGTTGTTTGCAGGTCTCAAGGCTGTCCGTTTTGTAAAAGAAAATCAGAAAAAAAACCTTTTTACCCATTGAGTTTCTATGCTGTTGTTTCTGTATAAATATTTTAATGTTAAGTGCATGTTGTAACGTTGGCGTTGTGACTGGTAATGATTCACACAGAGCCAGTACTTGTCATGTAAAACAAAATGTCTCAGTGTCCCAGGATATTTCTATTCATGAAGAAAAATCTACATTTCCCCTTGAATGACTCAAAAATGAAATAAATCAAATCACTTTACATTTTGATTTGGGATTGCTGATTTTCCTTTCTCTGCTTTATTTATTTATTTTTGTCTCACACTCCGACTCATCTAATTACACATAAATATATGTTTTCTCTATAAAAATGCCAGTAAATATTTACAGGGCAAAGGCTGTTGGGACAAAACCGAAGGTTAACTAAGGTAGGAGCAAAGGGATTGGCGCAGGAGACGCTTCCAGCCTCATCACACATCTCCACACATCTCCACACTCCTCTGCATCGAGGCTTTCCCATTGACTGCCACTGAAGAGAAGGCATTATGTGGTGTGTGAGTATGTGGACCACAGTTACCAGGGAAAACAATGTTGCCATCTAGTGGTGATTCAACAGTTCAGATATGTGAAACAAGAATAGAAGCATTTGTAATATGCTATATTACCAAAAGTATTGTCTCACCCATCTAAATGATCAGAATCAGGTGTCCTAATCACTCAGCCTGGCCACAGATGTATAAAATCAAGTCTTCAGACATGCAGACTATGTTACAAACATTTCTGAAAAAATGGGCCGCTCTCAGGACTCGGCATGGTATGCCGAGTGGCATAGTATGACAGCTCCAGCATGGAGTTGTCATACTATGCCACCTGTACAACAGATCCAGTGATGAAATGTCCTCTCTCCTAAATATTATATAATATATATTATATATATTATATATTAGATTAAATATTATAATAAATAAAGTCAGCTGTCAGCTCTATCAGAACAAAATAGAATAGTTTGGGAACAAGAGCAACTCAGCCTCTAAGTGGTAGACCACGTAAACTGATGGAGAGGGGTCAGCTGATGCTGAAGCACAAAGAGGTTGCCAAATTTCTGCAGTCAAAGGCTGCAGAGCTCCAAATGTCATGTGACCTTCAGATTAGTCCAAGTACAGCACACAGAGAGCTTGATGGAATGGGTTTCCATGGCCGAGCGTGTGTGTGGCTTGGATGCCACACACACCAAGTGAATGCAAGGAGTCGGACCAATGACATCAGTGCACAAAGACAGGTCTATAAAGACATGGAGGACAGAGTCTGGCGTGGATGAACTGGACTGGCCTGCACAGAGAACCACATAGAACACCTTTGGGATGAATTAGAGCGGCGACTGAGAACCAGGCCTTCTCCACTAACATCAGTGTGTGAACTCACCAATGACTGGTCCAAATTTCCAAAAAAACACTCCTCAACCTTGTGGACAGACTTCCCAGAGGAGTTAAAGCTGTAATAACTGCAAAAGGTGGACCCACATTAAATTTAACTCTATGGGTTAGTTCATATGTGAGTCAAGGCAGGTGAGCCAATACTTTTAGTGTATGTCATTGGATACAAGAAGATTGGTTCTACAGTCTTTAGTGCTGTGTAACTGGGATCATTGCCCAGTTGTTTGGTCTAGTGCAGGAGAAAAATACCTTAACAAACATGGTGCAGTACAGGGCTGCAAGACTGGCTCTGGATTGACCTTTTAGGACTAATGCGGACTGGATGCATCAAAGTCTGTCATGAATGACAGTCAAGGACAGTTTTGTACATAAAATCTGGACATTGCACTAATGTGTGTCTGTTTTCACAGTTACTGCCCATTTGTAATCGGCATGGTTTCAACATAAGAAGAGCCTCTGTTTCTTATACTCTTCCTTTGGCACAAACTAATGCACTCAAAAAAACAGCCACATACAGTGGGGCAAAAAAGTATTCATTCAGCCGTCAATTGTGCAAGTTCTCCCACTTAACAAGATAAGAGAGGCCTGTAACGGGGTGAGATTTTCTGGGGGGCCCCAGATGGAGGGAGATTCTCAGTGGTCTTGTTATCTTTCATATCCTAATAATTGCTCCCACAGTTGATTTCTTCACACCAAGCTGCTTACCTGTTGCAGATTTAGTCTTCTCAGCCTGGTGCAGATCAACAATTTGGTTTCTGGTGTCCTTAGACAGCTCTTTGGTCTTGGCCATAGTGGAGTAGGGAGTGTGACTGTTTGAGGCAAAACAAAATTACTAGTTTCATAAGTCAGCATAAACTTTTTCCTTTTGTACTCTTAACTTACACTTAATTGCACGGTGGCGCAGTGGTTAGCACTCTTGCCTCACAGCAAGAAGGCCCCAGCTGGGGGACAAGAAAAACTACATCAACGGGGGACCTCTCTGTGTGGAGTTTACAGTTTTCCCCGTGTATGTGTGGGTTCTCTCCGGGATCTCTGGCTTGCTCCCACCATCCAAAAACATGCTTCATAGGTTAATTGGCAAATATAAATGAGAGAGTGAATGGGTGTGTGATTGTGGACATTCTACCCTGCGACAGACTGGCGACCTGTCCAGGGCATTCCCTGCCTTCGCCCACAAGTGGCCGGGATAGGCTCCAGCAGCCCATGACCCCGAAAGGGACAAAACGGAATAGAAAATGAATGAATGAACTCTTAACTTAATGCCCAACATGAGAGATACTCTCAGCAAATAATAACAAACACAAAAAACACTATAACTCCAAAATTTACTCATTTATTTTGGAGGGGCGGCAATCTGCCTACAGCCCGTAGCAGATCTTTCTTTAAGAAAGAATTCATTCTGCAAACATGTCTGATGCTCTCCGTGCCCGTAGTGTCCTTCCAGCTGAGGCCACCACACGTCCACAGGAGTCCTGAACATCTTCTGAAGCTGTTGAAGTTTCTTCCATACATTTTTCAGTGTCAGACAATTCATTCCACAGGGTCAGCAGCCCGAAGTCCTCGCCCAAGGAATGGTGCTGTTGTTCCCTCGGAGCGCAGTTCTCCTGTGTCCGTAAAACCCAGCTGCAATCCAGCGGAGCTCTGGAGTGATATAGCTTGAGCTTGTCCTGGTCCACTATTTTTGCCTTTGACCTTGGTCCCTTTTTAATACAGTACACCAGATCATCCAGGTGGTCAACAATAAAATATGGACCTTCATCAGAATCAGAATCAGAATCAGAAAGCCTTTATTGTCATTGTTACACAAGAAACTTGTGACAACGAGATTTCCGGTGCTCTCCAGCTGCTTAAACAATAAAAATAGATAATCTTCTAAAGAAAAATAAACAATAAGATGGCAGGAACTTGCGCACCTTGTTCTTGACACTTTTGGCTCCTTTTATAAGGTGCCAAACCGCATCGCCAATCTTGTATCACACTTGACAGATGCTCTTTTCATACTGTCGCTTGGCGCACTGCACAGCTTTTCCCAAAACACTTCGTGCCACCGGTGGGACTGTTCCAGTCATTCTCTGTTCTGCTGCACGTACTCTGGGGCAGTGTCTGCAGTGTGATTCTCTAGAGGAAGTCCAACGACCAGGTCAATAGGTTCTGTGATCACGCGGTCAAAGAGCATCATGTTTGGTGTCAGGCCCGTAGAGCTGTGCTTCATTGCTCTGTAGGGCATGAGAGCATAGGGAATCATTATCTCCCAGTCCCTGTGACATCTTTCGGCTGTGGCAGCAAGGGTTTTCTGTAGTGTAGCATTATATCTTTCCACTTGACCATCGGATTGTGGGCGAAAGGGTGTGGCCCTTGTTTTGTCGATACCCAACAGTTCACACATTCCCTGGTATACTGCAGACAAGTTGGTGCCTGGTCGCTATGTAATTTGTGTGGTGCTCCATATATGCAAACCCACTTAGAAACAACCTTTTCTGCTACTGTTGCCATGTTCATTTGGCACCAGGTATGCTCTCCACCTGCTGAAGTAGTCCTGCACACCAGGCGTAAAATGGCTATTTCCGCCCAAGAGGGATAGTTATCGCCTTGCTGTTTAAAGCCAAATAGTGGTGCCATATCTGAGTCTGCTTTCTGGGCTGCTTGGAGCTCCTCATGTGTCCAACCACTGAACACAGGCACAGAGGTTGAGGTGGTGTTGTCCACCCCCACTAGGGTGTGTGGTGGTTCTACTGCAGAATCACTCCCGTCATTCTGATGAAGTATCACCACCCCCACTGGACGAACGATACTATGTGTGGTTTCCGCAACAATATAATCAAATTTACACTGTACCTGCTGATCTTGGGACATGTTGCTGTTGGTGCTGGGGTCAGGAAACCTGCAAGCACACAACATGTCCTTCTGGAGAGTCCATCTGCATTTTGATGAGCCTTCCCAGGCCTGTGAAGCACTTGAAATCGTACTCCGCCAGCTTCTCCAACCACCTGGCCAGCCGTCCCTCTAGTTCTTTGAATCGAGTCAGCCACCACAGGCTGCTGTGGTCTGTTCACAGAACAAACGACCGGCCAAGAAGAAACTGCCTGAAATAGGAGATAAACGCAACCACTGCCAGAAGTTATCTTCTAGTGGTGCAGTAATTTTGTTTTGTTGTTTTTAACCACCAGCTTTCATAAGCCAGCACCCTCTCTTCGCCTCCCTGTACTTGAGGCAACACTGCACCAACTCTCCAGTCGCTGGCATCAGTGTCGAGAAACAGTTCTCCGCTGTCAAGAGGGTAGCCCAAGACTGGTGCAGAAGTTAGTTTCTGCTTCAGTTCTTCAAAAGCCTCTTGGCACTCAATCGTCCAGTTGAAATGTGCATTCTTTTTAGTCAGCTCATGAAGTGGCCTTGCAATGGTGGCGAAGTCAGCAACAAAACGCCTATAATATGACGCCAACCCCACGAACTGTCGTGCTTCGGAAATATTTTTAGGGATGGGCCAGTCTTTACCCTTTTGGACCTTCTGTGGATCGGTGGAGATCCCTTGAGCCGACACGATGTGCTCCAGGTAGGCCACTTGCTCCTGAAAGAGACAGCATTTAGATTAGATTAGATTAGATTAGATTCAACTTTATCGTCACTGCACATGTAGGTACAAGGCAACGAAATGCAGTTAGCATCTAACCAGAAGTGCAATAAGCAGTAAGTATAGAATAAAGGTCTATAATATGTACAACAACTATACAGGTAAGTATTATGGACATAATTAACAGATATTAAATACTATAAGCAAGATATACAGATAGGTGTACTATGAACATACTATTCAGATGGGCTATGTAAAAGAGTATGAACACTATAGGCAGAACTATGAACATAATTTACAGTATTGCAATGGACAGTAAAGTGCATAGAAAATATTACAATGTTCAAATGGACAGTAGTGCAAATAATAAGTTACTGTTTTTGCTTGTTGTGAGTAAATAAATAATACATAGTGTTGAAGAGGGGGGAGGGGTCTATGGTGGTGTGGGGGGTGTTGAGGGGTGTCAGAGGGAAGAGTTCAGCAAGGAGACAGCTTTAGGGAAAAAGCTGTTCCTGAATCTTGTAGTCCTTGTTCGGAGGCTCCTGAAACGCCTCCAGGAGGGAAGGAGGTTAAACAGTCCGTGGTCAGGGTGAGAGGAGTCCTTGAGAATGCTGCGAGCTCGACAGTAGACAGCGTTTCCTCTGGATGTCCTCAAGAGCAGGAAGTGGTGTCCCATGTGATGCGCTGGGCAGTTTTCACCACCCTCTGCAGTGCCTTGCGGTCAGCCACTGAGCAGTTCCCATACCAGACTGAGATGCAACTTGTAAGGATGCTCTCGATCGCACACCGGTAGAAGTTCACCAGGATGGATGAAGACAGCTGGTTCTTCTTCAGTGTCCTGAGGAAGAAAAGGCGCTGGTGAGCCTTCTTGACCAGGCTGGAGGTGTTTGTGGCCCAGGACAGTTCTCAAATCAAATCAAATCAAACTTTATTTATAAAATAGCGCTTATCATGCATTTTGTACAACTCGAAGCGCTTTAACATTAAAAACAATAAACACACAACATTACATTAAAAAACCCAACCCACCCTTCACCCTTCCTACTCCCCTCCGTTAAAACACATGACCCATGGCCCCCACGTACAAAGAATAATGACTATGTAACTTTAAATAAATAAATAAATAAGCAAACAAACAAACAAGTAAGGCTTGGCTCTGCTGTGAGGAAACGGTATTTGGGAATCTTTTCATTCCAGGAGCCGGCCCGGCCATGGGAGCATTGCCACAGCGCCCACCCAGACTGGGACGACACTGGGGTCCACCCCACAGCCGTTAAGCTGCAAAATTAGACCCCAGCTGCCCCAGCAAGGGCAAAAACCGCAGGAACAACCGCTGACCAAGCCGGCAAGCCTGGAGGAAAAGATCCCCACAAGAAACACTGGGGCTAAAATCATGATAAGAAGCTAAAATTAAAAACATAAGATGTATATAAAAACATTAAATTGAAAATAAGATGCATCAAATGAAAATAAATACCTAAAATAGCATAGAATAAGACTAATAGAATAAATTAGCAGTTAAAATCAACTAAAAGCTAAATTAAAAAGCTGGGTCTTGAGCCTCTTCTTAAAAACCTCTACAGTCTCTGCAGCCCTGAGGCTCTCCAGCAGACTGTTCCACAGACGAGGACCGTAATGGCAGAACGAAGCCTCACCATAAATTTTGATCCTCACTTTAGGAACAACTAAGAGGCCAGCACCGGAGGACCTCAGGGTCCGCGAGGGTTCATATTTTAAAATAATATCATTTAAATAAGAAGGCCCAAGACCATAAAAACATTTATAAACCATTAAAAGAATTTTAAAATCAATCCTGAAACGCACAGGGAGCCAATGCAGCGATTTTAAAACCGGTGTAATGTGTTCCCGCCCCCTAGTCCTCGTCAGAACTCGTGCCGCTGAGTTCTGCAATAGCTGTAGATTTGAAATAGACTTTTTGGGTAAACCAGAGAGCAGGGCATTACAATAATCTAAATGACTAAAAATAAAAGCATGCATTAGCACCTCTGTGCTGGCAAGAGAGAGGAACGGGCGGACTCTGGCAATGTTTTTGAGGTGGTAAAATCATGTCTTAACGACATTTTTAATGTGTGGGATAAAATTGAGCTCAGAGTCAAAAAGTACACCCAGGTTTCTCACACACTGAGAAGGTTAAAAGTTATAAAGATGTGGTAAAATCATCTCTCTCTTGTCTTCAGAACCGATGATTAAAACTTCAGTTTTGTCCTGGTTGAGCTGTAAGAAGTTTTCTGCCATCCACGACTTAATATCTAAAATACAATTTAAAAGAGTGTTAATAGGTTCAAGGTCACCAGGAGACACGGCGATGTAAAGCTGTGTATCATCAGCATAGCAGTGAAAGTCAACGCCATGTCTCCTGATGACCTCCCCAAGAGGCAACATATATAAATTAAAAAGTATTGGCCCTAAAATTGACCCTTGGGGAACCCAACAGCTTATTTCATGGATTCTTGAAGAGCACGTATCCACACTTACATAAAAGTGTCGATCTGTAAGGTAAGAGTAAAACCACTTAAGAACATTTCCAGAGAGGCCCAATAGACTCCTAAGTCTGTCTAATAAAATCTGGTGATCTACCGTATCAAAAGCGGCACTAAGATCAAGTAGCACCAGAACAGAAAGTTTCTGTGAGTCATAGTTTAATCTAAGATCATTAACGATCTTTAAAAGAGCTGTCTCTGTACTATGGTTTTTCCTAAAACCAGACTGATATTTTTCTAAAATTTTTGGGGCATTTAAAAACTCATGCAGTTGAGTACTGACACTTTTTTCTATAATTTTACTTAAAAATGGTAAGTTGGATACGGGTCTATAGTTATCCAGGTTTTTTGGATCTAATTGACTCTTCTTCAGAAGGGGCCTCACCACCGCCGTCTTACAGGCAGAGGGGGAGACCCCCGTCTGAAGAGAGCAGTTAACTATGTTTAAAAGCTCTGACTCAAAGAATCCATAAAATGTTTTAAAAAGTGAAGTTGGAATGGGATCTAAAAGGCAGGTTGTAGTGTTTACTTGGGATATAACTCGACCAAGCATCTCCGCGTCAACCAGGACAAAACTCCCCAGTGTTTCTTCTGGTAAAAACAATGCTAGAGGTCTGTTAAGATCGTGTACTGCATAGATGAAATGTTTGATCTTATAGCATTGATTTTACCCATGAAGTGGTCTGCGAAGTCCTCACATGCAGCATTAGATGATGGCATGGAGGACTTGTTGAAGTCTTTGTTTATTAAAATATCAATTGTTTTAAATAGAAATTTGGGGTTGCTTTTATTTTCTGAAATGATTTTTGAAAAATAAGAGGTTCTGGCCCAGTTTAACAGAGTTATTGTAGATTTTGAGTTGTTCTTTTAAAATGTCTTTATGAATTATTAATTTCGTCTTCCTGTATCTCCTCTCTGCCCTCCTGCATTTCTGCTTCAGACCCATAATGTCGTCAGTCTTCCATGGCATTTTAGGAGTGGTTCTTATTGTTTTTGTTTTGAATGGAGCCACTGCATCTATGGAAGACTGGAGTCTGTTATTAAAATGATCAACACTAAAATCACAGGGTGCAGGTAAAATCTGAGCAGGAGTTTGCTTAAAAACATCAATAAAACTTGCAGCCACTTCAGGAGTTAAATAATAATAATAATGGATTGGATTTTTCTGCGCTTTTCCAGACGCTCAAAGCACTTACATTGTGTCCATTATTCATTCACTCCTCATTCATACTTGGTGATGGTAACTACTGATGCAGCCACAGCTGCCCTGGGGCAGACTGACAGAGGCGTGGCTGCCATTTCGCGCCTACGGCCCCTCTGACCATCACCAGGATCATCCATGCACATTCACACACCTAGTGGAGGCCACACTGGAGGCAAGGAGGGTGAAGTGTCTTGCCCAAGGACACAACGACATTTGGCTGGTGGGAGCGGGGATCGAACCGCCGACCCTTCGATCATTGGACAACCCGCTCATCCACCTGACAGTTTCCTCACAGTTCTCACTGAGGCTTCCTGCTGGATTTCACTGGTGATATTAAAAAACACACAATAATGGTCTGATATGGCCAAGTCAACAACAGAGGACACCCCGGTGGACAGACCATAGGTAATGACAAGGTCCAGGGTGTGTCCCCTGTTGTGAGTTGGCTGTGTGACATGCTGCTGAAAATCCATGCTGTTTAGAAGATTTAAAAACTCACAGGCATAGATATCATCATAATTGTCAACATGCAAATTAAAATCACCAGTAATTAAAATCCTATTGTACCTAAGAAGAGATGATAAAAATTCCGAAAATTCTTCAATAAAACAGGAAGGAGGGGTTGATGGTCTGTATACTGTGACAGTTAAAACAGGTGGGTCTCCAAAAAGAAAAGCATGATGCTCAAATGAACAATACTTACTAAGTAAAATATTTTCAAATGATATTGTTTTAAGAGCAATCGATGCTGTACCTCCACCTTTCTTTCCTCCCCTGATTGAGAATAAAAAGGTAAAATTAGGTGGAGAAGCCTCAGTGAGAATAACTGGAGCATCAGAGCCAAGCCAGGTTTCAGTTAAAAACAAACAGGTTAAATCATGGTCTAAAATCAGATCATTAATGATAAAAGACTTATTTAAAAGTGATCTGACATTTAAAAGAGCCATCTTCATCGTTGTGGGTAAAATCTGATGTGTGCATGTCATGGGTTTTGTGACTGATGTTTGAATTGGGCGGAGACATCTAACATGTGAGGCACGTGGATATGAATGGAAATGATTTGAGAGTCTATTGGTGATGCGGACTGGTATGTGATGCTGTATGGCAGAAAATGATAAGTCAGAGGTGTGGGTGTCCTGGTTCAACCGTCAGCTTGGAATGGTTTTAAAAGTACGGAGGGTGAAATCAATGTTCATGCTGAGAAGACGGGAACCACTATTGTTGGGGTGTAAACCGTCTGATTTGAAGAGGTATGGTCTATTGTAGAAAGTTGTGAAATTATCAACGTATGGAATGCTCATGGAATGACAATATGTTTTTAACCAAATGTGAAGCTGACGGACGCGTGAGATCATGACGTCTCCATATCGGGGTGCAGGCAGTGGTCAAGATATGATGCAGTTTATGTTTAACTGTTGGATGGTGTGAATCAGATGAATGAAGTCCATTTTCAGATACTCTGATTGCTGCTAGTTTCAGGTTGTTGGTGCCTGCGTGTATGATAAAGGTCTCCGTAGAGGGGTGTTTGACAGAAAGTTGGTGGGCAGAGTTTTTAATGTCATTGACAACCGCTCCAGAGAGAGAGTGTGTGTGGCACCTTCTGACCCGGACATGCCGGACAACGGAGTCTCCCACGATGAGCACGGGCTGCTGCACAGGTCCGGGTCTCCCAGCGGGTCTCCCCGCGACAGCAGCGGGGTGATGAGCAGCGGCCTCTGCTCCAGCGGGCTCGGGTGGAGAAGTGGGAGCTCCAGAACGATGTTTCCGGGCAGACAGTAATCCAACGTGAAGACCTGATTTAGATGTGAAGAGCGGATCCCCTGAAGCCGGTGAAACGCAGGATGCAGGCGCGCGAGCCCCGGGGAAGTTCGCCTGAGCGTCGGGCCACCGCCTCCTTCAGCAGACGGCGGCGTTTCCCTCTCGTGCAGGGCGCCAGCGGAACAGCGGAGGATCCGGCGGCTGGGCCAGTGCCGCGGCTCCAGGAAGAAGCACGAGTTGGTCAGGCTCCAGCAAAGCGGGCCCCGAAGCAGCAGACGGCGTTGGACCCGTACAGGTGGAAGCGGGAGTCGTCGCCTGGCTAAGACCAGCAGCAGCACCGGATGCCACGGTAGGAGTTCCGCCCGATGTCGGTCCCGGTGAGCCCGCTCGGGTCGCTGACACCGCGGTGAGGTCTTCAGCCAGCGGGGCAAAGCGGTTGGTCAGCGCTAGGTTCCCCGAGCTGGCAGTGTTGGGTTTGGATCCACAGATCCTCCGGCCGCGACGTGTCACCTCAGCCCACGACTGCTTAGGTGTAGACCAGACGGCTTGAGCCCTGGGCCCGGCATCGGCCTGGTCTTCATGGAGGTCCTGTGGGCTCCTGGCCTCCACTGCAGAGCTGGTGTTGGTGGTGCTCGGAGCCCCGTCCATCCGATCCCACTCGTTGTTTTTACGGCCACATATTTGAATGATGTTGCTGTCCGTAGCGGTGGAATGGGCTTCGGCGGGAATTTCTCCAAACCATGGAAGGGTTTGAGACAGGGAGCGGTTGGTGTTAATGGAAAGCTGTAGTTATTGGATGTACTTAGACTGGGAAGCAAATACTGAGAGAATTTTCTCTATCAGAGCAGATTTTTCTCTGAGCTCCAGTCTAAGTTTCTGAATAGTTTCCTTAAGTTGGCAGTTTCCTGGGTCACATCCGTCGGGAGTACATGAAACTCCGACAGGACGAGCGGCAGCCATCTTGCTACTGTTACTCCGAGATGGTGGTTCCCAGGAACTTGAAGCTGGAAACACGTTCAACAACCATCCCGTTAATGTGGATGGGGTCATGAGTGCTTCCATTCTTCTTCCTGAAGTCCACAATGAGCTTCTTGGTTTTATTGGTGTTAAGGAGCAGGTTATTGTCAGCGCACCATATGACCAGGTGCTGTACCTCTTCTCTGTAGGCAGTCTCATCGTTGTCACTGATGAGGCCAATCACCGTGGTGTCATCTGCAAACTTAATGATGGAGTTGGATCCATGCACAGGCTTGCAGTCGTGGGTGTAAAGGGAGTAGAGGAATGGGCTCAGCACACAGCCCTGTGGTACGCCAGTATTAAGTGTGATGGTGGTGGAGTGGGTGTGACCTGACCGAACATGCTGAGGTCTGTTGGTCAGAAAGTCCATAATCCAGTTGCACAGGGAGGTGTTGATGTCCATGTCTCCAAGTTTTGTGGTCAGCTTGGAGGGAATGACGGTGTTAAATGCTGAACTGAAGTCAACAAAAAACATCCTAACATATGTGTTGTTATTGTCCAAGTGTGTGAGTGCAGAGTGCAGCACTGTGCATACTGCATCCTCTGTGCTCCTATTTCTGCGGTAGGCAAATTGGTGTGGGTCCAGTGTGGGTGGGAGGCAGTCTTTGAGGTGTTCTAGTACCAGTCGCTCGAAGCACTTCATAATGATAGGTGTGAGTGCCATGGGGCGATAGTCATTCAGGCACGTTGGGGAGGATTGTTTCAGTACTGGCACAATGGATGTGGATTTAAAACATGTTGGCACAGTTGCCTGGGAGAGGGACAGGTTGAAAATATCTGTGAAGACCCCTGCAAGCTGCTCTGCACATGTCCTAAGCACACGTCCAGGAATGCCATCCGGGCCAGCAGCCTTCCGTGCGTTGATCCGGCTCAGTGCAGTGTGGACATCTGAGGGGGTGAGTTTAAGGGGTTGGTGGTCTGCTGAGGGTGAGATTTTGGTGGCCGTCTCCTTGCTGTCGCTGTTGAAGCGAGCATAGAAGTCATTTAGCTCGTTAAGGAAGGAGACGTCCGTGACTGTTGGTGTGGAGTTGCTTGACTTGTAGTCACTGATGATCTGGATGCCCTGCCACATGCATCGGGGGTCAGAGTTGGAAAAGTGTTCCTCTACCTTCAGCTTGTAGCAGTACTTGGCCTTTTTGATGCCCCTTTTCAGGTTAGCCCTGGATTTACTGTAGGCCTGAGCATCATCTGACCTGAAGGCAGCGTTGCGGTCTTTCAGCAGAAGTCGAACCTCCTTGTTCATCCATGGCTTCTAATTAGGGTATGTTGTTATCTGTTTGTGTGTTGTTACACTGTCAATGGTGGAGTTGATGTAATCCAGTACAGATGGCTTCAGTTTTAGATTGGCCTGTCTAAGTCTATTGTAGTAGGTTTAGGGGATGTCATCCGGACTTGGTTTTTAAAGTTAGAAGACGGTTCGCCTCCTATCCAAGAGGCTTTGTCAATTCTGATTTAGCTGGTCTAAGAGCTGGTATATATGTGCTCATGAGGGAGGAGTCAGACCTGAAACTGGAAGGTATTGTCCACTTAGCCTACATGGTTTCGGGTCGTTAAGAGTCCTTTGTCCTCAGCTGGGGGTTGGGGAGCCAGTAACTCCCTCTCCAAATTGGTCATGTCTTACATCGGTTAACGACTCAGGTGGAACTGGTTTGCTTTGTTTAGGTTTCAAAACACTGCCGTAGATGGATGGAAGAATAAACCTGAGACCACAATTCTTATTAAGAGAAGGTTTATCCTTCTTGACAAAGATGGCTTCTTTCACTCCTCGCTCAAACCATCCTTTTTTTTGGCTAGAATTCTGACTTCACTGTCCTCGAAAGAGTGGTTTGTGGCCTTCAGGTGGAGGTGCACTGCAGACTCAGGTCCACTTGGCTCTGCGATGTTGGTAAAGCTGCTTGTGTAGAGGTTGTTTGGTTTCTCCTATATACTGTTCATTGCAGTTCTCTTTGCAGTGGATAGAGTACACAACATTACTCTGTTTGTAGCTGGGAATTTTGTCCTTTGGATGGACCAGTTTTTGTCTGAGGGTATTGACTGGTTTAAGATGAACTGGGATGTTATGTTGTTTGAAAATCCTTTTAAGTTTTTCAGACAGGCCTGAGATATACAGAATTGAAATACTGTTCCGTTTCGGCTCTTGTTCCTTCTTGTCTTGTTTTCCTGTATGTTGGGATCTGGTGAATGCCCACTTGGGATATCCACAGGTTCGGAGGGCTTGGTGGATATGTTGCTCTTCCTTATTCTTTCCGTCAGAGGTTGTGGGCTCCTCCTGGGTTCTGTGTTTCTAATGTCCTGATGACGCCTAGTTTGTGCTGTAAAGGGTGGTTTGAGTCAAATAACAGGTACTGATCTGTGTGAGTAGGCTTCCTGTACACTTCGACCTGGAGCTGTCTGTCCTCCCCAATGATCACAACACAGTCTAGAAAGGCGAGGGTCTAAGTCTAGTAAACACCTGCTCCAAGCGCTCCATCGTCTGATTGCCGTCTTGTCCAAGGACTATGATGTCATCGAGATACACCAGACAACCTTCCCACTGCAGCCCAGCTAGTACACGATCCATGAGCTGTTGGAAGGTGGCAGGGGCATTGCATAGTCCAAACGGCATCACATTTTACTCGAACAGTCCCTTCCTGATGCAAAATGCTGCAGCCTTACAAGCTTTAGGTGTTATTTCCACCTGTTAGTAGCCCAAAGTCAGGTCCAGTCTGCTGAAATACTTGGCAGTGGATAGCCTGTCGAGAGTATCTTGTATGCGTGTCAGGGGATAAACATCCTTGATGGTTCTGTCATTTAATGGCCTTTAATCCACACAGAGTCGTAGGCTCTGATCCTTTTTCTTCACCTTGACAATAGGTGCGGCCCAGCTGCTGTTACTGCTGGTCGGCAGCCTCCTGCTTCTTTCTGCCCATGCGGCCGGGCTGTTGTTTTAGTGCCGGCCCGGGCATTGTCAAGATGTCATGCCGTACGACATTAGTGCCGAGGTCAGTGGGGCCTGAAGAGAAGTCACTGTAAGGGTGTAACAGCCCTGCCAATCTGTAGCTACTTTCCTCTGGCAGATTAGCACAACTTTCTTCATACAGGTCTGTGAGGTGTTGAGGCACAGAGAAAGAGGACGAGTTACCAGAGTCATGGGAGGGTTGGTCTTCGGGTCGTGAGAACTCAATTTTCCCCACCACTTGGGCTGGCTGAAGAACACTGGCCACAGCTCCTCTCTTCAAAGTGACAGGGAATGTGCTTGGGTTGAAGACTCAAATGGGGGTGCACAAAAACTGCAAGGGCTGAACAACGGAGCATGCCATCATCACATGATGTTTTGAGACAAACACTCTTGCAGGACTGAGCATTAAGTCCCCAGAGGTAGTAAAGCCGACCTGGGAAGAACCGGGCTCTATGTAATCTGGCCGTGCCTCCAATACAGTGGTGCGTGCCACTCTCACTAGATGAATCACAGGTTGTGGGTGTGGCTTACATAGCGCACCTTTTCACCAAACAGAGTGTCTAAGTATGCTTGCGTCTGAAGTAAAAAAAAGGGTGCCCCTGAATAACTTCAGTACTCTCAATTGTGTCAGCCATGATAAAGTTAACTAAAATGACTCTGCAGCCAACATTTACAGGAAGAGCATCCTCACCCAGGACAGCTAGGCCCTCTGTTCGGATGCCTTGGAAAGTGTGCACAGCAGATGGTGAGGTTGGGGGCCGGATCCTATTAGAAATTGAGTAAAAAAGGTGAAGGGGCAACACATTTCTTATGCCAGAGTCCTGCTGGACTCGGGAGGCCATGGTGCAGCGGTAGGGCGGTTGACCCATGACGTAAGATTCCAGGTTCGATTCCCGCCTTGCACGCCCATGTGTCAAAGTGTCCTTGGGCAAGACACTGAACCCCACCTTACCTCTGGTGGGAGGTTGGCGCCAGTGTTAGGCAGAGGATCCGCCACCAGTGTGTGAATGTGTGTGTGACTGGGTGAATAGGAATGGGACTGTGACTGTAAAGCGCTTTGGGCCTTCGAAAGAAGGTAGAAAGCACTTTATAAGTATTTACCATTTACACCATGTATCATTATCTGAACACACATTTCCTCTTCTGGGCTTTTGGCAGAGATCACCACAGTGTTGATGCTGTTTATAGAAGGGAGAAGATTAGCTTCAGGGGCCTGGCGTGGGCCAGCGAGGAGAGGAGCAGTGTTTCTGGAAATGTCCTACCCCCGAGCAGTTGTGGTAGATCAGTTCATCCTCCCTGGATGTCTTATGTCTACTTTTGATTTGCTGCCTTCTCGCAGGCCTGGGTGACAGCTTTTCCACTTCTCGTGGTTTTAAGCATTTTGGGCTGATCTTCTAGCAACTTTTGAATGATGTCTGTATCTGTTAAAGCATTGGTAAATATCTCTACGCTTATACGCTCCTGTTCACTCTCTGTGCAGTCACCATAGACTGTTGCCACATTTTCATAAATGTCATGCATGAGAGTGTGCAAAGCTTCAACTGGTCTTCTGACTCGCTGTCATAGTTCAATGCCGATGGCTGCGGCATGTTCAGAACTTGCCCCATCGGCAGCCTCAATTTCCTTTACAATTCGTTGGAAGCTCCTCAAAGCTGACATTGGTTTCTTGTGAATAATAGCTCCAGGGACACCGGCAAGGCAGAATCTAAGCTGAACAACTTTGGTTTTCTAAGGCCAATGGTTAGCTTCTGCACAACTCTGAAAATTATATAGAAAGTCTCTCCACGATTGTGATCCATTAAAGTGATCTGACTGCAGTATTGGAATTCTCTCGTTCTGCAGGAACTGCCCCACCCCGTCACCCTCCAGAGCGGCATCATGTTGTACAGCAGGTGAATGGAAGCTTTGGGGAGGGGGGTGACTGGAAGCTTTGGGGGATGACTGGGATTTTACATTGGGGTTCTAAAGCAGTTCTGCCCCATCATTTGATGGCCCAGTTACATATTTGGGTGACAAGTAAAAACTGAGGGGGGGCAATTTATTTTTCTGGGCACTGAAAGGTGGCAAGATTTGTGGCAGCATGTATCCAGGTGATGGGGATGTGATGGAAACTGAAGGATTGTTCCTAGCATGCCGGTCGTCAGGTGAAGAGATGTGGGGATTTGAAAGCCAACAGGCAGCAGTGGGGGTGGATGGATCAGCAAATGGTGACTTTGTTGCAGGGGTGTACATCCTGGGGTCATTGTTGCACTTTTGAGAATGAAAACAAGCAGTGCACTCACCAGTCGCATGATGTTGTTAATTGGTGGGTGTTATAAAGGGATTGGTGAAAATGGGGGGAGTCAAGTAGAGCTTCTCCGCCACCACGTAATGTTTAATTGGGGCTGGGCATGCACGCTCACTCTTGGCTAACCTTAGCTCCATACTCGTGACACTTTCCGGTTCCGGGTTCCGGGTAGGGCGCGTGGCGTGCCTCTCTGCGGATACAACTATCTTCAAATTACTTAAAAAGTTGATTTTCTCCAAAAAGAGAGCTGACCATGCCCCCTAAGAAAACCTAGGAATACGAAGACCTCAAAAAGACTCTTGATGATATCCAGTCAACGCTGATAAGTTTTATGGATCAGGTGTCTGCTAAGCTAACGCCACTTATGGAAATGATGGAAGAGATTTCGGGCTCAAAATGAGCAACGAGAAAACCGGGTTGACATTCTGGAGAAAAGACTGGACGATGTGGAACAGCAAGTAAAGATGAATAATGTCATTCTCACTGGAGTACCGATCAAGCCTCGAACGAAGCTGAATGAAGCAGGAGCTAGCACTGCTAATGCTAGCGCTAGCGTAGCTAGCAGAGCTGGTCATACGGCGAGAGTTGGAGAGACTCTGGATCAGCAAATACATTCATTTCTCACATCTAAAGGGAATTCCCTGGATCTCAACACCATGGAGACCTGCCACCTGCTCCCCAGGAGAAAGGAGACAGATAAACCAGAGATCCTCATCAGGTTTGTGAATCACAAACACAAGCTAGCTCTGATGAATCAAAGGAAGAACCTGAAAGGTTCTGCTGCTTATCTGAACGACCATCTGACCAGAAGGAATGCTGAAATCTCCAAACATGCACGGCTTCTCAGGAAGCAGAAGCAGATTGAGAACACTTGGGTTAAAGGCTGCAGGATTTACGTCAAACCACTCGGTCCACCGGACCGGTCCAAGGTTCTGGTTGTGAACACCATGAAGGACTTTGAGAAGTGTCTTTTCACGGTCGTCTGAAACAACATGGAGTAATAAACCAAAGAACCAAATAATTACAAGAAATATGACATGTGGATTCCTCACTTTCTCCATCGTCTGACGTCACCTGAATAACAGCAGAGAGTTCTGACCTGCAGACAACTTGACCTCAACTTTCACCGAGCTGATATCAGCTGAAGAAGGATATGGACCTGAATCTAATGTCTGCAGACATAACATGGAAGAGACTAGAAACTGTTTTGAACCCAGAAGATCAGCTGTTATTCAGCAGAAGAAATGCCAACCTTGGACAATCGAAAGATTATGGACCCTTTTTATTTTTTCCCTTACAGCATTACCTTATTATATATAAAGAAAAGAAGAAAAAAAAGAAAAACATATAAAAAAAGTAAAACAAATGATTAATCACTTATTGAAAATGGTTAAATTGATCGATGTTTAATGATATTACTTCACTTGCTCCAAAAAAATTGATAAATTGATTCAAAAATCTTTCCTAATATAGCATAATTTTGCACGTTTTTAACTTTTGATACTTGATGAAATTTTGCTATGAAAATTCCTGAAACAGTGTTGTGTCTATTTTACTGATATAGTATTTTATACATATACATCAGCAGAAGAAACATATATATATATATATATATATATATATATATATATATATATATATATATATATATATATATATATATATATATATATATATATATATATATATATATACTGGCTGGGTAGCTCGGTTGGTAAGGTGAAGGACTGTCATGCAGGAAACCCGGGTTCGATTCCCAGGTCGGAATGAACTACTAATGGTAATGGCAATTACCATAACAATGGAAATGGGGCAAAAATGCCATAACAATGACGGGCAATTAACATCACCCAGTGAGGGTTCCTTGGCAAGGCCCTTAACGCTAATGCCTACCTCACTATATGAGAGACAATGAACCACATATCATGCCGGCTCAGACGTCGCCCGGCCAAACAAGGTCTGCGTCAGATGCTGGGGGACCAGAGCACTCTGATGGAAAGTGGGCTACTGGAACAAGACGGAAATGGACTAGATGCGAGAACAAGGATTTGTTGGAATGCCAGAGGGGGCACATGCAGAGAATGTGGAATGAATGGATGCTTCGAAACCCACAATCAAGGCTAACTGCCAAACAACTGGTAGCCCAATTCTCGATAATATCCACAAACGCCAACACCTATCACAGCTTGAGATTGAAGCGATACAATACAATGGCAATACCACGGGAGTGCCAGAACAACAGGTCAGAGAGGAGGTTATACCACACTCACACCCTGAGATTGGGTACACAGCCCCAACAACCACAATTACGCTGAGCGAGGCAGCAACTGACCTGAAAAACAAGATAATGTCTACAATGAACACTAGGCAACCCCGACACCAGCTACAACGGTTAAGTGATGTACTGCCTGAAAGTCTACTGGAAACTGTGAATGAAGCATTGAGGGCAATTCCTACCACAACCATCACAGAAACCAATGAACTGGTTTACACTTCAGCAGCAGTGATCCTGGAGATGCTTGGCTATAAGAGCAACCATGGAAGAAAACAATACCCACCATGGAAGCAACGGTTAGAGGCCAAAATCAAGGCAACTCGGAAGGATGTGAGTAAGCTGACAGAGGTACAATGAGAAAGCAAGTACTGAAAAGATACAGCCAGATGCCCATACCTGAAGCCCTGGAAACTGCCAAACAAAGGCTCCTAGCCCTGAGCAGCCGCCTAAAGAGGTACACAAGAGACAATGAAGCCAGACGGATAAACAGGCTCTTCGCAACTCAACCAGCGAAAGTGTACGCTCAGTGGCAGGGTCAAAACAGCTGAGCAGACCCACCAAGGCTAGAAACTGAACAGTACTGGAAAAGTATATGGGAGAAAGAGACAGCACATAACAGCAATGCCCAGTGGCTGGTCTCTCTGAGAAAAGAACACAGCAACCTCCCTGAACAGAATCCAGTAACCATCACAGTGGCAGACATCCAAGAAAGAGTCTCAGGTATGAAGAACTGGACAGCACCGGGCCCTGACATGATACATGCCTACTGGCTAAAGAAGCTTACCACACTCCACGAGCGCCTGGCAGCACAAATGAACGAGCTGCTAAGAGATGGGACTCACCCCGAATGGCTAACGGAAGGGTGAACGATCCTGATCCAGAAGGATCCCTCAAAGGGTGCAGTCCCATCCAACTACCGGCCAATAACCTGTCTCTCCACAACATGGAAGCTCATGTCAGGCATCATTACAACCAAGATAAATAGGCACATGGATCAATTCATGAGTAATACACAGAAGGGCATTGGTAGAGACTCCAGAGGAGCCAAACACCAACTCCTGGTTGACAGAACAGTCGCTCAAGACTGCAGGTCACGACACACCAACCTGTGCACAGCCTGGATTGATTACAAGAAGGCCTATGACTTAATGCCACACGTGGATCACTGAATGCTTGGAGCTGTACAACATCAACAGGACTCTAAGAGCCTTCATAAGAAACTCAATGAAGCTGTGGAAAACCACCCTTGAAGCCAATGGGAAACCACTTGCACAAGTGTCCATCAAATGTGGGATATACCAAGGTGATGCTCTGTCCCCACTGCTGTTCTGCATAGGTCTGAACCCCCTCAGCCAAATAATCAACAAGACTGGCTATGGATACCGACTCAGAAATGGGGCCAACATCAGTCACCTCCTCTACATGGATGACATCAAGCTATATGCTAAGAGCGAGCGTGACATTGACTCCCTGATCCACACCTACAGGATCTACAGTACATTGGGATGTCATTCGGGCTCGAGAAATGCAGCCGGATGGTGACAAAGAGAGGCAAGGTTGTCCACACAGGGGGGGTCTCACTCCCAGAAGGAACAATAGCAGACATTGAGGACAGTTACAAGTACCTTGGAATTCCCCAGGCAAATTGCAACCTGGAGCAGGCAACAAGGAAAGCTGCAACAGCTAAGTACCTCCATCGAGTAAGGCAAGTCCTGAGAAGCCAGCTCAATGGCAAGAACAAGACCCGGGCAATAAACAGCTATGCACTGCCAGTTATCAGATACCCTGCAGGAATAATAAGATGGCCAAAGGAAGAGATACAGACCATGGATGTTAAAACACGAAAGCTCCTCACCATGCATGGAGGGTTCCATCCCAAATCCAGCACTCTGAGACTGTATGCTAGCCGCAAAGAAGGAGGCCGAGGACTAGTGAGCATAGAAGCCACTATCCAGGATGAAACATCCAAGATGCATGAGTACATCAAACTGAAGGCCCCAACTGACAGTGTGCTCAGTGAATGTCTCAGGCAATGGAGAGCAGAGGATACAGTGCTGGAGGACAGATCCTCATGGGAGGACAAACCCCTCCATGGTATGTACCACCGGACCATAACTGAAGTGGCTGATATCAAGAAGTCCTACCAATGGCTAGAAAGGGCTGGCCTACAGGACAGCACTGAAGCGCTCATCCTGGCAGCTCAGGAACAAGCCCTGAGCACCAGAGCGATAGAGGCTCAGATCTACCACACCAGACAAGACCCAAGGTGTAGGCTGTGCAAAGAGGCGCCTGAAACAATCGAGCACATAACTGCAGGGTGTAAGATGCTGGCAGGTAAAGCATACATGGAGTGCCACAATCAAGTGGCTGGAATCATATACAGGAACATGTGTGCAGAATATGGACTGGAAAGCCCAAGGTCAAAATGGGAAACACCTCCGAAGGTGGTAGAGAATGAAAGGGCAAAGATCCTGTGGGACTTCCAGATCCAGACTGATAGGATGGTAATGGAGAACCAACCAGACATCGTAGTGGTGGATAAAGAACAGAGGAAAGCCGTTGTGGTGGATGTGGCAGTGCCAAGCGATGGGAACATCAGGAAGAAGGAACATGAGAAACTGGAGAAATACCAGGGACTCAGAGAAGAACTTGAGAAAGCCTGGAAAGTGAAGGTGACAGTGGTGCCTGTGGTAATTGGAGCACTCGGGACAGTAACCCCCAAGCTGGAGGAGTGGCAACAACAGATACCCGGAAAGACCTCAGACCTCTCAGTCCAGAAAAGCGCAGTGCTAGGAACAGCTAAGATACTGCGCAGGACCCTCAAGCTCCCAGGCCTCTGGTAGAGGACCCGAGCTTGGAGGAGAAACCACCCGCGGAGGGTGAGAGGGGCGTTTTTATTTATATATATATATATATATATATATATATATATATATATATATACACACACACACACACACACACACACACACACACCTATACTGGTTACTGGGGTTTGTAAGGACATTTTCCAGAAACAAGTCTGATGGTTAATTAAGAGGACCCCACTTTCTGTCTTTTCTACCAAGAAATTAAATACTTGAAAAAATCTATTTTGGGTCATAAAACAAAGAAATCACTTCAAATTTAGTTTACACGCAACACAACCAGAACTGTAGCTATCTGACTTTATGGATACTTATGAGGACATGCATAATTAGGTTATTAAGTCCCGCCTATGACAAAAATAGACATTTCGAGGACTCTGAACATTGTAAAGACAATGGCTTTAGTGCTCTAAAGGAATACACCCCAGTCCATTGTGGGGTCAAACACAACTGCCATTTATCATATAAACACTGCAATGTCAACATTCTGTTTGGGGGATATACTATTCACATTATCCCAAGATATTCTACAAAGAACAAGGACACAACTGGAGTGAATTTAAATACCAGGATTTTGGTAAAGAAAATTGAAGTTATTGTTGATATACATCCACTTTATACATTTATTCATTATCAGAAAACTGACGTGAAACATGTGTAACTTATTTTGGTTGTTGGGATAAAGTTTTAAACACATTATTGTAAACTTTGTTCTAGTAAATAACATGATCATTCCAGTGGTATGTTTCTTGTGCTTCAGTGTCACATAGCACTCATTTATACTTTAAAGTTGTGCATAAACAGCTAAGGGAAACGTGCTGGCTATTAGATCATGAAGGATGATAAGGCTTAAAATTCCTTGATTTCATAATAAATGTTTTCTCATAGGTTCTTACTTATAAGTCAGTACATTTTCCTGTGAGAATGCTGAACAGCAGAAATAGATGGGCACAGCACCATCCACTGAGTTTTAAACAAATGCAGGAACCAAAGATGTTTGTGCCAGCCGGGGTTCTAGTTGTCTTTGGAGAAAGAGCCAAAGAAAAGGCAAGGACATTTTAACCAATCAACATCCGCAATCCTACAAGATGGATACACAACACCATGGGATAGCCACACCTGCACACCAAGCTTCAACTAACCCAGAGGCAGGTCGAAGCGGGATAGACTTTGAAAGAGGACACAAACTGTGTTTCTTTGTCTTTTTCCTGGTCGACAAACTGACTCCGCACAAGCCCTGTCTGGCCGGAAACTGAACGAGAGCTCTGAAGATTATATTCAATTCTGTTACTTTAAATTGTACATAATTCTTTTTATATATTCCTCTTATTTTTGAGCACTATTTTTTAGATGAATCAACACACAGAACCCGAATCTGGCACTGAACGCCCAAGTTTATTTTGAACAATGGGGAAACAGAACATAAATGTTTCCTGATTTTTTGGCTCCACACCTGTCTTCTCTTCAACAGACTTGTAACATATATTCTTCAAAACATGTCCATTCATTCAACAGCTGTTTTCTTTTCGCTGTTTTTCTTTTTTTGAATTAGGCCACGATTTCTGACAAAGTCACTTATGTTTTGGACTGAGCGACTAGCTAGTGTAGGGTGCTCACCACTCCTACACTATCTGATTTCAACAAAAGTAGCCAGCTTTCCATTAGCAATGTGTTTCTGGAAATGCCTCATCACAGCTGCAATTTCTTTGGGAGACCATGGACGTTTTTGCTTTCTACGTGGATCTTCCATCTCAGCACCATTTTCAGGGAAGGCTACAAAGAAGGAGGAGTTTAGGGGATATGAGAGAGAGCGAGAGAGAGACAGAAATGTATTGATCAAGACCAAATTAAGACATTTTTCACTGTTTTACTGTGCTAAACTATAAAAACAAGAGCTTCAACGGAAGTGTCCCATCTTCAGAGTTGTCATCAGGTGGCTGTATGTGACGTACTTAAAAAACAGCTGATTGTCACTGCTCTTGCTATCCGTTGCTGATGTTGCGCCAGATATCGGCGAGAAGGAGGGCCCACTTATCCTGGTTCATGGCTGTGTGGGCTCCCTTTCAGATCTCCACAGCCTCCATGATCCATCTGCGATGTCTATTCTCTTCAATGTGGATGACGTTGGCCCTGTCCCAGTCCATGATATGTTTTTCCCGTTTGCAGTGGTCTTTTATTATTTATGTCTGTTGTCATCCTGCATCTCAAGAAAACATGAAATCAGCAATTAAAGACCACTGCAAGCGGGAAAACCATATCATGAACTGGGACAGGGCCAACGTCATCCGCACTGAAGAGAAAAGACATCGCAGATAAATCACGGAGGCGGTGGCGATCCGAAAGGAAACCCACACAGCCATGAACCGGGATGAGGGGGCCCTCTTGCTCACTGATATCTGTCAGTTCAAGATTTCTTGCTGTCCAATTGGTGAATGGACAGCAAGGGCTGGAGGGGCCTCAGTGACAATCAGCTGTTTCTTAAATACGTAACACACAATCACCTAATGACAACTCTGATGAAGATGGAACGGTGTCAAATTCTTAAAACTTACCTGTAAAGAGGATACACTGCTCACCTCTGTGATTCTGTCATAACAAATCTTGTTCCAGATGTAAGAGCATACTAGGAAAATGAAAGAAAAAAAAACAAATGCTTTTGTATATACATAAACATGAATTTTGGATGTACAAGGGGAAAACAAGTATATAAACTCACATAAACTTGACTGGTTTTCAATATGATGTCAGAAAAAGTAATTCAATCTTCAAAGATGCAAGAACAAAATGCATAAACTGATAATTATGATTTAGACATCTCTATTTAACACACCCAGTGAACCAAACCGACTCCTTAATATAAGTTCATGAATCCTAGATGTATGGCCTAAATTCAAGCAACTTGCACAAAATTTGTTCTGTAACAATGACGACTCTTATCAAACTTCATTTGCATTCTGTTAAGTACAATTAAGAAAGCTAGGAAATGCCCAACTTATTAATTGTAGAGCAGATAAAGAATTGCAAAATTTGGTAAAATACCTAGAACAGTTTTTGACACGTTTAACAATGACCTGTGTTTTTGTGAACATTATCTACAGACATGTAATTATTTCGTTCTTAACTGTTCCCCTAAAAAAGACAACTCCATTCAAGAAATTTTTAAATGACCATGTACGGTTTCTAACTTAAAAAAATAATACTCACCTTTACATTTTACACAAATCCATTTCCTGGCACTGACAGGGCCATGAAAGAATGCACATTTTTCAAATGATGACACTGATGAAGACACCACTTTATGTTGGCAGCACTGCAAAGACAATAAACATTTTGTTATTTACTACAAATACTACAACTTCCTATAAAAAAAGTAACATCTCTGTGTATAGCATGCCAGCGTTGTAATTTGATTACATTTTTTGACAACATATTTTCCTGTTTTGGCATTCCTTTATGAAGAGCAATACCTGTGGTTTGAAACTTTCTCAGATCTAGAAATATTTGAAAAAGAAAAAAAAACTAAGAAAATGGACCTGATAATTTACCACATTGCCCTGCACAATTCAAGAATTTTACATCCATCCATCCATCTATATGTGTGTGTGTGTGTGTGTGTGTGTGTGTGTGTGGAGGGACCTTCTAAAGAGCAATGTTCAGCAAAAGTATTGATAGACAATGCTCAATAAGATCCAAATGAACAATGACCAAAACTATTACTGAGTCCTGTCAAACATGGACACCAGACAGCAACCTACATTCAAGGGACTGTTACATTTACACATGGACATGTAGGATTCAGATTACACCAAACAGTCCCCACAATGTCTGTGTCACACTACACCACTCTGCAGGGACTGTGTCTACTTCTATCACTATAAATTACAAAGACAACATTTTCTGTATGCGTCATCAAAACAACCAAAGCACATTAATGATCACCTGCTTCTTATCTTGGAGTGAGGTTAATGCCATTGGTGTATCGTCATCAGGAGGATGTCTGTCTTCTGAAATGTTGGAATACACACAAAAAACACAGACATTAACAGCAAATCCACAATACTTTACCTACTTTTACAAAAATAACTCTTGGGAGGGGCCTTCCAAAGAGCAATGTTGAGCAAGGTATTGAGAGATACACTGCTTGATAAAATCCAAATTAAGAACAGCCAAAACTATTACTGAGTCCTGTCTAACATTGACACCAGACAGCAACCTACATTCAAGGGACTGTTACATTTACACATGGACATGTAGGATTCAGATTACATCAAACAGTCCCCACAATGTCTGCGTCACACTACACCACTCTGCAGGGACTGTGTCTACTCCTGTCACTATAAATTCCAAAGACAACATTTTCTGTATGCGTCATCAAAACAACCAAAGCGCATTCATGATCACCTGCTTCTTATCTTGGAGTGAGGTTGATGCCATTGGTGTATCATCATCAGCAGGATGTCTGTCTTCTGAAATGTTGGAATACACAAAGAAAAACACAAGCATTAACAGGAATTCTACAATACTTTGCCTACTTTTACAAAAATAACTCTTGGGAGGGGCCTTCCAAAGAGTAATGTTGACCAAAAATATTGAGAGAAGCCCTGCTTGATAAGATCCAAATGAACAATGACCAAAGCTATTACTGAGTCCTGTCTAACATGGACACCAGACAGCAACCTACATTCAAGGGACTGTTACATTTATACATTTACACATGGACATCTAGGATTCAGATTACATCAAACAGTCCCCACAATGTCTGCGTCACACTACACCACTCTGCAGGGACTGTGTCTACTCCTGTCACTATAAATTCCAAAGACAACATTTTCTGTATGCGTCATCAAAACAACCAAAGCACATTCATGATCACCTGCTTCTTATCTTGGAGTGAGGTTGATGCCATTGGTGTATCGTCATCAGCATGATGTCTGTCTTCTGAAATGTTGGAATACACACAAAAAAACACAGACATTAACAGCAAGTCCACAATACTTTACCTACTTTTACAAAAATAACTCTTGGGAGGGGCCTTCCAAAGAGCAATGTTGAACAAAAGTATTGAGAGAAGCCCTGCTTGATAAGATCCAAATGAACAATGACCAAAACTATTACTGAGTCCTGTCTAACATGGACACCAGACAGCAACCTACATTCAAGGGACTGTTACATTTATACATGGACATGTAGGATTCAGATTACATCAAACAGTCCCCACAATGTCTGCGTCACACTACACCACTCTGCAGGGACTGTTTCTACTCCTGTCACTATAAATTCCAAAGACAACATTTTCTGTATGCGTCATCAAAACAACCAAAGCGCATTCATGATCACCTGCTTCTTATCTTGGAGTGAGGTTGATGCCATTGGTGTATTGTCATCAGCATGATGTCTGTCTTCTGAAATGTTGGAATACACAAAGAAAAACACAAACATTAACAGGAATTCTACAATTCTTTACCTACTTTTACAAAAATAACTCTTGGGAGGGGCCTTCCAAAGAGCAATGTTGAGCAAAGGTATTGAGAGATACACTGCTTGATAAGATCCAAATTAGAACAGCCAAAACTATTACTGAGTCCTGTCTAACATGGACACCAGACAGCAACCTACATTCAAGGGACTGTTACATTTATACATTTACACATGAACACGTAGGATTCAGATTACACCAAACAGTCCCCACAATGTCTGTGTCACACTACACCACTCTGCAGGGACTGTGTCTACTCCTGTCACTATAAATTCCAAAGACAACATTTTCTGTATGCGTCATCAAAACAACCAAAGCGCATTCATGATCACCTGCTTCTTATCTTGGAGTGTGGTTGATGCCATTGGTGTATCGTCATCAGCAGGATGTCTGTCTTCTGAAATGTTGGAATACACAAAGAAAAACACAAAGCATTAACAGGAATTCTACAATACTTTACCTACTTTTACAAAAATAACTCTTGGGAGGGGCCTTCCAAAGAGCAATGTTGAGCAAGGTATTGAGAGATACACTGCTTGATAAAATCCAAATTAAGAACAGCCAAAACTATTACTGAGTCCTGTCTAACATTGACACCAGACAGCAACCTACATTCAAGGGACTGTTACATTTACACATGGACATGTAGGATTCAGATTACATCAAACAGTCCCCACAATGTCTGCGTCACACTACACCACTCTGCAGGGACTGTGTCTACTCCTGTCACTATAAATTCCAAAGATAACATTTTCTGTATGCTTCATCAAAACAACCAAAGCACACTCATGATCACCTGCTTCTTATCTTGGAGTGTGGTTGATGCCATTGGTGTATCGTCATCAGCATGATGTCTGTCTTCTGAAATGTTGGAATACACAAAGAAAAACACAAGCATTAACAGGAATTCTACAATACTTTACCTACTTTTACAAAAATAACTCTTGGGAGGGGCCTTCCAAAGAGCAATGTTGAGCAAGGTATTGAGAGATACACTGCTTGATAAAATCCAAATTAAGAACAGCCAAAACTATTCCTGAGTCCTGTCTAACATGGACACCAGACAGCAACCTACATTCAAGGGACTGTTACATTTATACATTTACACATAGACATGTAGGATTCAGATTACACCAAACAGTCCCCACAATGTCTGTGTCACACTACACCACTCTGCAGGGACTGTGTCTACTCCTGTCATTAGAAATTACAAAGACAACATTTTCTGTATGCGTCATCAAAACAACCAAAGCACACTCATGATCACCTGCTTCTTATCTTGGAGTGTGGTTGATGCCATTGGTGTATCGTCATCAGCAGGATGTCTGTCTTCTGAAATGTTGGAATACACAAAGAAAAACACAAGCATTAACAGGAATTCTACAATACTTTACCTACTTTTACAAAAATAACTCTTGGGAGGGGCCTTCCAAAGAGTAATGTTGAGCAAAAATATTGAGAGAAGCACTGCTTGATAAGATCCAAATGAACAATGACCAAAACTATTACTAAGTCCTGTCTAACATGGACACCAGACAGCAACCTACATTCAAGGGACTGTTACATTTATACATTTACACATGGACATGTAGGATTCAGATTACATCAAACAGTCCCCACAATGTCTGTGTCACACTTCACCACTCTGCAGAGACTGTGTCTACTCCTGTCATTAGAAATTCCAAAGACAACATTTTCTGTATGCGTCATCAAAACAACCAAAGCACATGCAGGATCACCTGCTTCTTATCTTGGATTGAGATTGATGCCATTGGTGTATCGTCATCAGCAGGATGTCAGTCTTCTGAAATGTTGGAATACACAAAAAACACAGACATCAACAACAATTTCACAACACTTAACTAGCAGACCGATGTAGTGTATCTACTTCTGTCACAATCCACCCTAGTCCTAGTTATCAGTATATATAATAATTCTAATTAAGATTATAATAGTATTGTCAGCATTATTATTTTTCTGTTTTGTAAAGTGCTATTTTATATTTACCTTCATTCTCCAAGGCCAGTCTGAGTCCCCATAGTTATAAGTAATCTCTTCCTCTGGTTTAATGTCTCTTGTTGCAAAAACACATAGATGAAGTTGTCCTTTCACCGTGACCGTTTTGATTTTGCCATTTGGGTTGGTATGGTCATTATTGACAAGTCTTCCCAATGAGCCATCCTCTTTTGCTTTATCAATACTGAAATTAGATAAATTCCAATGTAGAAGATTCCTTTGACTCAGATTCTCTGGGGACTCTGGACTCCTTTCCGTTATTAAAATATTAGGATTTTAGCAAGCAGACAAAAACTTTTAAAATAATATCTTTTACACAGGGGTGGCTAACCCTAATCCTCCAGAGCCTCAACCCTGACTTGGGTGCAAGCACATTAAAACATACCAGCAAAACATACATGCTAGTGTGTGTATTTAAAAGGCAGCGGGAGAAAAACTGAAATGGTTGTGATTTATTTTTTCAGTCATCAGTCAGCATCCAGAAATCCATCAAAGTCCTTGGAGAAAAGTGCAAGCAGACATGTGTTTAACCTTTCCTGCTTTTTATGCGCCCCCCCCCCCCCCCTTCTCTAAAAATGAGACCTCCTGCCGCTTATTAATACAAATAAAAATGTTATGGAAAAATACGTGTGTCTACAGCAGTAACATGCTAGCTGATAGCAATAACATGCTAGCTGACAGCAACATGCTAGCTTCTAAACAGCTAGCTTGATGTTTTACAGTGATTTAAAGCAAAACATTAACTAAAACAAGTCTCCCCAAAAAAGGACAATAAGGAGGGGATCAGAACGTTTCCAGACTTTTATTGGGTACAATTTCTGTACTATGAAGGAAACAAATTAAGAAGCTTACCTTCCTGTTTTCACCAGACCCGTCCATTACTCCTCATGGCCCTCTTTAAATGATCACATGAAGTATGTGTGGTATATATATCTCATCAGCTCATTGTCAGGTTTTTTTTTAACCCTGTGCACGCTCCTGTCTTTGAAAAGGTGCCGCTAATGTGTGTGAAGGAAAAGAGGAGAGGTATGGTGGCCCTGAAGGGCAAATCATTTAACAAATCACTCGATACAAAAACGTTTTTAAAATCACAATGACAATTTAAAAAAAAAGTTAAATAGCAGTATTACATTTTAGAAACAAAACAAAATTTCAGAAAACTAAAATGTCTATTTTTTTTTAATTGCTGGTGCTTTAGAAAAACAAACTTGTTTCCTAACCTGCTTCATAAGCCTGATTGGTTGTAAAGGATGTTATAGGGAGTGGAAGAGTAGGTGTGATTCCTGCCTGAAGAGTCTGATGAGCTGATGATCTGGAAAACCACATCTATGAGGAATTGCATCAAAAACTTGCACAATTCCAAACAAGTTAATAGTCATTTAATTAATACTGCAGTTTTAAAGGTTCATATGACACTTGGTTTATTTTGGAGTTGTTTTTTAGTGGCTCCAGGTTAACCATTTAAAGTTTTACAGCTTTCTTAACAGAGTTGATGTTTGATTTTTAAAGCTGTTGTTCAGAAATGTTTCTTTGCAGGTGAAAAAATATATGCTGACATGAGCATTGCAATAATGGATATGAAAATAAACAAAATTGTTTCATAGCAGTGCTATATATTTATCCCAAACTTACATGAATATGTTTTTCAGTAACATACAAAGAAACAGTTGTGGATTTTACTTAAAGGGCTAGTAAACCACTTCTGCCTGACAATAGTTACACTAACATCAGTGAGGCATGACACACAAGCACCTGCTTAGATCATTGCATCTGCACAGCTGATGCACATCACTCAATAGAAACCATGAAGACAAACTATGAATTTGCAAATTCAGATATTTTTTTAAATTTTATTTACATAGATTTGGGTGAAATACCTAGTCTCTCTTACGTGAGTAATGATGTCCATGTAGGACAAATAGAATGGTCTGACCTGACTGAGACAGATCTTGATCAGTATTTTGGTCAGTCTGAAATGCCAAAATAACAAAAGATGCTCCAACATGTCAACATTTTAATTGCTGACCAAGGTGCTGAGTTATGTTCTTTGTATGACAACATTGTGGAATCACTCATTACCTCAAGTGGCCCGCTCTGTGAGGCCAAGATGCACAAAATCAAGCCAGGCTGGAATGAGTATGTGGAGGAACTTCATAATGGAGCGAGAAGAGCGTTCAAAGCTTGGGTTGAATCAGGCAAATATAAACATGGTCCCATGTTTGTGTCAAGTGGGGGGGGGCTGGTGAGCAGGAAGGACCCAAAATGCAGATACGGGATGCACACGGTTCCAGGGCAAGGGATTTAATGAAAAAAAAAAAAAAAAAGCGCTGCAGAGCAGAGAAACAAAACTAAAACTCACTGTGGGAATAGCATGATAAACATGGCAGAAGACGTACATGGAAATGACATTAATGATGCTAGAGACGTTAAAGACGTTAATGGACCAGCACAAGAGGAAGGCAGAGACAAGACTTAAATACAGACAAGACAGACAAGACACAGGTGAACATGATCAGGGCAGATTGGGACCAAGGAAGTAAAACTCAAAAACATGACAAAACAGGAAACCTTTCAAAATAAAACAGGAAACAGAACTCAAACATGACAGAGACCAAAACTGAAAGTAAAAAGCAATACAAAGAAACCCAAACCACGACAGTTTGAATATAAGAAACGATCAAATACAAGTTTTAAATATGCTCCTATTTCATTAAGAGAAATTAAAATAAAATTGAAGCTGCGAGCGACATTGTATGGCCTGCAGACACTGCCCACCCTCGCCGCCCGCCTCAACATGCCACTGACCATGTCTCTTTCCGTCTCTTTGCACCATCGCTGTCCTCACCGTGCAGCTTTGACCAATGTTAGTCAAAGCTGTATGTGACAAATTGATGTAAAAAAAAAAACGTTTTTTTCAATATGGCGGCTTTTCTTCAGGATTTATCTCCATAGCAACCATTTTTTGTTTTGGTCATCTGGGGATCCTGAACAGAAGTTTTACATGAATCGGAAAAGGTAAACAAGTTGATTTCCTTAGCAACTGAGGTTCTTTGCTAACTAGGCCCACATTCCTTATATGTTCGTATCCCCTGTTATTACAATTGTTTAGTTCCAGCTACGGATGCATGCATTCCATTTTCTTTTTTTTAACTTGTTCTGTCCAACAACTGAACAGACAGATTAGAGCTGATGAACATTTGTGTTTGACAGGTTTTACTATTACAAAAAGAGGTTATATATCTTCGGAAAACTACAGTTTAAATTTGTGTATACCCCTTTTTGTTTTTTTATAATTTTGTATTTGTTTATTACATTTAGTGTGTGTGGGGAAGGAAAGGGGAAGAATGTGAGGGGAGCCGGAAGAGAATAAAAGGAAGAAAGGTGGAGAAAGTGGGGGGTACAAGCACTGATTTGAATAAATTGTTATTTTAAGCTGTAACAATTATACCAGATCTGCTGGAAAGACAAATATTACATCAGAAGGTGATAGTCTGACATGAAGATCAGCGGAAGGCATCTGTCCATTAATACACTGTGGGTTAGGAGGGGGATAGAGCAAACAGGGAGCAGTGTGGCAGTGTGCACGTGCATGTGGGGGTGGAGGTACATGCATGCTGCCGAAGTGAACCATGTGCTTATAAGGTGAACCAGATCCTCCCCAGCCCGAACAGCCATACCAGGAGAGGGGGGGGGGGCCCTCTGGGGACGGGACCCACACAGCCCGGTAGGAGGGGAGGGGGGAAGGGCCGCCCACCCACTCTGCCAGGTACAGAGGGGGACCCCCTACAGGGGCCCCCCCCAAACTGGGAGACATGGGTGAACCCGGCGTCTGAGCCCTCAGGCCAAAAGGCAGGCATGCTTCGCCGTACGAGGCGGCAGCCTTGGGGAACCGCCGGGCGCCGGACACCCGACCAAGGGGCAGGAGGCTCAGCCCCACCATTCATATCCTGACTTCCCTAAGGGACTAGCACACCACCTTTCTCCCAGGGACACCCCCCTCCTTAAAAGTACATAAATGGAGGGGAAATAAATAAATAAATAAAATAAAACAACCCAAGAGAACCCCTTAGGGGGCCAGGCCAAGCGCCAAACCACCAGCTGCAGGTGTATATATATATATATATATATATATATATATATGTATGTATGTATGTATGTATGTATGTATGTATGTATGTATGTATATATATATATATATATATATATATATATATATATATATATATATATATATACATATATGTATATATATATATAAACATGTGAACATACATATATAATATATATCGCTGAATTGTTTGTTTTGATTTTCTTTTTTTCTTTTTTCTGTTTTGATCATCTTTTTATAACACATCCTTTACGAAAACCATCATTATAGGGTCCTTCCATGTGTTAACCAATCAGAATCCCCCAAATAACACACGTGTGAATTATTCATGAGGTGGTGCATTACCGGGACGCGTCAATAGGGGGTGCTATCACAATACACGAATCACACACAAACTCCGTTTTTTTGTGAATTATAAGGTCATTACCTAAAACTTTGGATTCATGCATTTAAGACCTACTTAAGCACCCTCCTAATGTTTTTCCATGCCATTTATTATGAGGACATGGGCTGTGTCCTCATAATACAAAATGTCCCATTTGTGTGGTGTGTAAACTGGAAAAATGTCCTTATAAACCATAGTAACAAACAAACACACACACACACACACACACACACAGGCTGCACAGTGGCGCAGTGGTTAGCGCTCTTGCCTCACAGCAAGAAGGCCTCTGGTTCAAGTCCCGGCTGGGGGACGTGAAAAACTACATCAACGGGGGCCTTTCTGTGTGGAGTTTGCATGTTCTCCCCGTGCATGCGTGGGTTTTCTCCGGCTTCCTCCCACCGTCCAAAAACATGCTTCATAGGTTAATTGGCAAATCTAAATTGTCCCTAGGTGTGAGAGTGAATGGGTGTGTGATTGAGGACATTCTACCCTGCGACAGACTGGCAACCTGTCCAGGTTGTCCCCTGCCTTCGCTCATAAGTGGCCAGGATAGGCTCCAGCAGCCCCGTGACCCCGAAAGGGAAAAAACGGTTAAGAAAAATGAATGAATGAATAGTATTATGTTCTAATCATATGAATGACTTTTATGAGTAACATATATTTTAGATGACTGATCTGCATTTGCCATGTTGATTTCTAAAAGAGTTATTTTTTTTTTACAAAATAATTCAGTAATTCATCTTTGTCATGTGCTTTATCGATACCTTATGATACTTAATTCTGTCTGATAAAAGCTAAGAACCGGATATTGATAAATCATGTAATAAAATGGTTATAGTATAACGGGGTGAGATTATATAAGTTCGCTTCCTTCCACTCCCTTTCAAGCAATATTTATTAATATGTCTAATTGTCCTAAGATTGATTAGTTACTGTATGAATGTATAACTGATGATTATATTGCTTTTGTGTATTGTTTCTACTTGATTGCTTGAAATAAACCATTTCAAATCAAATAAAAAAACATCGATCAGTCTCTCCCTCGTTTATATCTTTTGAAGCCTTTATGTTTCTATGAGGACAGTAAGCTTCCACTAACTTCGACAGAAAATGGTTCGTGCTTACGTTTGTGGCTGCATTCCTTGCGCGTGGCTGAGCTCCGACCCCCACAGCATTTTCTCCATTTAAGATCTCAGGCGCAGTGCTCGTTACGTTGTTTAAATCTTTTTCTTTGAGAAGAAGTTAAAGTTTGACAATATTTCCAAACACCAGGCTGTGTCAAAACAGCAGCTCAAAAGAGAGAACTGTACCAAGAATTCAATCATGGATGATTTATGGATGTGATTCACAGAGAGTTGCATTTAGTGTCAATCAAAGCTTTACTCGTAATTCTTCAGACGCTGTGCATCTCCAGTGGGGCAATGCACGCATCAACCTGTTTTTCCAATTGCTGGCATGTGAAATTAAAACTGTTGACTCGATCTACTAATTCACACCAAAACACAGGTCCAAACCTAATACATTTTAGGTGGAAATCATGAAAATCATGCAGCAAGATACAAGAAGATATTCATGTGTGACTATGGTATAATCACTGATAGAGCCTCTGGACATGAAAATAGTTCCAAATCACTTAGGTAATCCAATATTTGCATTAGCATGCTTGTAAAGGCAGCACAGTAAAACAGAAATGAACAGATTAAAAAATAAAACAACTGTGAGCAACACAGAGACAAGCAGCAGCACATCTGTCACCTCTCATTTATTGAATCACTTTTTAAATAATCAAATAAGTGTGTATCATTCTTTTGTTAGCTGTACTGCAAAGAATCATTTAATGTTTCCATTTGGTGAAATAAAAGCAAGTCTTGGTTATTAAAAAAAATTCTAAAAAGCCAGTGTGGTGTGGATGCTGAAGAAAGATGTGGGTACTAACCTCTACGAAAATAATGCATTTAAGTTCTGCACAAACAGTGCTGATTTACTCCAGGGATTGGGAATGACGGTCCTATAACCTGCTGTCACATGTTCGAATTGGCTGGACAGACCTGATCCAGGTATCCAGCTGTAATTAGGGCAATGAAATCGGGAAATATCCAGACACCCATTGGGCCTTAAGGCTTGAAGTTGCTTATCACTTATTTACATTGGTCTTCTAAATTCTGTTTTGTCCCTTCTGGGGTCACCGGGCTGCTGGAGCCTATCCCGCCCACTCGTGGGCGAAAGCAGGGGACACCCTGGACAGGTCGCCAGTCTGTCGCAGGGCACTTATTTATATAATTACATGAGTACAGTATTATTATTTCTTTTTTAATAGTATTATTATTTTTTTTAACTTTATTTTCAGAAATTTTATGATACAAACTTAAACACACGAACCTGCACAGTAACCCTCCCACCCCACCCCAAAACATACCTCTACACCTTCACATTTAGGTTATTAGGCTAAAACATGCAAAGAGGCCTCAGCTTAGACTCACATTTTTAACATAATTTGTAAAGGGTGTCCAAATTTCCATAAACTTTTCACAGCTGTTCTCCCTGCTGTATCTCAATTTTTCCAGTTGCAACACAGAGAGCATTTCTCTAATCCAACCATTAAATGAAGGAGGTTTATCTGATTTCCACTGGAAGAGGATAGTCCTACGGGCAATTATTGTTGCAAAGGCAACTGCCCTCCCTTTGAATTTAGAGATTTTGACCTCAGGGGGCAAAACCCCAAAAACAGCAGTAAGTGGAGAGGATGGAACCTTTGTCTCACAAATCAGTGAAAGGACCTAAAAAATATTTGTCCAGAAACTCCTCAGTGAGATACAGTTCCAGAACATATGTCCTAGAGAGGCTGGACTTTGTTTACATCTTAGACATGAAGGACTGACATCGGGGTAGATCCTAGAAAGTCCTTCATTTGAATAATGAAGACGGTGTAACACTTTAAATTGAATAAGACTAGTGTCTAATACAAATAGAGCAGGTGTGAATCTGTTCCAAGCAGAGTTGCCACGATGTTTCTGAAAATGTAACCTCAAGATCTTTTTCCCATGCCAGCCTGGTCTTGTTCAATGAAAGTGGTTTAATACCCTGGATCTTGTTGTAAATTTTAGATACGTTGCCCTTTGTATGAGGGTTTAAAGCAAGGAAGTCGTCCATGGTGTCAATGTGGCAGGCTTCTGAGGGATCAAAGTATTTAGTAACAAAACTTCTGAGTTGGAGGAATCTGAAAAAGTGGGATCTGGGAATATTGTATTTTTCATGTAGTGATTCAAAGGACATTAGATTTCTTTTGGAAAAAAGATCCTTCAGAAATACCAGCCCATTTTTGTGCCACATCTGGAATGCACCATCGATATGGGACGGTGGGAAAAGGGGATTATTAACTATGGGAGAAAAAGAGGAAAGACGAGTAAAGCTAAAGTGTTTTCTAAACTGAAACCAGATTTTTAGGGAATGTTTTAAAACTGGATTACGAATCTGGGGATGTGGAATTATAGGGATTGGAGAACTCACAATTGAAATCAGACCAACTGTTGACATGCTGTTTACCTCCATTTTAGCCCAGGCTGGACCCTGGCTACTACCCCATGTGGAAATCCAATGTGGTATCTTACTAATGTTTGCCGCCCAGTAGTAAGATATAAAATTAGGTAAGCCCAGACCTCCGGCAGATGTTGGTATTTCCAGAAACATCTTTTTCATTCTTGGAACTTTCTGCACCATATGAAAGATGAGATCATATTATCTATTTCTTTAAACATTGTCTTTGGTAAAAAGAAAGGGATCATTTGGAAAAAATATAAAAAACGGGGGAGGACAGACATTTTAATTATATTTACCCTCCCCGCTAAAGACATGGGTAATGAAGACCATCTTGTCAGATCTTCCTTGCTTTGTTCTGACAAAATCTTTAAGTTGAGGAGATAGAGGTCTTTGTAATTGTGTGTAATTTTAACACCAAGATAAGTAAATTCTTTAACTCTTTTAAAAGGAAAGGGGGTATAATCTATTGCTGCTGCCAATTCATTGATTGGAAAGAGATTACTTTTGGAGAAATTTATAGTGTAACCAGATATTTTACTATATGAGTTTAGTATGTTAAAAAAATGCTGGGATTGATTGCTTGGGGTTAGATAAATATACTAAAAGATCATCTGCATACAAGGAGACTTTATGAATTTCATTATGTCTGAGGACTCCACTGATCCTGTCATCCATTCGTAGGGCAATGGCCAGAGGTTCTATGACCAAATTAAAAAGAAATGCCCTGTCTTGTTCCACGATACAGCTGGAAATAGTCAGACGATGTAGAATTAGTATATACTGAAGCCATGGGTGTAGAATAAATTGTTTTTATCCAGGAAGTCACATTATAGGGTTGTGCCGATGGACGATATCATCGTCCATCGTGATGGGTGACTGACATCCCGATGGAGAGACCACCATCGTGATGCCACGCCCCCGCCACGTTGCGAGTGGACCCCATAAGCCGCGGTTACATGTACAAAATATCTTGATGGGATCAATGGTCGGATTAGAATCCAACCGTGTACATGGGCCCAGAAAAATGTTTTCAGAATATAAAAACGTTCACTAAGGTCACATTTTCCGTCGGAATAAATCATTCGCACATGCGCAGTAGGGTTTGAAAATCGGAAGGATATAAATTCCGCCGAGCGGCTTTTTTTTTTTCAAACTTTATTGAATGTAACAATTCAATACAAAACTACGTTAAACAGCGCAGAGCGGCTATATTCATTGACATGTCAGCTCGGTAATATACGAGACGATCTTCTAAACGTGCTTTTAATAATGTTACGGTTATTATGAAACACCTGTTCGCTCATCATTTGAATTTTAATCCGTGTGGTCAGTGCTTTTAGCAGTATGCTAACACAGGCTAACAACATTAGCTTTGGGTGGCGCTGCATGCTGGCTGCACGTTAAACATGTAAGAATTACATCCACCTTTATTAAATCGGGAGACGACTGGAAACACAAGTCCACGTGATTGTTTGAATGTTTTCTAAGGACTGAGCGACATTTTTGCTTTGAAGCTCAAACCGCTGTGTCTGCTGACGATCCGAGCTGTGCTCAGACACTCACTTTTAGACCCGGTTCTGAGTTCGGTAGCTCGTACCTCTAGAGCTGCGGGACGGATCGCAGTCCTAAATCTCCCACACATACCGCTCACGTACCCCCCCCCCCCCCCCCCATCCCATCCCATCCCATCCAACACAAAGCTGTAAGTCCGCGCTCCGCCAGTCCACTTCGCTAGTTAAGTGCGGGAGCGGACCACTTCTTTTCTATTTTGTTTGTTACTTTTTTGTTGAAGTCACTTCCCTCAGTTTATACTGGATCATCGCGGATTAGTCATTAGTTGGGAAATAAAATGAAAAAAGCAAAACAACGAATAGCAGTTATATAAGAACGAAAAATGTAAAAATACCCCCCCCCCCCCCCCCGACGATGTCATCGTCCATCCCGATGGTTGACAGCAAACATCGTCAACGGCCAATTTAAGGGACATCGCCCAACCCTATCACATTATGACCAAATCCAAACTTCTCTAGAGTGGCGAATAAAAATTCCCATTCTACCCGATCAAATGCTTTATCTGCATCTAGAGAGATGACAACTTCTGGCTGGTTCACGGAATGGGAAGTGTGCAGCACATTCAGCAGCCGACGCATATTATAGAATGATTGTCTACCGGGTATAAAGCCTGATTGATCTGGATTTATTATTTTAGGGATTACCGATTCAAAGCGACGAGCTAATACTTTAGTAAAAATTTTATAATCGCAGCACAGTAGACTGATGGGCCGGTACGAGCTACACTCACATGGATCCTTTCCTTTTTGAGGAAGAACAGTGATAATTGCCTGGTTCATAGTTTGTGGCAATTTTTTTAACAGTGTGGATTTCCTCAAAGAGTTTACATAAAAAAGGGGACAATTTAGAGGAAAATGTTTTGTAAAACTCTGCTGGTAGCCCATCTGGGCCAGGTGTCTTACCGTTTTGCATAGATTGTATTGCTTGTGCAATCTCTTCAACTGAAAATTTAGAGTCCAATCTGGCTCTGTCCTCAGGGCTAATCTGTGGGATTATAAGAGGGTCAAAAAAAGTTTGGATCTCGGAGGGGCAAGCAGAAACTTGGGAAGTATAAAGGCTTGAGTAGAATTTTTTAAACTGGTTATTTATGATCATGGGCAGATTGGACCTTTGTCCCTGTCCCGTATCGATCTCACTTATAGTGCGGCTTGCAGAGGATTGTCTAAATTGATGGGATAGTAGTCGGCCAACCTTATCACTATGCTCATAATAGGTTTGTTTTGTTTTAAGTAGTAACCTCTCAGTTTGTTTAACAGAAATATTATTAAACTCTGCCTGTAGTAGTAGTCTATCTTTATATAAACGGGGACTTGGGGAGTTGGCGTACTTCTGGTCTACTACTTTAATTTGTTGGGACAAATCGGCAAGGCGGCGACCGTGCTCTTTTTTCTTATGAGCTGCAAAAGAGATAATTTGTCCCCTGAGATAAGCTTTCAGTGCCTCCCAGATAGTAGTAACAGACATTCCAGGTGTGGTATTAATTTGAAGGAAAAAATCAATTTGGTCTGATATGTATCTTTGGAAGGGTTTATGAGACAATAACATTGGATCCAAACGCCATGTGCGTCGAAATACTATATTTTCTGGGAAGGTTAGGTCAAACTGAACAGGGGAGTGATCATAGATCACTATACTATGATATTGACTATTAGTTATTAAAGAAAGGAACCTTTGGTCAATTAGAAAGAAGTCTATTCTAGAATATGACTGGTGGACAGGTGAAAAGAATGAATATTATCGGGTAGTTTTATTGTTTTGTCTCCAGGGATCAAATAGTTTGTAGGAATCCATAAAAGATATGATTGAGTTTGCAGATTTGGATAATTTAGGTGGGAACTTTGGATTTGATCTGTCAACCTCTGGCTTCAAAACAAGATTAAAATCTCCACCTAGTATTAAATGGTGTGTGTTTGTCACAGGGAGGCTAGTGAAAAAATTTATAAACAACTGTGGATCATCCCAGTTTGGGCCATAACCGTTAGTTAGGATCACCTCCATCCCAAACAATTTCCCCTCAACTATGACATATCTACCTTTGGTGTCAGATACAGTTTTTGTCTGTGTAAACGGCACACCTTTTCTGATTAGTATGGCTGTACCTCTAGATCGATTTTCATATTTAGAATGGTAGGTTTGACCTATCCAGCCTTGTTTTAATTTTGATTGTTCGTTTAAGTGTAAATGGGTTTCCTGCAGAAATATGATGTCTGGTTTGAAAGTTTTCAGGTGAGAAAAAACTCTACTGCGTTTAATAGGATGCTGTAAACCCTTTACATTCCAGCTAATAAAACGAGTTGGATCTGAGGAACCTAATTTAGGTTTACTCATAAAGCAATAAACAAGGAGAGAGATGTGTCTGACATGGAGTACAAAGTAAAAAAAGTAAAAAGACAAAAATAGATAAAAAAGAAGCAATAAAAGTGTAAAGTAAAAAACAGTAATGCAAGATCCCCAAATGAGTGCCGATCTCCCCAGAACAAAAAGAACAAAGTAGTGGAGATCGCATCCACATTCCCATTAAATGGAAAGTTTGCACTAAAGTGCTCAGGGTGCACTAGCTCACCTGCCAAGCGGAGCAGAACAATAAAATTCCACCCAAATAAACAAAAATTTAAGTGGATAGAAAAAAGGCACGCATAAAGATACAACCAAAGCCTGCAAAAAAAAAAAAAAAAAAAAATGTTCGAACCTATTTACCCAATAAAGCCGCTAAACCAAGATAAGTATATACGCGTCAATATAAACACGGGCATGAGCATAATTCCTTTTTCAAACTCACATAATGACACAGAACGTAGTGTATGGCTATCGGCAAAAGAGTATATGCTAGAACACTTGAACATTTGAACAGAGATAAACTTGTTTGAAATAGCTTGAACCTAGTTCAATGCCGCACAGTCTAATACTCTTCAAATGCGAATGTTGCGTTCTTTATCACCTGCTCAGCGTTGTTTGATATTTTAAGTGATGTACTTTTGGGCTTCTTCTGGTGAGGAGAAGGTTTTTTCCTCGCCTTTGAAGGTGATTCTGAGCCGGGCTGGGTAAAGGATCCCAAACCGCACGCCATCCACCCCACGAAGCTGCCTCCTCACGTCATTGAACGCCGCGCGGTTTTTTGCGGTTTTTGCAGTGTAGTCTGGAAAAACTGAAATAGTCATACCATCCATTTTGATCCGCTGTTTTTCCCGTGCGAGGCGAAGGATGTTTGCACAATCCTGGAAGTAATGACAGCGGGCCACGACGATGCGCGGCGGCTTTCCCCCGCCCCGGAGCCGGGAAGAGAGCGTGGTGCGCCCGGTCCAGCCGTGGCGCCTCTTTCAAACTGAAAGCCTGTTGAAGCAGCGCTGCAATGGAAGCTGTAGAGCAGATCTTGTCCTCCGGTACTCCCACCAGTCGAATGTTGTTTCTCCGTGATCTTGCCTCTGGATCCTCACATTTGTTTTGGAGATTTTCAACGATGGCGTTGAGGCGGTGCACGTCGTTCTGCAGCAGTGTAACATCGTCTGTGCAGGTGGAGAGGCTCACCTCCATCCCCCTCACCGTGGCGTTGAGCGATGTCAGCTCTGATGTGACAGATTCTCTGTACTCCCGTATTTCAGATCTGACCGTGTTTATGTCCGCTCTCACAGATGCCAACTCGCTTCCCAAAACATTCCGGACTTCAGTTTTAAGAGTGTCCACCAGGTCTTTCCGAAGGGATGACAGAATATCCTGCTTAATAACTTCGGTGTGGGCTGCTAAGCTAGCCGCAGCTAGTTCCTCCTCACCTGCGGGGTCTTTGCTAGTGGAGGCCGCAGGCTGGGTCGGTGTGGCGGGCCTCACCTGTAAAAGAGTTGTCTGCTTTCCTCTCGTTGGTTTTCCAGACAATTTAAGTATTTATTTTGTGTCACCGCAACTTTAAACAAAGTCCAGGCTAGAATTTACTCCACAATCGTGCCAAGAATTATATATTAAGGCAATTATTCCGCTCCGATCCGCCAAACACGTCTCACTCCATGCTCTGTCAAGCCACGCCCCCTTAATTTAATAAAAAAATGTTGCTTTTGGGAGGGATTTTTTTATGTTTATGCTAAAAACCTGGATGGATTTTTACACATTTTACATTGCAGTTCATTGTCATTTGAATCACTCACACTGTTATGATCTCGCGAGAGTAACAGACCCAAATGCTGGAACCCGGAAGGAGACTCGGGAGGCGGCGAGGTTAGTGGGAAAAGTTTTAATACTTTTCACAGCTGGAACACAGTTACAGATTTATTGTCCAGAATGAGATCATATGTGGAAGTGTTCTGATAACTGATAGTGGAATAGGCATCAACTCCCAGAGATGATGGTGGAGCGCAAGTCACGGAGGAAGAGGCGGTGACACCTGAGGTTCAGACGGTGAGAGAGGTCTTCCCTTTTCTGTTGTGATGCGTAACATGCGTTTGGAGATCCAGTGGTATTAGACTTGAGGGTGGATGTGTGGTTGCGTGGCGTAGAGTCGTGGCGTGGCTGGAGGTCGGGAATTTCAGGCGTAACCAGATCGAGAGAGTAGATGAGTGAACCCAGGTCGGCACTTGTGGTGAATAATCCAGTTGACAAGAAGGTAGATGTAAGTACATGAGACGGTGTAGGTCAAGAGATAACTAAAGTCACAAAATGGCATGAGACCAGGAACCACACCATAGAGGGGCAACGAACTGGGCAATGAATGCTGGAGAAGGTCCATCTTAAATAGCTGGAGAGCTGATGAGGAGAGTGCCAACAGCTGGGTCCAATCTGGGGAGGAAGAGCAGAGAACAGAGAAGGGAGGGGGACTTCCAGGAGTACCAGGGCACCCTGGAAACCCATCCCATGAAGCTCTCTGCAAGCTGGACTTGGGCTAATCTGAAGGTCACATGACGTCTGGAGCTCGGTAGCAATTGACTGTGCAGAAAGTCGGTGACCTCTTTGAACTATGCGCTTCAGCATCCGCTGACCCCTCTCCATCAGTCTACATGGTCTACCACTTGGTGGCTTAGTTTCTGTTGTTTCCAAACTCTTTCATTCTGTTCTGATAGAGCTGACAGCTGACTGTTAAATATTTAGGAGAGAGGAGATTTCATCACTGGATTTGTTGCACGTGTGTTACATTTTTACTCTCTTCCTCTGCATGCGATTCTTGAGCCGACTGAATACACCCAGTGGAGACCTGACGAGCTGTCCAACCAGGCCCTAGAGCCAGCCTGCAGGATTGCATATAAGCTCCTGGAGATCATGTTGCTTCACAGCATTCTTGTGAATGCTTATGTGCATTTGTTACATCTAGGATGGATTACTGTAGCTCTTTGTTAGCAGCGTGTCCTAAGAGTTCCTTAAGAAGTCTCCAGCTTGTTCAGAACGCAGCAGCTAGATTGTTAGCAGGAACTAGCAGAAGAGATCACATCACTCCTGTGTTAGTTTTGCTCCATTGGCTTAAGTTCAAAATCCTCCTGCTTACCTATAAGGCCTTACATGGTTTGACCACATCAGGGGTTGGGAACCTGAACCTCTCAAAGAGCTGTTTTGATCAGTTTCCCACTGAGATGAAAGCACAGGGAGCCGCAACAGTAGGGGTGTTAGAAGAAATGTCTGTGCAGATATGTCACGATTGTTCATTTGGCAATACTTGTATTGATTCAAAATGTTGTCAGGATATTTATTTAATTATTTATTTTAATTATTTTTATTCTTTATGAGCGTGATGTTTCCTTTGATCTTTTGTCCATTTTCCACAACCTTGAATAGACTTTTCCACCTTTCATAGCAAATTTACTTTAAGGCAGACTGTTTTTTTTTCTTTAAATCCAGTAAACCTAATAAATTATATTAATTTCATGGATGACAACCATTTTTATTGGGAAGCAGGTGTTAGTTTGTTGCAGGTCTGGAACCATAAGCGGTGAGTGTAACCCCCCCCCCCTCTACCTGTTCGTTGTTTTCCCCCGCATGCAACCCCCCCTCCAGCGTGTTCTACACAGACAGCAAACCATACAGTCATCATAGCAGCAAGTTGACAGGATAGTAGGGGCGCCCTGACGCAAATGTAATTAATTTTAGACAGAAATGGATGGTTTTAGTCTAGGGGGGAAAAACTGGCTTTTTTGGAGGGGGGGGGCATTCATGTGCCCCCTACAAGATTACCACTGACTGTCTTTTTGCACAGCTGCAGACACGCCCCCTCCACGCGTTCAGGCTGCTCTCTTCCTCCTGCCTACTCGCACTACCTGATGGTGTTACAGGCACCACGACAATCTTAGAACATGATAGTTATTTTACAAAACCACAGAGAGCCGCAGCACAGGGAGCCGCCGGTTGCCGACCCCTGTCTTATATCAAAGACCTCATAGTGCCTTACCATCCAATCAGAACACTTCGCTCACTAAATGCAGGACTGCTTGTGGTTCCTAGAATTAGTAAAAGTACAGTTGGAGGTAGAGCGTTTAGCCACCAAGCCCCTGTTTTCTGGAATAAACTCCCAGCTCATGGAAGAGAGGCCGACTCAGTTTCTACATTCAAAGTTAGACTGAAAACATTCCTCTGTGGACAGGATTATTGTCAGAGTAGTTAGTATTCAGAGATTATTTAACTTACTGTTAATGTGTCTAAATTAAACTTAACAATGACAATAAAGTTGTTAGTAAGCTGCTAGAAGTTTGAAGCTGGGGAAACTATGGTCCACTGGGGTTCTGTCCTCTATTCTCGTCTACTTCTACTTTCCTTCTCTCTTCTATTCTTAATCATTTATTCATCATTTAGTTATCTTTTCTCTGTTTGGTGCAGTGCGATTCATGTACTGTCCCTCTTTGGGATTCCAGATTCCAGTTGGCTAGTCTCTGCTCCTGTCCCTGACCATGTACCTCCTCTCTGCTCCTGCTCCTACACTTGGCTGTGGACTACCCCTCTGGCTCGTCTGGCACCCCCAGCCATCCCCCAACTCCGTCTGGATGAACCCCATCTGCTGGACTTTAAATATGTAGTTGTAGAGTTAGATAAGCTAATTCTCTCTAATAGTTCTGGTAAATCACCTGTCCGTCCTGGGGGAGGATCCCTCCTTCATGTGGACACCCCTGAGGTTTCTTCTTTTTTTCCGGAATCCGGTTTTATTTAGGAGTTTTTCCTAACAGAGGACGGTCTTAGCCTAAGACTCTAAGGGCAGGGATCCCAGTTTAGTCTGTTTAGTTAGATCAGTTTAGAATTTTCCTATTGAAATTTTTTTATCCATGACCCTTTTGATTTTATGTTTACAATTACTGGTGTGAAGCCCATTGAGACGACTGTTGTGATAAGGGACTGTGACTGTAGCGCTATGAGTAGATGCATTTACTATCTCATTTGCATTCCTACTCATTACCAATGTGTTCTGGTGTTATACCGCACTGTTTAACCTCCCTAACTTGAATCTGAGTTAAATGTGACGTGGTTTTACAATTGGAGAGGGTTTTGTTTTTCTGAATTGTTTTATGAAGATAAGACAATACAATGTCTTGAAGGATTAACAGTACTTTCAATCATCATGATTCATATGTGGTGCATGTGGCATTTTCTGCTGTAATCTGCTAAACCAAGCTTTACCATGACTCAGCGTTCAACAAGAAAAAAGAAAAGGAAACTATAGCAGGGACATTTGTAGGTAAACTGACGGCATCTACTGGCTTAATTACTGCAACTGCTGAGCTGCTGTTTTGACCAGATTTTTGAACGAGATGTGATGAGTTTGCCTTTTAGTTTTTACGCAGTTGCCAGTGGCTTATACCTGCTAACATTTGGTCACTGCTCATCCTGATGCAGTCCAGTCTTTGTCCACATATTCTAAAAGGTCTAACATTAATTTTTTTTGTTTTCTACATGGTGGAAACACAAAAAGCTTCCCAAAGACCAGCTTCAATATCTAAAAATTGTGGCTGGAAGGATGGACAGAATCTTGAAAGAAAAAAAAAAAAAGAAATAAGGACAGGCAGGCAGGTTTTTTTTGTGCGCATAAGCACAAAACTTTAATTATCACAGGGAGCTTAGGGGAATTTACATGGGGGGTGGTGGGTCTGCAACACAAAAAAAGCAATATGGTATAACATTACATTTCATGTTTAGTGACATATTTTGCTTGGTTGTTAAAGCACTCTAGGAAAATCAACAGAGGTTCAACAGCTGCACCTCTAGACACTTACAAGGCCCAAACTCAGCTACCTCAGGAGGGAATTAAGATACAAAAAACATTTCAGACTAGAGTTTCTCATTCTCCAACAGAACATAAAAATACATTCTACTGGGAAAAAAAAAAAAAAAAAAAGAATTCACAGCTAATAATTAATAATTACTTTCAACAGAGCACATGCCCAAACTGACAGACTAGGATGCAGCTACTTCTTTCTGCAAAGAAAAAAGGAAAATGTGTACAATTAAACAACAAGAAACCCGGTTCCCTATTAATCTTGTTTAACTGTGAACATTTAGTTACAATAAATACAGTGAATTTCTTAGTTTAGAGCCTAGAACAGACTAAGAACACATTGTTTTTGAGTTTTCTCTAGTGCTTTTGAAGACAACCAAACCTGATCTAAGCTTTGCTGTCCAGCGTCTGTGTCAGTGCACTTGAGTTTGCCTGTTTGATGAAGGACTCAGCATCCATTTTCTGCTTCACACTCCTGAAGACAAAGGACAGACGGTGACATTTCCCCACAAAAACTCTTTTTTACACCAACAACAGAGCTGAACAATTCTTGTGAAAGTGAATAATTTCCAGAATAAATCCTGACTAATCTCATTCACCACTATCTAAAACACCTCACAGATTTGATGAAAATGTTTTTTGTGGTGGTTTAAACATGTTTTTCTGGCATTTTTCTAAATATGGGGGACATAAATAAAGAAAATAAAGCTTTAAATTGCATTTCTGAGTATTTCTTTATTCAAATCTTTGTAAATCAGGTGCGGATGGAAAAAAAATATGATAAAAAAAAAAAGAGATTATTGTCACAAAAAGTTACATTTGGCGGATCACAAGCTCTCTGCTCTAAGCTTTCAGCAACAGAGAAGGGAAGGGGGGCGGGGTTGCTCCACACCAATGGTCTGCCCGCAACTCAGAGGCAAAATTCTAATGAACTACTGCTGCTCTGCAGAAACCATGTCCCAGAGAAAGTCCGTTTTTTTTATTTTAAATTGAATTAAAAGACCAGAGGGAATGGCGATGATCAGAGGGAAACTTTAAAAACTCTTCTGGATCCTTTGTCACAGAACAACCAGAAATGTCCTTTTTGATTAATTAAACATGGTCCTTCTCTGACATTTTCTGTCTCAGACCATTAAACAATTTTCTTTTCCCAATAGGAATATTTCTAGAGGAGTTGAGAAGAAAAATTTATGTACACTGAGAACAAGGACTTGAAAAAATAAAATAACTGAATTGAAGGAAAAAGGGTTTTATTACCATCATAATGTCAACAAAAGAGCAGTTTTATTTTGAAAAGCTTACCCCCCTGTTGGACCATTTCCGACTTTTTCACTTGACTGCTGGTCGAACTCGGAGAGCATCTTCAGAATGTTCAGAGCAGCCTAAAGAATTCATGAAACACATTGTTCTATTAGTTCCAAACATCTTCCTTCCATCAAAAGCTCTGAGAGTTCTTCAATTCAGGGACAATGAAAAGACGATTATTGTTGCCAATATTACCCACCAAAAAAAATTCAATTCCGGAAAATGTCATCAACTCAACTGCTGCCTCTGATCTGATTTGTTAGAGACCAGGCTCGAAATGTGCCTTTGGGCAAATGAAAGGCTACTTTAAGTCTAACAAATGAATATCTGCTCCTGCTAAAACGTGAAGTAAACATATTCATAAACGGAGTGGTTTTAAAAACGGAATTTGACTTGATAAAATTCCACTTTAGCTTTTATTTCTGGTGTTTGGACGGCAGCTTGAGAGGGAAAACTGGAGCAGAGCCAGTCCTAAAGTTGAATTTAAACAGGATCAAATATATTGATATTTCAGGAAAGAAAAAGATCAGGAGGATCCACACGCTCTGACTCAACTCCTGAAATTAGGACAATGGTTGGAAAGAAACGACACATTTACCAAGCAGCGTCTGTCAACAAAGATCATTAAAGAATCATGTGATCTAGTGAAAGGTTTCCTCTCCTTTTCACCGGCCCCTGTTCTCGCATTAGATCTAAGAAGATGAAGACCAGATGGATTTGTGTTTCATACGAACCATATCATGACAGGACTCTACGTCTTTTCCAATCCCGTGACTGATCAGTGGAGGCAGGGAAGAACAGTTTATCAGTGACACAAACTCATTCTTGTTGTTTTTTGGAAAATCTTTGTATTCCACCTGTAAGCAAATGATGAACATTAATACCCTCAAACCCAGACAAACCTACCCAGCCTCAGTGATCTGACCACATGGATGATTACCTGCAGACCTTGCACTGAGGCAAGATAGCTGAGCTGTTCTGAGGGCCTAGTGAGGGGTCCATGGGGCAGTTTGTAAAGATTATTTTTATTCTTTAGGATAGTCTCAGCAGTCAAAGAGGCCCCTGCATAGAGCAGCTCGTTTGCAATCATGGCAGTGATTGTGGCTTTGCCTGGGTTGGGCATGGCTCGGCTGTAGTCCTTCGCATGGGGCCCTTGGCAAGCTCCAACCGCTTGAGCAACCTCTGGCACCATGGGCAAGATCCCTGCAGGCAGCTGCTGGTGGCTCAGGTAAGGCAGGCGGTAGTCCTCCTCTTTGGGACCTGGGAATAGAAAACCCATTTGTAACATGATGTTTACAAAATTGAAATATGCTAAAGACACACTCTGATCATCTCTTGATGCATTGTAAAAGCGTTCCCCAGTGGTCTTTGTCCTCAGTCATCAGAAAAATGCTATGAGACCATGGTAAAAAGACTCTTTTCATCAAAGTGGGCCCTTAAGGTCCATTTTTACCAGAGACTTACTCAACGCCACATCCTCTACACAGCTAGGTTCATAGAAGGTCACTTTGCGCCCATCGCCAGGTTTTCTCACTGGGGTCTAGAATACAAAGACCAGAATAAAACATATCTATGCTGTTTGTGGAGGAATTGCTTATGAAAGGAACCAGACCTTTTCATCCGTCTTCAATGCGGGTTTGGGAGGTTGAAGCTGAGGCACTTTAAATCCCAGGAGTTCCAGCATTTTCTCCGCTGCTTTCCTCTTGGCTACCTTCTTACTTGGTCCCATTCCCTCTGCAGTCTGGCCACACACACTCACCTGGAGCGCAGTGTGCAGGTGGAAAAGCAGTAGCATCTCAGATAAAACAATACCATAGGAGTGGCACTGATCTGTAGCACTGTGGTCCCTGGATAAAACCCGGTTAACACTAGCAATGCTGCAGATTTTTAAGTGCAACTTCACATGGTTTTAGCACATTTTGTCCTGCATTCTGATTCCTTGAAAAAGAGATGCAGTCCCAATGGAACTTCCTGGTAAAATAAATAAAATAAAATAAAATTGTCAATCAATCTCCTTCGTGCCGTGTCTGCTGCACAGCAGTGGTCCCTGTCCCCCAGGCTACAGAACTGCTCTGGGGGACAGTTGGTGTGGGGGTGCAGAGAAAGAAAAAACATGAACCACAATGTTTTCCTTTGATTTAAACTCTGATTCTGAATTAAGTTTTATTTTGAAAAACTACTGGATCACATCTGATTAGGCGCTCGCTCACATGTCAAAAATACATCCACTACTTTCTTAAAGCGGCTGCGCCAACCACTAAATGGAAACCCACAAGCTGGCGATGTTAAATAAACACATTTGGAAAGTTTTTTTCAGCAGAAAACAGAAGGAAAAGCGTTTGACTTTAAAATAAAAGCTGCTTTTAACAGAGAAAAACCAGGAGTCTTTACTCCTAATATGGATTAATGGCCACAGTTGTTCCCACAAACCATATTAATAATGCAGAATATTCAGCATCCGGCTATCTAATGTTACAAGGCTGCTGCTAATAAAGTTGTTCAAATGCTGGATTCACATTTATTACATTTAGAAAATACTTGTTTTAGTGACCGCTTTTTGTATTTATCTGTCGCATTTCAAAAGTCAAATGAGTCTGAAGTTGGCATCTGATTTTTTTTTAGCTTCCACTTTGGAAGTTATGGATTAAGGGAAAATCTTTGATCACATTTTAATAGCTCCTACATGAAATCTCGAGTACAAATAAAGTTTAGAACAGCTGCAGATATTTTACAGAGAATGAAGATAAACGTCACCCTCACAAGTTAAGAAAGACAGGAGGCCAAAAAAAAAGACAGATGCCCACTTTAGCTTCATCCAGACCGCTCCGTGAAAATATTATCCGACATTAAAGTGGTGTGCGGCCTGAAAACGGTTGGGGACCACAGCTGTATAGTACAGAATGCATTTTCTACAAAGGTTTGAACTTCGACAGTTTAACACTAAAGTGTGAAAATGATCATATCTGTCTGAGAAAAGTTTGTAAAAGTTGGTAGTGAGGAGTTTTACAGCCTTTAACTATCTATACTACTTGTAAAACATACAGTCAGGTCCATAAATGTTGGGACACAGACACAATTCCAACATTTTTGGCTCTATACACCACCACAATGGATTTGAAATGAAACTAACAAGATGTACTTTAACCTTACCTTATATCCAACCATAACCAGACCCAGCAGAATCACTACTCAAAGTGCTCCTCTTATTGATAAAATTTTTACAAATAATATAGAATACACTCATGAGTGGACTAATGATATGTGACATAACTGATCATTTACCAGTTTTTGCACTATTTGACATCAAGGTAAAAGAAAATTATAGAAGAATCACTCTACAAAAGATTAAGAAATGAAAAAACCATGAATGATCTAAATAATGACTTATCCAGACAAAACTGGAACTCTGTGTACAGAGAGAAAGATGTCGACATCGCTTATAAATGTTTTTTAGAAATATTTAGCTCACTTTACAATAAGAACTGTCCAATTTATAAATTCAAAAACAAATTTGCCAAATGCCCTTGGTTAACCACCGGTCTACAAAATGCTTGTAAAAAGAAAAATAACCTCTATAAAAAATTCTTAAAACAGAGGACAAGAGAAACTGAACAAAGATATGAGTCATATAAAAATAAACTAACTGAAATAACACGGTACAGTAAAAAAGTGTACTTCAATAATCTACTGAATGAAAATAAATACAACGTAAAGCGAGTTTGGGAAATATTAAATAACATCATTAAAAATGGGACAAAAAGCGAACTTATCCAGATTACTTTACAGATGAGAAGAGTCAATCCCATAACATCAATGAAGCAGCAAACGGTCTCAATAACTATTTTGTAAACGTGGGTCCAGAGTTGGCAGCAGAAATTCCAAAATGCAAAACCAGCAAAGATAATAATCCACCATGGAAAGGATCCCACACTCAATCCTTCTGATGTGAACGAAAATGAGCTGATATCAATTGTGAATTATTTCAAGAGTAAAAACTCAAAAGATTGTGAGGATATAGATATGAGGGTGGTGAAAAAAGTCATTTATAGTGTGTCTAAGCCTCTAACATACATATGTAACTTATCATTACAAACTGGGAGATTCCCAAACCAAATGAAAATAGCCAAAGTGATTCCTATCTATGAGAGTGGAGACAATCAACAGTTTACAAACTATAGTCCTGTTTCTCTTCTTCCTCAATTCTCAAAAATTTTAGAAACAATATTCAATGATAAATTAGCTTTTTTATTGAAAACTATAACATTATAAATGAAAACCAATATGGTTTTAGAGAAAACTAGATCTACCTCATTGGCTATCATTGATGCTGTGGAGGAAATCACAAATGCTCTGGACAAAAAGAAATGTGCAGCTGGAATTTTCATTGACTTAAAAAAAGCATTTGACTCTCAATCATGACATCCTACTTGACAAACTGGAAGTGTATGGGATAAGAGGACTAGAGCTAACTTGGGTCAAAAGCTATTTAACGGGAAGAAAACAATTTGTCAAGATTAATGAATTTACATCAGAAACCAAAGAGATAAGTTGTGGTGTCCCACAAGGATCAATTCTGGGCCCGCTGCTATTCAATATTTACATAAATGATATATTCAATGTTTCAAAGCTTCTGAACTCATTTTATTTGCTGATGACACAAATCTATTCTATTCTACAGACAATCATAGTGGTGAACACTATCAAGGTGGTGAACACAGAGTTAAACAAAATAAAATCATGGATGGATTACAACAAATTATCTTTGAACCTAGATGAAACCAAAGTGATGTTTTTTTAGTAACTACAACACCAATACTGAGCTCTCAATTGAAATAAATAATGTCCTAATTGAAAGTGTAACAGAAATCAAATTCTTAGTGGTTTTTATCGATGACAAACTAAGTTGGAAGCCTCTCATCAGACACATACAAACTAAAGTCTCCAAAAGTATTTCAATCATAAATAAATCTAAACATATATTAGGATACAACAGTAGATATTTATTGTACTGCTCCTTAATATTACCATATTTCACCTACTCTATAGAAATCTGGGGGAATAATTACAAGAGTTCACTACATCCTCTGTTTTACTTCAAAAACGAGCCGTCAGAATTGTACATAAAGCCGGATATCTTGATCATACAAACAATTTATTTTATCAATCAAGACTTTTAAAACTTTATGACCCTGTGGATTTTTACACTGCGCAATAATAACTGGTTTAATGTGATCATGTGTTCTAATGATAATCAATGATTATTACATATCGGTACCATTACTGTTTACTGTAATCATGAATGAATGTTTTCTGAAGATCATCAATCATTACTAGACACTGGATTTTGTTACTTCAAGAGAATCCATTTGATCAGAACCGGAGTAAAAAACTGTAAAACTATCAAATGAATGAACTCAGTAGGGGTGGGATTATATAAGCTTGCATCTTCCCTGTCCTTTTCAAGCAATAAATCAAGCTCTACATATACTTCAGCTAATGATCACTGTATTTAATTAAGCAAATGTGATTTAAGTGACATTATTGTTTTGTTTTTTGTCTTTTTAATCTATGCATTAAATCATTTCTGTAATGAGTTTGATAAATATGTGTAATTTATTTATTGCTTTGACTACATTGCTTGAAATAAATCAATTCAAATCAAACTTTAACTGCAGACTGTCAGGTTTAGTTTGAGGGTTTTTACATCCAGATCAGGTGAGCGGTGTAGGAATGACAACAGTTTGCATTTGTGCCCCCCACTTGTTAAGAAACCAAAAGTAATGGGCCAATAGGCCTTTCAGCTGTTCCATTGCCAGGTGTGTGTTATTCCCTCGTTATCCCAATTACAAAGAGCAGATAAAAGGTCAGAGTTTTTGAAGTGAGCTGTATGCATTTGGAATCTGTTGCTGTCAGTTCTCAAGATAAGATCCAAAGAGCTGTCACTATCAGTGAAGCAAGCCATCATTAGGCTGAAAAAACAAAAGAAAGCCATCAGAGAGAGAGCAAAAATATTAGGCAGGGCCAAAACAACGTGGAACATTCTTAAAAAATAGGAACAGACAGGCAGCAAGATGAATCGCGCAGGGATTGTCAAAACTTAAAACACACTGCCTGTCACATACTGCAGCGTGTAAGTGAGTGTTTGGCTCCACGTCTGCATGTGAGCAGTTCTTCTCACATCTCCAGAACATTCAGACCTACCGATCATGTTTAAAGTCTCATCGCCTGCATGAAGCTGAAACTCACCAGACTAGACCATCAGCAAACCTACCACTGCAGCACCAGAATCACATTAATGCTAAGAAATACTCATCATTTATTAGCAACAGCATAAAGATGTTATAAAAAATAATTCACAGACTTATTGTACTTTAAAAATGTTGAAATTACATCAAATGCTCACATTCACTTGTATTTTTGGTTTGAAACATATTGTTGCGGACTGAGTTTAACTGGGTGGTTGTTGGGTCGCGTTAAAAGTTCTGGAGTTCATTGAACGCATCAAGCAGAGATCTGATTGGCCCTCAGTTCTATCGCTCAGCCTGTTGTTAGGTAGTTTGGACCAATGGGGTTTAGCTATGGGCCCAATAAAGGAAATAGGAGGGCTGTTGCGGGAGTGAGAGAATATAAAGCTGGGAGAAGCGCTCTCGTCTCAGCGGGAGAGATTGAGGAGTTGCTGAATTAATTGTATGGTGTTGGTTACGGTCTACAGTAACCAGAATAAAGAACCCTAAAAGAGGTTAAGTCTCCGTGCCTCAGTGTGGGAAAGGGACGCTACATTATTGTATGGCTCTTTCGAAATAGCATTTAGAAAATTCGTGGCGTTTATGGCTCTCTCGGTCAAAAGATTCCCGACCCCTGCCTAGGAGCTAGCAAAATGAGTAAAAAAAAACATCTTTTGGAAAGTTTCTTTGCCAAGGGGAAAATGCCCAGCCGGGAGACTGAAGAGGAGCCTTCGATTCAAAAAAGAAAAATACATAATAGACAGTACTTCTTTTTTGCCCCATTAGTGTGGGAAGGGGAGAGGATGAAGACACCTGTATGATGTACTAATTCATACGTTTCAAAACAAAAGCTCAGGATTTGTCTAGTTACGCATCTGTTCCTCCTTCAGCGTAGCGACGGTACAATAATTTTCCGTGAAAACTTTGTGTGACGTCATACCGGGCCGTGGCGCTAAAAAGGTTGGGGACCACTGGTCTAGATGACCCAACTCTCAATGTTTAAGTGCCTAGGATAGCACAAGGGTTAACCAGTGGGGGGCACAAATGCAAACTGTTACCATTCCTAAACCGCTCACCTGATCTGGATGTAAAAACCTCAAGTTAAAGCTGACAGTCTGCAGTTAAAGCACCTCTTGTTCGTTTCATTTCAAATCCATTGTGGTGGTGTATGGAGCCAAAAAAGTTGGAATTGTGTCTCTGCCCCATTATTTATATGGAAGCATTCGTGGAGCATAATTAAAAAAAAAGAAAGGCAAAACCAGAAATGCTTTTTCATTTTCAAAATGAAGCTGCATTTTTTGACTCAAAATTAAAATGAAAAATCAATATTTCAAAATGCTTTTCCCTTTTATACTTAAAACCGCGTATTCTGTGTCATAATTAAAACGAAAATGCAAAGAGGGGATTGCATTTGCATTTTAACATCCACCCTGCAAAATCTGTAGCAAAATTCCTTATCAGTGAGCATTTCCAGAGGGGAGGCGGGGCGATGACGTCACTGCTTTCTCCGTGAGTCCGGCCGCTGAAGTTGGCTTGCGATTCACAGCTTCTGATTCACGAGGGCACTAAAGGAACATTCCACTGCGTTTTTCGCATTAAGATCCAGGAATCCAGGTTTGAGCAGTCCAGGTCCAGCGGGTTTTGAACAGGACCGGGTTTTAGGTGATCTGTCATCAAACAGCAAGCTCAGCGCGAAGCTGCAAATAAATTTGTAAATATGTGGGAATGACATGTGGACACCACTGGAAGCACAAATTCATATGATGGTTTCTCAGATCGTAGCAGCATCTCCGCCTTCAGCGATCATGATCGGGAGCTTCGCGCTCCGCTATGCGAATGCAGCTGGCGGTCCGAAGAACAAAAGCTTGCCCGCGGTGCGTCGAAAGGAGGACCACAAAAGGCGGACATGCTGCTATGTAGTCCTGAGAAGCTGTGGAAACTCATCAGAAGTTCACAACCATCACAAAGCCGTCTTCTCTGCCGCTAACAGAAAGCTCCACTGCTCCTAGTCTGTCTGTGTGTTAGAATGTGATCCCAATTACAGTTTTATTTTCTATAACTGTTTTTCTGATGTATTTTATTTTGAAACAAGCCATCATCATTTCCTGTTTATTTGATTCAGGTGTGTTACATGTGGGTGTGTCTAACTAAATATGGCAATCACTCTCAGCTGTGATCGGCAGTTGAGAGTGGAGTCTGAGAGTGAAACGAATTGTTTGCTCGTGTGTTTAATCGAGTGGGAAAGTCCAGGTACCACGCAAAGACGCTGTAGCATTGCGAACCTGCCAACGGGTTATGGGCCCAGGTGAAACCTGAGAGTTTTCCACTGAGGTGAAGAAGTTGGCACCATGAGCAGACGAACAGCTGACACGAACCGCTGGTCACGGCTTCTGTTTGATGGAGATGAGAAAAACTATGAACTCTGGGAAACGAAATTTCTGGGTCACCTTCGATTACAAGGATTAAAAGACACTATTTTGAATCCAGCCGATGCTGATGATGATGACGACGAGGACTCAAGTAAAAATGCGGAGGCATATGCTGAGCTGATCCAGTTTCTGGATGATAAGAGCCTGTCGCTGGTAATGCTGGAGGCAGCTGATGACGGGCGCAAAGCATTACGGATACTGAGAGACTATTACCAGAACAAAGGGAAACCTCGGATCATCAGTCTTTACACCGAACTGACTTCACTCAACAAGGCGGAGAATGAAAGTGTGACTGAGTATATGATTCGCGCTGAGACCGCGATCACGGCCTTGAGAAATGCCGGTGAAACCCTGAGCGATGGCCTGCTGGTCGCTATGGTCTTGAAGGGGCTACCTGAATCTTTCCAACCATTTGCCATCCATGTCACACAGCGAGATGAGACCATGTCTTTTGCTGAGTTCAAAACAAAGTTGCGCAGCTATGAGGACACTGAAAAAATGCGCGCTACAGCAGCAGGTGACAACGTGATGAAGGCAGAGGTACACCAGAGAGGGAGACCCGCCAGCCCAGGTGAGCGAGGAGCAGAGAAGGACCTGACGTGCTACAGATGCGGCATGAAGGGACATCTGGCCAGAACCTGCCGGCGCAAGCTGTGGTGCAGCTTGTGCAGGAGCAGCACACACCGGGACAACACCTGCAGACGCAGACAGCGCAAAGAACGGGACGATGCACGCAAAGCCTGCGGTGAGGTGGAGAGCCAGGATAAAGAGTTTGCCTTCCGAGTGAGTGAAGGAGCGGGCATCAACCGGAAAGGTTTGATGGTCGATTGCGGGGCGACTTCACACATCATCACCGATCTCCAGAAGTTCAGACGCTTTGATGAGAACTTCCAGGCCGGGTCACACTGCGTGGAGCTGGCTGATGGGACAAAGTGCAAAGGAGTGGCGGAGCGCCGCGGTGACGCGGAGGTCTGTTTGATTGACAGCAGAGGCAGACGTGTGACCGCTGTACTGAAGGATGCTCTGTACATCCCATCCTACCCACAAGACATTTTCTCGGTGGGATCAGCAACAGCCAGTGGAGCCACTGTCATCTTCAAGAAAAGGAAGGACGTATTGCTTCACAGAGACGGTACGAAATTTTACATTTATGTGCATGATGGACTGTATTATTTGCGTACGAGTAAAAATGAAAACTCTGATGACCAATGCAAAGGGTGTTTTGACATGCAGACATGGCATGAAATTCTGGGACATTGCAACTATGCAGATATTCAGAAGTTGCAGAATGTCGTTAATGGTATGAAATTCCAGGGTTCAACTACTAAACCTCCTACCTGTGAAGTGTGCATTGAGGGTAAAATGTACCAAACTAGGAATAGAGATCCTGACGTGAGAGCTAAAAGACCTTTAGAGCTTGTTCATACCGACTTGGCTGGACCAATATATCCTGAGTCCAGAGATGGTCACAGATATGCTGTTTCATTCACTGACGATTTTTCTGGTGCAGTTATGGTGTATTTCATAAAGAATAAGAGCGACACTGTTTTGGCTACAGAAAAGTTTCTAGCTGATGTTGCTCCATATGGGAATGTGAAATGCTTTAGGTCTGACAATGGCACTGAATTTACTGGAAAGGCTTTCCAGGACCTTCTTCGTAAGCATCGTATTAGACACGAGACGTCAGCTCCTTACTCGCCGCACCAGAACGGAACTGCCGAGCGGAACTGGCGCACTCTTTTTGATATGGCTCGATGTATGCTTATTGAAAGCAATCTACCTAAAGAGCTGTGGACGTATGCAGTCCAGACTGCTGCTGTAGTAAGAAACAGGTGTTTTAACAAGCGTATTGAGCAGACACCAATTGAAGCATTGACGGGTAGACGGCCTAACCTGTCCAGGATGCAGAAGTTTGGCACAGAGTGTTTTGTCTACAAGCAAGATAAAAGAAAACTAGACCCAAGAAGTACAAAGGGTGTTTTCCTTGGTTATGATAAAAACAGTCCTGCATACATTGTTTATTTACCAGACACTAAGAAAGTGCAGAAGCACAGGCTGGTGAAATTTTTGTCTAAGACATGTGCTGAGCAACAAACCCAGACCCTCCTGACACCTGTATATGACCTCACATGAATATATATGACAAAAAGTCCAAATCTCCATGTTAAAATGGAAGAACAACCTGGTGTGAGAGGTGAGTCGGAAGTTACTCCATTCCCAGCACAACCAGAGGACGTTAAACATGAACCACAGTCCAGACGTTACCCTTCTAGAGAGAGAAGGAAGCCAGACAGGTACACCGACTGTACAATGACTAAAACCCTGATTGAAGACGAAACGGACCACCTGCGGAGTAATATTGATTATTGTTACAAAATCACATGCAACATACCAGTTTCATTCAGAGAAGCTGTTACCTCTGATAAATCTAGAGAATGGGCGAAAGCAATGGATGAGGAAATGGCCTCATTAAGGGAAAACCATACGTTTACTTTGGTAAAGTTGCCTGAAGGCAGAAGTGCAGTGAGTGGGGGGCCGATGGGCGTACGCCATTAAAAACAACGTCGATGGAACGGAGACGTATAAGGCTAGATACGTTGCTAAAGGATATAGCCAGAATATGGGAGTGGACTATGAGGAGACATTTTCTCCTACAGCCAACTTAACCAGTGTTAGAGTGCTGATGCAAAAAGCTGTTCAGGAGAACCTGATCCTGCATCAAATGGATGTGAAAACAGCGTACCTGAATGCACCATTAGACTGTGAAATTTACATGGAACAACCAGAGGGGTACGAAGTGAGGTTACACACAAATGAAAAGTTGGTTTGTAAGTTGGAAAAATCCCTGTATGGTTTAAAGCAATCTGGCAGAAACTGGAACAAAGTGCTTCATGATTATTTAGTCCAAAACGGGTTTGTACAAAACCAAGCTGACCACTGTGTCTACTCAAGGGAAACTGTTCATGACACGGTTATTTTGATAATTTGGGTGGATGATTTAATCATAGCAGCAAGTGATGAACATGTATTGAATGTTGTAAAGAACATGCTTACAGCAAGGTTCAAAATGAAAGACTTGGGAAAATTAAGACATTTTCTTGGTATTGATTTTGACCAGAAAGGTGAATGTGTAACCATGTCACAGAAAAGATACATTGAAAAGATCCTGGAGAGGTTTAACATGGGTGACTGTAAGCCAAGGTCCACACCATGTGAACATAAATTAGATTATACAGACAGTGAAGCACTGGGTGATGTTACTAAGTACAGGGAGGCGGTAGGCAGCCTCATATATCTAACTGTGTGTACCAGACCTGATTTAAGTTTTGTCGTCAGCAAATTATCACAATATTTTAGTAGGCCCACAGTACAGCAATGGAATACAGTTAAACATGTTTTGCGATATTTGAGAGGTACAAGTGATAAGTCTTTGTGTTTTAGAAAAAGTGAAAATCTTGGTATCCGAGCTTATAGTGACGCTGATTGGGCTTCTGATGTACAAAACAGACTGTAGTACAACAGGTTATTGTATTAGCCTAAGTGAAGAGGGAACGTTAGTTTCCTGGAAAACAAAGAAGCAGCCCACTGTGGCACTATCCACCTGTGAGGCAGAGTATGTTGCTCTGACGGCGACCATCCAGGAGTGTTTGTATCTGACTCAACTGTTGGAAGGAATGGATAAACATCAATATGCACTTCCAAAGGTGTACGAAGATAACCAAGGTACTATAGCCCTGGCCAAAAATCCAGTTAGCAGACAGAGATGCAAACATATAGACATAAAGTACCACTTCATCAGATCATTGGTAAACAGTGGTAAGATAGTTTTGGAGTACTGTCCAACAGAAGAAATGGTGGCAGATTTGTTCACCAAACCAGCAACAAAATTTGTGTTAGAAAAATTTGACAAATTTGTGTTTGGATATGTTTGAACGTATGTCGAGAATACAGTAATATGGGATCAAGTGGGGGTGTTAGAATGTGATCCCAATTACAGTTTTATTTTCTATACCTGTTTTTCTGATGTATTTTATTTTGAAACAAGCCATCATCATTTGCCTGTTTATTTGATTCAGGTGTGTTACATGTGGGTGTGTCTAAATAAATATGGCAATCACTCTCAGCTGTGATCGGCAGTTGAGAGTGGAGTCTGAGAGTGAAACGAATTGTTTGCTCGTGTGTTTAATCGAGTGGGAAAGTCCAGGTACCACGCAAAGACGCTGTAGCATTGCGAACCTGCCAACACTGTGTCTCTCAGCAGCCGGACACACGGAGAAAGCAGTGACGTCATCGCCCCGCCTCCCCTCTGGAAATGCTCACTGATAAGGAATTTTGCTACAGATTTTGCAGGGTGGATGTGAAAATGCAAATGCAATCCCCTCTTTGCATTTTCGTTTTAATTAGAACACAGAATACGTGGTTTTAAGAATAAAAGGAAAAAGCATTTTGAAGTATTGATTTTTCATTTGAATTTTGAGTCATTTGATGCAGTTACATTTTGAAAATTAAAAAGCATTTCTATTAATCCATTTTAATTGTCAGCTTAGACATTTCTAAATGAATTTTGCTACACATTTTCCAGAGAACATCTTGAAAATGAAATGTCAAATACCATTTTCATTATCATTTTAATTAAGTGACAGAATAAGCGATGTCGAGGAAGGAAATGAAAAAGCCTTTTGATGGATTGCTTTTTCATTTTAATTTTGAGTCAAAAAATGCAGCTTCATTTTGAAAATGAAAAAGCATTTCTGGTTTTGCCTTTTCTTTTTAATTATGCTACAGAAATGCTTCAATATATTTATGGACCTGATTGTCAAGCTGTCTACTTGCAAGTTTTGCTTGCTGCAGGTTCTTTTTAGAACCAAACTCCTGCGATTATGGCGGAGCCACTGAAATGATGCTCATCATACCATCATAGCTGACTGACCTGCATGATGAACTCCCTGCGCCGTGGCAGACCCCTCTCAGTCACTAAGCTGTACTCGGGCTCTTTCTCCTTTTTGGCCTGTTGAATCTGAGCCAAGCGGCTGATGGGGTTCATTCCCTGGCCGTACTCTGGGCTGGTCTGCAGCTGTGAGCATTCATCATTACCAACTTATGCTTGATCAGGGCACATTTGACTGATCAAATCTCACGTTTCGAGGAGCCTGACCTTGATTATAGATTTGGTTTTCTTTTTGATGCGTGGCAGCGTCTTTTCCGCACTTGGTATATGGGGCAATTTCTTCAACTCTCCCAGCACAGCAGCAGCTGCCAGCTTTTTGGCAATCTTTTTACTTTTTCCTTCCCCTTCTCCGATGAACTCTCCGACTGTTACACGCACTAGAAACATTTTCATGTGTGGAGGGCCCTCTTCTTTTAAAACCTGCAAAAACAAACCCCTTTGTATTAATTCAATGAACGAAAAAGCATTGAGAATGAATGTAATCAAAAATGGTCCCACAAATAAAAATATTGGGTGGCAAATGTTAAATTTTCAAACCTCAAAGTTGACAGGTAGGTTTCGTTTAAGAGCAATTTCAAACACTTGACTGATTTCAGATTTGTTGAGGTTCTCCTCTTCAGGATCTCCATTCATCTGTCAAAAATGAAACCAATCAGGAAGCCTGACAGAAACCTGTTTAGCATGAATTTATGCCACGTGTGCATTTCGGTTCCAACCACGTGTGGCATCTGCTGCAGCACTGGCTCCTTCAGCATCGTTTTCAAGGCTTTAGCGGCAGCGTCATGTTTGGCCAACTGCCGTGTGCGTCCTTTCCCAATGAACTGCTGACTTCCAATGGAAAGCTCCATGTGGTAAATCATTGGTCCCATTGGAGGAAATGGATAGTAGTACCTGGGCACAAAAAATGTTTTTTTTTTGCTCTCACTGAGAGGAAAAAACAAACAAGCAAAAGAGGAATATAGGTTTTTCTCATTCACTGTTGCATAGAGCGCTGGTACGGCCCTGGAGCACGAACGCTGTAGTTGAAGTTTGGTGGTCTCATCACTGGGTATGGATCGATAGGTTTATAAAAAGGCTTTTTACCAAGCTTCATACAAAGTGCATTCAGTTCCATGGTATGTGTGTTGCCATCTACTGCTAGACAAACAAACAAAAAAAAAAAGAAATCCACCCATGTTAAAACGCCTTTTCACTGAAAGGTGTTAGATACAAGTGTGACTTTGGCAAACGCCAGTGGCTCTTGCCTGTGTTGCGGGGCGATCTGGCGCTGGGCTTTGGAAGTGTTGTTTCAGCAAGGGCTGATGCAGCAGCGGAATGCTGGGCTTTTTTGATACTGGTCCCCTCAGCATCCCAATACTGATCTCCTAGTGTAAGCCTCACTGAAAAAATCTAAGAAAGATCATCTGTCAGTAGAAAACATAGTAAAAGTAAAGGGCCTTCATGTAGATCAGTGGTTCCCAAACTTTTTCTGCAGGGCCCCCCTTTCTGAAGATTAGAATATTTTCAAGCCCCCCCCACACTGACACAAACATACAAATCCTTTGTTTCTAAACTCCACCGCGCCCCCCCCTGCAATACCTCCGCGCTCCCTAGGGGGGCGCGCCCCCCAGTTTGAGAACCACTGATGTAGATGAAGAAAAGAATGCATCTTTTTTCTATGCATGTTCCAAGTACCTTGGAGTGAGCTGGTCCTTGCTCAGAGAGCAGCTTATACTCGGGTTGGATCTTGTTGAAACGGGCTAACTCATTCACCAAACACATGGGGGTCTTCTCTTTAGGTTTTGCCATGTTAGACACTGAAACAAGACACAATCGTCTTACAACTTACCAGTCCTGGCCAAAAGTTTTGAGAATGACACAAATATTAGTTTTCATAAAGTTTGCTGCTAAACTGTTTTTAGATCTTTACTTCAGTTGTTTTGTGATTTACTGACATAATTTCAAGCGCTTCATACGTTTCAATGACTTATATGGACAATCACATGACATTTATTCCAAGAGTCAGTATTTGACAGTATTGTGTTGGCCCTTCTTTTTCAGGACCTCTGGAATTCAACTAGGCATGCTCTCAATCAACTTCTAGGCCAAATCCTGACTGACAGCAACACATTATTTTAAAATCACTTCTTCGTTGGTTTTTGTTTGTTCACCCGCCTCTTGAGGACTGGCCACATGTTCTCAATGTGATTAGGATCTGGGGCGTTTCCAGGCAATGCAACCAAAATGTCAACATTTTGGTCCCCGAGCCACTTAGTTCTCACTTTAGCCTTATGGCCGGTGCTCCATAGTTCGGGAAAATGGATTGTTGGTCAAAAACTGTTGTTGGATTGTTGGAAGAAGTTGCGGTTGGAGGGTGTTTTGGTACCATTCTGTATTCATGGATGTGTTTTTGGGCTTTATTGTGAGTGAGCCCACTCCCTTGGATGAGAAGCAACCCCACCCATGGGTGGTCTCAGGATACTCTCCTGTTGCAAGACACAGGACTAATGGTAGCGCTCACCTTTTCTTCTCCGGACAAGCCTTTTTCCATATGCCCCAAACAATCAGAAAGACAACCTGACTTTGCCCCAGTCCTCAGCAGTCCATTCGCTGTACTTTTTCCAGAAGATCAATCTGTCCCTGATGTTTATTTGGAGAGAAGTGGCTTCTTTGCGGCCTTTCTTGACACCAGCCCATCTTCCAAAAGCCTCACTGCGATGCAGATGTGCTCACACCTGCCTGCTGCCGTTCCTGAGCAGCTGGTGGACCTCTGATCCCGAAACCTCTTTAGGAGACCATCCTGGCACTTGCTGGACTTTCCTGGACGCGCTGAAGCATCTTAAGAACTGAACCTCTTTCCGTAAAGCTCTTGATGATCCTATCAATTGTTGATTAAGGTATAATCTTAGTTGCCACAATATTGCCGCCTGTGAAGCCCTTTTTATGAAACGCGATGATGGCTTAACGCATTTCTCTGCAGGTCACCATGGTTACCAATGGACAAATAATGATTTCAAGCATCACCCTCCTTTTAGTTTGTCAAGTCTACCATTCTAACCCCATCAGCCTGACATGATCTCCAGCCTTGTGCTCGTCAACATTTTCACCTAAGTTAACGAGACAATGACTGAAATGATTTCAGCAGGTCCTTTAATGACAGCAATGAAATGCAATGGACAGTTTTTTTTGAGGATTAAGTTCCTTTTCATGGCAAACAAGGATAATGCAATTCATCTGATCACTTTTCATAACATTCTGGAGTATATGCAGATGGCTATTATAAAAACCTAAGCAGCAACTTTTCCAATTTCAAATATTGATGTCATTCTCAAAACTTTGGGCCACGACTGTACAGTCAATGGGCCACAAAGAAAAATACAACTACACACATACAAATGCATACCTAAGGGAGAAATCAGCCTGTTTAAGGACCAGTTAACCTATGAAGCAGTCCAAAAACATTGGAATGTGGGAGGCAGCTGGTGTGCCTCACACACACGTGCACAACGTGCAAACCCCACACAGAAAGGACCCAGCTGGTATTTGAACCAGAGCCTTCTTACAGTGAAGCTAACCCCCGAGTGCCCACCACTTCAGCCCAAGTACACATAATGTACACTTCGTACAGTATATTAGAATGTATCAAAATAATCCAAGTAAACTCAACTCCACACCCAAAAGAAAGAGGAAACGAACAAACCCACCTGTGGTGGTAATATAGGGAGTGACTGAGCCTGCTGGAAGAGCAGAAGTCCTGATTGGTTGGCTGGCGCTCTCTGATGGCAGAGCTCCTGCAGCAAAGGGGATGCTATAGCCTGGCTGGGGATGCCCCAGCTGCAGCGGGGCAGAAGCAGCAGGTATTGTGCTGGGTGGACACTGAAACTGGAGCTGAGACATTCTAATTGATCTCACTTAGCAGCCCCAGGTCAATAGAAGGAGATTTACAGCAGTATGGCAGGGCTTGCAAATTTTAGAGGGCTGAATTCGAAATGTGCCTGAAAGAGACAGAATAAAGGTAAATGGATCATTACAGAGTGATGCCAGCGGACAGTCAGTCTTTCAAAAATAAATAAAATGACAACAAAAAACAAAAACACAAATAAATCAATGAATATCCTTGAATCATTTTAGCAGTACAAAAATAGCAAACAAATTCTACACAATGCCACATCAGTGCACCAATCATTTCCTTGATTCAAGATTCAAGAACAACTTTATTAATCCCCGAAGGGAAATTTAGTTAGGTGATTTTGATGGGTGTGTTCACCGGGACTAACCCTGAATTTAGTGTAAACTTTCCACTTGTCTAGTTGCTCTCTTCTGCTGAGAGAACAGAACTGAATGTCTGCCGTTTTCTTAGGGTAAACTGATGGGAACAACATTAACAGGGTTTTGTTCCAGTTACCAGCAGACATCTATCTTTGTGAACTAGATTTTCCAAACCTCTACTTTTATCAAGATGGCTTCTGCTCAATAATATAGGAAAAACAGGTTATCTAAGGGAGCTGATGTGTATCTGACTGATATGTAAATGCGTCCACTGATAAAACTGATGGGATTCCTGTTGCAGTTTCTCATTCGGCCAACACTTATCACACGTCAAAAAGCAATTCATGATCAACAGACATGTAATGATTGCATCACTGTGCTTCATTGTGATGCATTGGATCAACAAGAAGGTGTGAAAAACAAATTAAGACAAGGCTTCTGCAATACGCAGGATATTCTTTCTCACCCTTAAACAGCCGTTTTCCAAATGTCTTAAGACGGGGGCAGAGGGACAACTGTGCAGGTCACTCAATGATATTTTTGTATTTGTTACGTAAATCTTGTCGTTAAATAACAGAAATTCAGAATTCCATATAATTTAGCTCCTCGCAGTATTTGACCAACATGGGTCTTTTGACTGGTGACATTGAAGCACCATATATTTGTGCTTACAGCTCTGATATTTCATTTTAACACAATTATATTACATTTTTAAAACATCAAATGATTCTTAACTGATGTAAATAAATAAACTTTTTGAATTATGTTGTGCAATTCTTACAAGCACCCTCCAACGTAAAGAAGTCAATGACGCAAACAAAGGAAGGCTGGCGTGCTAACAACTACACTGGAAAATAAATAAAAGTATGATATTAATGCTGGATACTTTGATAATGGAGCCATAGGTGACCAATAGGCAATTCTTCTAAGACTTTTCTTCAATTCTGCCCAAAGACGATAGAGTCACAGCTTGTAACAACATCTCTTAAACTGTGTTCAGAAATCTACACTCAGCTATAATCCACGCCTGCGGGACGTAAACGCAGCAACACCACCAGGTTGTGACACCTTACGGAAGCCCGTCCAGAACAAGAACCACTGGAGATGCACGCATTCCTTTAAACGGCTCCAATAACAAACCAGAATGTCTCCTACATCTGATTAGCTTCAATTCACCAATCCTAAACATGCATGTGAATCATCATACAGCAGCGTCACTACATTACTACTCTGAAGGAATCGGGACGCCGGCTAGTAATTAGCATTAAGCAGCCACGAAACAAGAATTACATTCAAATACAAGGTTGTCAGATCTGCACAACACGTCTAAACTTACCACTTGTTTGTATAAATATTTGGCAAATAATATTTAGCAAGATAGTGACGACTGTATTAAACTTTAAAGGCTGGTCTGGAGTAGATAGTAAACTACTAGCTAGCTAGCCGTGAGAGTCATATAGTACAACAACAGAAGCCTCACCTTGTTGCTGCGTAACTTCAAGTTTTACTCAATGAGACACGTATTTGTTGTCGTGCTTTCTGTGTTATTGAAGCACTTGCAGGTATAACTGTGTATTGTTTACTATCGAAATGCAGGCAGGAGAGAGAGGTGAACACTGGGGGGACAGGGCAAACACTAAAGAGAATGGAACAGTCTTGATTTGTCACAGGAAGTGACACCACCAAACCGGAAGTACTTAAAATTCCAAACTAAACCGCTTTCTTGCTAAAGGACGACAATACGACATTGCTGTTACAGTATTCCTGGCTGAACTGTCTGGCTTCACTGGTATGATATAATAAAAACAATCACTTTATTTTTTCTAAATATACACAAAAATATCAATTGAGAAGCTGCAAACCTTGACATCAGAGCTTATTCAGCCAAAAAAAAAAAAAAAAACAGGCAGGTTTTTATACTTTATTTAATTAAACTGAGAAGGGGGCCTGTTAAAAAGCTAAGAGTGTGGGGGGGAAAATAAGTTTCCTTTTTTGGCAACAGGATTTGTTATGCATATTATTTATCATTAGGATTAACATGTATTTAACTATTTTTTTGGATGGCTTCATGAATTTATTTCAGTATACAAACAAATTAACGCATACCTGGGCATATATGAACATAATGACAAGAAAACATACAAAAGAAGATAGGAACAAATTTTATTACGTTTATTTCAATTAGTCACAAATCAGGTTTAGCTGGATTTCAATAAAAACAGTGTAAAAGAGATTTTAAAAAAAAGCACACACACATAATTATTAAGTCCATGATTATGTAAGCTAATACATATAAAATTAAAAAAAGTATTGCTTCTATGGCCTACAACTCCATTATATAAGGATAAAAATAATTACTGAGGTGAACAGGTCTTTCTAAGAGGTTACAGGTTGTAAGTCTGGCAAATATTTAGAGAGTCCCTTAGCATTAGGTCACGCAAACGCCACAATGCATCCACCATGGTGGTGTGAGCTCCTTTGCTCTTCAGCCAGTGGGTTGGAAGTCGGCTTTCTTGTTCTTTCGTCAGGTGAGTATCTCGTCTTTGAGCTGTAATGAAAAATGTGTTCTTAAATTATTAGATAAACATATTTAAACAATATGTAGATTTTTTTTCTGGTTTGATCATACTTTTCTGGTTACTTTTCACACAAAAACACTTAAAAAGTATGTGTTGTTATTTTGTTACTTAAGCATATTTTATCTTTTAATAAAAGTCTAACATGCAGAGACAAACAAGGATTCTAAGCGTTGCAGACTGGAAAAGAAAGGAAGTCACAAAATACCTTTGAGTGTTTGGTCCCACTTGCTGACAGTGGTTGACTCTGCATTTAATCCCTCAATGTACTTCAAGTAGGCTTCTGAGTGCAGCACTTTTTGTGTCTTTGGTGGTGGTGCCACAAACATTGGAGTGGTTGGCTGCAAATGAGAAGGCTGGCCCAGCTGGCCCTGGCCTGGGTATGGTGGAGGAGCATGCTGCCCTGGGCTGAACATCCCGGGCTAAAACAAACAAGTGGGATTCAGTAAAACACAGAGAGAATGAAGACACAACATACAAAGAAAACAAATTTCACACAACCTGTCCCATAACAGTTTAAAATATAAATGTAAAGAAATCCAAATCGACTTTGTGGATCTTCTCACCTGTTGGATGAAGTTTCCTTGTGCAGGGCTTCCTGCTATGCCATTCATCACAGAACCCATCATACCTGTTTAAGGACAACATTTAGCTTGGGGTGACTTAAAGCCTGGCTAAACTAAACTGGGAATGTTTACTTTGTGTTGAGAGTTATAATGACTTTAGAATAAGTTAGTCAATGGAGTCAGTTAAACATTAGGTATCAGTTTCCACGTGCATTACATGTGTGAAAGTGTAGTTTGAGACCAGACAGCTTCGACTGCTCAGAGACTAGCTTAGGCTGTATAGCCTGCGTACCAGGTAAACCCCCTCCAGCAGGAGAGACGAGACTGGATGAGACTGAGCAGGTGTGGCTAGGACAGTGGCCCTTACCCTGATGAGGCATGCCAGGGTACCCAGGCATACCTTGAAGAAGACGGTGAGGAGGCAGGTGAGGAAGCCCTGCAGAGTGAGGTGGCATTTGGGCCACACTCAGCAAACCCTCATGAGGGCCCTGCATGGGCATGTATGGTGAGCCGTAAGTTCCCATCATGCCTTTGGGAAGAAGGCGAAGAGAGCACAACACATCCATGCATAAGTTCCATGCAGCGGTCTCTACAGAACATGCACTACCACAGCTACAAGAAATGCTGGCCCTTTTCACACATGAACCTTCACGCACTAAAGACAGAAAATCTGTTCTAGTCCATTTTCTGTGTGTTATGTAAATAGGAAATGCTTGCAAGAGTGTTAATTACTAATATAGCTGAAAATAAAATTACAAGCTGCCTGTTGAGAGGGGATACTGAATTGAATTGTTTTCAAAATCTTTTTTTATAAAGAAGGTAACATGTTTGATTATGTCACTTGAATTTAAATTACTATTTGGGGCTCTTTTGAGTTTTCAGTTTCCCCCTTTAACCTGTAAAACACAATAAAAAATATCTATGCATCCCATAATAATTAAAATGGCAGATATGATGCCTAAATTAAGGAACCCCTGATTTCCACTCAAACATAAGACCAGAAAATCTTTTAGGTTCAATGTACAAACAACAATATGGATGGTTGAGAATGTTAGAGAATCAGGCATGTATGTTAAATTAAAATAGACAAAAAGCATTCACGGTTAAAAAACAACATCAAACGTGCAATGAACAGCTTTGCAACATCAAATAAAAAGCTAATTATAATAAAAATATTAACATAAAAATGAGATGGCAAATAAAAATAAAGAAATGTTTTCATGAGTGACTTAGAGAGAAAGTTAAACATGTTTCTAGGAGTAGAGGATGATGGTTTCGCTGTCCAGTCTGGTTTTCCTGCTGTCTTGCTGAGAAAGATTCGTGCTGTCTCTTAGAGGGGTTACCTGACACAGGTGGCATAGTCTGGTTTATCATTCCCATAGTGCTAGGCGAAGGCACTACCCCCATCAGTGCCCCCACAGGGGTACCTGCTCGAGGGGAAGCTTGCTTCTGGGGTGGCCTCTCACGTTCTTGCTGTTCCACAAGTTTTGCGGCACGCTCTGAAATATTTCAAACCATTGTTTTCACAGTTATTGTTATTCATACCAACAAAACTACACTGTTGGATTTTGCTCATCAGTTTCACACCTTCATACTCTGCTTTTTTGGAAGCTTCAAGGTTCCTCCACTCTGTGCCTACTAATCGACTCAGCTCTCCGAACGAAAAGTCTGGGTGCCGAGCTTTGATGACAGCCCGCATTTCGCTGCTGAAAAGAATGTAGCCACTCATATTCATTTTCCTCTTTGCTCCTTCCTTCTTTGATAAACCTTTCACCTTTGGAGTGGCCTTGAAAAGAGAGAAAAACCTCAAATCAGGGGAATGTGCTTGAACCCTACAGAGCACAAGATTGTAGGTAGTTAAGGTCATTGGAAGTATATAAATACTTGGGAAGGTGTGTATGGCATGATGTCCATGTCACTTGACAGAGAGCTTTGCATTTGAGGCATTGAAGGTGTCACAGGAGCATCATCATCCTCGTCCATGTCTTCCATGTCATCATCTCCATCCTCCATGTCTGCCAGTTTAAGTTCAAGTTCATCTATCTTCTTGTCCAAAAAGGGTGAAGCTTCCTTCTGTGGTACAATGAGTTTCCTACACAAACACACACAAAAAAAGAGTAAGAGATGGATCTGGTTCAGTTTAGATCAGAGGAGCTCTTTTTGACTTTCCAAACCTGAAATAGTAAATCTCATCCTCCACCACTTTGGCAGAATATGAGAAGCGCTTCAGACCCTTGAACTTTTTCACTTGTTTCTCTGTCTCAATGTAGCGGCTCTCACACAGCAGGATGTCCTCCTCGGAGTATTCTGTAGGTCTGCATGACAGGTACTCCTTAAAGGAGGACACCATACATTTGCCTGGAAACACAACAAGGGATGTTACCAAGTGAGTTGGAAAATAGATTTTTTTAATGACATATATGCAGCAGTGTGCGATCAGTCTACAAAAGTAGAATAAATAATAGATTGAACTGTTTTGGAGAAGAAGAATATGGGTTATTTATTTTTGTTATTACTTATTTAATGTCTTTAGTTGATAGTATACATTAGTATACAAAAGAAAAAAGTTCAATTAAATACATAGAATGTATTTAATTGAACTTATTTTTCATGATTTTGGCCCCAGAGGTTCATTATAATGTTTCCTCACAGTAAAGCCAAGCTAGAAGTTCCTCTTACAATTCCAGCCCTGTTTTCATGACTGTATTCTTTATGTCGGGGTCTCTGGGTGTATGGGTGAATATCAATGGTGGACGGGGGTGGGGGTGGGGGAGGAGGTTGGCTCTAAATTCAAAATGTTGTGCGTATGTTTGGCTTTCGTTTGTAAAGCTCTTTCACATCATGAAAAGCGCTTTTTTATCAATAAAGTTTGAAGTTTGACGCCCCACATTCAGAGACGGCTAGCTCTGCCATACCTAGGACACAAGTCATGGGCAAGGTTTCCTCCAGGTGACTTAGAAAAACCTCTCTCTTGTAAAACATCTTTGTGGGTTCGTGCTCCGTTTCCTCAGGATGAATGAAAATAGGTCCAAAGAAGAAGGTGGTTCCATTCTGCAACCACAGCTTCTCAATTCTGTAGACAAGTTAGTAAAACTGCATGAGGGATCGCAAATTAAGAATTGTACTTGCAACACTGACATTTTTCAAAACCTATTTCTTGTTCAGAGGTTTTTCTTGACTATGTATGTATGGTTTATTTTCACCAACCTGGCAACCCGGGGCTTTGACAATCCATGTGACTGGATGTAAACACAGTCTCCAAGTTTAAACCACATGTTGTTGTAGCATAACTGTTCATAGTACTGGCAGCCTGGCTCGGCTCCATTTATCTCCATGGGAACATCCTCTCGCTCCTGAAGTGTTAAACATTCACAAACATTCAAATCTTGACAGTCTCTAATTTGAAATAGTTTCTTTGCTGCCAGACTTAAATGTTAGCAAATGAGTTCTCAGTCGTGGGGGCCAGATGACGTTTGTGCTTAGCAACAAGCACAAACATCCAGATTTTATTTTTACCAGCAAATCAAGGTTTGATTACCATGGCAAAGCCCTGACAACTGAGAATTCATGAAACAGCTCAACATGTGTTAACACCTAAAAATAGTGGCATACATGTAGTTTTGATAGTAAATACAGTATTTGTTTACAATGACTCAAGTTAGCAGAATCTAAAAGGTTTACTAAAAATTTCAAGCATTTTTAAGAAAGGTTGATCTCATTTAACAGCAACAAAAAACAAATTAACCAGGTGCTGAAATTTCACACAGGTTTCACCACACCTTTTCCTCAAAACTGCCGGGGTTTGCATGAGACAAGGACGCTTTGTCCAGGTCCGGTTTGGCAAACATGGAGGCCACACGAACAACGGGCAGAGGCACCTCCCGGGGCACCAACTTTACTGGACTCTCTGGCACGGCCCAAATTTTGATTTTCTTGAAGGACTTGATTCTGGCAGCGTAGCGGGACTCACACACATACACATCTGCAGCTTTGAAGCCCTCAGGTTGCATTTTGAAGTAATCCTACATGAATCACAAAAAGACACCTACATTTACTACAGTTCCTTTGTCATATGAAACCTTTTTGGGGGGTGTCTAACCTTCACAAAAACAACCACACATTTGCCGAGAACTTTACTGATGGGCACTCTGTTATAGTAGTCGCTCTTGAAGACCTCTTTTTCCAGAAACTTTCGTGTAGCCACGTGAAAAGTTTCACTTGGCCTGTAGAACCAGCAGCCATAGAGCCACATCACACCTTTAAAGAAAAAGAACAGATTCAATACAAAATATACAGCAGAATTATAAATAAGGAGCTCGGCTATTGTAGCAGTGACACTCTGGTGCTCTACATGTAACGCCATGTCAAATGTATCTGTGACAAACAAGCCTTAGAGGGTTACCAGCGCTGTCTTCCCACAGACGATCAATGCAGACAATGTGAGGCTGGAGGTTCGCTTCTGATGGCTCCACATAGACAAATTCTCCCACGTTGTATGTGATTTTTTCAAAGGAGCATTCCTGAACATACTTGAGAAGAGGATCTGGTTGCCAGGGTTCTCCTGGTACATAATGGGTTGTTCCCTCTTTTTTATCTGCAGAAACATTTCAGATACATTTTAGCACGAGAGATTCCTGTGTTTTCATGCATAAATAATAAATCCACTACCTTTGTTTTTCTCCTGTTCCTCTTCTGCTTTCTTCTGATCCTCCTCAATCTCTTTGGGAATTTTCTCTCTTTTTTCCTGATCTACATCACTTTGCAAGTGTTTAAAAGTGTAACTGAGTGCAGTGGACATTAGGATCTCTCCATTCTTGCATAGCTCATCCCTGATCTTGATTAAAAAGTGCTGCAGCTCCACTGCATCTTCAAATATCTCTGAGTCTGTCCTGTAAAAAGACAAAGAATGAGAACCATTAGTATGTATCTGAGCTGCTTTAATTATTGTTCAGGACCTACTTCACATCTAGTGTCTCTCTGATGTATGTCAGGGGTGCTCAGACTTTTTTGGCATGTGAGCTACTTTCGAGACGACACTACCCGCGGTTACATGTGCAAAATATCTTGATCCGATCAAAGATCGGATTAGAATTCAACCATGTACATGGGATCAGAAAAGCTTTTTCAGATTAGAACAAATTTTCACATGGTCACACTTTTGGTCGGAATAAATCATTTGCACATGAGCACTTCTCTTTAAAATACCATAAGAGGAAATGAGTCTCGCTGAAAAAACAAGCTGAGCTGCCACATAGCTTCGTAATATACAAGATGATCTTCTAAATGTGCTTTTATTATTGTTATAGTTATTACGAAGTGCCTGTTCGCGTATCATTTTATTTTTAATCTGTGGGGTCGGTGCTTTTTTTTGTTGCGGAACGGAGCTGGAAGAAGGGTTAAGAGAGGGCTAACATGCGCTAACAACATTAGCCTTGTTTGATGAGCACAAAATCCATGCGGGAAATGCTACCATCTGCATCTTGGCTGCACGTAAATATGTGGGACTAACATCAGCCTTTATTTTGTCGGGACACGACTGGAAACACAAATCCGTGTAATTATTTAATTGGTTTCTAAGGACTGAGCGACATTTCTGCTTTGAAAAGCTCACACACCGCCCCAAAGCCACTGTGTGAGCTGGCGGTCCCAGCTCTGCTCAAGCAGCTTGCTAACCCAGAGCGGCGGACAGGATCGCAGTCCGAAGCCTCCCACACATACGTAATCAAGCATTCTCCCCTCAAACACAAAGTTATAAGTCCGGCTTCTCTGCTCAGAGACAAGGTTCGCTCGGTCCACCGGCACCCGAGCCCGGACCGCGCAGGGTCCAGACGTCACGTGGCACGAAGGGCTCCTCCCCCACACCCCCCTCGTGATATATCTATTCATCTATATAGATATAGATATATATAGATATATATTGAGGCAGCAGGAGGAGACACATGGGGCTCAATAAACACTACAGTTGTCAAAAGTGGTCTTCTACCGGGGACTTGACGTGCAGCGGGGCAAGTAGTGACTTTCTGAGGACAGAATTTGCGCTCAGCGTCTTTAAACACGCATGTGCAGTGACGTATGTATCTGCAATCAAGTCCCGTACTTCTCGGTGAGGATTTCTATTCGCTGACAGATTTTTTAGAAGTACTTTTTTTTTGGGTTATTTATCTTTTGCTGGCCTGCGATCTACCCTCATGTCTTTGCAGACTGACCAGTCCATCGCGGTCGACGTAATGAGCACCCCTGATGTATGTGGTGAACCCAGACACGGCGACACCCTTTCCATCGCCTATGTAGAGCTCTCCAAAACATGAAAACCCATGCTACTCGCTTAACATCATTCATGTTTTCCATGATGTGGCAACGAATTAAATCCACAAAAACATTGGTGGTTGCTCTGCGGCTGGGGCGATAAGGCGTCAAACAGTAAATTTAATGCGCATCAAAGGAAAAGCAGCATGACAAAGGTGGATAAAGGTGGAGAGGATTTCATGTAATCCATGGAAACAAGTGAAGATCACAAATCATTGAAGAAAAAAGGTTCAGTGCATTGTCTAGTGGGGTCCAAATGACCCCACTCCCAAAGTTAACGTACTTTGAATAGCACAAGGGTTAAAAACAAACATATTTTCCAAATAGCTTTCCAATGATTCTCACAGAGTTAGGAAGCAATAGTTTGAAATCCCTGGTAGGAATAACACCGCCCCCAAGACGATGACATCCCAGCAAGCGATACCGTAAAAAGAAATAAAAAATGAATGGGCCGAAAATCCTTTATGGGGCCGGGGAATAAATCAATAGCATATATATATATACATACTGATATATATATATATATATATATATACACATATATATATATATATATAAAAACTTGCCCCTTTCACTAGCGATATAACTCATTGGATGCTGATCGCAATGCTAGCTCCTTTAGCCACATTGTTATAACTGGCATGATAAGCATTATTAGCGTATCAAGCGGTGTGTTTTTCTGAGTGAGTTCAGGACGCTGATCCCAACACTAGCTCTTTTAGATACATTAGCATATTAGCATTATTGGCATCTTAAGCAATGTGTTTGTCTGAGTTAGTTGATAATGCTAATCGCAATATTTACACGTTTAGCCACAATAGCATAACTAGCATTATTAGCATCTTAAGTAATTTGTTTTTCTGAGTCAGTTACTGATGCTGATCGCAATGCTAGCATATTTAGCCACATGCAACTTAATTAGCCTAAGAGAAAGAGATGGGGGAGTTATATCTGCGTGGTGGCAGCTTAGCAAGTGGGGTTGGGTCAAAGCTGAATAGTGAGAGAAGCAGTAGTGCCTCGACCTGGGCAACAGTGGTGCGAGAGGTGGGCAGCAAGGGCGGGTGGCGCGTAGAGGCGGGTGGTGAGGGCGGGTAGTGTCTGCGGATCATACAACGGCAAAGCTTTTTTTTTTCCTTTGGATATTTCAAGATGGCTGCCTCTTTACAAGGTCTGAGGTCAACAAAACTTAGGTTGTGGACCTAAATTTTAGGCATGTGTGTGAAAATTTGTGAAGATCATTCAAACTACAGTTTTTTTTTTCCTGTCCTGTGCAAAAATGTGAAAATCCCCAAATTTCACAGTTTGCCACAAAATAGCTGGCAAGCTGTAGGTCCTGTGGTCATCCTATAATAATTTTAGAGCTTCTTTAGGATATTCCCGACACGTTTTCGGCTCGTTTTACATAAATTGAGGCAAAAAAAAACTTGGTCTAGATGCTATTATTCTAGCAGTAATTTATTTCAAATGTAAATTTGTTGAATAAAAGAAGTCTCATAAGTAAGACTATGCTACCTTCTTTTTTATTCCTTTTTCAAAGGTTGTCATACCTGTGTAGCCTCCTTGCCTTCTCCAACACTTCAAACATGTGTTCCTGAAAGACGTCCAGCCTCCTGTAGCGACCATGCTCCACGTTCATTCGGATTATTTCAAAGTTGAGAGGTGCTTTTTCAGGGGCAGCAGGATCCACAGCAGGAATCTCAGCCAGCGAGTCACTATAGCATCGCCGCTCCTCGTCCTGGTGGCTCATTACAGAAACGAAGAGGTTCCTGATGAGCTCCCTCACCAGAAGACCCACTGCCGGGGGCCCAGAGTCTTCCCCTCCTTCTTGCTGCTTTCGTGTCTCTAGTAAAACTCGATGCAGCACTAAAGCATCCCGATAGATCAGAGACTCTGGCTCGTTGTACATGCAAGCATTGTTGAACATGAGAGCAAAGTCCTCTACCAGAGCATCCACGTCTTGGTAACGGCCTGTGGCCATATGGCTTCTGATGCGCTCCATGTCAATGGGTTTCTTGATTGCAGCGTAGTAGTCGGGCAACTCAGAACGAGATGGAAGACGGAGGAAGATCGTGCTTAGACGACGACCTCTGCGGTCAGTGAAGTTTCGCACTGAATCGTAGAGCTCATTCAACTTCTGCTGAAGAGGGGTGAGGTATTTGGACTTCTTTGGAGAAACGCCGCTTTTCCCTAAATATAGAATATGTCATTCAGATTTAGAAAGCTTTTAAAAGGTAGAGCACAAGTCACAAGGCCTGGTAATTATTGCAAACATATTTACTGATGTGTGGTCAAAATACAAACAAACAGGACAATGTAAAAATACAAAAAAGGGCCAGTAATGTGCTTTTTAAAACTTAAATTTTTTCCCACTCTGATCATCTTTTGATCATTGTAAAAGCATTCGTTAATTTTACTTATGCTGTTTTCTAGCCAAACTAAAAAAGCCTGTCGTTTTCTAGGGCATTGTTTCTGCAAAGCAGTCAGTAGTTCCTTTAAAACGCGATTGCATTATGGGCAGGAGTGTTGTGGATTAAACCCAATTCCACTTCCCATCCTTTACCCCACCTAACATTATTTATTCAACAAAAAAGGCGCGAAAATATTGGAGCTATTCAGCTGTACAGTTTTGAGCCAGATGCCAGCTTAGACGATAAAAACAAAGACGTATATGGATCTATTTTTCTGCAAGTGGATGCATCAGAATGGAGCAGAGCAGGGAGCTTGTGGGCTTGCCAACTGCAACTTCTACATAAAAACTACAAGCTTTTTCAAACTGCATTTTTTCATCTGCTCTTAAAGGGCTTGAATAATGCTTTTCATAAGCCTTGCAGAGTCAACTATATCCATATTTATGATAATATATTACTTTTGGCGCACTAAAGAATGATTTATTTATAAGATATGAGTTCTTTTCGCAGCACTTTTTCCTACCAAGAAGTAAGACGACTTGATCTCTGAGACATCGCCTTTGGCTCCTTGTGGGCGCCGCCCATTTCATGACGTTAACCTAGAGCTGGCCTCGGTAGCGTGTCTGCGTTTCACCAACTTAAACAAAGATGGATGTACTTATTGTGGAGCCTTACAAATACAGAAAGCCGATAACCGCTAGCTCTGCAGGGAAAGTGTGTGTTAGCCTGAAGGCAGTGCTAGCAGTGCAGACTCTTCCTGGAAGGGGTTGTTCTCACTTATTTACGTCACAATTGGAGAACCTGCTCGTTTTCGTGGATTGGGAGGGGCTGGGGCTCAGAGCGCAGGTTTTTAGAGGAAACGTCAGAAATATGTGAATGGATCAAAGTCTTACTTTGGGGTTGTGGTTTGTGAGGAAAGAACATTATAATACACCTAAAAGCTCAAAAAAGTAGATTTTGCATGATATAGGCCCTTTCATTCACAACGAGCTGAATTAGGGCAGGGATGCCAGTTTAGCTTAGTCAGTTTATTAGTTTATTTTAGTATTTTCCTATTGAATTCTATGTATTCATGATCCTTTTGATTTTATGTTTCACTTTTCAATTACTGATATGAAGCCCATCGAGACGACTGTTGTGAATTTGGGCCATACAAATAAAATTGAGTTGAATTGAACTGAATTTAAAAAAACAATCAGAAATATAATTTTAATCTAAACTTCTTAACATATGTCCTCCATCATGAGAAAAAAGTCAAAAGAAAATGCAAAAAAAAAAAAATAGCAACAGCACGATTTTCATTGGACTGGGTCTTTCAGATCATCTAGTGTAACTCAACTGAAATATTTAAATCCAGGAAACACTTACTTAGTTTCAACTTAGGCGATCCAACCTCCTGTTCTTCAGGTGGCGGGCCCAGTTCCTTCCGTTTATTGCTCAATATCTTCTCCAAAATGTCAGCATCATTATATACCTAAGTACACCAAAAATCGAGGTTTCAGCAGAATTTCAAACTTTACAGTACAATGGTTAGTGGACAAACCAACACCATATGCAGCGTTCGACATAAGCAGTTATCCGGTTGTCCGAGACAACCAGATTTCACGGAGGACAACCAAAATGAACCTGGTGGTTGTTTTTCTTCAACATTTTGGTATTTTTCGACTATTTTTAAGTTTCAATGGTTAGTATTTGGCAACTTCTGAATTGAGACGTATGCAGCAAATTCTTTCCACTGACAAACGAAGTGCATGGATGCTAGCGCATCGTTTCTGTTTGTACATCGGTACTTTTCAATAAAGATTACCGGTTTTCAAATACGTGTTGAACAACACTACCTGGTGCGACCACTAGATGTCTCCAAAAACACACAAAAAGATTTAGTTTCAAGTTTTTGGCAATACTTTGTGTAACCAGATGCTTCAATATTTAGTAAAATGTTTGTTTTTAATATTTAAAGAGTTTTTTAAATGTCCATCATAAGAGGCAGTTGATATTAGATGTATAGAAGAAATAAAGATGTAAGTACTGACATCTGAGTAGGTTTCATTGCTGTTGAATATTGGTATCGAAGGACAACCAAAACTTGGGGACGACAACCAAGTTTACTTGCCAGGTTGTCCGGAGGACAACCATTTTTTCCCCCTTATTTCTAACTCTGATATGTCACTTTCAAGGAGGATTCAAACAGCAGACCTGAGATCCCTCCTCGTTGTAATGGCGGGCGTTACGGAACATCAGCCTCATGTCTTCCATCATAGCGTCCTCAGTAGCGTAGCGTTCGGCACGAACGCCGTGCTCAATGGTCTTCAGATCCATCGGCTCAAGGATGACTTTATAGTAGTCAGGGTAGTCCTTCTTGGATGGTTTGAACATAAAAAGATCACACAGACGCCGATTGGTTCGTGCCTCTCTGGCTTCCAACACTGCAGCGTACAAGGCCTTCATTCTGTTCTTTTTGACATTTTTTTTGTGGCTATAAACAGGACAAGACAAAAAGGTATAATTAACAGACATAAAAGCAAGCACCAGAAGAAATTCAATAGTTCAAACAACAGAGAATAAATTTTTTTAAGTGTTAAAATTATGCAGACTTTGAAGAATTGACATCAATAAAAAGTTCAAAACCTTTTCTTTTTGATGCTTCCTGTATCAAATGACAAAATGCTGTCCCCATCTTCATCGTCTCTCCTCAGGAGCTCCTTCTTTTTAGCCTAAACCAATAAAATAAACAATGAAGTATTTCAAATTCTCAAGGATAATCTTATGTTTTTTTAAAGCGAGAACATCTTTTAGCAGAAAATGACAGAAAAGCCTTTGGAGTCCATCACCTGCATGATCTGCTGAAGCCTAAACGCCCGTTTGTAAATACTTGAGTTGGGCATGTTGTATCGCTTTGCATTTTCAAACATCAAAGTGAGGTCTGTCTCTATCTGTTCTAAGCTCTCATACTCGCCACTCTTCATCTTTGCCCTACCAGAAGCAAAAACTGGCATTAGTCATATGCATTTACTGTAGAGTAATTGTTGGATAAAAGATTTTTAAATAAAAAAATATGAATTTTTCTGAATAAATGACAAACCCTAACCTGATTTGCAGCAGACATATGGGTTGTTTAATCTGCTGAAAATAATCAGGATACTCTCTGCGAGAGGGCAGCTGCTGAAACGGTTCGGCAAACACCTGCCCCTGGCTGTTCCTGGCACCCCTCACAGCTTCATACAATTGGAAGATCGGGTTGCTCATCTCCATACTTGAACTCTGGCTCTCAGCTTCTGACTCTTCCTCATCGTAGCACACACTGCCTGCATACAAACAACAAAACGGCAATGACTTTTACACACAGTTTATCTGGCTCAGAAATTACCAAAACCTACCTGAAAGCACAGGATCGTCCTCACTTTCTGAGCCATATTGAAGAGCAACATTAACGCCGGAAAGTCGGTCCCCCTGTCCAGACCTTCTGTTTCTGGATAGAAACAACATCCTCTTAAAATCTTAGACTTTCTTTGACACAAGTGATAACTAAACCCTACCTGATGCGGACGCTCGATTTAGTAGGTTCAGCGTGTTCAAGTTCAGTCTTTCGTTGGATAAATACTTTCTTTATGGTGTTAGCATCCTGGTAAAAGACCAAGTAAATGTTATAAAGGTGTCACGTCTTTAAAATTTCAAATTAAAGTGATACATTGTTCAAAAAAATAATAAGAGAAAAAAGATTGACCTTGAATATCTGAGATCCTGGTTCATTGTAAGTCTTGGCATTTTTGGTCATGAGGTCAATGTCCTTTGTCATAGCACTGATAGATTTATAATGTCCAATCTAAAGAAACAAAAATACAATTCACTAGTTAGGAGTTGAGACTTTTAATGTTCCCTGAAAGATGCAAAACCACAAATAGTAAAAGTACCTGTATTCTCTGAGCAATCATTCTCAGATCTATTGGCTCCTTTATAATAGCGTAGTAGTCTGGGTATTGCTAGATTAAAAAAAAGACAAAGCAAGAAATGAAGAACAGTACTGAAAAGTCACTAGATAAACCCACATAAAAGAAGTTTACCATTCTACCAATCATGAACTACAACAAAGCAAATCAGGTGTAAAGAGGGACTGTACTTTAGTCCTTCAATAGTGGGAAGAACAATCTTGTATGCACACCTACCTCATTTTTATTTAAAAAGGTAAAGAACAACCTCTATTAGAAAAAAAAACCCTTGCTTCTTTCAACAGCGCCTATCTGGGAATGTGTCTAATTTTTGCCTTTTTTTTTTTAGTTGCTTTCATGTTATTTGTTTTTTGTGCGATTAATTTATTGTGACCTGTAATAAATTCATATAATTGATCTATTTTTAATGGCAATTACTTTTAGCCTATAATTGCTTTTAAAAGCCTTAAAAGCACACATGAAATTAAATGAAATTATCTTATCACAATTCATGACATTGTGACACAGGCTGCTTGGTGGCGAAGTGGTTTGCCCTCTTGCCTCACAGAAAGAAGGCCCCTGGTTCAAGTCCTGACTGGGGGACCTGAAACAGGGGACCTTTCTGTGAGGAGTTGGCATGTTCTCCGTCGAATGCATGAACAAACATTGTGACACAGTTACCGTAATTTATGGATTATAAGCAGCTATTTTTGTCACACGCTTTCACCCTTGCAGCTTATTCAATGATGCAGCTAATTTATGCATTTTTTGTGACAGCCGCTGGAGGTACCCAAGCATAAATAGTAAGCATGAGACTGGGAAAATACGGTATGTGTGTGACGCAAGTTTAATGTGAGTTCCCATTCCATTGGTCGCACTGGACAGCTGTCCAACAGTCTTAGAGGGGAGGAGGCAAATTGAAAAGCTGAATGTGTAATCACATTTCCAGTATTAAGCCTATTTATTCATATCTTATCACAACTATGCAGATGATACTCAGATCTATGTGTCACTGACAACAGGTGAATATGGGCCGGTGGATTCACTCAGCCACTGCCTCCAACAGATCAGTGCGTGGATGCAGAACAACTTTCTACAGCTAAACTCAGACAAGACCGAAGTTATTATTTTTGGCCCACAGAAACAAAGAGAAAGTGTCAGCAGCTACCTTCATTCTCTGTCTCTTAAACCTTCAAATCAAGTCAGAAATCTAGGGGTAATCATGGACTCTGACCTGAACTTTAACAGCCATATCAAGTCAGTAACATCAGCGGCATTTTACCATCTATAAAACATTGGCAAAATCAAAAACATAATGTCAAAGCCAGACCTGAAGATACTTATTCATGCATTTGTCTCCAGTAGGTTAGACTACTGTAACGGCCTGCTCACCGGCCTCTCCAAACGAGCTGTAAAACAGCTTCAGTACATCCAGAATGCGGCTGCTCGAGTCCTGACCAAAACCAGGAAGTATGATCACATTAGTCCTGTGCTCAGGTCTCTGCACTGGCTCCCTGTACCTCAAAAAAGAGATTTCAAAGCAGCCCTGCTTGTGTACAAGTCTCTCCATGGCCACGCACCAAAGTACATCTCTGACATGTTAGTGCCATATGAACCATCTAGTACTCTAAGGCAGTGTTTTTCAACCTTTTCTGAGCCACGGCACACTTAACCTTAAAAAATCCGCGGCAACCCGCATCCAAAACTAAACAAAAAAGGAGAACTCATAGTCTGTATTGATCTACACCCCTCCACATCTCACATGCATTTGAGATAATTGTTGCCGAAAAGCTGGAAACTGCAGGTTTTTTTTTCTAAGATGCAATAAAGTTAAATTAGAAGATTTAAACGTTTGAAGTGGTTCTTGGTTTCAGCTTTAACAACAATCTGTGCGCGTCACTCCACAGCCCAATCATCATGGAGATGTAGTGCATAAACGCCTGAGATCGCTTTCGGAGCTTCATTGTTTTGTGTTCACTGTTTCACGATTCTAGACGAAACACACATTTCTGTTTCGAGCCGTTATGATGAACTGAAAGGTCCCTATCTGCGGCCTTTTCCTTTGCCTAAAGCGAGTAGCCTTCTTATCTTGTTAAATAAAATTTTTAATTTTTTAATTCATTTAATTGTTTTAAAGTAAATTTTACATTGATTATTTCATTGACCTTGTATTGTGATGTCTAATGCATTTTTTTTAACTGTTTTGTGAGCAACCCTTGAAATAAGACTTTGTGTACGATTCTGTTGTGAGGCCTATTACACCAAAGTAACACTGGGCCTTGCCTTATTCTGGACAATTTGCAAACCCCCATACACCCACAAGCAGCCAAACAGCATGGACCTCACTTCTGCTCTGAGGCCCCTCAGTCATGGTACAATAAAAAGAAACACCCATGCTCAGCCCTATTTTGGCTGCATCCCACAATCCCTTGCTGCCTCTAGACCCAACGTGCATGTGACCACCACTACAATATGACGCAGTTTTCAACTTAAAAACAATCGTTAAAAGCAGCGTGAAAAAATCCCCCATCACCAACGGGTTTGGAAAAGCCGGTCTGTTGCATGACAGAGAGGGCAACGCAAGCTCAGGAGTGGAATTCGCCTCAGAGTGACAGTACTGACAGCGACAACGAAGGAGAGAGTGTGGCGAAGAATGTCTGACGCTATTCTAATCCGACACTGAGGAGGAAGACTTCCATGGTTTTAGTGCATAGGAGGAAGATGAAGAAAGCTCTGTGACTTTTATGTTCATGTTTTTAAAAACCAGTCCTGTTAGCACTGTGTTATGGTGTGTCACTGTCATGGAAGAAAACTCCCGGCACACGCGCTGCGCAGCGCTAGCCTATAAGTTACTGCTGGACACCACTGTGAACTCTGATCTAGTTACTGTTTGGAAGAAAAAGCTCAGGTGTATCATTAAAACTTGAAAACTCTATCTGTGTACCATCTTTCTTTGTAAATATAATCAAGTGTTGAACCATTCCTGCGATTACTTTTTTCCTATCTGACTGTGCTTGGAAAATGCAAGGGGAGATCCTCTCAGCCGAAGGCAGATCTTACTCCAGTTGTCCACTTCCCCGTTTGCCACCAGAGTGGGTTAACAAAGAATCATTCATTGTTCTTCTGGGGGAAACCTTCTTTTATTACAGTTCTCTTTCACTCTTTATAACAAACATAAACACACCCCCAACACACTTTCGCTGCTCTTGCTCTCACTCCCTGTTGCGCTGCACACACGCTCTCCCCTCCTTCCGCTCCCTTCTCCACCTTCTTACACACGAGCGGTTTCAGCAAATACACATCCTTATTCTACAACACGTTTCAATGTGGGCACATGCGGCCTATAGACAGGTATGTACATAATGGTTTATCCTTTAAAAATACGGCTTGCAATCAGGTGCGCTCTAACGGTATACATCAAATTGCAGCAAAATAATTAACTTTATGAAGTTTTCCTAACGCTACAACAGCACTTTGGACACGCTACAACGGCATTATGAACGCGCTACAACACCATTTTGAACGCGCTACAACGGCATAATAACGCGCTACAACAGCATTTTGGACGAGCTATAACAGCTTTTGAACACGCTACAACGGCATTATGAACGCGCTACAACAGCATTTTGGACGAGCTATAACAGCTTTTGAACACGCTACAACGGCATTGTGAACGCGCTACAACAACAATTTGGACTCGCTACAACGGCATTTTGGACGAGCTATAACAGCTTTTGAACACGCTACAACGGCATTGTGAACGCGCTACAACAACAATTTGGACTCGCTACAACGGCATTTTGGACGAGCTATAACAGTATTTTGAACGCGCTACAACGGCAAGAAGTCCAACAACAACGCAAAACACAGTGACTGACACAGCTCTCAATGCCATCCCGGACCTGCCAGTCATGGAGGAGTTAGACACCCCACCTTTCACTGGCAGAGGAGCTTAACCTCTTCTTTGCCCACTTCGAGGTGGAGCTACAAGAGACAGCTGCATCACCGGCATCAGCCAACAACAGCCCCTCCCTCAGTGTGAAGTAGGGGTTTGACGATAACCGCATCACCGCACTTTTTTTTAACGTTTTTTTTTTTTTAAGTTTTGCATATGGTGCGTGATTGGAACTATAATAAACACATTAAACACATTCATCCGCATTCATCTTTGCTGATAATTTACTTTTTCTTCTAGTCCTGTGTTCAGACTTTCCTCCTTTGCTCCTTGCATCGCGCCTGTCAGTCCTTCTCGCCGGCGCCTGGGTCTTACAGCCTCCACGCGGCACGTGCTCCCTCTTACACACACATGCACCCGGTTTCAGAAGCACACATCCTTATTCTACAACAGAAATTTCCGAGGAAATACGACAAATTTACTGCGTTCTAATTATTAATTTCCATTGTATTCATTTCCATTACAAGCTGTGTGCGTTCTTAAGTGCGCGACACGGCCGCCCGCCGGAGGATTTTGTGTTGGGTGGGTGGTTGTGTGGGGGGGTTATTACTGTTCTCCTTCCCTCTGTAACACCAAACATGAACGCGCACTGTTAGATTTCGATGAATATCACTACATGTTTTGTTTGGGAACTCATTTCTGCAGCACAAAGTTACGTGTCTGTATAAACAAAGGCGGAGCCCCCTGCCTCCTGCCCCGCGTTCTTCATGGGTGTCAGGCTCACGGCTACTGTAAAGGTGACAAAGTATCTGCAGTCCCGTTTACTACTGGACAATATATAATATTCTGAGAAGATGTCTGTACCAGAGAGCACAGGTGAAGGCTCACCTGCAGCTAGAGAGCGGCCCGCTGCAGAGGGATCAACACGCTCCCCCAACACACGCAGCGCTGACACACATACACGCATAGTCATTCTACAACACCTATGTCGTTAATTCATTAGTTGGATAGGTAGTAGTTAATTGCAACTGTTATTTGATGATAAAGAATACTGCGTTGTAATTGTATTTATTTCCGACGTGACCGCAGGCGGATTTTGTTTTTACTTTAACTTCCGGTTCCGGGTCACGGCGAGACGCGTGGTTGCAGCTCTCTGCGGATACAACTACCTTCAAATGACTTAATAAGTTGATTTTCTCCAAAAAGAGAGCTGACATGGCCCCTAAGAAAACCCAGGATTATGACGATCTCAAAAAGACCCTTGATGATATCCAGGAAACGCTTACATCTTTTATGGATCAGGTGTCGGCTAAGCTAACGCCACTGTGGGAGATGATGGAAGAGTTCCGAAGATTTCGGGCTCAAAATGAGCAACGAGAAAACCGGGTCGACATTCTGGAGAAACGACTGGACGATGTGGAACAGCAAGTAAGGATGAATAATGTCATTCTCACTGGATTACCAATCAAGCCTCGAACGAAGCTGAACGCAGGAGCTAGCACTGCTAATGCTAATGCTAGCGCTAGCGTAGCTAGCAGGGCTGTTCATACGGAGAGCGGTGCAGAGTCTCTGGATCAGCAAATACATTCATTTCTCACATCTAAAGGGATTTCCCTGGATCTAAACACCATCGAGACCTGCCACCTGCTCCCCAGGAGAAAGGAGACTGGATAAACCAGCGATCCTCATCAGGTTTGTGAATCACAAACACAAGCTAGCTCTGATGAATCAACGAAAGAATCTGAAAGGTTCTGCTGTTTATCTAAACGACCATCTGACCAGAAGGAATGCTGAAATCTCCAAACATGCACGGCTTCTCAGGAAGCAGAAGCAGATTGAGAACACTTGGGTTAAAGGCTGCAGGATTTATGTCAAACCACTCGGTCCACCGGACCGGTCCAAGGTTCTGGTTGTGAACACCATGAAGGACTTTGAGAAGTGTTTGTTTACAGTTGTCTAAAACAACATGGAGTAAATCAAAGAGTCAAATAATTTCAAGAAATATGACACCTGGATTCATCACTTTCTCCATACGTCTGACGTCACCTGAATCAACAGCAGAGATTTCTGACCTGCAGACAACTTGACCTCAACTTTCACTGAGCTGATATCAGCTGAAGATGGATATGGACCTGAATCTAATGTCTGCAGACATAACATGGAAGAGACTAGAAACTGTTTTGAACCCAGAAGATCAGCTGCTATTCAGCAGAAGAAGAAATACCAACCTTGGATAATCGACGGAATATGGACCCTTTTATTTCGTTTTCCATTACAGCATTACTTTATTAAATATTAAAAAAAAAAAAAAAAGATGGAAAAAAAAAGACATAAAAAAAAAGTAAAACAAATGATTAATCACTTATTGAAAATGGTTAAATTGATCGATGTTTAATGATATTACTTCACTTGCTCCTAATATTGATAAATTGATTCAAAAATCTTTCCTAATGTTGCATAATTTTGCACGTTTTTAACTTTTGATACTTGATGAAAGTTTACTATGAAAATCTCTGAAACAGTGTTTCTATTTTACTGATATAGTATTATGTTTTAATCATATGAATGACTTTTATTAGTAACATATATTTTAGATAACTGATCTGCATTTGCCATGTTGATTTCTAAAAGAGTTATTTTTATTTTTAACATAATAATTAAGTATTATGTTGCTTTATCGATACCTTATGATTTTCAATTCTGTCTGATAAAAACTAGGAACCGGATATTGATAAATCATGTAATAAAATGGTTACACTATAACGGGGTGGGATTATATAAGTTCGCTTCCTTCCACTCCCTTTCAAGCAATATTTATTAATATGTCTAATTATCCTAAGTTTGATTAGTTACTGTATGAATGTATAACTGAAGATTATATTGCTTTTGTGTATTGTTTCTACTTGATTGCTTGAAATAAACCATTTCAAAATCAAAAAAATCAAAAAAACTTTTAATTGTTTTTTGTGACATCGCGCCCCCTGCTGGTTCACCGTCGCAGCTCCAGTGTGAAGGAACATGAGGTGAGGCGCACACTGACAGGCTGTCGGACCTGATGGCATCACTGGTCGCGGACCAGCTGGCGGGGATCTTTACCAAAATCTTCAATCGGTCCTTACATCAGTCCATTGTCCCACCCTGCCTTAAATCCTCAACTATTGCCCCTCTCCCCAAAACATCCACAATCAGAAGCCTTAAGGACTATAGACCCGTTGCCCTGACCCCGCAAATCCCAAAATGCTTTGAGAAACTGGTACATACACATTATCTCATCCCCTCCATCAACACTGGACAGCTACCAGTTTGCTTACAGGGCGAACAGGTCCACAGAAGATGCCATCCCCACCACTCTCCACACTGCTTTGTTCCATCTGGAGCAGCCAGGGAGCTACGTGAGGCTGCTGTGTGTCAATTTTAGTTCCGCCTTTAACACTATCCTTCCTCACAGACTTGTTTCCAAACTAGAGGCCCTCTTAATCTCTCCCTCCACATGCCTCTGGATATTGGACTTCTTGACAGCCTGCCCCCAGAGGGTTAGACTAAGATCCCACATGTCGATAGCTCTAACCCTCAGTACCGGCTCCCCACAGGGCAGTGTGCTGAGCCCCCTGCTCTACACCCTCTACACACAAGACTGCACCTCCACCCACCCACCCCAGCAATGCCATCAAGTTTGCTGATGACACCACAGTGGTGGGGCTTTTCTCTGGAAATGATGAGTCTGCTTACCGGGACGAGGTGGAGCGGCTTTGTGTCTGATGTGGAAAAAAACAATCTGATCCTCAACACAACAAAGACCAAGGAACTGGTGGTGGACTACAGGAGGAACAAAACAGACATTCAGCCACTGTCTATTGGTGGAGATTGTGTGGAGAGGGTGGCTGCTTTCAAGCTCCTGGGTGTCACCATTGAGCAGGACCTGACCTGGGGTGCCAACACCACTGCTCTGGTGAAGAAGGCCCAGCAGAGACTGTACTTTCTCATTCTTCTAAAGAAAAACAACCTGAGTGAGGAACTGCTGGTGTCATTCTACCGTTGCCATCCAGGGCTCCAGACTAACTTTTTTCACCAGGAGCACAGTGGCCCCTAACTGAAAATTTTAGGGGCACAGCCAGAAAATTTAGGGGCGCATACCGTAAAACAACATGCTAACCAAATCTACTAATTTCCACTGTATTACTAATAGATACATTAATAATAGATGCAGAAATTACAATGTGCTGTTTCAAATTCAGTGTCACATTTTATTCTGCACTTTTGAAGATGCAACAACAGCTAAACTGACAGCAGCATCACTGTCATGACAGAACAAATAGTAAACAAAACGGATGGAAATTAATCTTGGTGACACCAAATAAGTGCAACCAAGATGCACAATAAGCGTGTTTTAGATCACCCAGGTCGACGCAACGCTGTGCAGATCACCTGGTGTGAGACATATTTTTGTTTTTGCTCCAACATTACCTGTCAATCGTCACAAAAATGACACCAGAAAGGGGCGGGATCAAGGCCCCAACCTGACCGAACGCAGCTGGAAATTTAGTACTGAACTGACTGAAAGCTGCCCAGATAACTACAAAACAATGCATTATGGGACATGTGTCCTGATGGTTTTTGTAGTTGAGTGATCAATTAAAATAATTTAAAATACCTATTGATTAAAAAAAGGCTACATACATTACAAAACATTAAAATAATCATAAAATATATAATAACACAGATCACACAAAGAGGGAGAGGAATATTAAAACTAAAATTGAATGTTAAGGACAACTCCAACTTCCTGTTGTCCTTCAGTCTCGCTGCAGATTTGCCTTCATCTCACAGCCCCCCTCCGGCCTGGTCTCCCCAACGATCCAGGTGAGGTGCCGGTTCATCTCAAGCACGTCTATCGTTGCATTTTCCCCACGTATTTTCAGTTAGTCTAAAACTAATGATGTTTTTGCTCGAGTGTGTTTAATGTTCAAGCTCCCTTAGCTGTCACGCATGTAGGTGTGGGACATTTATTCTCCTCAGCTGACCCGACTCCCGCGGGAGCGGTGTGCTGCCGCGGGAGTCGGGTCAGCAAAGGCAGCCGTGCATAAACCGTTTGATGCGTCGCCATAACCGTAACCAAAACTTAACCTTCCTCCGGTTCTGTGTGACCCAGAGAAAAGTTCAGCACGGAATGCATGTATTTAGAAAATTACGAGTGAATAAATACGTTCTAAAAAGGAAAGTAAGGAACTCCTTAATGTGGTCTGGGGAGGGAGGGGGCTGTCAGGTTTCCTGCTTTCAAGCCCTGTCATTGTCCCGCCCCCAAGAGTCATATACCCCACTGTGATTGGTTGGTCATCTCCGTGCACGACAATGAAAAAGTGTAATTCATACAAACTGACGGGCTGCAGTAACATTAAACTTTCATATTAAGGCGGGGGCCGCAAAATATTATCTTGGGGGCTGCAAATAGCCTGCGGGCCGCGAGTTTGAGACCCCTGCTGTAGTTCTATCACTGGTACACTAGCCGCAGGTTGGAAGAACAAATCAATAGTTCACTTACTCATAGCTCAGACGCACATATCAGGTTGTGATGATATTTGTCTCCGTTTCCTTCCCACAGATGTTAACGCGTGCTCGATTATCTCTAGGCCCCTCCCCCTCCACACATTTTAGCCACTTACAGCGGCTTTCCCTATTCTTCTCACACGCAGTGGCCGCCTCACAGACGGGCAGCACGCGAGTGTGTGCTCGCGTTTCACGAGTATGTGCGCGAGTGTGTGTGTCTGCCTGCGTGCGTGTGCGCTCGCGTCTCATTGATTAATTAATTGATCATTGACGTGCCCCTTCCACATTTAATGTATTAAAAAAAATACGTAGGGTGGGGGAGGCAAATTTACGGGTCGCGCATGTGCGACTGGATGTAAAATTCAGTCGCACACTCTCTTAAATTTTGTTCGCAAAATGCGACCAATTGGTCGCAGTCTGGAGCCCTGCCATCCCATCCCTGGAAGAACTGTACAGTTCCCGCTGCCTAAAAAGGCTATGAACATTCTGCAGGATCCATCACACCCTGAACATTCTCTGTTCGAACTGCTGCCTTCAGGCTGAAGATACAGGGCAATTAAAATAAGGACAAACAGATTAAAAAACTGCTTTTATCCAAGAGCCATCGTGGCCTAAATAAGGTTAATTTATTAAGGGAAGTGTGCAATAGCTGAAGAAGGTGTAACCTACTGGTGTTTTATATTGTCTTATTTCCCAGTTTTACTTTTTACTACTTTTCATTTTTTATGACGTTTTATTCCGCCGAAAAATTGCACTGTGATTTCGTTGTACAATGGCAAAAAAAAAATTTCTACTTCTACTGTGAAAGAATTCAGCAAAGCCATTGACTGCCTTGCCTGTGGGAAGGCACCTGGTAGCGACGGAATCCTCCCAGTGGTCCTAAAGAGCAGGGGCCTCATTTATAATCGTTGCGTACGCACAAAAGAAGGCGTACGCCACTCTCTACGCAATAATTGATATTTATAAAAACCAAACTTGACGGGAAAATGTGCGGTCCTTCACGCAAGCTCTGACCCAGGCGTATGCACAAAACGGGTGAGACAGACAGACAGACATCTCGGCATCTTCTTCTCCATGCTCAATACGCTTCAAGGACTGCAGCAAGGGTGTCTACATCCACACCAAGTCAGATGGCAAGCTCTATAGTTTAGCCCGTCTTTGTGCCAAGACACAAAAGTACACAGAAGTACTCATCCAGGACTTGCTCTTCGCTGATGACGCAACCTTGACATCACACACTGAAGGCATACTTCAGCAGTTTGTCAGTCGCCTCTCCCATTGAATGCTGGAACGAGCCAACATGAGCAGCATGCATGCAGCACTGAAAGACGTCTGAGGTGGCTTGGCCATGTCATGAGAATGGACTCAGGCCACATCCCTAAAGACCTCCTTTATGGCGAGATAGTTAAAGGCCACAGAACAAGAGGGCATCCAAAACTGCGCTTCAAAGACGTCTGCAAGAAGGACAGCAGTGGCTCAGGTAGTAGAGCAGGTCCTCCAATGACTGAAGGCTCGGCGGTTCGATCCCTGCTCCCCCCAGCCAGCCTTTGCAATTCTGCCTCCAATGTGGCTCCACTGGTGTGTGAATGTGTATGACCGGTTATGGTCAGAGGGGCCGTAGGCGCAAACTGGCTGACACGCCTCTGTCAGTCTGCTCCGAGGCAGCTGAGGCTACATCAGTAGTTACCATCACCAAGCATGAATGAGGAGTGAATGAATAATGGACACATTATAAACGCTTTGACCAACAAGAAAAAGTGCAGATAAATCTATTCCATTATTATTATTATTATTATTATTATTAAATGAGGCAGGGCTCTATTGACCCCAACACATGGGAGAGTCAAGCAGATGATCGCCCCATCTGGAGACTCACAGTCAGGCAGGGTACAACAGACACAGAGGCCAAGCGGAATGAGAATACTGCACAAAAAAGAACCAGGAGGAAGCAGCGGCAGCAGCATATGCAAGAGACATCATCCTTCACCTGTACCAAGTGTGGTAGGGACTGCCATTCAAGAATCAGACTGCACAACGATTCCCAGCAGTGCAGGTAGATTCACAAGGAGTTACACCGTCGTCTCTCGAGACGGACGGCTGCTGACGATGAGCTTTTACGGAGCAGACTTTAAGACGTGGCAGATAAATGCAACAAAATTGATTCAAAAATGTTTCAACATAACTGTAAAAAAAGTGTCTTTGTAACCCTTACATAGCTGAAAATGAAAGTGCTGCATCTATACTGCCATTGTCAGAATCCAAAGCATGGTCTTGTTTTTAGGCTGTTTTTTCTCGGACTTCATGTAAAAATAAAATCAACTGGAGGCAGAATTAGGAAAAAGTGCTTTTTAGTCAATCTGCTCCCCTTCAGTAAATCTCTCTTTGCTTTCTCAGCAGGTTTGAATCTTTCCAGCTGGTTCAGACTACAGACTGAAAGTCCTCTTCCGATGGGGGCGTTTTTCAGCAGGAAAACACAAACAACTCATTTAGGATGGAAATCTAATGGATGGAATCTAATTTTTCATAGACGGCATGAAAATCCCAAAAGCAGAAGCAAAGACTGATTAGAAATCAATGAAGCATTTCCTTATAAAAAACTGCTGTTTTTATCTGATGATTTCATGATGTGACTTCCTCTCTGTCTGCATTTAAACCTAATATTAGTTTTTAAAATAACACATATATTTTGTTTGTAAAACAATGGAATCATATGGTTGCCATTTCTTAATCTACCAGTCATCTCGTCTGTTAAGTAAGTCAAAAATGAGATTTTGGTCTCTGGTTGTGACTTCAAACTTGGTGCATCAAACCAAATGCAGCTTAATCTGTTTCAAGGCTGCTGCTTCCAGAAATGTTCTACTGAGTCGTTCTAGTATTTCTCTTTATGAGATGTTGAAGCTAGCGGTAGCTCCCAAAACATCTGCTGCTTTGGTCTGCAAACATTTTTACAGTTTGTATTTAAATTTACTGTGTGTTAGAGACCATTTCCAAAGGAGATGTTAAAAATAAGAGTTTTTGTTAAATATATTCCATCACTTGCCATTTTTGTTAGAAAAAGTAAAAGCAGGGAGGCAAATAAATTAATAATTAAAAGAAAAAACTAAATTTTGAATGAAAAAAATCGGAGAGTTTATTTTCTGGTCAAATCTTCCAGCTTCATTGTTGCAACGAAATACACAATTATACAAACGTACCACTTTAGAAGGCAGTTTCTGGAAAAGTTCGCTGACAAGTCGCCCTGAGGAATCGGTGTGGGACACAATCACCTCCAAAAGCTGCTCAAGAACCTCCTTCAGATTGCTGCCTGATGTCTAAAACAGATCATCAGAATGTCTCTCAGGAAAGAATTTGAAAGTACATCTTTAGATTGAAAAAAAGTCAGTGAGTTGCAAAGAAATCTTTCATCTAACAAGTAATGAACAGATAACTTGCCTCTTCTTCAGCAGATAGCCCTGGATTATCCCCTATATCATCCCCATCTTCATCATCCTCATCTCCATCTCCAGGCTGCACAAACTCATTCCTTGATTGCAGATACACGTCCCACAGCTTACATGCTGCTTGGTACTCCTCACTGTCACGCTAAATCATTGAAAGATATTTGGCGTGAACATTTAGAAAGGATGAGTGAAAGAATACACAACCAAGATCAGCTTGAAACACACTTGAAATAGAAAAATGCAGCAAGTACAAAGAATAAATGTCATTTGTATACTTTGTAGAAGGATCTGGCATTGTTGAACATCAGTTGGAAATCGGCAGTAAGCTGCTCCACATCATTATACTCCTCAGACTTGAGCTTGTTCTGTATTTTTGTCATGTCGATGGGCTGGGAAACTGCTTCATAATAATCAGGCTGATTCCTAAACCAATAAAACCAAACGAGAAGATGTCACTGATTGACTCAATATGAAATACAAACACTGCTGATACTGCTGCTAAATAAGATTGAAAATACACAGAAAAACAACACAACTTGATATAAATGAAGCAGAATATGTTTTGGAAAAGGGTCTTTTTAGGTTTTTCAGTTGAGGACGTTCCCCCTCTTATCCAAGAGAAAGAAGGCCTTTAAAAATACCACATTTTTAAAGTAGCAAGTAAGACCTGCTGTTTTGGAGCAGCCTTTAAAAGCAACATGTGGACCTCCGGCCTGTGAGAGGGGAGCTCTGCTCCAACCTGCCTCCACTGCAGCTTGGCGCTCTACTCCACCTGATGTGTTGTTTGTGTTGCACCATGTAGTTCCTTGTAGTTTTGTGTTCTGTGTAGTCTTTTGTTTGGTGTAGTTATGTTTAAGTGAAGCTGTAGGGGGGCTGCCCTTTTCTTTGCACGTTTTTTCTCCTGTTTATGTTAGACCAGGGAGGTTAGAGCTTTGTCATTGTTTTCCCTGGTTTTTGGATTTTTAGATGGGTAAGGTTTTGTTTAGTTTAGCCTTGGTTCACCATGAAGCCTTTTTGTTTCACTTTAAGTTATTGTTGTTTGTTATTTATGATTTTCTTGTAAATTGATTGTACGAAGACAATCTTCTGGTGTTTTTGTTGTTAATTGAAAGTTGGGGCAATAACGTTGTATTTTATTTACAAATAAATTGTTTGAAAATCAGATGCTGTGATTTTTTTTCCTCGTTTCGTCTCTCATAGTTGAGGTATACCCATGATGAAAAAAACAGGCGCTCTCCTTTTTGAACATAAACTTGTACGATTCAATAGGTAATGGATAAACTAAAATGGACATCCCTGCCCTTTGACCCTCCTTCGCGGAAAGGAAAAACTCCACACAAAAAAAACTTTAAAAAGTAGTAAAAGATTGGTTGACAATCAAAATAATCTTTAGTTCTCAGCACGATGTTGGTGAGTTTGTGGATCTTTATCCTTCATGGGGTCACCGGGTAGCATCTTTATAAATGCCTTGTTGTACATATTTTGGTCTAGACATACATTTATTTCGCAGCATTAAAATAGTCTTCAGGTAATAACTAGTTGTTTGTAGTGCCAATTAAATTCCATACTTAAATTATGCCTGCACAGATCTATACCTAATAAACATATATATTTGATTTGATTTATTTCAAGCATTGTAATCAAAGCAATAAAGAATTTACGCATATTTTTCAAACTCATTACAGAAATGTTGAAATGCATAGTTTAAAAAGACAAAAAAATTTATGAAAAAAGTCACTTAACTAACACAATAAAAATAAATACAGTGATCATTTACTAAAGTTAAGTAGAGCTTGATTTATTGCTTGAAAAGGAGTGGGAAGAACCAAGACTATGTAATCCCACCCCTACTGAGTTCATTCATTTGATAGTTTTACAGTGTTTGAAATCAGGTTCTGATCAGATAAGTTTCTCTTCAAGTAACAAAAACCAGTGCTTATTGATGATAGATTATCTTATGAAACATTCATTCACGATTTCAGTAAACAGTAACGATACCGATATGTAATAATCATTTAATATCATTAGAACACATGATCACATTAAACCATTATTTATCGCTACATATTGCAGATCAAGTCAACAAAATCGATAGCCTACTGATTGTATTTAAAGCATTTCAGTAATCTTTATTGCACATTACACAATGGAATACTCATTGGTTGTCATCAAGCATGTTTGGGATGCTCTGGATCGGCGTATACGACAGCGTGTTCCAGTTCCTGCCAATATCCAGCAACTTGGCACAGCCATTGAAGAAGAGTGGACCAACATTCCACAGGCCACAATAGACAACCTGATCAACTCTATGCCAAGGAGATGTGTCGCACTTCATGAGGCAAATGGTGGTCACACCAGATACTGACTGGTTGTCTTGAGTCCCCCGAGTCCCCATCAATAAAACAAAACTGAAGATTTCAGAGTGACCTTTTCTTGTGGCCAGTCTAAGGCACACCTGTGCAATAATCATCCTGTCTAATCAGCATCTTGATATGACACACCTGGGAGGTGGGATGGATTGTCTTGGCAAAGGAGAAGTGCTCACTATCACAGATTTAGACAGATTTGGGAACAATATTTCAGAGAACTGGTTATTTTGTGTATGTGGAAAATGTTTCACATACATGTTTGAGTTAAAAAAAATGGGAGCAATAACAAAAGTGTTGCGTTTATATTTTTGGTCAATGTATATATTTATATGGGTTGCTCAGTTGGTAAGGTGCAGGACTGTCATGCAGGAAACCAGGGGTGGAATGAACAATATAATGGCAATGGAAAATGGGGGCAATTACCATAACCATGGAAATGGAGCAGTCACCATAACAATGGTGAGCAATTAACATCACCCAGTGAGGGTCCTTGGGTAAGACCCTTTACACTACTGCTTACCTCACTACATGAGAGACAATAGCCGCGTTTACATGGGCAAAATATCTTGATCGGATCAATGGTCGGGTTAAAATTCACCCGTGCACATGGGCACAGAAAACCTTTTTTCGATTAGAACAAATGTTCCCATTGGTCACAATTTCGGTCGGAATAAATCATTTGGGCATGCGCAGTACTGTTGAAGAACCCGGAAGGAAGTGTCCCGTTGTAAACAACCCTTTGCTGTCACATACATTTATGCAGTAGCTCGGTAATATACGAGACGATCCTCCAAACGTGCTTTTATTAATGTTGTAAATATTATGAAGCGTATATTCGCTCATCGTTTTATATTTAATCCGTGTGGTCAGTGCTTTTTTGTGCAGGGGGAGCTTGAAGCCAGGGTTCGGAGAGGCTATAAACACGGGCTAACAACATTAGCTTGGCTGCACGCATATGTTTGGGAATAACGTCAGCCTTTATTTTGTCAGGACACAACTGGAAACACAAATCCACGTGATTGTTTGGACAGTTTCTAAGGACTGAGCGGCATTTCTGCTTTGAAGCTCACACAGCGACCCAAATGTGTGAGCTGACGGGCCGAGCTCTGCTCGGTTCTCCTGAGTCCTGCAGCCGCTAACCCAGAGCGGCGGGTTGGCTCAAAGTCCGAATTCTCACACATAGCAACACAACAAAACGCACACGTAACAAAGCGCACCCCCCCCCCCCCCCCCCCTCAAACACGTATTAATAAATCCTGCTGCTCTGCTCAGAGAGGTTCACTCGGTCACTCGGTTCACTCGCTCTGGTCTACTGGCACCAGAGCCCGAACGCAGAGCTCGGCTGCCGGGTCCAGACCTCAGTGGGCACGAAGCGCTCCTCCCCGGCAGCCCCTTCGTGAGGGGTGAAAGAGAGGCAGAGAGCCAGCGGGGCGAGAGCGGAGCGGCGCTTTTCAGGGGGCTGCCGCAGAACAGCTGATTGGTCCCGTATGCGCTCCAAAGCTTTCTCTCAGCGAAACACCGTCTATGAATGACGTAAGCCAGAGCAGAAGTGACACACGTTCGGAATGACCGTTTACATGAACCACGATCGGATAAAGGATCGGTATAACCCACCTATCTCGATCGGAAAGAAAGTTTGATCGGAACGAGTCTGACCGGGGCAGAGTATTCCGAACGGCGCGTTTACATGACACATTTTCTTTCCGATCAGACATTCTTTCCGATTTCTTTTGCCCATGTAAACGGTTCAGACAGCACCTGGCGGCCAAACAAGGTCTGCGTCAGGTGCTGGGGACCAGGGCACCCTGATGGAAAGTGGACTACTGGAACAAGATGGAAATAGACTAGATGTGAGAACAAGGTTCTGTTAGAATGCTACTACTCAAGCAATCCCACCCAGATGGGTTACATGCAGAGAATGTGGAATGAATGGATGCTTCGAAACCCACAATCAAGGCTAATTGCCAAACAACTGATAGCCCAATCATCCACAAGTGGCAACTCCTATCACAACTTGAGATTGAAGCAATACAATGGCAATACCACGGGAGAGCCAGAACAACAGGTCAGAGAGGAGGCTATACCACTCTCCCATCTTGAGATTGGGTACACAGCCCCAACAACCACAATTACGCTGAGCGAGGCAGCAACTGACCTGAAAAACAAGATAATGTCTACAATGAACACTAGGCAACCCCGACACCAGCTACAAAGGTAACTGCCCCATTTCCATGGTTAGGTTCTTCGCCTAAAGAGATACACAAGAGACAAATATGCCAGGCGGATAAACAGGCTGTTCGCAACTCAACCTGCGAAAGTGTACGCTCAGTGGCAGGGTCAAAACAGCCGAGCAGCCCACCAAGGCTAGAAACTGAACAGTACTGGAAAAGTATATGGGAGAAAGAGACAGCACATAACAGCAATGCCCCGTGGCTGGTCTCTCTGAGAGAAGAACATGGCAACCTCCCTGAACAGAATCCAGTAACCATCACAGTGGCAGACATCCAAGAAAGAGTCTCAGGTATGAATAACTGGACAGCACCGGGCCCTGACATGATACATGCCTACTGGCTAAAGAAGCTTACCGCACTCCACGAGCGCCTGGCAGCACAAATGAACCAGCTGCTAAGAGATGGGACTCACCCCGAATGACTAACGGAAGGGCGAACGATCCTGATCCAGAAGGATCCCTCAAAGGGTGCAGTCCCATCCAACTACCGGCCAATAACCTGTCTCTCCACAACATGGAAGCTCATGTCAGGCATCATTGCAACCACGATAAATAGGCACACGGATCAATTCATGAGTAACACACAGAAGGGCATTGGTAGAGACTCCAGAGGAGCCAAACACCAACTCCTGGTCGACAGAACAGTCGCTCAAGACTGCAAGTCACGACACACCAACCTGTGCACAGCCTGGATTGATTACAAGAAGGCCTATGACTCAATGCCACACACATGGATCACTGAATGCTTGGAGCTGTACAACATAAACAGGACTCTAAGAGCCTACATAGGAAACTCAATGAAGCTGTGGAAAACCACCCTTGAAGCCAATGGGAAGCCACTTGCACAAGTGTCCATCAAATGTGGGATATACCAAGGTGATGCTCTGTCCCCACTGCTGTTCTGCATAGGTCTGAACCCCCTCAGCCAAATAATCAACAAGACTGGCTATGGATACCGACTCAGAAATGGGGCCAACATCAGTCACCTCCTCTACATGGATGACATCAAGCTATATGCTAAGAGCGAACGTGACATTGACTCCCTGATCCACACCACCAGGATCTACAGTACTGACATTGGGATGTCATTCGGGCTCGAGAAATGCAGTCGGATGGTGACAAAGAGAAGCAAGGTAGTCCACACAGAAGGGGTCTCACTCCCAGAAGGAACAATAGCAGACATTGAGGACTGTTACAAGTACCTTGGAATTCCACAGGCAAATGGCAACCTGGAGCAGGCAACAAGGAAAGCTGCAACAGCTAAATACCTCCAACGGGTAAGGCAAGTCCTGAGAAGCCAGCTCAATGGCAAAAATAAGACCCGGTTAATAAACAGCTATGCACTGCCAGTTATCAGATACCCTGCAGGAATAATAAGATGGCCAAAGGAAGAGGTACAGACCACGGATGTTAAGACACGAAAGCTCCTCACCATGCATGGAGGGTTCCATCCCAAATCCAGCACCCTGAGACTGTATGCTAGCCGCAAGGAAGGAGGCCGAGGACTAGTGAGCGTAGAAGCCACTATCCAGGATGAAACATCCAAGATGCATGAGTACATCAAGCTCAAGGCCCTGACTGACAGTGTGCTCAGTGAATGTCTCAGGCAATGGAGAACAGAGGATACAGTGCTGGAGGACAGATCCTCATGGGAGGACAAACCCCTGCATGGGATGTACCACCGGACCATAACTGAAGTGGCTGATATCAAGAAGTCCTACCAATGGCTAGAAAGGGCTGGCCTACAGGACAGCACTGAGGCACTCATCCTTGCAGCTCAGGAACAAGCCCTAAGCACCAGAGCAATAGAGGCTCAGATCTACCACACCAGACAAGACCTAAGGTGTAGATCTACCACACCAGACAAGACCCAAGGTGTAGATCTACCACACCAGACAAGACCCAAGGTGTAGGCTGTGCAAAGAGGCGCCTGAAACAATCCAGCTCATAACTGCAGGGTGTACGATGCTGGCAGGTAAAGCATACATGGAGCGCCACAATCAAGTGGCTGGAATAATATACAGGAACATGTGTGCAGAATATGGACTGGAAACCCCAAGGTCAAAATGGGAAACACCCCCGAAGGTGGTAGAGAATGAAAGGGCCAAAATCCTGTGGGACTTCCAGATTCAGACTGATAGGATGGTAATGGCGAACCAACCAGACATTGTAGTGGTGGATAAAGAACAGAGGAAAGCCGTTGTGGTGGATGTGGCAGTGCCAAGCGATGGGAACATCAGGAAGAAGGAACATGAGAAAATGGAGAAATACCAGGGACTCAGAGAAGAACTGGAGAAAGCCTGGAAAGTGAAGGTGACAGTGGTGCCTGTGGTAATTGGAGCACTCGGGGCAGTAACCCCCAAGCTGGAGGAGTGGCTACAACAGATACCTGGAAAGATCTCAGACATCTCAATCCAGAAAAGCGCAGTGCTAGGAACAGCTAAGATACCGCGCAGAACCCTCAAGCTCCCAGGCCTCTGGTAGAGGACCCGAGCTTGAGTGAGAAACCACCCACGAAAGGGTGAAAGGGGCAAGTTTTTTTTTTTTTTTTTTTAATATTTAGTAGGGTTGGGCGATGTCCCTTAAAAGGGCAGTTGACGATGTTTGAAGTAAACCATCGAGATGGACGATGATATCGTTGGGGGGGGGGGGGGGGGGGGATTTTTCGTTATTCTATGATTCATTTTTGTCATAAAGAAGTAGTTAGCTCCTCCTGCACTTAAATTAGTCAAGTGGACAGGTGGAGCGAGCAACCATGTCTCTGAGCAGAGCAGACGGACTTACAGTTTTGTGCTTGGGGAAGGGAGGATGCTTTGTTACGTGTGGGAGACTTAGGACTGTGATCCGTCCCGCAGCTCTAGGTGAGCAGCGGCTTTGGGGCGGTGTGTGAGCTTCAAATCAGAAATGTCGCTCAGTCCTTAGAAACCGTTCAAACAATCACATGGATTTGTGTTTCTAGTCGTGTCCCGACAAAATAAAGGCGGATGTTATTCACACATATTTGCGTGCAGCCAGGATGCAGATTCATTGCAGCCTTTCCTGCATGGATTTATGTTCACCCAAAGCTTATGTTGTTAGCGCGTGTTAGCATAATGCTAATAACCCTGGCTTCTTTCCGGCTCCATTCTTCAACAGAAAAAGCACGGACCACACGAATTAAAATTAAAATGATGAGCAAACAGGCGCTTCATAATAACCATAACAATAATAAAAGCACGATTAGAAGGTCATCTTATATTATTACCGAGCTGCCATAACTATGTATGTAGCCACTCGGCGGAACTCATTTCCCCTTCCTGTATTTCAAACACAACTGTGCATGTGTGAATGATTTATTCCGACCAAAAGTGTGACCCATATGAACGTTTTTTATAATCTGAAAAAGTTTTTCTGGGCCCATGTACACGGTTGAATTCTAATCCGACCATTGATCCGATCAATATATTTTGCTCATGTAACTGCGGCTTACGGCGTCGACTTACAGCGTGGCGGGGGCTTAGCATCACGATGTGATGTGATCGTGATGTCAGTCACCCATCACGACGGACGATGGTATCGTCCATCGGCACAACCCTAATGTTTAGATTTATTTATGTGTCTGATGAGAGGCTTCCAACTTAGTTTGTCAACGATAAAAACCACTAAGAATTTGATTTCTGCAACACTTTCAATTAAGACATTATTTATTTCAATTGAGAGCTCTTTATTGGCGGTGTAATTACCAAAAAAAGATCACTTTGGTTTTATCTAGGTTCAAAGATCATTTGTTATAATCCATCCATAATTTTATTTTGTTTAACTCTGTGTTTACCACATTGATAAGTTCCCTACGATTATCTGTACAATAGAATATGTTTGTGTCATCAGCAAATAATATGAGTTTCTTAAGCTTTGAAACGTTGAATATCTTATTTATGTAAATCTTGAATAGTAGCGGGCCCAGGATTGATCCTTGTGGGACACCACAACTTATCTCTTTGGTTTCTGACGTAAATTCATCAATCTTGACAAATTGTTTTCTTCCTGTTAAATAGCTTTTGACCCAAGTTAGCGCTATTCCTCCAATCCCTACCCTTCCAGTTTGTCAAGTAGGATGTCATGATTGAGTGTCAACTACTTTTTTTAAGTCAATGAAAATTCCAGCTGCACATTTCTTTTTGTCCAGAGCATTTGTGATTTCCTCCACAGCATCAATGATAGCCAATGAGGTTGATCTGTTTTCTCTAAAACCATATAGGTTTTCATTTATAATGTTATATCTATCAATAAATGTAACTAATTTATCATTGAATATTTTTTCTAAAATTTTTGAGAATTGGGGAAGAAGAGAAACAGGACTATAGTTAGTAAACTGGTGATTGTCTCCACTCTTATAGATAGGAATCACTTTGGCTATTTTCATTTGGTTTGGGAATCTCCCAGTTTGTAATGATAAGTTACATATGTATGTTAGAGGCTTAGAGATACTATTAATGACCTTTTTCACCACTGTCATCTATATCCTCACAATCTTTTGAGTTTTTACTCTTGAATTTATTTACAATTGACATCAGCTCATTTTCGTTCACATCAGAGAGAAAGATTGAGTGTGGGATCCTTTCCATGGTGGATTATTGTCTTTGCTGGTTTTGCATTTTGGAATTTCCGCTGTCAACTCTGGACCCACGTTTACAAAGTAGTTATTGAGACCGTTTGCTGCTACATTGATGTCATAGGTTTGACTCTTCTCATCTGTAAAGTAATCTGGGTATATAAAATTTGATTAGGATTTTTTTAGACCAAAGTAGCCATTTCTAATTTGTGTGCAAAAACATTGACAATCAGGGATAATCAGTCACCATACCTCCTCTTTGGTACCCGAAGAAAAACCTCACAAAGCTGCCTCCCCTGATCATCCTTATAGTCCCTGACAGCATTGAACAGTTCGTGACATACAGCAATCTGTAGGGAAAAAAAGAACACAATTATTATAATTTAGCCCCTAAAAGTGCTTTCAATTTCATGCCTTCCGTAGCACTAGCAGAACTCTAAAAACATTTATATTAAAAAAAAAGAAAAAGAAAAAAAAAAGAAGAAAACAAAAAGCTGTTGAAAATGTTCTTACGGTATCCACAGGAGGAATATTTGAAGTTCTCTTTCTTTTTCTCCCAGGAGAGGCATCGTCCAAATCCGCGCTTCCGCTGACACTGCTGCAGGGAGAGGTGGCTCGTCTCCTCTTGGAGCTCGCAGACATATCCGGCTGCTTCACAGCGAAACCCGGTAACCTACTACTACATAAAAATACATCCACATGAATGAACACAGGAAGTTTGTTCTATTCAATTTACTCACTTGAATTATTTCAAACCCTTCTCTTCACAAAAGGTATATTACAGTCACAAGACGAAATGTTATTGATTAGGTTAGCTTCACGAGGATCCATACATACAAGCACAAAGGCGGTTGTTAGCATGATTCTAGCTTTTTTACCGCTTTCCTAATAGCTCGTCATAAATAGTCACATCCTGTTCAGACATTTGAGTGCAAGCACAGACACAAACACAATAACGCTTAAAACTTTTTAAAGAGAACTTACTAACTCAGCAAAATGTGCAGTAAATCCCTGAGCAGAAATGTTGAACGGACAGCGAGCTAGCTGTTGACCGGAAGTTGATGCTGCTTTGTGTTCGTTAGGGGAGAAAGCAGCCACTAAGTGGTGCCCCCTTCAGGTTAGGAGGGCTTCTCAATTCAATTCAACTTTATTTAAATAGCACTTTTCCTGCTACAGAGCAGTGCTTCCCATAATAAAATATATATTAGTAAGATAAAAAAAAATAGTAGTTAAAATAGTAAACATAGTAAAAATAATACTAATGATAATAATACAAAAAATACAAAAAAGACACTTAAAAAACTAACGTATACACATCCCACCAGTACAATCAAAATAAATCGAATTAATTGTAAATAAGATTTATAAAATCAAATTAAAACATGTGGACAAGTAAAAACTATGTAAAAGCTTATATGCTTTTTAATTTTTTTCTCCACACAGCCTCCACATTGGATGAATCCCTCACGTCTTCAGGCTGTTCCACAGGCGAGGCCCACAGTTCTGACATGAGGCCTCACCGTGGGTTTTAGTTCTTACCTTTAGGACCACCAGCAGACCTGCACCTCTGGATCTGAGGGCTCTGGAAGTGTCATAAACTAAAAGTGAGCCTGATAAATATGAGGGGCCAGTTCCATTTAAACTTTTGTATCTGTTTTGTAACTTCTGTAACTATTAAAAAAAACTTTAAATTGACCTTAAGGCTGACTGGGATTCAGTGCAAAGATTTCAAAATCAGAGAAATGGGCTCCTTCTCTCCGGTTCTAGTTAAAATGCATTCAGCCGAGTTTTGTACAAGCTGCCTCCGATTGATAGTATTTTTCTTAAGACCAGAAAGAGGAGCATTTCAATAGTCTATTCTAGATGATATAAAAGCATGAATTAACATTTCAGCACTGGCTTTGGAGAGAAAGGGTCTCGCTCTGGCAATATTTCTAAGATGTTAAGGCAGTCTTTGTAACTTGGTTTGTGTGTGCTTCAAAGGTAAGATCTGCATCTAAAATCACACAGAGGCTTCTGACTTTACTGCGTTTGTAGTAAGTGGCATACTGCTGAAAGACACCTCACTGTTGGAGATGTCGTTTGGCTCTGTGACCAGAACGCATTTTGAGGACAGTTCAAGCTTGCAAGGGTGGTTGGTGTGAATCCTGACTAGAAAGGTGTTCAAGATGTCTACGTGAAGGTCTCCCCAAGTTATGGTGCTTTCAGTGTGGTTAGGTCTCCAAAGCCCGTTTCTGTCGCTGGAGGTTCTAAGTCGTCCAAGAGCTGCCAGGGCACCATCCTGCATCGAGACGTCCGACGCCTCGTCGTCATCTTGGCGGTGGAGGATCAAGTCCAGGGAGATCAGTTCATCTGAGAGGAGGTACGATCTTTCAGGTCAGTGCCAAAAAATGGAGTGGGAGGTCTGCTCATCAGCAGAGGTGTGGTTGTCTCGCGGTGTCCTGGAGCGTACAGGGAAAATTCAGCGCTCCGGTTACAGTTGAACTCAATTGAGGCAATCAGCGCTTAAACTGGGGACAGTTTAAAAAGTTAAAAGTAAGTAAAAACTTGTAACACTCAGAATTAAATGAGAGTACTTAAAAATGAATCAGGGATCTCCTACTTTCTTAGCCATATGTACTTGTTTCTTTTTCTATATTTACTAGGGGTGTTGGAAAAAAATCAATTTTGCACTATTTTGCGATAGTTCATTTGGCGATACTTGTATCGATTCAAAATGCTGTCAGGGCAATATTTATTTAATTATTTCTGAGCGCCCTTCAGCGTCTAACTCTTGTTTTCCACTTCAACCTCCGACCGCTAGTTAGCAGCAGAACACAGAGCCTCTTTGAGCAGCTCTACAACACACAAGACAACAAGAAGACCTCAGCTAGAGGTAGCTTTTTTGTTGAAATGAGATATGTACTACCAGGTTTTTACTTGGGATGGATACCAAACCGAAACTCTGAGCCATGTTGCTGCCAGCAATATATAAAAACGCAGATTGTGGTGCTTTTTAGCAGATTCAGATATAGGGGTGAGACGATAACTGCTAGAGTGCGATGAATATCACTGTACCTGCACAGGCGGTCGGCTCGGCTTTCCTGTTTTATTTCTGCATTTCCTTTTAGTTTTGTTTTATCTGTGTATAGCTAATCAGTAAAATTGCAACGACAGATTTTAAATTGTTAATTAAATTACAATTTTTTATAAGCTTTTATTGTCTCAGCACTTTTTTTGGTGGTTCCACTCTGCACTGGCAGTACCTTGGTCACATTTCTGGTGTTGTCGGCAGAATCTACTCTCCATTGGTGCAGTTGTGATAACCAAATTGGGCTGAGTGCTTTTTTTTTCTTTGGGGGGGGGGGTAGAACACGCAGTGTGCTCCTTTGGACCCCCCATTCCTATGATCAGTACTACCTGGGTTCAATGTCCACTGGTTGGAAGGCCTACACTGATGCTGAGGAAGCGCCACAATCCCTGGATAATCTGTGTGCTCGGGTTGACCGCTCACAAGATGAAGAGGCTTCTGGTAGAGCCTGTGGTGGTTGTAACGAGCCCTTGGATCAGCTGGTATATATCCAGAGGGAGCACAAATGCCCACACTTCCAGGGAAGAACTGGGGTTCCGGTCGAGGATTGGGTGGAGGAGATGACGGCAACATTACTAACCAGACGATTGCATCCTGTCAACCAGGCCTATTTTGTTTATGATCATTTTTTGATTGATTAATTTATTTAAGTGTCATGCACTAATGTGCCCAGCCCCCTAGAAGGTGAAGCCAGGGATGAAATTAGATATAGGCCACGAGCTGACAGGGAGGACCCAGAGAAAATATTGGAAATACTAAAGGATATGTATGGGTGTTCAAAGTCATACATTTCATTGCAACAAATATTTTTTTCCAGGCAGCAGCAGGAGGGTGAATCACTGCAGGAGTGTTCCCATGCCTTGTGTTGCATTATGGAGAAGGTTGAACGGTGTGCACCAGGACGGACGTTGGATGCCTCTAGGTTGCTTCGAGACCAGTTTGTGGAGAATGTGTTACATCCCAACCTACGCCGGGAACTGAAACGGTTGGTGAGACAGGAGCCCAGAAGCTCATTGTTAGATATCAGAACGGAGGCTATTTGTTGGGAACACGAGGGGCGATGTGGGGAGCCGCGGGGGCGGGTTTATTCAGTCCCTTTTTTTCTTCAGCGCAATATTTGAATGGTATAGCCCCCACCCCTACAAACACAGAGGTTGCAGCCTTGTGGAAGCTGTTAGAAAAACAGCAAGAGCAGCACCAAGAGCCGAATTGTTTCACTGTGAGAGTCAAAGAGCCACACCAGACACTGACCTGCCAAGACGTACACACACACAGACACGCAATTAAAGCCATATTATTTTCCATAACACACTCCTCTCCAAACAACACAACAGCAAGTATTGTATTTGTGTTTATTTCAAGGAAAGTGTCCACCCTCAATACACACATCAAATGCAGCTAAACCAGAGTTAACACAGAGACTACCCTGGAGGTCAGACACCTTCTCCACACACACAGGCACTTCTCTGTCATCTCACACACACACACACACTCTATCTCACTATTTTTCTCTACCTTTCTCTGACACACACAACTACTCAGTGACATGCGGTGAGGTTGATGCTGGTGAGAAACTGACTCCTCTGAAGTCAGATTTATGATTATAAAACTGAATATTTTCACCATTCATCCAACAGCATTTAACTTCTAATTCTTTATATCTCAACATTCCTCTTTCAATGACACTTACACCAACAAATACACAAACATCTGGACAGAGCATCCTTCTGGTGTCTGAGTAATTCATATTCACAATAAACACATTAAATACATTACATTTCCATTTGTGTGCAGCATAAATTACTTTTAACCATCATTAGAAAATCTTGCTTTTATAATTTTTTTAATTTAAAATTTAATGATTGCCTTTTTGCATGAAATGCGGATTATTGATGAAATATTATTACATTGCCATGACTCAGCTTATTCATCAACATGGCAGGCAAACAAGATGTGGCATTATGGTTTCCCCGGTGAACGCCGCCAGCAGAAAACTAAAACCAAAAGCACAGGACTCTCCGACACAGGAAACCGAGACTGTGCTTTTAAAGAAATAGACAACCTTTATTAGAAATGGTTAAAATTCCTATTCTAACGATCCCCAGAAATGCCGGCTGTGGCACCGCTCTTGGACTACGGTGCACCGGGTTGGGCAGAGCAGGGATGAAACAAACAATGGAAACCAAAACAGCGGCACCTGCTCCTGCAGCCTAAGAGGACTCTCCACAGGAGTCGCATGAGCGGCCAAACACTGCCTGCGATCCAGCTATGGTTACGGCCCTCCACACAGCCTAAGGCTGCACAGCTGCTGCACCTTCCCACCTGGAAGCAGCAGGTCTCTGTCTGAAGCTCTACTGAAAGAGGCTTTTATCAGCCCTCTGCTAATGAAGCAGCTGGTGTGCCAGGTTATCTCAATCAAGTGGCCCTCTGCCTGCCACACCAGCCCCCCCGTTTTGTATCAATTCAATTTTTTTCAATTCAATTTTATTTGTATAGCCCAAAATCACAACAACAGTCGTCTCGATGGGCTTTGAAGTAAAACATGAACTCAAAAGGATCATGAATACAAAGAGTCAATAGGAAAATACTAAAATGAACTAACAAACTGACTAAGCTATACTGGCATCCCTGCCCTTAGACTCCCCTTCGCGGTAAGGAAAAACTCCTAAAAAACCGGATTCCGGAAAAAAATGAAGAAACCTTAGGGGTGCCCACATGAAGGAGGGATCCTCCCCCAGGACGGACAGGCGATTTACCAGAACTCATAGAGAAGAATTAACGTATCTAACTCTACATCTACATATTTAAAGTCCAGCAGACGAGCTTCATCCAGCCGGGGTTGGGGACAGTGAGGGGCGCGAGTCGAGCCGGAGACAGGAACCACAGCCAGGTGTAGGAGCAGGAGCAGAGAGGAGGTACACAGTCAGGAACAGGAGCACGGATGGGCCAACTGGAGTCTGGAAGCACTCCCACTCCCCAGGAGGGGAGAGGGATAGAGGGACAATACATGAATCACTGCACCAAACAGAGGCATGGATAACTAAATGATAAATGATGATCAAAGATAGAGAAGAGAGGAAGTGTAGAGGTAGATGAGAAAAGAAAAGTATTGGAAAAGGACAGAAAAGAGGACAGAGCCCCAGTGCACCATAGTTACCCCAGCTTCAACTTCTAGCAGCCTTTTAAAACAATAGTTATTGTTATTAAGTTTAATTTAAACAATTAACATTAAGTTAAATAATCTCTGAATACTAACTAGTCTGACAATAATCCTGTCCAAAGAGGAATGTTTTCAGTCTAACTTTGAATGTAGAAACTCAATCTGCCTCTCTTACATGAGCTGGGAGCTTATTCCATAAAACAGGGGCTTGGTGGCTAAACGCTCTACCTCCAACTGTACTTTTACTAATTCTAGGAACCACAAGCAGTCCTGCATTTTGCGAGCGAAGTGTTCTGATTGGATGGTAAGGGACTATGAGGTCATTAATATAGGACGGGGCCATTCCATGTAAGGCCTTATAGGTTAACAGGAGGATCTTGAACTTAATTCTAGAATCAACTGGGAGCCAATGGAGTGAAACTAACACAGGATTCATATGATCTTTTCTGCTAGTTCCTGCTAACAATCTAGCTGCTGCGTTCTGAACAAGCTGGAGACTTCTTAAGGAACTCTTAGGACACGCTGCTAACAAGGAGTTACAGTAATCCAGCCTCGACGTAACAAATGCATGGATGAGTTTTTCAGCATCACTCTTAGAAAGTATATTTCTGATCTTAGCAATGTTCCGCAGGTGAAAAAATGCAGTTCTACACGCCTGAGATATGTGAGCCTTAAATGATAAATCCTGGTCAAATAAAACCCCAAGGTTTCTAACTGTGGAATTGGGGGCTATACTTACACCATCCAGGGAGACTATCTGAGCAGACAGAGCATCTCTCAGGTTTTTAGGACCTAGTATAATAACCTCAGTTTTTTCTGGGTTCAAGAGGAGGGTTAGGGTTAACCCTAACCCTAGGTAATTAATTGTCATCCAGGTCTTGATGTCTCTGATGCAGGCATTCAGTTTCTCTATATTGTCATTCTGGTCAGGTTTCATGGATAAATACAACTGAGTATCGTCGGCATAACAATGAAAATTAATGCTGTGTTTCCTGAAGATGTTTCCTAGGGGTAGCATATAAAGCGTAAACAGGATAGGTCCTAAGACTGAGCCCTGTGGGACTCCGTAGTTAACTCGAGTGCACTGAGAGGAATGTCCATTTACATTAACAAACTGATACCGATCTGACAGATAGGATTTAAACCACTGGAGAGCAGATCCTCTGATCCCTATGTCATGCTCTAATCTATGGAGTAAAATACTGTGGTCGATAGTGTCAAAAGCTGCGCTGAGGTCTAACAGGACAAGAATAGAAAGTAGTCCCTTTTCTGAAGCCAATAACAAGTCATTAGAGACTCTAACTAGTGCAGTTTCCGTACTGTGGTGGGGTCTTGAAAGTCTTCAAAGTGGCTGTTGTCCTGTAGGTGGCAGTAAAGCTGCTTAACTACAACTCTTTCTAGGATTTTAGAAATAAAGGGCAGGTTTGATATCGGTCTATAGTTGGCCAAGATGCTAGGATCCAAACTGGGCTTTTTCAGAAGAGGTTTAACAACTGCATATTTGAAAGACTGTGGCACGTAACCCGTTTCCAGAGAGGTATTTATCATTGTTAATATGGAATCATTAATTAGGGGAAAAGTTTCTTTAAAAAGTCTAGTGGGAATTGGGTCTAACAGACACGTTGAGGATTTGGAGGACGTAATAATTGATGCTATTTCTACTTGATCCACAATAGTGAAGCAGTCTAATGTTACAGAGGTTTCTAAGGATGCCTCCACTTCTACCGCTTCAGCCTGCTCTGGGCTGATAGTAGGAATAACTTGATTTAACTTATGTCTAATATTTGAGATTTTACTATCGAAAAATGTAAGAAAATCATCAGAGCTGAGAGAAACAGGAACATGTGGTTCTACTGAGCTCTGACTGCGAGTCAATTTAGCAATAGTGCTAAAAAGAAATCTGGGATTGTTTCCATTCTCTGATATTAAGGTTGAATAGTACTGGCTTCTAGCTCTACGCAGAGCTTTTTTATAATTTAATAGGCTATGTTTCCAGATATTCAGAGACTGCTCTGAACCAGAGCGGTGCCATTGTCTTTCCAACTTACGAGTTTCTTGTTTCAGAGAACGTGTTTCAGCGTTAAACCACGGTGCTACTCGGTTTTGTCTAACGAACTTAGGTTTCAGGGGGGCAACAACATCAAGTGTACTCCTGAGGGCTTGTAAGGCATCATTAACAAAGTGGTCATTTATACTAGGACTGATGCTATGGTAGCTGGTCTCAGAGTATTTGCTCAGAATGTCACTAAGTACTGGCTGAACTGTGTGTTTAAACTCAGACACAGAACGGTCAGTTAAGGTTCTTCTAAGTTGTTTCTTATTTACTGGGGCAGTATCATGTTCTAAATTAAACTGGAAGGTAATCAGAAAGTGATCAGAAATGATGGGGTTAAGAGGAAGGACACTCAGCTGGCTGATCTCTATCCCATGGGTTAAAACGAGGTCCAGGGTGTGCTTGTGACAGTGAGTGGGTTCATTCACACTTTGGGTGAAACCAACATCATCTAATAAAGCTGCAAAAGCCTTTCCTAGACAGTCACTGGGGTCATCAACGTGAATATTAAAATCCCCTATTATTATAGTTTAATCAGAATCTAAGACAATAGTCGATAGGAAGTCGGAAAACTCAGTTAAAAATTCTGAATATGGGCCGGGGGGGGTGATAAATAATTAAGAATAAAACAGGTTCACGAGTCTTCCTGTTTGGGTGATTTATAGACAATATGATGCTTTCAAATGAATTATAAGCATTTTTAACTTTAGGGCTGAGAAGTAAGCTAGACTGTGATATTACTGCCAAACCACCTCCTATCCCTGAAATTCTGGATTTCTGATAGTTAGCATAAGTGGGGGGGGGGTTGCTTCATTCAGTCTAACATAGTCATCCTGTTGGAGCCAAGTTTCTGTTAAGGCTAGTAGACTAAGTTTATTATCAGTGATTAACTCATTGACTAAGAGGGACTTGGAGGAAATGGATCGAATGTTTAATAAACCGCATTTAATGACATCATAATTCTGCTTGTGAGAACTGCTGTCTGTCACTTTAAGGTTTCTTTTACTTGTCCTTCATCACATAAGCTAAAGCTAGGACCTGCTTGACTTTCCCTGCATGGGTTTTGCACCAGCACTAAGGGAGGCTCAGAGGAGCGTTTTACACTGCTGCTCTGTGCCCGGGTCTCGTCTCTGGGTTGTCAGGTTGACAGACTAAGGCTAGCAGAAATGTTTCTAGAAAGAAGAGCGGCACCGTCCCGAGTGGGATGGATGCCATCTCTCCGCATGAGACTGGGCTTCCCCCAAAATGCGCTCCAATTATCCACAAAACCAACGCCGTTTTCTGGGCACCATCTAGAAAGCCAGCGGTTGAATGATGAAAAGCGGCTGTACATTTCATCACTGACTAAGTTCGGCAGGGGACCAGAGAAAATTACAGTGTCGGACATCGTCTTAGCCAGTTTACACACCGAAGCTACGTTTAACTTAGCCACCTCTGTTTGTCTCCGTCGGGCATCATTACCGCCTGCATGAATCATGACTCGACGGAACCTGGACTTACTCTGAGCTAACATCCTAAGGTTCCCCTCGATGTCTCCAACTCTGGCCCCCGGATAACACCTGACTGTAGCCGCTGGGAGCTCCACGTTTCTAACTTCAGAAGAGCCTATGACCAGAGTTGAGGGTTCAGCGGGTGTGTCGCTGAGGGGGGAGAACCTATTACTAACGTGGAGTCTCGGGTGCTCTAAGTTTTTGCGCTAGCACTATGTTTCCTCCCAACCGGTACAAACCCCTGACTGTCTCCCGGCTGCTGGGAGAACGCTGGGGTGCTAGCTAAATTAGCCCTGGTAGCGCGGCCCGCGCTACGAGTAACGACCTGGCTAGCCGGCTTAGCTTCCACTGTGCGGAGCCGCGCTTCTAACTGCTCAAGCCTGGCCTCCAAGTCTAACACAAGACTACACTTAACACATCTACCGCTATCTTCACTAAAGGAGGCAGGATCGTCACTAAACATATGGCACATGGAGCAGGAGAGAGAGGGAAAGGTGGAAGGAGTGGTGGCCATGCTAGGTTCTAAGCTAAAGCTAGCGGTGTTTAGGTAAAGAGAAGTGGTTTATTTAGCAAAATGAGAAAGTGAACAGCAAGCGGTTTAACAGTAGTGTATCGCTACTAAAAAGTGCTAGATGTGAATATTAACCCAGATAACACTTAGAGTAAGCAATAGTAGTCAGGCTAATGCCAAACAAGAGGACAGCAGTCAAACATGACTAGTACTGGGAAAGGCTCACCCGGAAATGACGTCACAGGAAGCTCTCGGCGCCCCGACGATCACGACCAAGGCCGAAATAAAGCTGACACATTGGCGTGTTGCTTCATATCCCCAGCATTCCGCCCACCTGCAGCTCTCGGCAAATGGTGGATGTTAGAGTGGTACCCTGCTGTAGACCGAGTCGTCCTCCGCACCACATGCTGAACACCATCTGCACCAGACAGCCGTGGAGACACCGCCTTTACCCCGGACGGACCTGCCTGTGATTTGGTGGCACCTTCTCGGCTAACTGACGTCCCGGTGCCAGATCCAACAGGTCTGCCAGGATCCTCAAGCCGCAAAAACAAGTCCTCATCTGCCGAGTCATCAGGGTCAACAAGCACTTGAGTGGGGGGGCGGAGACCTAGGCAAAAAAATTCGCCTCTGAGCCCCCAAAAATGCTTTCAAGAGAGTACGATGAACTCTCTTGATCTTTGAAAGGTCATACTGTGGGGCGATAGTATACACCACTTGCCCAGCACCTGGAGTTTTCAAGACCTTGTAAATGGTGGAGCTCCAAAGATCTTGGATTTTCTTACGACCATGTACACTGTAATCACGTAGGAGAACCAACTGACCCTCTTCCAGAGGAGCCTCCTGAACATGCTTGTCATGGTTCCGCTTCCTACAAATAGCTGTTTCAGCCAACCGGTCTTTGGCCACATCAAATGCCACACGCAGGCGTGCTTGATGTTCTTCCACCCACTCATGGATGGTTCCGTTGACAGGTTCCTTAACCTGTCCCAACATAAAGTCAATAGGGAGCCTGGGTTGCTGACCAAACATAAAAAAGAATGGAGACTCACCAGTTGTTTAATGCGGCGTGGTATTATAACAGAACGTCACCTGTGGCAGACAGGAGTGCCAATCTCTCTTGCGTGTTACCGGCAAGGCTCTAAGGAGATTGTGCAACGTTCTGTTAAACCGCTCACATTGCCCATTACCGGCAGGGTGGTACGGGGTGGTCCTCGATTTCTCGATGCCATAGAGTCCACAGAGTTGCTGAATCAGCTGGCTCTCAAAGCTGCGCCCCTGATCAGAATGAAGGCGTGCTGGAACACCAAACTTCGAGAACCCTCTGTTACAAGTACCCGGGCCACTGTGGCTGCTTGCTGGCCTCTGGGAGGGATGGCAACCGTGTACTTGCTGAAGATATCAGTTAAAACCAGCACATTCTCAACTCCAGCCCGTGAAGGCTCCAGGTTAGTAAAGTCCATGGCCACCAACTCATTCGTCCTAGATGCTATAAGGTGTCCCAATGGAGCAGAATTTGAACGGCTGTTATCATTGGCCACCTCTCACAGGCCTGACACCAATGAGCTACATCTTTTAACATACATGGCCAGTAGCACCGAGCTCTTAAAAATGCTAATGTCCGTTCAATGCCCTGGTGACCATGATGCTGGTGAACCTGTTCCAAAACCTCAGGGATCAATATTTCTGGCAGCAACAACTGGAAACCCTCCTGCCCACTATCTGGCATGAGAACCCTGCGGTAGACCAAACCATCAACCTCTGCAAGATTTTTCCATTGCCGCAGCAGGGTAAGGGCCACCTTAGACAGACCCTCACGCTCTGAGTAGTTGGGGTACCATTGGTCCCGCCAGAAAGGGAGAACGCTTGCCAACACTGGATCAGAATCCTGCAGGTCCAGAACCTCTGCAGTAGTTTGCTGTGGGAACACAGGCATCAACTGTTTTATCTCACAGTGGCTGTACCTGAACCTGCTGTAGGTCTCTAGGTAGCAAAAACCAGGTGCCATGTTGCCAACCTCTGCTGAGCTATGATTGGGATGTCGTGACAGGCCGTCCGCATTCCGGTTGACTCTGCCAGAACGATGCTTTATCTCATAATCGAACGCTGCCAACTGTGCCACCCAACGCTGCTCCATCGCTCCCAGCTTTGCTGTAGACAAATAACTCAGCGGGTTGTTATCGGTTAATACAATGCAGTGATGTCCCAATAGGTATTCATGGAACTTTTCTGTCATGGCCCATTTAAGAGCCAAGAACTCCAGCTTCATGGAGCTGTAGTTTTGCATGTTACGCTCTGTAGCTTTTAGTCCACTACTGGCATAGGCAATGGGCCGCACACTGCCACCCTGCTCCTGGGACAAAACTGCACCAAGGCCATTATGACTGGCATCCACTTCCAAAATAAAGGGTAGTGCGAAGTCAGACTGGAGATGACGTCAATTTCTGCTTCAGAGCATCAAAACTCCGCTGGCACTCTGTGGTCCAATGACCCTGCAGGCTAGATGCTTTGCGCCTTCTGGATTTGGTTCCATCCAGTTCGCCCACAAGCCGATGTAATGGCGCTGCCAACCAGGCAGACCCCTCTACGAACCGGCGGTAGTAGCTGGCAAATCCCAGAAATGTTCTCAGCTCTGAGACTGTGCTGGGAGGTTGCCAACCAGCAACAGCCTCAATCTTAGTTGAAACACCCTGATCAGAGATGACAAGGCCCAAATACAGGACTTCCTGCTGGAAAAAGGCACACTTTGGAAGCTTCACCCGCAGCTTCTCCTGCTGCAACCGGCCCAACACCAACTCCAACCATTCCAGATGTTCATCTATGGTTGATGAAAAGACCACAATGTCATCTAGATACAGCAAAACAGACTGGCACTGCTGGTCCCCGAAAATTCTCTGCATCAACCGCTGGAAAGTGCCTGGGGCATTACAAAGACCGAATGGCATCCGGTTCCACTCAAACAACCCAAACGGTGTACAGAAGGCCGTCTTAGCCCGGTCACCTTCTGTCACCGGGACCTGATTGTACCCACTGGCTAGATCTAATGTAGTGAACCACTGAGCCCCAGATAATGCATCCAGTGATTCATCAATGCGGGGGAGAGGAAAAGCTTCCGTTCTGGTCTTACTGTTAAGTTGACGGTGATCCACACACATCCTCAAGCTGCCATCCTTCTTGCGGGCCAGGACAATAGGCGAAGCATAAGGACTGTTGCTCTCCCGGATCACCCCGGATGCTAGCACCTGATTGATATGGTCCTTAACTGCCTTGTACTCAGATGGTGGAATCCGCCGGTGCCTTTGCCTAACAGGGACATCATCCAACAAAGGGATGTCATGAGTCATGAGGGTGGTGCAACCAAGGTCACCATCATGTGAGGCAAAGACGTTGGCATATTTCTGGAGGAGGGCCCGAGCTTTCCCTTGATCCTCTGCAGGTAGCGTCTCCAGCGGCAGTGTATCGATCTGCTCCAAGACGACATCAGATGCAACCTGAATGTTAACTGTAACCGCTGGCCTGGGCACCTCAGTAATCCCTGCTGGCAGGCTCACAGTACTGACATCGCACAACAGACCCACAATTGTACGGGGGTTGAGCCAAACATCAACAGTGCCAACATTCAAGAGTGGTACATAGGCTGTACTTTGCCTCACCTGAACCAAGGCGGATCATGCAATCAAACCTGCAGGCAGTCCCTGGCCGACAGGCTGAAATAGAACAGCTTTATGACTAAACTGGTCAGGGCACGTTACAGCGACCAGTTTCATGTGCCCCCCTGGAATAAAACATGCATGAGATCCACGCACCTTGGCACGCCCTGACACCACAGTCGAGGCTGTTTCAGTGGCAGAATGGCATAACTGGAGTGCCCGCTGAAGGGGCCAGTTTATATGTTCAGAGCCAATGTAAGACGCTATCATCCTCTTTATAGTTCGGTTGGACCTTTCCGTAAGATTAGCTTGTGGATGGTAACTGGTAGTAAAGCGCTGGATCACTTCCCATGTTTTACAAAGGTTCAGCATCTCGTGGCTAGTGAACTGTGGACCTCTGTCAGACACAATCTCTCTAGGAACCCCATACCTCGTAAAGATGTCATCTCTCAGGAAAGTTACGATGCGGTGTGCTTTACTGTCTTTAAGTGGAAATACCTCCACCCATTTCGTGAAGTAATCCACCAAGACCAGCAAGTAAACATTCCCCTTCTTACTCCTGGGGAGAGGCCCTAGTAAATCAATCCCTAACTTCTCCCATGCAGCCTCGGCCACAGTTGACTGCATAAAACCTGCAGGCTTCTGGTTCTCGGCCTTGTGATTTTGACACGTATGGCAGACTTTGACGTGGTTCCAGACATCTTTCCTCACTGACGGCCACCAGGCTATTTCCAGCACTTGTAAGAGGGTCTTGAGACTTCCTAGATGCCCACCCAGAGGATGATCATGGAAGTATTTCAGGAAAACAGGGATTAGGCTAGATGGTACAACCAACTGAAATTTATCACCATCATCTTTTACTGGAGACCGACGGTAGAGCAGACCCTGCAGTACCCCCAAACCAATTCGGTCTGATCTCATGTTACTGGGATTGGTGGTGACCCCCTGAATTATACTAGAGAGGGATGAGTCTCTTTGTTGTGCCTCTTTGATTTCTACCAAAGAGCATGGTAGATCTGCAGAACATGGATGAGCCTTGTAAGCTGCACAAGTGGCTACGTCTGAAGGTAAACCATAGCTCTTGAGGGGGCATCAGGCACCACGTCATGCAAGCCCTTTCGATACTGCACTTTGAATTGAAATCGTTGTAACCGTAGGGTCCAACGAGTCAGTCGAGACGAGGTCTTGGGGCAATTAAAAGCCCACGTAAGAGCAGTATGATCTGTGAACACAGTGAATTCTGCTCCTTCCAAATAATGCTGCCACTTTTCAACAGCCCATACCACCGCCAGACATTCCTTCTCAGATGTTGAGTAATTACGTTCTGCCCCTTTGAGCCCTCTAGAGGCATAGGCTATTACCCTTTCTCCTTCGCTGGTCATCTGTGCCAACACTGCACCCAACCCCAGGTCACTGGCGTCAGTGTGCACCTCGAAAGACAAAGAAAGGTCAGGCTGTACTAATATGGGAGCTTTAGCGAGAGCCTGTTTCAGCTGATTAAAGCTCCTCTGGCATTCTTCCGTCCATCTCCAGTCTACACCCTTCTTCCTTAAATGGTTCAGGGGAGCGGCAAGGTCTGCAAACTGGGGAATAAATTTGTGGTACCAGCCCACCAAACCCAGGAACCGCTGGAGAGATGGTACATTCGTCGGCTCTGGATAGGTCATAACAGCCCGAGACTTATCAGGATCAACCTGCACCCCGGCTCCAGAGACAATATGACCAAGAAACCTTAACTGCCTCTGGAAAAACGTACATTTTTTTAGGTTGAGCACCAGGTTGGCTGAGTGTAGTTTTCCAAAAACAGCCTGTAAATCCTTCAGATGTTGTTCAGCTGATGGAGAGAAAATGATGACATTGTCGATGTAAACACAACACAGTCTCCCCCTTAGCTCTCCCAGTACTTTTTCCATTAACCGCTGGAAAGTGGCTCCTGCACTCTTTAATCCAAACGGCATGGATTTAAATTGATATAGGCCAACGGGGGTGATTACAGCAGTTTTAGCCTTGCTGTCTTCCGCCATTGCCACTTGCCAATACCCAGATTTTAGATCTAGGGTGCTGAAAAATTCAGCTCCGTGCATTGACTCCAGCAAATCATGGATCAGTGGCATGGGATAAGCGTCAGCCGTTGTTTTGGCATTCAACCGACGATAGTCAACGCAGAATCTCATGGACCCGTCTGGTTTAGGGACCAACACTACGGGTGCCCCCCATGCCGACTGAGAGGGTTCAATGATGCCATCCTTAAGAATTTGGTCAATGTGTTCTGTTATAATCTTACGCTTGAATGGCGAAACCCGATAGGCTTTACACCTAACTGGTACCTCATCAGTGGTGAAAATGTGATGCTCTTCAGCTGAGGTTATCCCCAGTTTACCCGAGCATACTTTAGGCCAGGCTCGCAAGAGTTCGCGAACTTCCACTGGTTGGTCCATTAATGCAGGGGGTGCTACCTGCCAACCTGGATTTGTAACCGTGGGTGGAAGAGCCATATAAAGATGAACAGAACTGCTACTCTCCCCCTGTCCATGGGGATTGTCTATGAAATGGTGGAAGGCATAACCAGAAAGGTTTTTGACACCATAGGTTTGATTACCCAAATTCAAAATGGTAGATGTTTTCCTCAAAAAATCCAAACCCAATATGATGGGGAATGCCAAATGAGCATCTGCCATGATGTAAGTGTCCAGGGACCACAACATGCCATGCCAGTTGTACAGTAATTGTACTTTCCCCAAAGCCCCATGGGTTTTCCCATCAGCCAGAGCAAATGTCTGGCTGTCACAGGTTTTCAACTGTTCCCCCTCGTGAGCGATTTCAGACCACTGGCTCTGTCTCATTAGGGAATATGTACACCCGGTATCAAACACTGCTTGGCATAATTTTCCTCTTACTTCAATTGGTACATGAAGTAGGGTTGCTGGAAAAACCCTCTGTCCACCCTGGATGATGTTAACCACATCCATGTTCTTCCGCGGACCCTTATCATAAACTCGTCTTTGACCCTTCTCCTTGGCTTTCTTCTGGTCTACCTTACCGCAGTATTCTCTGGAGGAAGTGTAGTCCTTTTCTACAAGGGTGCCAATCCTCACCAACTGATCCACTGTGGTAACAGTACCTCTTAAGCAACCTGCTATCTTGGGATTACAGTTATTTAGGATTTTCCGGACTAGCTCTGACTCGGTTATGTCAGGTTTCCACCTCAAACATAGGGCTCTGTAGTCATAGGCAAAATCCCAGAGACACTGGTCAGGTAACTGAACCATGTCCCTAAGCTTCTCCTCTACCTCCGTAAGATAATCTGGAGGGAGAAATGCAGTGTGGAAAGCCTCTTTGAATTCCTCCCAATTCCGAATATTGTTTTTTTCCACACACCACCAGCTGTGAGCTGGCCCTTTTAGAACCCCAGAGATAGCGCCAATAAGCTCTGTGTCCGTCAACGGACGCACTGCCAGAAAAGTTTCACAACGATCCACAAAATTTAGGATATCTGAAACTTCTCTTGACCCACTAAACGATGGAAATTCCATTTGGACGGCTGGTTTCGAATATACTATTGGTGGTCTTGCAGCAGGAGCACATGACATCTCAACCGGTGTTAAAGGGTTGGGAGTATTTGAGAAGACATGAGGTACAGACTGAGCCTGAGACAGGGGTTCAGGAGGAGGAAATCTATAACTCGATTTAGCCATGACACCAGATTGTTCTATCACACGCTCTTCTGGGGAAAGACGAGAGCTTTGCGCTAAACCATCCCCTCCGGTGAATAAGTTCGATGAAGGCGTGGGAAGAGTTAGAGAATGTTGTAAATCATAGTCAACAGATGGAGCTGACCTTTGCATGGAAGTGCCAGGGAGGTCCTGGGTTGACGTCTTGGGGTTTCTGAAACCCTGAATTGATCTGTCACCACCCTTAGCAACAGTTTCTGAGGCGAAGTGGACGCTTGACGGGCGACTCATGGTCTTAGTTCTGAAAGAATCTGGAATAGCAGAAAGGTTGGCGCGCTTCAACCTTTGAATTTCTGTTCTCCATTTTTCATCCCGTCTGTAAAAAAAACTGGACATCATGATATTCTCCATGGTTTTCATATTATTATCAATATAATTTCTGATCCCTTCTTCCCTATTCAGAGCACTGGTAATTGAGTCTCTAAAATCTGACTCAAGTGAATTAATTTTGTCCCTCAAATGCCCCAATTCAGTGTTGAGTGAGGCAAGAGCTGGCAGGGTTAAATAGGAAGTAGTCTCGTCTTCAGCCTCTGAATTTTCTTCCTCTGGGTCTGATATATAAAGTGAGCTAATTAAAGATGCGACTTCACCAATAGGATTTCTTCTGGTAACCCATGCATCTCCCCTTTCAGATCCCTGCTCACCACTCAGAGGTGTGGAGGAAGGAGATAAACCTCCGGTGGCTTGTTCTGAAACCCCTTCATCTTGTTCAAACCCATCTTCCAAACTCGGGATAATGCTCTCTGATGCCATGATTTATGGTTGATTGACTGATGAAATTCTGATTGTGACACCGTCACATTGAAAAAATTAATGAAAAGTACGATGAATGAAAATGTAAAATATAAGGAGAAACGAAACTTATTGCTCAAGGGAAAATGCATATGAAAAGAAAATGTGGGAATTATAACAAAAAAAATCCTGTGTACACTGCCTGAATATGAAAATTGGCGTCATTGACTATGGGGGCTTTTGACTGGGTAGACCATCATAAGAGGCGGAAACCAGAGGTGATTTAAAAAGAGGAGCGGGAGACGCTGGAGAGGGACGTCAGATGCCGAAGGAGGGGGGTGTGGCGGTGCCAGACGCAGAAAGTCTGCAGCCGCAGCTTGTCATCCCTTCATTTTCATCCAACAGTAGTGGAAGAATAGCGGGATATTAATTAAATATAACCTTCATCTTGGCGGAGCGCTTGCAGGAGGACCGGGTCCCGGAAAGCGGCGTTCTGGACGGGAGGAGCGCACGGAAGGAGCAGTTTTGGATTTACTCTGGGAAGCGGTGAGATCGACCCTATATTCATTTTTTTTGGATGTACATATTTTTTTAGTCATGGTACCATGTGAAGATTGAGACTTTATTTTTTTCGTTTTGGAGGAACTTCTTTTTTCAATGGATTATTCTAATATTTTTTTTTGCATCATACCAGGAGCGGACGGAGAACTATTGACTGTGGGTCTCTCTTTCTGTTTTTTTTTTCTTTCTTCTTGTTTCAACGGGTTCGTTTGTTGCGGGAAAAAGGATGTTTATTTATTAGGGTTTTTTTCTGTGGGAGTATTTTGTGTTTCTTCTGGGTTCTGCTGGACAAAGGATTGTCAAAGACAATTTCAGTTTTCTGTCATTATAAAAAAGTCGTTTTGTGACTAGCAGATGTAGTGGCTGGTTTATTTTGTTTACGTGTATCTGGGTGTGTTGGCTTGCATTACATGGTGAGGAACCCCTTGGTAATGTAACCATCAGAAGACCTTGTAAATGGTTTTTTGAGCGTTACAAGCCTGATGCTGTTGCCCTGCAGGCAGACCTTCACGCTCCCACCTAAGTGCTTCTGCTCTCACGTCGAGTAAGATGGCATCTGGCTCGTGGCGAATAAATTGTTTTAAATGTCGCCTCAAGGCACCATCCCTGACATGCTCGGTAAACTGAGCTCGGAGAAGCGCATTAGCATCCACCACTCCAGGAGGGGCACTTTGTTGCACTCTGTCCATGAAACTAAGAAGAGCCAAAGAAAACTGTTGGAGGGACTCTTCCTCACGCTGCTTCCGGGAGAAAAAGGCTTCCTGTGCTACCACGTATGACTCCTTACAGCCATACAATTCTGTGACCACAGCAATAATTTTAGAGGGGTCGGAACGCTCTCGGCTCGACCGATATTTAACTTTGTCTCGCGCCTCGTCCTCCAGGTGATCATACAGAAAGAAAGCCTGGTCAGCTTCTGCTAAATGACGGGTTCTCATGCATGCTTGGACCTCCTCCAGCCACTCTTCCAACACCATTCCAGACCTACCACTAAAAATAGGGCATTTCCGGTCTCATGGGACCAAAACAAGCCTCTCCGTTAAAGGACCAGGCCCCCCTTGCCCAGAAGCTGTCGCGGAACTAGGACCGGGATCCTGCCATTTGCGGAGGTCCTCATTGTCAGCACGAAGCTGAGCCACCAGCTTTCGCAACTCCTGCATTTCATCCTCCATGGCTGCAAGAACACAGGTGCCACTGCTTTGAAAAAGAGAAAAAAACCAAGTTCACACAAAACTCGATACACGTCTCAGTCTCCTGTTAAAGCCGGAGGTCCTGCTCACAGCGCCAAGATTTCTGTGGCATTATGGTTTCCCCGGTGAATACCACCAGCAGAAAACTAAAACCAAAAGCACAGGACTCTCCGACACAGGAAACCGAGACTGTGCTTTTAAAGAAATAGACAACCTTTATTAGAAATTGTTAAAATTCCTATTCTAAAAGATACCCAAAAGAGTCAACCAAACCATGAGGGCGATCATGCCCAGCCCACAAAGTCAGCTGCACCCAGCTGTGCGCTCTCTGTTGCGGCGCACCCGGCTCAACGCCACGCCCCTTGCATCCAGTGGCCGTAACTGACGCCAGTTCTAGGTGGTGGGACACTGGGCCTGGTTGTGCCTGGGGCGATAGAAGGCCAGAAGGGGGAACTGGCTCCAATAGCTGTTAATCATGTTCTGTCACGCCGCTCGCCAGTGCGTGGATGGACAGCAGTCATTGACACTCTGTATGGAGCACAAACGATCCCCAGAAATGCCGGCCGTGGCACCGCTCTTGGACTACGGTGCACCGGGTTTAGCAGAGCAGGGATGAAACAAACAATGGAAACCAAAACAGCACCTGCTCCTGCTGCCTAAGAGGACTCTCCACAGGAGTCGCATGAGCGGCCAAACACTGCCTGCGATCCGGCTATGGTTAGGGCCCTCCACACAGCCAAAGGCTGCACAGCTGCTGCACCTTCCCACCTGGAAGCAGCAGGTCTCTGTCTGAAGCTCTACTGAAAGAGGCTTTTATCAGCCCTCTGCTAATGAAGCAGCTGGTGTGCCAGGTGATCTCAATCAAGTGGCCCTCTGCCTGCCACAAAGACATACGCTGCTGACTAATTGGCTGCATTGTTGAGCTGAATACATTGAAAAACACTGGACAAGGACATATGAGGAATGTCGGCGTGGTTAGCATAAATCCACTGTTGCCAAGGGCAACAAAAAGTTTACTTTTCCCGATTCATCCGAAACTGACATCAATCTGTTCGTCCTCCCGAGGCAAACAAAACAAAAAATGGTTGCTATGGAGATAAAATCAACAGAAAAGCCGCCATTTTGAAAGAAAGTGGGTTTTTTGTCAACTCATGACATATAGCTTTCACCAATGGAGCAATGTGTTTTTCTGAGTAAGTTAATGATGCTGATTGCTATGCTAGCACTTTTAGCCACGTTAGCATAGCTAGCATAGTTAGCATTATAAGCATCTTGAGGAATGTGTTTTTCTGAGTCAGTTGATGATGCTGATCGTTATGCTACCACTTTTAGCCACATTAGCATAGCTAGCATAGTTAGCATAATTAGCATTTTAGGTAATGTGTTTTCTGAGTAAGTCAATGATGCTGATAGCAATGCTAGCATTTTTAGCCACATTAGCATAACTAGCATAGTTAGCACAATTAGCATTTTAGGTAATGTATTTTTCTGAGAGAGTTGATGATGCTGATTGCTATGCTAGCACTTTTAGCAACATTAGCATGACTAGCAAGATTAGCATTGTTAACATTATTAGCATTTGCAGCTTTGACTAGCCCTCATCAAAGACGGGCGGTGAGGGCGGCGGTGGTGCGTAGAGTTGGGCGTGGAAGGCGGGTTGCGTCTGCGGGCCATACAACGCCGCTTGCGGCTTTAATTATGGCCCGCAGCAGTCACAGACTGCAAGGACCATATTGTAACTGCTACGAGGGTCAAACACTAAAAAAGGTCCAAAACGCCAAAAAGACGCGTCAAAACGCCAAAAAATGGGGTCAAAAGTCGCCCAAAGCACAAAACAACACAACAATTGTGTAACGCAACAAAAAAAACACGCACAACACCAACGCACAAACGTAAAATTGTAGCCGCAAAAATGATGACAAAAACACGAAAAAGGCCCAAAAAGCCCTCATAGGACGGGTTTAAAGCCAAGAGGACATGCCCAGCCTATAGTAAAAGACAGGCTGCATTGAAATACATAGGAAATGCCCTGGGGAAAAAACTTATTGTTTTTTGAATGTTTATTATTATTATGGCCCGCAACAGTCACAGGCTGCAAGGACCATATTGTAACAGCTACGAGGGTCGAACACTCAAAAAGGTCCAAAACGTCAAAAGAATGCGTCAAAACGCCAAAAAATGGGGTCAAAAGTCGCCCAAAGCACAAAAGAAGTCGACAATTGTGTAACGCAACAAAAAAAAACACACACACGCACAACACCAACGCACAAACGACAAAATTGTAGTCGCAAAAATTATGACAAAATCGCAAAAAAGCTCCAAAAAGCCCTTTAAGGACGGTTTTAAAGCCAAAAAGACATGCCCAGCCTATAGTAAAAGACAGGCCGCATTGAAATACATAGGAAATCCCCTGGGGAAAAAACTTCTTATTGTTTTTCGAATGTTTCATTATTATTATTATGGCCCGCAGCAGTCACAGACTGCAAGGACCATATTGTTTTCGCAGTTGGAACTACGACTTCGCCGCCTTTCAGCGAGAATGTGACCCCCGCCGCATGCTCGAAAAGTCACCAAAACGTGCACACACCTGGGATAAATTGTAAAAGAATTTTCCACAAAGTCAACGTCACCCCCCCGAAGACGATGACATCACGGCCAGCGATCCCGTCAAAAAAATGAATGGGCCGAAAATCGCGTATGGGGCCGAACAAAATGTACTTCAAAATACAGTCGCGAAAACACTCGTGTCGGGGATATCCCAAAGAAGTTTTGAAATCATTGTGGGGCAGCCACACGACCTACGGCTTGGCGGCCATTTTGTGGCGAACTTTGAGAATTGGCGATTTTTGTGTTTTCCGACGATATGGGGAAACAACACTTTTGTTTGAACGATTTTCACGCAATTGCACGCACTTGCTGCCAGCTCCAGTCTACAAACACCACAGAAGTGTCGTTGACCTTTGACCTTGGGAAAAGGCCGCCATCTGGAACTCTCTCAAAAAATCACCTTTAGCACCAGATACAAACGAAAACTCGTCGTTGGAATTTTCATCAATCGTCTTGTAACTTTTCGGGCATCAACAGCCAGCTACTCTGGACAAAATGTTGGAATTAGAAGTTGTAGATTTTGAACGGCGTGCGCGTGGCGAGCTCGCTCTTTAAAAAAACACCTTTACCGCCGGATTAAAATGTAGACTTGTCCTTGGAATTTTCAACGATCATCTCGAAACGTTTTGGGCATCAATGGCAAGCTACTGTGAAAAAAATGTTGGAATTAGAAAGAAAGAAAGAAAAAGAAAGAAAGAAAAAGTTTACTTTACCCGATTCGTCCGAAACTGATGTCAATCCGTTCGTCCTCCCGAGGCAAACAAAACATAAAATGGTTGCTATGGAGATAAAATTAACAGAAAAGCCGCCATTTTGAAAAAAAGTGTTTTTTTTAATCAACTCATGACATATAGCTTTTACCAATGGAGCTGTGTTTTTCTGAGTAAGTTAATGATGCTGATCGCTATGCTAGCACTTTTAGCCACGTAAGCATAGCTAGCATAGTTAGCATAATTAGCATCTTAAACAATGTGTTTTTTGGAGTTAGTTGATGATGCTGATCGCTATGCTAGCAATTTTAGCCACATTAGCATAGCTAGCATAGTTAGCATAATTAGCATTTTAAGTAATGTGTTTTTCTGAGCCGGTTGATGATGCTGATCGCAATGCTAGCACTTTTAGCCACATTAGCATAGCTAGCATAGTTAGCACAATTAGCATTTTAAGTAATGTGCTTTTCCGAGCCGGTTGATGATGCTGATCGCAATGCTAGCACTTTTAGCCACATTAGCATAGCTAGCATAGTTAGCATAATTAGCATTTTAGGTAATGTATTTTTCCGAGCGAGTTGATGATGCTGCTCGCTATGCTAGCACTTTTAGCCACATTAGCATAACTAGCATAGTTAGCATAATTAGCATTTTAGGTAATGTCTTTTTCCAAGCGTATTGATGATGTTGATCGCTATGCTAGCACTTTAAGGCATATTAACGTAGCTAGCATAGTTAGCATAATTAGCATTTTTAACTATGTGTTTTTTGGAGAGAGTTGATTATGCTGATCGCAATGCTAGCAATATTAACCAAATTAGCATAGCTAGCATGATTAGCATAGCATTATTAGCTTATGCAGCTTTTACTATCCCTCATCAAAGGTGGGCAGTGAAGGCGGTGAGGGCGGCGGTGGTGCGTAGAGTTGGGCGTGGAAGGCGAGTTGCATCTGCGGGCCATACAACGCCGCTTGCGGCTTTAATTTTTATTATTATGTATTTTTATTACCCTCTGATGGATTTGAATGTGGTTCAAGAGGAAAAAAACTATTAAATGAAGCACAGTATATATGTAACAATATGGTATATTGTTTGTTTAAGTTCATGGACCTGTCACTAGAGGGCAATGATGGTTTGTCTATTTATGTTGAAGTTCAGGAGGTGAGACCGGTGAATAAGAGATACAGGCCGACTGTGTTAATAAATGCTCACCCAGTTGGGATATCGCAACGAAGCTGGACTGTTTTTTGTGTGGAAACCCTCACCTAACATGGTGGCAGCGGTAGAGAACTTTACCCGGATTTTTTAAGAGTATTTTTTTTTCTCTATCGTCGTTTGCTGCAGAGGTGCTGGATACGCTAATGGGGGACACTCCACAGTCTGACTGGAAGGTGGATGACATGATTGAAAAGTTTAACAATTACTGCAATCCCACGGTGAATGAAACAGTGGAGCAGTACAAATTTTTCACAAGAAATCAGGGCATCAGTGAGTCCATTGATAGTTATGTGACTGAACTGAAACTGCTCACTAAAATGTGCAATTTTGGCACTTTAAGAGACTCACTCATCCGAGACAGGATAGTATGTGGCATTAACAATAACGGCATGAGAGAAAGGCTTCTGAGTGAGAGAGCCATGACGTTGGACACCTGTATTCAACTCTGCAGAGCGGCTGAATTATCCCGGGAGAACTGCAAAGCAATTGCAAGTACAACGGAGGACGTTCACGCTGTACACAAGTCTCCTCAGCAGCATCAGACAAAAAGAGACAAAGAAAGCACAGAGGAATGCAAATTTGTGGGAGAACATGAAAGGAGCAAACTAAAATGTCCAGCATTTGGGAAAAAATGCAAAAAGTGTGGTAAGGAAAACCACTTTGCTGCAAAATGCAAAGCCCGCATTGACACACGAAAGAAGAAAACAGTGTGTCACAGGGTCACATTATGACTATGAAAAGAAAAGAAAGAAAAAGGAGAAACATTAGTTCTACCTGGGTTTGTGTATGAGGGGACTAACGTGTTTTCTTTTTTTACTGAAGAAACATATGTTATCCACTGTCATTTATGGATGTGGTCTTTGTGTTATGTTCATGGGTTTATTTACTTATGTTATGGACGGTTCACCTAACGCACGGCAGTCACGCCCCAAGGTTATAAAATGGGGTCGGAACAGGTGCGCAAAAGAGGGGAAGGAAGGTGAAAGATGCGCTGACAGCTGCCGCCGTGCTCTTCTCCCGTGAAAAAAAGACTTCCGAGATATTGGATGTTCCTTGCCTGCTGCTGGATTTATCCCACCAACATTCTGTGGAGTCCAGATGAGTGACGGGGGAGCAGAATCCGGAGATTTATTCGAAAGGCCGAGGGGGGTGCAGTGCGCGATCCTGTGAGCGGGCGCATTTCTATAGAAACTGATCAAAGAGTCCAACTGGTGAGATCGACATTTTTTTTCCTTCTTGGGTACCCAAAAACATTTTTTTTATTTTACTGGTATACCAGTTTATTTTTGGGGGGCTTTTCTTTTGGTTGGATTGATTTGACTGACAGAGGCCGTTATGCGCGTTCGCGTGGACATTTCATTGACTCTTGTATGAGCGCGCGCCTGTGGAAAAAAGAGAGAGAAAAAAAGAAATTTGGGATTTAAGAAAATTAAATTTATGTTTGGAAAAATTTTACTGATGTATTTGTGTTTTGAATAATAATGTGATTCTGTTTAAACCGTGTTTGAAGAACCCAAAAGAACTTTTGATAACACACATTATTTAAATTAAGTAGTGTTTGTTACAAGTCCATCATATAACAGAATGTGAAAGTAAGTTTGAGGATATTTTGTGTGTTAAAGATGAGACACAAGGTGAAAATGTAAAACCTGTTAGCTCTGACAAAATGAAAGATGCTAAACTGTTTGCAAACATGCTCTTAGGCAAAAAGATGGTAAGATTTCAAATAGACTGTCGAGTCACATGTAATGTGTTACCTGTTGACCTGCTAAACAAAGATGTAACACTTGATGAACCAAACTCTGTGTTAGTGATGTATAACGGTAGCAAAGTGAAGCCACTGGGTAAATGTAAAGTGAAGTTAACGAACCCCAGAAACCAAAAATTGTACCAGTTAGAGTTCCAGGTGGTAGACAAAGACAGCCCTGTGCCACTGATTGGTAAAAGAGCTAGTGAAGCTATGAAGCTGATAAAAGTACACTATGAAAACATTATGACTATGGATAGCATTGTGACAAAAGGAGAAGACTCAAACGGAAAATGGACATTCGAACAAATTAAGACAGATTTAGCAGATGTGTTCACAGGAGACGGTTGTCTGGAAGGAGAATACAAAATGGAAGTGGACCAGTGCGTGAAGCCAGTACAATTCCCAAAGCAACGAGTGCCTGTCGCCATGATGAAGCCACTAAAGGAGGAGCTTCAGGAGTTGGAGCAGAGAGGTATTATCACCCCAGTTGACTGTAGCACAGATTGGATCAGCAGCATGGTGGTTGTGTGAAAGCAGAGCGATGAACTCAGAGTTTGCATTGATCCAAAGCCCTTGAATAAGGCACTCAAAAGAAGTCACTTTCCATTGGCTCATATTGAGGATGTACTTCCAGACATGTCTAAGGCAAAAGTGTTCACAGTTTGCAACATTAAGAATGGATTTTGGCATGTGAAACTCGCAGAGGAGTCGAGTTGCCTGACTACCTTCTCCACTCCATTTGGGCGCTACAGATGGCTTAGAATGCCCATGGGGATTAGTCCACCACCTGAAGTTTTCCAGAGAAAACTGACCCAAGCTCTAGATGGGCTGCCAGGCCTTTACATTATTGCTGATGATGTGCTTATAACAGGCCAAGGTGAAAGTCAGGAAGCAGCCATCCAAGACCATGATTCAAAGTTGAGAAAATTCCTGGAACGCTGTCAACAGAAAAACATCAAACTGAACTCAGAAAAGTTTAAACTTAGACAACGTGAGTGCACGTACATCGGACATCGTCTCACAGCGAATGGACTTAAAATTGACCAAGACAAGGTGCGTGCAATTGAACAAATGCCGAGGCCCACAGATGTGAAGGCAGTACAAAGACTGCTAGGCATGGCTAATTATTTAGCTAAGTTTTGCCCACATCTTTCCAACCAGTGTGCAGTGTTAAGACCCATAAAGACACGGAATGGGAATGGACAGATCATCATGAGAATGCTTTTGTGAAACTTAAACAGACGATTGCAGATGCTCCTACCCTGAAGTACTACAGCCCAGAAGATGATCTGGTGGTGCAATGTGATGCATCAGACGCAGGTTTGGGTGCAGCACTCCTGCAGAAGGGCAAGCCCATCGCATATGCAGGTAGAGCACTCACGCAACCAGAACGCGGTTATGCTCAGATCGAGAAGGAGTTTTTAGCTATGGTTTTCAGTGTCGAGAAGTTCCATCAATACACTTATGGTCGCAAAGTCACTGTCTAATCTGACCATAAGCCTTTAGAGATCATAGTTAGAAAACCACTGTTAAGTGCACCAAAGGGACTCCAAAGAATGATGCTACGTATCCAGAAATATGACCTGAATGTGGTGTACGTCCCAGGCAAAGACATGTTACTGGCAGACACACTGAGCAGAGCATACCTCCCAGAATGTGCACACCAGGACTCTGGAGAAGCTGAAATAGAGACTGTTAATATGTTGAAACATTTGCCTATTTCCCATGACAGTCTTAGCCAGATCAGAACAGCAACAAAAGGTGACAAAACTCTACAAATGATTATCAAAATGATGCAGCAAGGATGGCGTTCAAATAAAAGAGCAATACCAGCTGAATTAAAACCATACTTTTCTTTTCAAGAGGAACTCAGGCACCAAGATGGCATTGTGTTTAAAGGAGAACGTGCGGTTATCCCTTCTTCCCTCCAGGAGGACATCACCAAGCATCTGCACTCATCTCATCTTGGTGCAGAAGGATGTCTGAGGAGAGCCAGGGAATGCGTTTTCTGGATTGGCATGAGTGACCAAATCAAGACACATATTGCTCGTTGTGATATCTGCAGGTCAGTAGATGACAAACAACAAAAGGAAACACTCCACCCACATGAAATACCAAACAGGCCATGGGGTAAAGTGGGTGTTGACTTATTTCAGTTTGACAACAAAGACTATCATGTAATAGTTGACTATTACTCCAACTTTTGGGAGATAGACTTTCTGCCAGACACTAAATCGAGCACAGTGATCAAAAAATTAAAAGCTCTTTTTGCCAAATACGGCATCCCCAAGACTGTAGTCTCAGACAATGGACCACAGTACTCTTCCCAAGAGTTTCAGAGATTCAGCCTACGGTGGGAATTTGAACACAAAACCTCATCCCCAGGTTTCCCACAGAGTAATGGCAAAGCCGAGTCAGCTGTTAAGATGGCCAAGAGACTGTTACACAAAGCCAACGCTTCTGGACTAGATCCTTATCTTGCACTCTTAGACCATCGCAATACACCATCCCAGGGACTGGACAGCAGCCCAGCACAAAGGCTACTGAGTCGCCGCACAAGGACATTGCTTCCAGTCAAACCCAGTCTACTCAAGCCCAAAGTACCTCAAGCCAAGGAAGCACTGCTTAACAACCAACATCGTCAGTGTGCTTACTACAACCGATCAGCCAGAGACCTCAGTCCTTTGAAAGTAGGTGATGCTGTGAGAGTTCAGCCCCACAACAAAAAGAGGAGAGGCTTGGTGAAAAAATCTGTCGATGATAGGTCCTATGAGGTTGCAATGGAGTCAGGTGCTGTGCTGAGGAGAAACCGTAGGCACCTCAGGCGTTCTCACAACATACCACCAACAGTACCCCTTGACATCAAGACTGTTGACCCGGAAAGTGCCCAAGCACAGTCAGTACAAACTCAACCGACCCCTGAGAGACCAATGACAACCAGAACTGGTAGGGTCATTCACAAGCCAAGGCGCTACAAAGACTTTGTTTCCTGAACAGACACTCCTGTAAAAAAAAAAATAATAATAAAAAAATGTTCAAACATTTGTTTGAAAAGTTTGGGTTGTGTTATGGTAAACTGATTTAGCTGTTCTAGACATATGTGGTGATTCTTTTTATTTAGACCTTACAAAGAATAACATTGAGAAGTAGCTTCCAAAAAGAGAAAAGATGTAACAATATGGTATATTGTTTGTTTAAGTTCATGGACCTGCCACTAGAGGGCAATGATGGTTTGTCTATTTATGTTGAAGTTCAGGAGGTGAGACCGGTGAATAAGATATACAGGCCGACAGTGTTAATAAATGCTGACCCTGTTGGGATATTGCAACGAAGCTGGACTGGTTTTTTGTGTGGAAACCCTCACTTTAACAATATAGATAATATGATGAGACGCAAAGAGCCGCAAGCTCATTGGCCAAGAGCCGCCGCGTGTTCGCCACCCCTGACCTAGTAGGTCTTCAGATGTTGTAGGTGTGTTAGGGATGAATGTTATTAAAGAGTGTTACCAGCAGCTGTTTAATCAACATGGGCCTGATCTCTTTGCTCTCCCTGAAGTACAGCAGATGCCCCAGGACTGGCAGCAGGCATTACAGTGCCACCATCAGATGACGTCTAAAGCTCAGATGTTAAAGAAAGGGATGGCCCGGGTTAGAGGCAAGCACTCGATTATCATACCAGGAGGCACTGTTAAATGGGTTGCAGCCACGTGTTGCTCCCAGTTCACACAGTTGACAGGTGCTGCACTAATTGAGCCCTTGGAAGATGGCTACGCCCTTCCTGAGAACCTTTTGTTATCTCCAGCCATGGTCGTTGGTCAGGGGGGCACGGTTTATGTCCCTATTGTGAATGTAGGTGTGACCGAATGCCCTCTTACATATGCACCCCAAATGGAGACTGGATTTGGTAGTAGTTAAAAATATACAATTAAAAACTTGACACAAGTTCCATAAAAGAGAAGGTTACAATATACTCAGACAGTTGGATTGCGCTCCAACACTGCATGAAGGGCGGCTGCCTCCAGGGAGTCTTCAGCCCCACTGCACTGGTGGGCAGCCACAAACACCAAGGGAGATCTCCAATCCAAACCCTCACCAGGGGTACTTGCTCAGGGCTCCAATACACACACAAACACACCACAACCCCAACAGTGATTAGAAGAAAACACAAAAACAGAAGACGTGCACCTGAGCAAGACACCACTACTTATAGGCCGAAACCCGCCCACCCACCCACCCATATATATATATATATATATATATATATATATATATATATATATATATATATGTATATATATATATATATATATATATATATATATATATATATATATATATATATATAAGATGGCGCCGTGAACGGACGCCTGTTGCCATAGCTCCTGTAATCGCTCTTTTTCTCAAGTCTGTTATCATGGTCTTCTTCCTTTTTTTTCACTTTTTTGTTGTTCATCTATTATTTCTGTAATCTTTTCCCCTTTTGTGCTTTATATTTACTTTTTTTTATCTTGCTTTGATATTCTTGCATCTGTGGGAATAACACTGGAAGCATGGCCATTGTTTATACGCGTGACCAGCTGCTGGCCCTGAGGGAGACTAGCCTGCTCCATGGAGCTCGGCATGATATTCCGAAGGAGATACTGAGGAGACGTCGGGGTCGCAGAGCCGGGACTCATGTTAAGATGAACAGGAGGAGATTTAAACCTGTCGTGCCTGCAGTCATTATGGGGAATGTGCGCTCACTGGCCAACAAGACCGAGGAGCTAACGACACTAATGAACACCCAGACGGAGTATCGGGAATGCAGCCTGCTGAGCTTCACCGAAACGTGGCTGCACTCCCACATCCCGGACATCAGCGTCGCGGTTCCCGGTTTTACGACTGTGAGAGCGGACAGAGATGCAGCCAGCTGCGGTAAGAAGAGGGGAGGCGGGATTGCTCTCTACGTGAGTGAGCGGTGGTGTAACCCCGGACACGTCTGCGTGAAGGAGCGACTCTGCACGCCGCATGTGGAGCTGCTGGCGGTGGGACTCCGGCCTTATTATCTGCCGAGGGAGTTCACATCGGTTGCGGTGGTGAACGTTTATGTTCCTCCATCCGCCGATGCTGAGGCCGCCGCTGACGTCATCACCACCACCGTTTCCCGCCTGCAGACACAACAGCCTAACTCCTTCTGCATCATCGCGGGAGATTTCAACCACGTCAACATGGACAGAACGCTTGGGGACTTCACTCAGTATGTGAACTGTCCCACCCGGGAAAATAAAACACTGGATCTGCTGTATGCAAATACAAAGAATGCATACAGAGTCACAGCCCTCCCTCCCCTCGGCAGGTCTGACCATAACCTGGTTCACCTCATCCCAAACTACGTCCCTATTGCCCTGAGGGAACGCGTCCACAAAAAGGCTGTTAGGAGGTGGACCCCAGAAACGGAGCAGGCCCTGCAGGACTGTCTGGGGTCCACAGACTGGGACGCTCTCTGCACTCCTCATGGGGAGGACATTGACAGCATGACGGACTGCATTACGGAATATATTAAGTTCTGTGAGGAGTCCGTTGTGCCCACTCGAACTGTTCGATGCTTCCCCAACAACAAGCCCTGGATCAGCTGTGACCTGAAGAACCTCCTGAACAGGAAGAAGAGAGCCTTCAGGTCTGGAGACCGGGAGGAGCTGAAGAGGGTGCAGCACCAGCTGAGGGACCAGCTGAGGAACGGGAGAGATTCCTACAGGAGGAAGCTGGAATCCAAACTCCAGCAGGACAACATGAGGGCAGTGTGGTCTGGAATGAAGAAGATCACAGGATGTGGGGGGAGAAGCAGAACCATCACAGGCAGCAAAGAGAGAGCTGACGAGCTTAACACCTTTTTCAATAGGTTCAGCTCTCTGAATGCCTCAGCCTCCTCCCCCCCATCTCCACCACACCACCCCCCCGCTCCTGCTGCCTCTCAGCCATCTGACCTCCCCTCTCAGAAACCCCCCACACCTCCTCACCTTTCTCCCCCCTCTGCTACACCACATCTACTGGGCCCACAGTCCATCACCCCTCCCCCCAGTCCAACCACCACCCCCCTCCCTCCCTGTTTGACTGTAACAGCCTGCCAGGTGAAGAAACAGCTGGAGAAACTTAACCAGCACAAAGCAGCCGGCCCGGATGGCGTCAGCCCCCGTACCCTGAGGACCTGTGCCCACCAGCTGTCTGCGGTTCTCCAGCATGTCTTCAACCTGAGCCTCAGACTGGAGAGGGTGCCCCTCCTCTGGAAGACCTCCTGCCTGGTCCCTGTACCCAAGAAGACCTCATCATCTCACCACAGGGACTTCCGTCCAGTTGCCCTCACTTCTCACATGATGAAGGTGCTGGAGAGGCTGGTGTTGGCCCAAGTGAGACCGCTGGTGAGCTCTTCTCTGGACCCCCTGCAGTTTGCCTACCGGCCGCGCCTGGGGGTGGATGATGCTGTCATCCATCTGCTGCAGCGAGCTCACTCACACCTGGATGGTGGTGGAGGCATGGTGAGAATCACCTTCTTTGATTTCTCCAGTGCCTTTAACACCATCCAGCCTTCTTTACTGGGTGATAAGCTGCGGCTGATGGGTGCCGGTGCGTCCACTGTCTCCTGGATCACTGACTACCTGACAGACAGGCCACAGTTTGTCCGACTGGGCGGCGTCCTGTCTGACGTGGTGCTGAGTGGTGTGGGAGCCCCACAGGGCACTGTGCTCTCTCCCTTTCTGTTCACCTTATACACCTCAGATTTTCAGCACAACTCAGAGTCATGTCACCTACAGAAATTCTCTGATGACTCTGTGGTTGTGGGGTGTATAAGTGGTGGACGGGAGGAGGAGTACAGGAGGCTGGTGGATGGATTTGTGGAGTGGGCTGGAGAGAATCACCTGGTGCTCAATGTGGACAAGACCAGGGAGATGGTGATCGACTTCCGGAGGAAAAGGACAGCCTTACAACCTCTCTGCATCCTTGGCAAGGATGTGGAGGTGGTGGAGGATTATAAATACCTGGGAGTGACCATCGACAGCAGACTGAGCTGGAGGAGCCACAGCACTGCTGTGTACAAGAAGGCCTGCAGCAGACTCTACTTCCTAAGGAAGCTGAGGTCTTTCAATGTGTGCAGCAGGATGCTGGGGATCTTCTACCAGTCTGTGGTGGCCAGCACCTTGTTCTCCTCTGTGGTCTGCTGGGAAAGCAGCATTGCAGTCAGTGACACCAACAGACTGAACAAACTGATCAGGAAGGCGGGTTCTGTCATTGGCTGCAAACAGGACACATTTGAAGCAGTGATGGAGAGGAGGTCACTGAAAAGACTCCTTTCAATCATGGACAACCCAGAGCATCCTCTCCACCCCGTTCTGGACAAACAGCGGAGCTCCTTCTCCAGGAGGCTCAGACAGCTCCGCTCCAAAACTGCCCGGTACCAGAAATCATTCATACCAAATGCAATAACCCTGTACAACAACTCACTATGCAAAAGATAACCTTGCACATTTTTCTTTTTATTATCTGTTTTTTTTTTTTTTTAGCTTTTTTTCTATTTTGCACACTTCTTTTTGCACATCTTTTTACCTTTGCACTGTTCTGTAAATAGCTTTTTAAATTATAATACCCTGATGTTTGCATTTATGCTACATTTTCTTTGTTTTTGCTTTTATTTTTATAGTCTTTTTTCCCCTCTGCTGTCAGTTGCTATGGTGACAAACAAATTTCCCACGTGTGGGATCAATAAAGTATTCTGATTCTGATTCTGATTCTGATATATATATATATATATATATATATATATATATATATATATATATATATATATATATATATATACACATATACATGTAGGACAGGTGACTCCTGTAACCACAGGGTGGCAGCACTGTCGAGACTAACCCTTGTGCTCAAATGAGTGGGCCAGATGGGACACCGTAGTTCAGTTGGGGTTTTGCTGGGTTAGCTCCATTTTGCCTTCAGTTTCCTTTTGTACTTTCTGGAGGTAAGATGGGCTGTGCGGGGGGGGCGACCAAGATGGCGGAGTGAGTAGACGCTCTTTACCGAGTTCTGCACAAAAAGTTCTTGAAATACGGTAAAACCCTGACTTTATTCTTTAAAACACCAACAAATCTCTTTATAAACAAGAATACATTGACCTCTAAGAGATAAGAAGCAGAATGCCGATTTCAAAAGGTGCAAAGAGAGGATTAGATATATCAAAATCCAAGCTAGCATCTGGAGAGGCTGTCGAAGCTATCGCTACCTCAGGCAACATACTTGTGTACAACTGCCACAACTACGCTGCATCCCAGTCAACGGTTGCTCCAAATGTAGAAGATATGGATGACTTTCCATCCCTCCCTGCTACACCTCTCAAATCTCCAGCGTCAAAAAAAGTGATGTACGACTCCGGCAGCAACGATCCACCCACTTTAAACGAGATCATATCCCATCTTTCAGCATTGATAAACAGAAGATCGGACAGTCTGGAAATCATGGTAAAAGAGAATTCAAGTATGGTGAAAGAAAATGCTCTGAAGATTGAAGGTCTCAAAAAATCGATTGACTTTATGCATGCTGAAATGAAAGATGTAAAGAAAAAAGTGAATGACCTTGAAAGAAAAGTAAAAAGAGGCGAAGACCAACTGGATAACCACCAGCTGAGACTGTCTGATCTGGAAAGATACTCCAGAAGATGGAACCTCAAACTACACGGTGCCATGGAAACGGAGAAAGAAGACACACGAAGAAAGGTGATAGAAATTTGCCAATCGGTTTTACCTGAACAGAAACAGAAGTTACCTGACGTCATCGACACCGTGCATCGACTGGGACCCAGGAAGCAAGGCAACGCCAATCCGAGAGGCATCATCATTCAGTTCACCTCACGTGTCTCCAGGGATGCTGTCTGGAAAGCAGCCAAAACATCCTCTTACCTGCGAGAGAATCACTTGAAATTCGCTGAAGATTTATCCCAGGAAGACAGAAGTCGTCGTGCCAAATTGTGGCCATTAATAGACAAAACACGCAAGGAGGGGAAGTCGGCATACTTCGTTGGAGCCCATGGCTTCATCAATGGAACAGAAGTGCTCCCTCCTTCATAGAAACGCTCATCCTACGTTTAAAAGCTGACTGCTTCGGTGAGACTATTAACACTATTTCTTAATTACAAATTTGGTTGATGTTTACTGTCCATACATCATTTTCTGATTAGGGCTATAACCTTATTTTTAAACCTTAATTTCTTAGAAGAAGAAGAAGAGAAAAAAAAAAAAAGAAAAAAAAATTATAGCCCTCTTCTTATTTTGGCTGCACATTTTTTTATTTTAATTTATTTTCTAAACCAAAACGGGTTGGATGTTATTCTATTTTTATTTAGTTAGTCAGGATTATTACATTATTTTTGTATGGTCCCCTTCTCTTCTGTAAATCTCAGTTCATCAAACGTGTCTTTTTCACTCATTTCTCTCAATGCTAGGGGACTAAGGCAAAAATTCTAGCGCAAAGCTCTATTTTTATTTCTTAAACAATTTAAAACAAATTTTTGTTTTTTGCAAGAGAGTCATTCCACATCTACTGATGCAAATTTTTGGAAATCACAATGGGGCAACGATATTTGGTTATCTCATGGTTCTGAACGTTCATCTGGTGTCACCACACTTAAGATCAACTTTTCTGGTTACATATTAGACTCTGAATGTGACACTCTTGGCCACTACATCTGTATGGCAGTTAAAAATGATATTTACAATTTTATCATTGTTAATATATATGGTTACAACAATAAAAGTGAAAACGACAAACTACTAGACTCCTTAGAAGGAAAAATAAGCTTATGGTTATCCAGATACCCAGACTCCATACTTTTTGTTGGGGGGGACTTTAATATTGCTATCAATGATACACTTGATAGATGGCCTCCAAGACTCTTGTATGGCCTTCATATAGCGCCAATCTCAAAGGATTTATGAATAAGTTCGATATTGTGGATGTTTGGAGAGAGAAATTTCCCAATGACAAACATTTCACCTGGAGTAATAAAACCGGTTCCAAACAATCTCGCATTGATTTCTGGCTTGTTTCAAGCTGTATAAATAAAGATAACATCACTGTGAATATTTTGCCAACCCCTCTGACGGATCATAGAGCTATTTATATTAATATCCAAATTATTACTCCTGACAGTACTACTCGTAAATTCAATTACTGGAAGCTAAATAATTCTTTACTGAGGCATGAAGCAGTCAAAATTGAAATTACAAAATTGATTAATTTTTATTGGAATAAGGCCAATAAAGAAAATTTTTTTTGCACCAATTGGGAACTTTTTAAATTTGAAACTTGTAAATTCTTAAGAAAATATGGAAGTCCAAATGCCAAATTAAGAAAAGCTGAAGAGGAAGAAGTGGTAAGCAAAATTATGTCTTATTATCAAAAAAGACCAGAAGAGGTTGATGAGGAGGATAAATTAACTTTAATTGACCTTCAAAACAAATTAGACCAAATATATCAACACAAAGCTGAAGGTGCCTTTGTTAGATCCAGGAAAAAATGAAAAAAAGGGAGAGCAAAACTCTGCCTACTTCTTTAGACTGGAAAAAAACAGATCTACAAACAATTTTATTAACTGCTTAATGGCATGCAAATTAATGCTCAATGGCACTATTTCCAACAATCCGATACATCTTTCAAAATTGTGTGCTAATTTCTATTCTAATCTATACAGCTCAAGATACAATGAGGACATTTCCTCCTTATTTTTTAACAATATTCAAAACCTCCGAACTATTGACGAGGAGGACAGGAGTCAGTGCGACAGCCCTCTAACTCTGGAGGAAGTACTTAATTCCATCTTCGCGCTGAAGTCCAACAAATCTCCCGGCACAGATGGTTTATCTGCAGAATTTTACCAGGCATTCTCTAATAATTTAGCTCCGTTCCTACAACAAACATTTTTAGAAAGTATGGCAAAAAATGCTCTCCCCTCAACACTTTCTCAAGGTCTAATAACTCTCATTCCAAAACCAAATAAAGACATACTCTTAATTGAAAACTGGAGACCCATTTGCTTGCTTAATTGTGATTATAAAATTATGGCTTTAATATTTGCTAATAGAATCAAAAAAGTTTTAGAGTTAATCATCGATGAAATGCAGTCAGGTTTCATGAAAAATAGGCATGTCTCTAATAATATCAGATTGGTGCTAGATCTATTTGATTACTCTGATTTGGTGCCTGATGACAGCTTTATTCTTTTCCTAGACTTTTATAAAGCATTCGACACAATCGAACACCAATTTATTTTCAACTCATTAGAATTATTTGGCTTTGGAGATTTTTTCTGTAATGCTGTTAGAACTTTATATTCGAATGGTAACAGCTCTATAAAAATGAGACATGGCTCCACCCCTAGATTTGACCTGAAATGAGGCATTCGCCAAGGTTGCCCAATCTCATCATATCTGTTTCTTCTCTGCACTCAAATCCTAACAAACCACATTTGTTCTAGTAATGTGCAGGGCATTACCATAGCTGGCAAAGAGCTTATCATTACCCAATTGGCTGATGACACTACACTCTTTTTAAAAAACTCAAGCCAGATTCCTCTAATCTTAGATGTAATTAATATTTTTTCTCAAACTTCTGGTTTAACCCATCCATCCATCCATCCATCTTCCTCCGCTTATCCGGGACCGGGTCGCGGGGGCAGCAGACTGAGCAAAGATGCCCAGACTTCCCTCACCCCAGCCACTTCCTCCAGCTCCTCTGGGGGGACCCTGAGACGTTCCCAGGCCAGCCGAGAGACGTAGTCTCTCCAGCGTGTCCTGTCTTCCCCGGGGCCTCCGCCCAGTGGGACATGCCCGGAACACCTCTCCAGGGAGGTCTAGGAGGCATTCGGACTAGATGCCCGAGCCACCTCAACTGGCTCCTTTCGATGTGGAGGAGAAGCGGTTCTACTCCAAGCTCTCCGCGGGTGACCGAGCTTCTCACCCTATCTCTAAGGGAGCGCCCAGCCACCCTGCGGAGGAAGCTCATTTCAGCCGCTTGTATTCGGGACCTCGTTCTCATGACCCATAGCTCATGACCATAGGTGAGTACTGGAACGTAGATCGACCGGTAAATTGAGAGCTTTGCTTTTCGGCTCAGCTCTCTCTTCACCACGACGGACCGATAGAGCGACCGCATAACTACGGACGCCGCTCCGATCCGCCTGTCAATCTCACGCTCCGATCTTCCCTCACTCGTGAACAAGACCCCAAGGTATTTAAACTCTTCCACCTGGGGCAAGGACACTCCACCCACCGAGAGATGGCAGACTACCTTTCTCCGGTCAAGGACCATGGCCTCAGATTTAGCGGTGCTGACCCTCATCCCAGCCGCTTCACACTCGGCCGCAAACCGCCCCAATGCACGCTGGAGGTCCCGGTCTGATGAAGCCAACAGGACAACATCATCTGCAAAAAGCAGAGAGGAAATCCTGTGGTCCCCAAACCCGATCCCTTCCGGCCCCTGGCTGCGCCTAGAAATTCTGTCCATAAAAACTATGAACAGAACCGGTGATAAAGGGCAGCCCTGCCGGAGTCCAATGTGGACTGGGAACAGATCTGACTTACTGCCGGCTATGCGAACCAAGCTCCTACTCCGGTCATACAGAGACCGGACAGCCCTCAGTAAGGCTCCCCGGACCCCATACTCCCAGAGCACCCCCCACAGGATGCCACGGGGGACGCGGTCGAACGCCTTCTCCAAATCCACAAAACACATATGGACTGGATGAGCGAACTCCCACAATCCCTCCAGCACCCTAGATAGGGTGTAGAGCTGGTCCACTGTTCCACGACCAGGACGGAAACCGCACTGTTGTTCCTGAATCCGAGGTTCGACTATCGGACGGACTCTCCTCTCCAGTACCCTGGCATAGACTTTCCCAGGGAGGCTGAGGAGTGTAATTCCCCTATGGTTGGAACACACCCTCCGGTCCCCCTTCTTAAAGAGGGGAACCACCACCCCTGTCTGCCAGTCCAGTGGTACGGTTCCCGACCGCCACGCGATGCTGCAGAGACGTGTCAGCCAAGACACTCCCACAGCATCCAGAGACTTGAGGTGCTCAGGGCGGACTTCATCCACCCCCGGGGCCTTGCCACCGAGGAGCTCGTTGACTACCTCAGTGACTTCAGCCCGGGTAATAGACAGCCCCACCCCAAAGTCCTCATTCTCCGCTTCTTCAAAAGAAGGCGTGTCAGTGGGATTGAGGAGATCCTCGAAGTACTCCTTCCACCGCCCGACAATGTCCCCAGTCGAAGTCAACAGCTCCCCACCTGCACTGAGAACGGTGCCTGTGGAGAACTGCTTTCCCCTCCTGAGTCGCCGGATGGTTTGCCAGAATTTCTTCGAGGCCAACCGATAGTCATTCTCCATGGCCTCACCGAACTCCTCCCAGGACCGAGTTTTCGCCTCCGCAACAGTCCGGGCCGCAGCTCGCTTGAACTGCCGGTACCTGTCAGCTGCCTCCGGAGTCCCGCAGGCCAGCCAGGCCTGGTAGGACTCCTTCTTCAGCTTGACGGCATCCCTTACTTCCGGTGTCCACCACCGGGTTCGGGGGTTACCGCCGCGACAGGCACCAGAGACCTTGCGACCACAGCTCCGAGCAGCAGCAGAGACAATGGAGGTGGAAAACATGGTCCACTCAGACTCAATGTCCCCAACCTCCCTCGGTACCTGTTTGAAGTTCTCCCGGATGTGGGAGTTAAAGACTTCCCTGACGGAGGGCTCAGCCAGACGTTCCCAGCAGACCATCACAGTACAGTCTCTTCACCCGAGTGTCCAAGACACAGGGCCGAAGGTCGCCTGAAACAACTACAAAGTCGATCATCGACCTCCTGCCTAGGGTGCCCTGATGCCAGGTGTATTGATGGACACCCTTATGCTCGAACATGGTGTTCGTTATGGACAAACTATGACGAGCACAGAAGTCCAATAACAAAACACCACTCGGGTTCAGATCAGGGGGGGCATTCCTACCAATCACACCCCTCCAGGTGCCATTGTCATTGCCCACGTGGGCATCGAAGTCCCCCAGGAAGACAATGGAGTCCCCCGTTGGGGCACTTTCCAGTACCCCTTCGAGAGACACCAAGAAGGCCTGGTACTCCGAACTGCTGTTCGGCCCGTAAGCCGAAACCACAGTTAGAGACCTGTCCCCCACCCGGAGGCGGAGGGACATGACCCTCTCGTCCACCGGGGTGAACACCCGCCCTCGACTGCCACCCACTTCTGGTTTAACATTAAACTTAAACAAATGTGAATTTCTAGCTATTAAAGACTGCTCAGTTGATGTTATCTGCACGATTCCTGGTAAACAATAAATTAAGTACTTGGGTATTTTTATTAATAAAAATCAAAAACAAAGATGTTCATCTAACTTTACTCCAATCATACAGAAAACCAAAAAGAAGCGTAATCAATGGCTACAAAGGGACTTATCCTTAAGAGGTAGAGTACTGCTAACCAAAGCAGAAGGAATCTCCCGTCTAATTTATGTTGCCATCTGTTTACACCTTGACAACAACATTTGTAAAGAAATTGATCGCACACTTCTTAATTTTATCTGGAAAAATCGAACACATTACATAAGAAAATCTGTCATTATGAATGACTATGAATCAGGTGGACTTAACTTTCTAGACTTTAACTCTATCAATAATACTTTTAAAATTAATTGGGCCAAAAATTTTTTGAAGAACCCCACCTCTATCTGGAACATCATACCATTTCAGATTTTCTCCCGTTTTGGAGGCTTTAAATTTATTATTGTCACTATAATGTTGAGAAACTCCCCACAAAACTCTCATTCTTCCATAAGCAGGTTCTCTTAGCATAGAACCTTATTTACAAACATAATTTTTCTCCACACAAGTACATCATCTGGAACAACAGAGATATTTTATACAAAAATACATCGCTCTATTTAGAGACCTGGATCCAGAATGGGATCCTACTGGTGGCTCAACTATTTAATAAGGAGGGGCAGCTGTTAAACTATAACGAATTCCTATCACAGTATAATTTACCTGTTACTTTACAAGAGTTTTCAATGGTGCAGAAGGCTATCCCCTCAGGAATAGTAATGTTATTTAAGAACACTGATAATTTGATACCTAATCAAAATACAATATCCAACGCGGATGAGTCACCGGTAGGAAAAATATGCTTCTCTTATGGGCGTACTACTAATATAAAAATACGCAGATTATTTCAAAAGATTTATACCTCTCCCCCGTATATTTTAAATTATTGGAATCAATTTGTTCCAGATATCAACTGGAAAGCAGTTTGGACGGTCCCTCATAAGTATTTAATAATAAATAAGGTAAAAGAAGTATCCTTTAAAATTCTCCATAAAATTTACCCTGCCAAACATTACATGATAAAATTTAAAAAAGATATTAATACTGATTGTAGTTTCTGTGGAGATCACCCAGAAACAGTAACTAATCTTTTCTGGCACTGTTTGTCCACACGGAGATTTTGGAAGGAGTTCAGTAGATTCATGATTATTCATGTCTTCAAAGATTTCTCCCTGAAATGGGAAAATGTATTACTTTGTTTTTTCAGGACCCCCAAAAAACAAGTTTTTTTTAATAAATAATTTATTAATTCTTCTGGCAAAATTCTACATACATAAATGTAAATTTACTAATAAAACACCATACTTCCCACAATTCATTAAAGATGTAACTTTTTACATAAAATCAATATCCTTTTCCTCCAACAAAAAGGCTCTCAGAACTATTGAAATTTGTAACACTCTGCAAATATTTAATGAATCGACTACCCTGGCTGTTTAACATTATTTGTGTTGTATATTGATTGTATGTTGTATACTGCATTGATTGTTCTTCATGTTGTATACTTGCATTTGTTGAATAAAGTTTAAAAAAAAAAAAAAAAAAAGATGGGCTGTGCGGCTCCACAGGTTGTTAGTTGCACATGTTCAAACTGGTAATTTGTAATCTTGTTTAATGACTGTTCATTAAACTGTTTTAAACTTTTACGTTGAAAAAAACAAGGCATTTGCACTTAGTTTAGTTTAAATAAAGTTTTGGTATGAAGCAGCCGTTAGCTAGTTGTCAGGGGGAGGGGTCCCAGAGCAGGCTGCATGTGACGGCGACAGACATGATTTAATGCCATGGGATTTAGATGCTGAAAGAGATATTATTTTTGTATGATGTCTCTGTAATTATCATTTTGTATTAATCTTCAGTAACTTTATTAATTTATGGTTTTATTCTGATTTATCTTTCTTTTGTTTGAAATTGACAATTTGCAATGTCTGTTTACCTGACACGCAGTTTCCTTTTGCACTTTCTGAAGCTGCCTGACTGCCAAGTGGATGGCAAGTTATAATTAAAACAAAAGGAGTTTGTGGTCCAGTCACAATCCTGAATCCAGCATCCAGTGTCCTGTGGTTCTCTCTTCGTCACTCCACCACCATACAACATCAATAAAAACATGGGGGATGACGTCGAAGGGCCGGAAGCAGACTTGCTGATGCTGGGGGTTACATCTTTGGTGCCGTGACCCGGATTGTGACAGTCTCTTGGACCCTGCAGACTCTGATTTTAGACAGGCATCCACCTACAAACCGGTATCCTTTATTCTCAAGAAGTGGAGTGTAAAGTGATTGAGTTGTCCTGTTTTTGATATATAGTGGGAAAAGAAAAAAAAAAAAGAAAAAAAAGTGGGGGTGTGAAATATCAGTGTTGACATTTTTTTTTTAATTCTGAAAGAAATGAAACCTGATGTATTTTTTTTCCTTTTTCTTTAAAAGTGTGCTACCTATAAGTTTTAAAGATTATGTCTTATGCAGCTACTTGGTTTAACCTGGAGAAATTTTGAACAAGTGGGTTATTGCTTGTTGCGCAAAGCATCTGAGTCACGTGATGTGGACTGAACAGCTGAGCGTGCTGCGTCATTTATTTAATGGCGACAACATACAACATCAATAAAAACACAACGCAGAGGGATGACGTCGAGGGCCCGGAAGCAGACTTGCTGATGCTGGGGGTTACATACACATATATACTTATACAATGCAAATTCTTGTTACACTTCAAAACCCAAAGTCGTATAACTGCAACAGAAGATCTTTCATTACTCGCAGGCAAGTTTCAGCAGTTGGTGCTGCTGGCAGAAAATCATCAAGACACAACCCTCTCCTAGAGAGACTTCAAACAGTGATCGAGAATGCCAGGAGAATTTGTAACTCATCTGTACTGAAATGTGAATAAATGTCTGCTATTTTCATTTAATGGAATGCAAAAGAAAACGTTTGTTCAATCATTGGCAGTGAACAACACACATTCTGAGGCTAGAAGTTGACAGCATACAATATAAGTCAGGAACGGGTAGGCCTAGAGTAATGGTGACGTCATTAACAGCCCTTAAATCATAAGCCCTGCGATAAAGTTACCATGGTTTTTTTTAAGTTACCATCATTAAAAATGATGACACTACAACGAATGCGAATGCTACACCAGAGTTCCATAAACCAGTCAAAGTTCCATCCATCAATCCATCTGCATCCTTCACCCTGGGGTACTGAGATCTAAAAGGTCGTGCTCCTGCAGTTACCGGAATCAACACTAGGGGGAGAGTGAAACCTGTGCTCCTGCAATTAACTGAATCACCACTGGGGGGACAGTGAAGCTTGAACCAACATAAATGAACCTGTGGACCATGAAGCATCAGAAAGCGTGTTTAACAGCACCTCTGCATCTTCATGATCTGTCTTCTGTCTGCTGCGATGTTTGACAATGCAGAAATGCTCCAGAACTCAGGAATTTTGTCGTTGGATGAACGGTTAACCTGTACATTTTATTTGAGGGAGGAAAGTGAACACCTGAAAAAACACAATTCTACCAATGTGTTGTTAATGTCCTGCTTAGTCTAATCCTATGTGAGATACAGCTGTGTCTGACAGCTAGTATCATTGCATTTGTGAGTGTATGAATGCACAATAAGCCGCTCGACCTCAGGGCTAATATATGTCAGTATAGGTCAAATGCCATGTGTGGTCTTCTACCTGCTGAAATACTTCTTACTGTTAATCATGCTCTCTGTCGTAATGGAGTGTACAGGTCAGACCATTTGGAGGCTTCAAACACAGGAGTCCAGGCTTCAAACCTGAAATTAGCGAAACCACCTGGCATTACAGAGCCCTTTAGATGTCTGCAGTGGGGGTTGGCTGTGGTGCGTGGCATGGCATCCAGTCTGCTGTCTCCTGTTTTGACAAGACTGTCCCGTCCCAACAGATTCACAGGCGTGTTTGGTGAATGCACGCATGAATGTTCCACCATCTGGTCAAAAGTCAGTCGGATGGTCTTTTGCAGGTTTTGAGGAGTCATTTGTTCATTTGTCAGAGCAGGTAGAGTGTCCAGTAGACTCATCAGTGGTTCCCTTTGAGCTTGGAAAAGACAATGGCTCCTGCATAATCAAGTGGTATTGTCCGACTTGCCCCTGTGGTCCTCGCCACGGTGGAGGAGAGCTTGTAGTGGTCGTGGGTACTGTTCATTTTTCCTCCAGACCCTCTGCCTCTCGGTCTGTGCATTCTGCTTTTGGGCACCTCGTTGTGGGCTGTCACATGCCCAAGGGATCAGAGCGCCATAGATGCCATTTTCAACTGCTGTTGGGGCCTCCTGGGTGGCCTGCTGCTCCCAGGATTTTTCCCCCCATCTTCCTGTTTTGCACCTCCGAATGGCTGAGCATGACACGTCATTACTGCTGTCTCTGAGAGCATCAAAACTCAAAATTCATGTTAGTTTCCTTTTCTTTTTTTAAACACCTTTTATCCTTTGTGAATTCTTTCAGCAGTGTAAAGAATTGTTTTTCTTCAGTTGCTCAACCTCCCCTCTCTCCTGACCTGTTTCTTCAAATGTGCTCTGGGGGGTCAGTCACTGCTGACTCGGCTCCCTCCTGTGAAGGTAGAGAGCTGCGGGGGATGGATAAACTTCTGTGCCTTTTGTCACTCACCCAGGAAGCAGAGGGGGTTCTGCATGTAAATTTATGAGGGTTTGGGGGGGTCTGCTTTTTCTCTCCCATCTACTGCTTGAGACAAAGATTTAGAAAATGTATCAGTGTTCAGTTTTCACTGTCGCCAACCCCATGGGTGCAAATCAGTTAATCAATCCCTTTTAAATCAAGAAACAAAGACTAATTGTTTTAACTTACCATTAAGGTCTTGCGGTCCTCCAAAAATTTTTTAGAAGTGCTAAAATCTGAAATCTCACAATCCAAACCTTTCCTTAAAGCTGCAAAACATACAAGTGCTAAAATGTAGTAACATCTTTATCTTTCAAAGTTAAAAGCAAACCAAAACTAGCTGCTATTGTACTGGAATGGTGAAGTCTGCATTACTAATTACCAAGTACCACAGTTTACTGTGGCTTCTGATTGTAAAGAATTCAACAAGGTGTGAATTTTCTGGCACACAAAGGGCCCTTTGACTTATAACACTATTCACGACCCACAGATTCTGTATCTTCCTCCATGCCACAGATGGGAACTGCTTCAGAGGGGGTAAAAAAGGGGGGGTTGTTACATAGAGAGTCATCATGTTGTATAATTACTCCTTTTCCCTGTGCACAATTAAAACACTTCTCTTACACCGTCATGCAAGGCCCTTTTATTTAAAAAATAAAAATAAAAAGAAACAAAAAACATTTTGTTCAATGCTGTTGCTGAGCTCAGAATAATTGTTAGCAGCCATTCCTGAATCCATTACTTACTCAAACTCCATGAACATCAAAGCTCTCCTCATTCCTTTCTCTCGATCACAACCAGTCTCAACCAATCTTCACGCCTGCAACAAAGCCCTGCTCAGACAACTCCTCTCCCGGTGTGAGTCCCTCATCCTCCTTTAAGATGTGACTTTCAGAAGAAAACAACAGTTCTAGTCCTATTTAGAGTTAACAGAAATGACACTTTATTAACAGACCATTATTCATCATAGCAACATCATATTTTCTGCACTTTCCTGAGACCTTCCATCCTCTTGCCTCTTGTCTCCTTCCAAAAATCTCTTCCTCTCACCAACAATCCACTTTCTAGTTCTGTTCTTACTTGCCTCTTCCTCCTTGCGTTTCTGATTTTCACAAACAGGTCTGCTGTGCTCACAGATCCCTACATCACTTTCCATGCACGCCATTTTCCTTCTACACTGCCTTTCCATTACATTTCTTGTCTCTACACTTTCCACATCCTTCCACAATTGCACATCCTAAAACCACACTTTTCCCTTTCTTTACTCTGTCCTTTTTCTATTCTCAGCTATTTCTGACAACAATACTCTGGATTATGATTCAAATAAACAAAACTGCCACTCATTCGCTTCTCATTCAAACAGCAGTGCACAAGATTAAAAAAACATAAAAACGAAATTAAACAAATTTAAAATGTCAATAATACTTCTTTGAACAAAGCTGAACTTAATCACAGTTATTAGAACATACAAACAAATTGGAGACATGTATTCACAATAGGAAAACTGAAATAATTGCAAAATTATTCTACACAAAATGTATTAGACCGATGCTACCTTACCATGTTTTTGAAACGATTTGGGCCGAGAGTTGTTTTCATTCGAACACAGACGGCTGCTGCAGCCATGCACAGCCGCCGCTGTGGCAGAGGTTTCCGTCGGAGGCGCTGGGCTACTTAAAGACCTTTTTTGGCGAACCAAAATCCCACTGAAATTTGTTTTTAAACGACGTCTTACAACCGAGGTCATGACCATGCCCAATAAGACAATCCCCGCGATGATTGTACCGCAAATTTTGTCCAAAATTCTCCAGATTTGTTCGTGAAAGTTCAGCGCCGGTCCGCCATGTTGGTTGCTAGGAACGCCGGCTCGCTAACCACGTCGTACGAACAAAGCAAATCATGGCCGTCCGAAGGCCCCGTCACGCTAACCATGTGGTACACATAAAACCTATCAAAGCCGTACACATATTCGAGAGCAACTAAAACGTCCCGTCATTGGTCCATGTGACGTAAACACGCTGTGAACAAGATGGCTGCGTCCATAGAGCAGATAATACACAGGGGAATGTGGAAAATACAGTTAAAATTCACAGATTTCAAACACTTTTTCATCCCATTCTTTCCAAAATCATACATTTCATTCCATTCATTCACATTCAAGTCATTTGCACCACTTTTGTCAAGTCAAGTCGTCTGTCGGCAGCGTCTCAAGTCTGTCGTCAAAATAAAATGCACCGGTCTGGTGCCCCCATGTGTACTTTGAATCCTTCTGTGGTTTCTTTCCGCAGTAAAAAAATAATTTCGTGAAGGTCGCCGCCTTTCTGGTTCTTCCGAAAATCCTATACGCGCAAAATTAGTTTCTATGCTAACACTGTTTTTTGCCTTTGAGGCCACCTAGGAAACAGACACAAACCTACTAATTTATTTAACCAAACACTGTTTTTTATGCGGATCCAGCCGCAGAGGCTCAACACAGACGCAAACCTACCGAATTTATGAACACCTTTTGTTCAGGGGACGGTAAAACCCACCTCACTATTTTTCCTTTGCTCACGCGCACCGAACTGCCGGAGCTAGCTTAAATCGTCAACTGTTTTCTGCTAACGCGCACCGAGATGCCGCAGCTTAATAGCCAATTCTCCGTATTTTGACCGTTCTTTTTCCAGGGACACGGATAAACCACAAACCAATGGTGCACTATGCCGCTCACACATTCTACTTTCCCACAATTTGAGTTATTCACTAGTTGAATAACGTATTCAATATGCAGAATTCAGGCTCTGGCTTACCGTGTGGGAGGCCTCCAGGAAGGTAGAATCGTGGGAGGAAAGTGCACTGACTTTTCGCCGAAAGTCTGAGATCTCTTCAAACATCCTCAATAATTCAGATCCAATCCGCCGGCTTCCTGCCGTCACTTCACTTTAAAAATCACGATATTCCCTTTAAAAATCACATCAGGGTCACCATGATGAAGAGGAAAATATCTAGTTGCTTTGTAGATAATGAAAGAGCAAATTATTATTACACCATAGTTCTAGTCTTCTTTTTGGTTTGATACACAAAGTTTGCATGTTCTGCACCCCGGGATGAAAATTGACCACTGCTTTCAAGACAAAAACAGCAATAACTGTAGGATATATGTTCTGGGGTATTTTCTGCAGAACTATGTCAATACATGTGCGAACATTAAAACTGCAGTATATTTGTAAAATCCCATTTCTAATATTATTGCCAGAGACTATAGAGTGAGAGGGTCTATTAGCATTGAGCTTCAGGAGGCAGGGTTAGACACTCAAGTTGCTCCAACAAGTATTATGCTGACCAACACAGCATTTTATGATTGACAGTATTTTATTTAAAATATTTCCCTAGTTAAACTGTTAAGGATTTAGGATGAAAATTACAACTTTTAGCAAAATAAATCACAGAAATGAAATAACTCCAATCACTTATCTTCATGACTAGAGATGCTACATAAGATGAAAAGTAATGTTTTAGTAAGTACAGTCTCCAAGTATTGTTTATGGCAGCATAGTTACTGTATTTCTATAGAAATAAACACTTTATATCATAGACAGACATTCTAAAATAATACACCAATGCAATAGTGTACCTGTAGAGAAAGCGCATCCAGTTGAAGAGGGAGACCTTTGATTTGCTGAATATAGATTTGTGTCTAACAGACCTCTTCAGTTTCCTTCCTTTGTGGCTGTGGTGTTTGCAAATCCTGAAAATATACAAATAAAAATAAGTATGACACAGGCCAAGGTAGTGGCCAAAGCAGTGATTCAAAATCTATGTTGAAGTCAAGGACCCCCCAAATTAATGTGTATTTGGCCATAAACCCCATCTAGAAATATTTAGTGCAAGGAACCCCAATAAAATATACATTAATATATTTCAATAGTGTTGATATTTTTTATAGCAGATATGCACAGACTTTTAGTGTATTGTAATCATGTACATTGTGTAGTTTATAGTAGTGTGTATCTAGAAATGAAAGGGTAACAAAACAGGGCAGTTGGATGCTGACTCCATTGTCAGCCCATGATCTGAAAATTGCAATAAAAAATATTTTAATAAAAAGGAGTGGGGCTGGTGAAGGCAGGCTAAGCTGGGGAGATGTGGTTTGGATCTGTGATTGACACTGACGTTAACTCATAAACTGTCCAAACCATGGACGAATCGAGGTGCACCACTGGTCCTGACACAGGCGCCGCCATGTTGGAATCAGTAAACAGTTACTGGTCTAAGTCGTTCAGTCATCGGGACAGTAGTTGCCTATAGATACGATGACTCAGTTGATGAATCCCGAAATTCAACTTTACTACCTCATGTCAGGGGCAGAAGGCAGATGGTTATAAATTGAGGAGTTATAACTGTCAAAAATTTGGCAAGAAGGACAATAGTCAGCATGTTTACCCTTAATCTTAATATGAGTTAGCCCTTTTATTAGCACAAATAAATAGATTTAATTTTCACAAGAAATTCTTTAACAAATTATCAATGTGTGTTGTCATTTTATTTAATAAAAAGAAACTTACCATGCATAGTTATCCACACAGACTGATTCCCTGAATTTCATCTTGTGTTTGCATTCTTTGCATCTCATCCGTCTTCTTAGAAGCATTTTCTTCTGCAGCCATTTGATTAAGACTTTGTGTCTCCTTTTAGATTTAGTTTCTCCTTCGATAAGCTGTCTTAGCTCAGTGGCTAAACCAGGCATGATTTTTGTTTTCTTATCCTCCGTTTTTCAGCGCACTCACCACACTATTCCTGAGCTTCAGTGACTAGCTCCTGCCAGATTACTTTTGAATTGTAAACTATAATAAATCGGTGTGATGAGGAAAAACCAAGCCAATCATATTTGTATTCATGGGCTGAGGGTGGTGCCATGCAGCCTCCTGCATCATATCGGCTGGTTATCAACTTGTCAATCACTGTTGTAGGCCCATTTTGATTAGTTGCAGCCGGCGACAACCTAGACAGATGCGCCCATCCTTCACTCACGAGTCACGTAGCAAGTTCTTTACATTGATTTCAAGGCACAGAGATGAACACGCGGTCTGGAAAAATGTCCAACCCCAGCGGGAATGCGCAAACTACCGCGATAAATCCAGGTACTGTCGGAAAAAAGAGGAAAAAGTCAACAGCGGGAATTTCGAGGGAGAGGGAAACTTCAACTGTGGACCAGCCGGATGTGGCCATGATGGACGGTGACGGTGTCGGTAAGCAAACCTGTTATCTTTTCTTTTAATATAAAGAAGCTTGATTGGGAATGATTAAACATCGGAACTATTGATTTGTTTTACACAATTCAACCATATTAGTGAAGCCAGTGGCTAGGGCACAATCTTCCTGCAGAACTCGTGCCACGAGCGCCCCAAAAATGTACCCCCCCCCCTTCCGCAGTTTTTCTAGACTAAAACCGCTCATTTCCACGTCCAAGTTAATGACATGCGCAAGGGCACCCTTACTGTCGTGTGTACTTGTTACTTGTTGTAATTACAGTATCTGCACTCTGTGAAGAATACACTGGAGGAGCCCGTACGCATGTGCGCGCGCGCCCGCGTGTGGTGTTGGTGGGGGGGGTTAACGCGCGGGGCAAACCAACGTGGCTGCAGAGGATGTGAACAGTTACAGAGGCGGGGAGGAGCTTAGACTCACCACTTATGACTCCAGATCCCGCAACAAACCAACATAAATTGATGTAATTTATTAGGTTTACTGGATTTTATGAAAAGTGGAAGGAGAAAAAAAGTCTGCATCAAAGTGAATTTGTTTCCATCATCTCAGTCATGACTCTGGGTGTTTGACCGACAGAAAAGTCTATTCTATAGGTTGTGAAAAATGGACAAAAGATCAAAGGAAACATCCGCGTCCAGTTTAGAAACAAGAAAAACACTCCAAGGATAAAAGTATGCAGGAGGGGTCCAAAATTAAAAACTCAGTAGGTGCCAAATATGACCAAATTTGACGATAGAGGAGTAAAATTAAGAGCAGCATTTGGCTAATGAAGGTTTGCTCTTGATCTTCAGCCATGTAAGGGTTAATGGCCGACAAAGTGTGCGGTTATTACTTTTTAACGCACGCCGTGGAAGCCTGAACCGTCCGACACGAAGCGTCTAAAAAGTAATAACCGCACACTTCGAAGGCCATTAACCCGCTTATACCATGGTCACTTACAAAAGCTATACATATTAACCAGGTTTTAGTCCTTAATTCTTGTTTTTTCTTCCGATTTGATTTGGTTTGCTTTTCTCACAAAAAGCGGACTATATGTTACGTGATGCGGTGGATCACGTAACATATAGTCCGCGTCGTGCAGTCAAGATTCGGCGATATATATATATGCTGATCGTCCTGATGGGTTGAATAGAGCATCAGTTCAGAGAGAAAGTTCACCTCTCATCGCTTGTTTTTGTCCAATTGATGAAGCAAAAGGTTGTTTTAAAGAAGCTGGCGCAGTGATACAAAACATTTAAGCTAGGTGACCGGAACTTCTTTTTTCACTGTGCGGTTATTAAGTTTAATTGTACACGCAGCAGCCAATCAGAATCGAGTATTCAACCGGACCATAGTATAATTCTTGTTAATTCGCTTATTGGTGGATTTTATCTAAGCTCTTCTGCCGTTCTTGTATGATATTTGTATAATATTGACCCTTCAGAACATCAAAACATTTTTTTAAGGTCATATTTTATACATTTACCCTAACCTGGCTTTTAGAATTAGAATTTGTTCTTTATGGTATCCTTTCAGATACTGAGGCAACTGTAGCTCCAACAGCATTTCTGCATTTTAAGAAGAAAGAGCTTGAACGACGTGAGGCCAAGAAGAAGAAGCAGCACACAGTCACCAAAAAAAATCAGTGACCTGACTGAGGAGAGAGACTCCCTCTGCCAACAAGTTGGTCATAGTGTTTGGTTGTTTGAAACAGGACTGCACACCTGGCAATGATACTTTAATGTTTTGTAAAATATATATATTGAGGGAAAGAAAGGCCAACATTACACAGGGAGAAGGCCTTCATCAAAACATGGGGCTGGCCGCTATGGCAAAAAAAACAAACTTTCTCTAGGTTGTCCTCATACTCCCTCTTCTGCTAACAACCCTCAAACAGATTTTGCTGCTTGAGATGTGATGCTCCAAGTTTAAAGTCACCACAGCGACCAAATTTTATTTTTTGACTCACCAGCCACCATCAATAAGGTGCTTCATTTCCTGTCACAAATAGGTTGTTTTTGTTTCCTTTAGCACAGCAGCAAAACACGTCATTTAAAAAGGCCGTCATGCATCACCCACAAGGTCAACTGTAGTCTGAACCAGCTGAAGAGAATGACAACTTTTTTTAAGAAAATGAAATTATCTAAAAGTAATTTGTAAATGGCATGAAGGCATTTTTAATGTCATGCAACTGTAAACTCTAACTAAAACGTTCAGAGAAAACAAGGACAGATTTACTCCAAGAAAGCAGAGTGCTGGCTAAATAAAGGCCAGATTTTCCCAAAAAATGGGAAAATCTTGAACTACAAATTTGAATTAATTGATCAAATTAATTTATTGCCCAGGTCTATTGGAACACAAGTGTGTTATTGCACAGTTAATACCTAAAAGATAATAGCCTATTTGTAGCATCAATTAACAGCAAACACATCTGTTCAACTGATGACCCACAGTGTTGCTGATTAATTAAATAGTAAGTCTTGGGAATGTAAATGTTAAGAGAATGCATGCAAGTTGACTTGTATTATCATTGGTAATAATTTCAAATTAACAATTAAATTGTTTCCCATTATGTTGTTCATACAGATAACAGTGGGACAACTGACACATATTCCTCGGCCAACACATCGCCTGGTGCATCTTCTTGGTCTTCGCCCTCCAGTTCATTCAGCTCTTCTTCATCCAGCACCTCATCAACTGATTTTTCAGATCAGAAATTGAAGAAAAAAACGCAAGAACAAAAAGATGCACCGCCACCGGAGTCAAAAAAAAAAGGACAAAAGAAAGAAAAAGAAGACAAAAAGGGAACACAGCAGGAGAAGAGGTAAGCGTAAAGAGAGGACAGCAAAAAGGCCACTCCCCCCATGTGTGTCAGTGTTGAGCATGGAAACATCACATCTGTCGCTCTGTGTCTCTGTTTGTCTGTATCTGTCTTTTTCTATGTCTGTCTATCTGTCTTGTATAATTTTTTTTTCTAAATGTATTTCCTGGTGGGTATAGTATTATGAACTCTCCAATTGTCTTGTGTGTGTAATCTTCATCACTTTTTGTATTTGTTGATTCACTTATTGTATGTTTGTTGTACTTAAATTTCTTTCTGTTTCAGCACGTCATCCTCAAGAGGTCATCGAGAGATACAATAAAGTCCTAAAGGCTTACAAGAAAGGGAGAAAGCTGAGTTTGGCATATCAGAAGGTCGGTGTTGACCGAAACACCATTGTCAGCAATGCTCCGATCTGTGAATTGGCTGTGGTGGACCCAAAGAGATATAAGGAGTTACTGGGTGCCCACACGCCACAGCAACGACTTCAGGACTTTTCAAAAAAATGTCTGGAAGTGATAAATAGTGATCCAAACCTTTTGAGGGATGTTGAACATCAAAAGAAGAAGGGAAAACTGATTCCTCTGTCCAGAAAAGCTTAAGTGTTGATACACCGCGGGATGGTGTCACAGAGTAGTTCAGTGTTGCTCAGGTCCGGTTGACCAAATATATTCAGTTCAAATTGTTCTATAGCAAAAATGCCAATGGCTTGTTTTTGATTCATTTGTTTTTTTTCTGTTCTGCTCCAGATGTTCTAAAATTCTGTTTTATTCTGCTGATCTGCCATGTGACGACTCAGTATGTGTGGAAAAGGAATAAACAGTGTTCAACACTTCATTTGTGGTATTTCTTTGGTCAAGTACAGTAAACAGAAAAAGCTATTAGTGAAAGTAGGTTGAGATAAAGCATCTGATATTTTGAAAATTACATATTTTTGTACCTTGAACTTGTCCCACCCATTTGCTTTTCAACAAAGCTTCACTAGTAGATGGTTAATAAACTATTAACAACTGACCTGTAAAGTGTGCGTTGATATACCAGTTAAGCGTCAGTTATTAGCTTGTAAATGTTATTTGGACGTTATTATAAAGTTGGAATTGATCCTCATTTACAAATAGTGAAGAAACGAGGAATAGCTGCAACTTTATAATAACGTCCTAGTAACATGTTTAAAGTATTAACTGATTCTTAATAAGTCATTAGTAAGTAATTTATTAACAGTTTCTTCATGATCTGACTAATTAAAAAGGTACAGTTAGAACTCATGAATATACGGGTAACAGGTCATTTATAGCTCACTAACTAAAAGCTTGTTAGTTATCTGCTGTCTATCTATAAGATACATTTATAAATCCTTAACTAACTGTTAACAGTTATTTAGCAAGTCATTTATTACTCAATAACTAAGAGTTTATTAATGATTTGTTAACTACCTATAACGGATAGTTATTATAAAGTGTTACCTATATGGTAAGATGTATTTTTTAGTCTCTGTCTCTTTCGGCTTATCCCATCAGGGGTCGCCACAGCGAACGAGTCGCATGGTAAGCTTGGCAATGTTTTACGCCGGATGCCCTTCCTGACGCAACCCTCTCAAAGCAACTGGGCTTGGTACCGGTACAGAAGTGGAGAAGGGAACAGGGAGCAGGCCGGATTTGAACTCTGGTTACATGGACGGAAGGCACTGCAAACCAGCACGAGCTAAACCGGCTCAAGATGTCTTTTTTAATATTGTTTTAATATTTATCTTAATGTAAAACACTTTATGTTACCAAGTATGAATAGAGCTGCATTAACAAAGATTGATTTGATCATGTAGTATCCACATGGTGGTGGTTAGGAGAACGCAGACTGACAGAAAGACACTGGACCACTAAAAGAGGACGGACTTGTTCATGGAATAACAGTCGTTTCAGTTGCTGCTTTGAGGAAACATCAAGTTTGTTACAAAAGATCAAAACCAGACAGTTTTTGGACAAAAGTAATAAAGTTCATTACAGAGCAGCTTAAGAAGCATGTAGTGAGTACAGGAAATGAACAAACACAACATTTCCTCTGTTCTAACACTTCTGACAGGAAAAAGAAAGACTTCCTTTTTATGATCCTAAAATGATGAACTGTTGAGCTTTATCTTCAAATATAATGACATCAAATGTTTCCTTTTGTTTCATTTTCACCTTCATTAGTGTGATTTTATTGTTTATTAACCAGTAAATCTTTCTTTCATTCTGATTGACATCAATCTTAAATTTACTGACACTTAAAATATTGAGATTGTGGAGACACGACTTTATTTTCCATTTAGTCCTCAAAGAAATGAATACTTACAATGAGAAACCAACAACCTAAGAATGACTATGACCGGAATTTAATCTTTATTTTCATGCTTCAGTCTGGAGGTAAAAATCTTATTTGTTTGAAATATTTTGAAAAATGTGTCTAACTGAAATACTTCTGTTTGCCAAATATCGTGTGTCTGTTTTATAAATTACAAGATAGTTTTTCAACTGCCGTTGCAGTTGAAACAAATATGTGTCAGGTGTGCACCCTGGAGTGTTGCCAAAGCCTGGATCTCTGGATTGGATTTCACGTGCATGAACCTGGTCTGGACTCTATACAGATTCCAAGGTGCCCTCTGTCTCTTCTTCGTCTCTCTGCGTCTCTGGACATCTTCCCTACAAAGAGGAAGTTTTCTGGAGGTAGAGACTTGCTTCCAGTGCAATAATCTGCCAAACATTCCCTCTCTTTGTGTTTCTGTTACAGACTCCTCTGAGCATCTGGCAGTGTCACCGTTTCATTACCACCTGAGCTCCAATAAACTGCATTTATCTAGACCTCAGTGTGCTCCTTCCTCCGATACACCCACGTCCTAACAGGTGTTGACTTGAAAAGGACTGCAGGAGAACCTTATTCTGGTGTGGCGTGACATAACAGTGACTGCAGTGGTGAGAACTCTACCACTGCAGCAAAGAATCTCCTGCTGGGTCATCAAGTCATTCTGTCCTTTCAACTTTTCTTCCTTGTTTCACACTTTATTTTTTTCATGTTTAATTTATTAAACCTTTGAGTTTCCCCCATAAGCCTGGTCTCCTGCATTTTTGGCTTGTCCTTCCGTTTCAACAAAAACATTCATTCATTTTCTATACCGTTCATTCCCTTTCGGGGTCACGGGGCTGCCGGAGCCTATCCCGGCCACTTGTGGGCGAAGGCAGGGGACACCCTGGACAGGTCGCCAATCTGTCACTGACAAACACATTTAAGTGTCCACTTTTCCATCAACGGCTGGAAAACACAGAAAGCTGGAGGACATGAAGATCTGCTTCTATCATTTCACTCTAACAGCAGAATAAGTCACTTCAGCTTCTTCCTTGTTGACCTGTAAGACACAAACCAGATGTTTCTATGCTAAAAGACTTCTACTTACAAGTTGGAAATACACTTTAATGAATTGACAACAGTCCAATCTCTGATTCTTTTCCATAAACCTTCTGTTCATAAATTATATCTTAGGTGAAAAAATAACCTACCGTTGTTTTGGGAAAAGACTTTGGTCTCAAATGGATTACAGTGGCATACGTCAGGTCACTCTACAAAAGATAGATACATATTATTCTGTGTTGCTTGCAGATACTAAATGAATAGATGTTGAAAGCATAATATTGTTTTTATTCTTTTTTGCCTACAGGGTGTGACGGTGTGGCACCGTCAGATGACGAGGGGGGGGCCACACCGTGTTTTATTGTTTGTATTTTGAGGTGATTTGTTATTTATTGTATGTTATGATTTCCACCTGTGGTGCCGCCTGACGGGGATGGAGAGCAATGCCCCGTGGGCGTGGCATCCCATTTAAAGGTGAGCACCACATGTGGTGAAACATGAGGAGTGACAGAGAGTGCTGCATGCTGCATGGCCCTGCGTGGTGCTCACCGGGTCTTTAATAAAAACAGATCCTCCGCACCTTGGCTCCTCTGCATCCTTTCTCGGCGGGACCCCGCCACACAGATTATTTGAGTAAGGCTTTTTTGGACCAAATGTGTTAAGAAGCAAATGTTTTCATAGTTAATCATATATGTTTGGCTGTTCAGAAATACACTCTGAGAACCGCATACATATATATAGATTCTAGAATAGGTAATATTTCAGCACAATATTTGATACATGTAAAGATACTCACTTTGCGATATGTAGATTTTTGAAGATCTGAAACAATTCATGAGCAAAGATTAATGAACGGTGATACATTAATTGTAAAGATGAGCAACATTTGTTACAACTTATCACTTTGCAGGCTGGCCATGAATCTCTCTACAATTAAAGTTTCATCAGATTTACTTTCTGAACACATTACAAAAAATTAATTAAACTGGCTTTCATGCCTCTATTTCTTCACTTTTTAGCACAGGAGTTCCTCAAGGCTTTGTTCTCAGCATCCATCACTTCAACCATGACTAAAGAAGGAGAACTCCAATATGAATTCTTAAAAAAAAAAAAAAAAAACATTTCAGGGGCCACTTCATAACAAGCAGGTCTTGTAAGCCAAGAGGGTCTGCACTGCTTTTAAAGGAAATCTCTGTGCTGTTAGTGAAAGTGCTGTGATTGCAGAATTCCAACTGTAAGGACACATCTCCCCAAGTTGCTTTAAAACAATGCTTTTGAGTACTAAAAGACTGTACAGTACGTGTTATTCCTGAGCTGATTTTAAATTTGTTTAATTTTTACATTTTGAGTTGTGTGTGTGTGTGGGTGTGTGTGTGTGTGTGTATATGTGGACAATGCCTCTTGTCCAGGTTTCTCTTGAAAACAAAGATCTTATTCCATGGGGCTTGCTGGTAAAATATAGATCATATAAAAAATCTGTCTGAAGTAACACAAAGTAACACAAGATCTGCACAGTCTGAGAAAAAAACACCTTTCCAGTCATAGATCACAGCTGCAGCACAGATGACCTGTTGGAGTAATGTCTGATCAACTCCCCTAAAACAAATTCTGTACCTGCTTCACTTTTTTGATCACCGGTCACTTTGGCTTTCCTTCGTTTGAAGAGAACAGCAGTGATGACAGCCAGGAGTATCAACACCACACTGACCACAGCTCCAGTTAGGATAGATGTGCTGCTATGGTTACGGTCTGTGGTCAAAGAATTAAAGATGGACTAAATAAATAACAATAATCAGTTTTAAAATATATGACAAACAGTTGGACCAACAGGAAGGCCATCATATTTCCGGACTTCTACCCATCTAGACTGAAGTCAACATGTAAACAACAGAGAAATCTAAAACTTCAGTACGACTTCAGTACTCTAATGCTACGTTTAAGTGATCACTTTTAAAGTACAGTCTTTGTAAAAGCAGGTACATGTACGTTTTGGGGTTCTGCACTTTAAACTCTTGTGTTCCTGCATTGCTCTACAGCACATGTGTCAGACTGGCGGCCCGCGGGCAACATCCGCCCCGGCCAACAATAATATCCGGCCCGCGAGATCATTTTACATGTCTTTTTTTTAATGGCCCGGCGATATGAATAATAATAATAATAATAGAGAGACAGCAGGCTCTTTGCAGCTGCCACAGCAACTCTGATAACCGCGACAGCTGCCGGGCAATTGTCTGGTGCGCAAATTACAGCGGCTCAGTGCTTGGAAAAAAATCTGCACCTCTATTTGGTTCCTATTCTCTGTTAAATCACAGAGTTTACATCCTGAAACAGTCCCTGCAGCCGCGCCTCCCGTCTGCTGTCACACGCGGCTGCGTGAGTGAGAATGAAAGGGGAGGGGTGGTGTGGGCTCTGGTTGCCAGGTGGAACAGCGCACGCGTAAGGGCACCGTAATAGCGGTGGATTATGGGACTTTTATTGAACGAGCTAGCTTCGATTATTCTCCCGTCAACTACGTCAGATGAACTTGATCTCTAACTAATTAACTAAAATCAAAGCTAGCCCATAACAATGGCCAAGAGAAAAATTGATTCTGAAAACAGAGCCTTTCAAAACCGATGGGAAAATACGTATATGTTTACTGACATTGCCGGGAAACCCGTATGTCTCATTTGCGGTGGTAATGTGGCTGTATTTAAAGAATATAACCTAAGAAGGCACTATGAGACAAAACATCAGGATCAGTTAAAACACCTGGATGCAGAGCAGAGGCTACAGAAGGTAGAGGAGTTGAAGAGGAATCTGAAATCACAGCAGACGTTTTTCACCAAAGCAAAGTCACAGAGTGAGGCTGCTGTGAAGGCAAGTTTTATTGTGGCGGAGGAGATTGCCAAATCAGCCCAGCCATTTACTGAGGGAGAGTTCCTGAAGAGCTGCATGATGAAAGTGTGCGATGTCATGTGTCCCGATAAAAAGCAGGCATTCGCAAATGTAAGCCTGGGCAGAAATACGGTTGCTGATCGGGTTTGTGAGATGGCCACTGATTTAAAAACACAGCTGAGTGAAAGAGGGAAAAACTTTGTTGCATACTCCCTTGCTGTGGATGAAAGTACTGACACGACTGACACTGCAGAGCTGGCCATCTTCATCCGTGGAGTGGACTCCAATTTGTGCGTTACAGAGGAAATATTGGACATTAAATCAATGCACGGGACAACAAAAGGAAAAGACATATTTGAAAACGTATGTCAAAGTGTAACCGACATGAAACTGCCTTGGGGCAAACTGGTTGGGCTTACAACAGATGGGGCGCCGTCGATGTGCGGTGAAAAAAGTGGACTAGTGGGAAGGATGCGCCAAAAGATGCGGGAGGAAAACTGTCCTGGTGAATTGACAGCATATCATTGCATCATACACCAAGAAGCACTGTGCGGTAAAGTCCTAAAAATGGATCATGTGATGGACACTGCGACGCAAACTGTAAACTTCATCAGAGCCCAAGGTTTGAATCACCGTCAATTTCAGTCGTTTCTGCGTGAAATAGATTCCGAGTTTAGCGACATGCCTTATCACACGGAGGTGCGATGGCTAAGTCGGGGGAAAGTTCTCAATCAACTTTTTGAGCTGTGCGAGGAAATCTGTCAGTTCATGGACAGTAAAGGAAAAGCCTCCACAGTTCTGCGGGACGAAAAATGGAAATGTGAGTTGGCGTTTCTGGCTGATATAACTGCTCATCTCAGCGCCTTAAACCTTCAGCTGCAGGGACGGGAGCGCATGATCACTGACATGTATGACGCAGTTAAGGCATTTCAAGTGAAGCTGGGCTTATGGGAGACACAAATGCAGAAATGCAACTTGCCTCACTTTCCCTGTTGCCAAGTAGTCTTGAAGCAGCTTAGCGCTACTACGGTGTTCCCAAATGACCACTTTGCTGATAAATTGAGCGCACTTCGCACCGAGTTCGTCCGGCGCTTTGGCGACTTTGACGCACAGAAAAGTAATTTCGATTTGCTTCGGAACCCGTTCACTGTCGACGTGGAAACTGCACCTGTAGAGATGCAGATGGAGCTGATAGAGCTGCAATGTAACGCGATGTTAAAGGCAAAGTACGACACTGTGGGGCCCGCACAGTTCATTCACTTCATTCCTGAGGCAATGACCGAGCTCCGTCAACATTTAGCTCGAACCCTGTGCATGTTTGGCAGCACATATATGTGTGAGCAGCTGTTCTCTGTGATGAAAATGAACAAAACGTCACACAGGAGTCGTCTCACAGATGAACACCTGAAGTCCATCCTGAGAATCTCCACAGCACAGAACCTAAGCCCAAACATAAATGAACTTATTGCCAAGAAAAGATGCCAAGCATCAACCTCTAATAAACTGGCATAAGTGCAAAAAAATGGAATGTTTTGATTTGTTAAGATTTTAACTTTTACTTAAAAGAACCATTTTTATTTTCAGATTTCTCTCCAGCATGTTCAAATGTTCAGTTTTAATGACAGGAGATAGGCTATTTGAATGGAGAGAAAGATATTTTAAGTTTAATTATTTTTGGAATGATAGGCCTCTATTGAATACTATCTGTTTGGATTCATGTTCACGTTCAAAAAAATTTTTGTTTTAGTTGGTTCAATAAATGTTTATCCTGTTCGGCCCACAACCTATGTGTGTTTTGAGTTTTTGGCCCCCTGTGCATTTGAGTTTGACACCCCTGCTCTACAGGTTTTTAAGCCATTTTTTTGGCCAATAAATGCCTGGTAACAGTTAAACCAGTGGAACTTTGACCAGTCAGAGTCTTAAATTTGCTTATTATCTATCGCTCGCATCCTTTACACAACATGGAAGTACCAACCGTTTGAAAACTGATCATAATCATTGCATTCTGTGTGAAGCATCAATGATAAGCAGAGTAAAGATCTTAAAAACACTACCCACCAGGAAACTCCCACTCCTCTAAAGAGGGAAGAGACAAAGCAAGGCACATACACAACTGCAGGGACTATGATATCCCACCTATTACAATGTCTTGTACTTACTAAGACCCAGACAGTCAGAATCTAGATGGACTGAACATACATGTAATAATAGGAGACTAAAGAGATTGTAGCTCCTCCTGCACTGTGGAAGTGTCTCCATCTAAAGACCATATCAGTGAGAGTGAACTGTTGGGCTGTAATCCCAAACTAGAAAAAGTGTCTGATAAAGTGGTTCAGGATGAATGAGTGCGTATAGATTGGAGGTGGGGATTGGTAGAGTTCAAGTCGTTCAGTAAAGCTTTAGCACACTCCTCTACTGAGGCTGGGAGAAGAAATCCCTGACCTTTGCCCAATTTAAAAAAAAACGGCACGAGCCATTAGCTGCTCAGAAAACATACATTCTTGTATTCAGGATTAGAAATCTGATACAGTTCATGAATGGGGAAAGGAACAGAAAATTGGGTTTTTGTTAAAAGGTTACATCACCCTATTGCAACACAGATGTCATGGAAGAAACACAAGATTTCCCTGAACTGTTATGACATTATACATGTCTATTTTTGTACTTAATTGTGAAACATTCCTACTGAGCTTTTTAGTAAACAGAGCAAACAAACTTTAATCTTATTACTTGTCTTTTACCTGTAAAGGCTGCAATGTAGACGGCATCTATCTTCACATTTTTGTTCTTTACAAACTTGCAGGTGAATCTTTTGTTGTTTTCACTCTGATGTTTCAAGGTCAGAACAGAATCACACCTTCTCTGTCCTCTAACGACCAATGCAGCTTTTTCACCAATCAGCTCATTTCCTGTTTCATTCTCCCAGAAGATGCTGCTGCGCTGACATGAAACTTGGTCATCAAAGCTAATGAGAGAACAATGTAGTTTGATGTTTCCATGAACATCTGGTGGAGATGGAGAGACTGAAACAAAGACAAGAACGGTGAGATACTCAGAAAAAAGGTTTCTCCACTGATGCCTGCAAGAGAGAAATAACACACTGAGGAAAGTTTTACAAACACTTGTAGGTCTTCTAGTTTCTACATACTTTTTCAGTTTAGCTACTATTAAAATACATTCTTGGACGGTAAGATACTCAGAAAAAAAGAAACAAAATATAAACTGCAGTATTTCTTGACAGTGTCTGCAAATAAATGAGGTCAAATACTCACTGCTCAAGATATTTAGGTAAATAAAAACAGGACATTGAGGTTGAGTACAGATATAAAGTCCAGCGTCTTCAGCACTGATGTTTCTGATCAGCAGAGAGTTTCTGCTCACACTCAGCCTGGAAGCTCCAGCAGAACTCTGAACAACTTCTCCTCTAATGACAACTTTTCCTGATGTACTATTATCTTTTTGGTACAACCAGTTCACTTCAGAGAATGACTGAGAAGATGAATTAGCACAACAAGGCAAAAGTACTTGATCTCCAGCTCTTGTAAACAAATCTACAGTTTCTCCACTGATGCCTGAAAGAGAGAAATAACACACTGAGGAAAGTTTTACAAACACTTGTAGGTTTTCTAGTTTCTACATACTTTTTCAGTTTAGCTACTATTAAATACATTCCTGGACTTTTTATGCTTGTGGTGATTACAATTTTAACACAAGCTTTATTTAGTTATTTTCTTTTCACTTAATCAGAACATTAAAAGAATAAAAAAAAAGAAACTCATTGGACACCTGATAATCAGCGGATTTGAAACATCAATTTCCTTTGTGATTTTCATAATTTTTTTAATAATAATCTATTTTGAAATCTGGCCCAAATCTTTGTTCTTGAAATTCAGACATTTAAGTATAAACACTTTTCTTTAAAATGCAACATTTAAATCAAAAACACGTTTATCACATCTTTTTTAGGCTAAGTTAACATTCTTGATATTATCTGGAGACTTCTGTTAAGTAAGATATAATCTTGAAAGAAATGTTTTTATTTTTATTTACCTTTAAACTGAAGCATAAAAACAATCATTAGTTCCAGAAAAGGCATTGTGAATTGAAGGTCTTTGCTTTCCTGTAAATTTCTGCTTTTTAACACTTCATTTCCTCTTTATTGCTAAAAGAAGAAGTTTGTCATAGCTCCACCCACTTTTGAATTGCATCACATTTGTGACTCTTAGGAGGGGAAGGGTGGGGGGAGACTGACAGGCAGCATAACACACATTTGTGACAAAGAGTCACAAATGTGTGTTATGCTGCCTGTCAGTCTCCTGTCAGTCTCCCCCCCTTTCCCCTCCTGCGCTGCTCCTGACTCCACCGCTCAGTCTGCCTTCGACCACCTTAAAAAGCTGTTTGTCTCTGCCCCCATCTTAATTTAGTCCGACCCAGACAGACAATTTATTGTGGAGGTCAACGCCTCGGACTCTGGGGTTGGGGGGGTACTGTCCCAAAGGGAAGTGGGCACCAACAAACTAAAACCATGCCCCTTCTTTTCTAAGAAGCTTTCCCCGGCTGAGAGGAATTACGATGTGGGTAACCGCGAACTTCTTGCCATCAAATTGGCACTCGAAGAATGGCATCATTGGCTGGAGGGAGCAGCTCACCCCTTTATTGTGTGGACAGACCACAAAAACCTTGCATATCTCCGTACTGCCAAGAGGCTCAATTCCCGTCAGGCCCGCTGGTGCTTATTTTTCGACCGTTTTAACTTTACCATTACATACCGTCCTGGGTCTGGCAACACCAAGCCCGATGCCCTGTCACGAAAGTTCTGCTTCACTGAATCCACCTCCATCGCCAGCATCCTGCCCCCCACCTGTGTGGTCGGAAACCTCACCTGGGACATAGAGGCCAGAGTCATCCAGGCCAAAGGTGAGGAACCTAATCACCTTGTTCCTCCTGATGGCACGTTATTTGTCCCCAGTTCCCTAAGGTCTGACGTCATCACGTGGGCTCACACTTCACGCATCGCCTGCCATGGGGGGGTGCATTGAACCATCAGCCTGATCCGTAGACGCTTTTTCTGGCCGATCATAAATAAGGACGTCAGGGAGTGTGTGGCTGCATGTTCTATCTGCACCCGTTTTAAGTCGGCTCACTCACCACCAGGGCTTCACCCTCCTCTACCCACGCCCAGCCGTCCGTGGTCCCACATCGCGGTGGAGTTCGTCACCGGTCTCCCTGACTCCCAAGGTCACACTGTCATTTTTACTGTGATTGACCGGTTCTCTAAATTCTGTCATTTCATCCCTCTCCGTCAGTTTTTACTTTATCAATTATATTTAACAGCTGATAAAAAACGAGTCATACTTTTCCTTTATTATGAAGGTGGTTCCCCAAGATTATTTTTATTAAGTTTTGACTGGAATCATTTTGATACAAACTTTACTGAAGGATGTTGATCCATATTTGACTAAAAAAACATCAGTAAATGATTTACATATACAAATTGATGACTGTTACGTCCCCAATCCCCCGTCTAGTCGCCCAAAGAGGACGCAACACAAAAATGAAGCCCCATCTCCCTCCAGTCTCAAAAGCCAGCACACTTAAAGCAGGTTAAGAGATTTTATTTTGATTGAACCATGAGAGCTAGAGTATTTATTTCAGAGTGGACCCAGGCCAAAATAACAAACAAAAATTGGCCTACTTAAGAAGAACCCAAATCTTAAAACAACATGAACCAAAAGACAACAACTTACCTCCCTAATATAACAAAAACAAGAGAAAACATGATTCAAAACAAATGACAGTCCGTTCCTACAACTCCAAACTCCATATAAATGGTTTTGGGAGAGGTGGAAGATGTCAAATTCGCCTGCTTGGGTCTTCTTCCTGGTTCCTTTAGATTCCAGGTGTGACTTCCGGCAGCCAATTCCCTCCTGGTGCTGGAGCAGCACACCAATTGCAGCCCGGCATCTGCACACTGACATTTGCAAAGAGACACAAAAAGAAAACCACACGAAGAAAAATGTCCTGGGATGTAACGATGACTGAAAGGATTTTTTAATTAAAAACTGTGTTCCTGTGTTTATCTGTGATCATGCTACAAGAAAAGAAAACGTGACTTACAAACGTTTTTTTTTTCTTTTTAATATATTGAGACTTAACAAAAATAGAACAAATCTTCATCATCAGTCTATTCCCTTCATAGTGTTGAGATCATTCCCTGTGCTGCCGCCTAATGTCTCAGAGAAAAACTCCACTTATTCAGTTTCCTTTTGGAACAGAAAAAATATTTTTGGACAAACTTCATTATTTTTAGCCTGGGTCATTTAAACCATTACTATGTTTTTGGGGATTTAGAATGTTCCCAGGTGAATGTTTTAAGATTCTTCTTCTATAAAATGTGATCTCCATCAAAACATTAACCTGCATTTACACCATTTATGCAGTTATTCAGCAGGTTCCTTGCAGCCAAAGTCAGATCTGAGCAAATAAGGCTGAATAAACAAAATTAAAGCAAAATAAAATAAATGAACATGGAGAAGAAAATATCTGCCCTCATATAAAGAAATATAAAGTAAAACAAACATTTCTTTTCTAGTTTTTATTGTTATTGTTGTTCTAAGAGGAGAGTTCTCTTCTTCACAGGGCGTCATCATCATCATCCACTGTTCTTCTTACTGAGGAGACAGATTTTTTGATCAGTAAGCAGCTTTTTAAAGTCTAAAAGTGTAAATAATGTCTAACATCAACAGTTTCAGCAACAGAGAGGACATTCACTCCCATCAGGAGATGATGAAGAGTAAAAGAGGGAAAGTACTGGTTCTCTGGTCCTCGTTCTCTTTGGTTCTCCTCCTGTACATGTAGACCAGAGCAGCAACCACACCCAGAAACATCAACATCACCTTCATCACGGCTCCAACGATGATGATGATGTTGTGACCAGAAAGATCTGCAGACAAAAGATTTACCAACATCAATTCAAAATATTTTGATACAAGGACTCATGAACTTGGTTCACTTATTTTTTTTAGTGGTAGAACCCAATGTGTTAAACATGATGACTTGTGTTCAAAATTTGTGAGTGTCCACAAAGGGGTGCCACAGGGCTCAGTATTAGGGCCACTTTAATTTATAATGTGTACTCGTGAAATAGTCCAAAATGTGTCTGAAGGCTGTACAGATCTTTATGCTTGTCAGAAGTAAGAGCTCTTTCTCCCCCTCTGGTCAATGGCGGGAACTCCAGAGTTCTGACCACACTACAACTCCCAGAAACCCCAGTGCACACTTCCTGGATGGCCTGTACCTGACTCTCATTAATTCATCAACCACAGCATACTTAAGCACTTCACAGAGTGAAACTCAGTGTGAAGTATTGTTTGTACCACTCTGCTGTCATTACCAAACAGTGTATTTGGACTGCCTTAGTGGTGGGTAAGGCCCAACAACACCTGTACTACCTGAGGAAACTAAAGGCTGTTAAAATCTCCAGGCAGCTTATGGTGAATTTTTTCAACTGTGCCATCAGCAGTGTTTTGACATACAGATTTATTTGTGTGGTTTTACAGCTGCACAAAGGCTGATCAGCAGAGACTCCAACGGAGGGTGAAAACAGCGGGAAAAAATCATTGGGACCTCTCTCCCAGAGAGGAGTAGCCTCTACACCACCCGCTGTCTAGACCATCCACAACATCCTGTGTGACTAGCACCCTCCAAACGTTTGAATCCCCTGCAGCTTCTTTCTGACCCTGCTTACATTATGGTTCATGTGTCAGACTTGGTGCCTTTTTAAATTTAGTTCTAATGGTTTTGAACACCTGCAAGTAAATGACTTAGTTTCTCTAGAGACCCTATTTTAATGAAAGCCTTGTTTCACTGGTGCATACTTGAGCTTTTTGTTTCTTGTACATTAACCGCGATTAAACAGTTCATTGCTGATTTGATTTACTTTATAGATGAAAAAAAATCACATTTAGGTGTTTTGCAAACTGACTCAATGTAACTGGGGGGAGACGGTGTTTGTGTTTTTCTAAGTTCAAATACTCACCTCCCAAAATGTCGAGATAAACATCTGCATCAAATTCATCTATATCCTTAAACCAACAGGTGTATTCTCCAGCGTCTTCATCACTGATGTTTCTGATGAGCAAAGAGCAATCACTGCTCACGCTCAGCCTGGAGGTTCGAGCTGAACTCGGATCAACCTTCCCTCTGCGAACTTGTAGTTCAACTGCAGTATCCACATCTCTGCTATACACCCAGTTAACATCAGAGCATGATGAAGAGGAGGAATTAGCTCTACAAGGTAAAATGGCATCATCTCCTGCTCTTCTGTAGAGATGTTCGGTTTGTCCACTGATAACTGCAGAACCGAAAAGAACAAAAAAACAAAGATGCAAAAACATCCAACACCTTTTTTTTAAATTTATTTAGACCTTTAGGCTTGAAAACACAAAAACATGGGTTAATCTGCATGCACACATAATTTTTACACTCTATAACAATTTACATCATACCTATGTACGGTGGCTAGTTACATCAAGGCTCACCTCTGAGTTGTCGTTTGTCGAATTTTTATCAGTGCAACTTTGTGTACTTTTTTTTTTTTTCAAAGTGCATTGTGTTCTGCAACCCGATTGGCTGGAGAACTTGTCAATTTCTTCTATCCAGTGTGCAGCTCTCCAAATCTTCATAAATCTGTGATCACGATCAGATCTTTTTCATTCTGGACTACTGGACTCATTCTTTCTAGACAAGAGGGAAAAGTGAAACTGTTCCTGTCTGTTTGTGAAATGTGTATAAATTCATGGCTCACACTACATCCAGACTACCAAACAAGCAAAACTGTATTGTGGTTCCAGCTAATGCTGTCATTGCTGAAATCCTGTTCAGGTTCACAGTTTCGCTGGAGCCCACCAAGCTACTGATGGGTGAAGGTGGTGAGGATCCTACCCAGTATATCATTCCATCCCAGCACAGAGAAACATTTGTTCAGCTTATAAACCTACTGAATCTTTTTGGGGAGGTCACAGGGCTGCAGCAGCCAACCCAGCTAGTGTTCGGGGAAGGCGGGGTACACCCTGGACAAGTCACCAGTCTTTTCCAGGACCACACAACCACACACACACTGACATTTACATTAGGGGGCAATTTAGAATCCTCAATTAACCCACGAAGCATGTTTACAGACTGGAGGAAGGAAGCCGTAGTGGCATGAGAGCTAACCACTATCCACCATGCAGCCCAGACACAAATAAGTCCATCATCACTTAAAATTCATCGATCTTAAAACAACCAAATTGAATTCTACAACGACACACACACACAGCAGATGGAGACAAAAGTGCTTGATATTTTCTCATTTCTTTTTTTGAAAAAGAAAAAGTTTGGGTGTCTTGCTTCTTCCATTAATGCAAATAAATCGTGAAAATTCCTAATATTAGTCGTTTCTTACCTGTGAAGGGTGGTTGGTAGATTACATTAATCTTTTCTTTGTTGTCCTCAAAAAGTATGCAGGTGTATCTTTTGTTGTTTTTACTTGGATGTTTCACAGCCAGAAAAGAGACACAATTTTTTTGCCCTCTGAACTCAAACTCCACACCTTTACCAAACACCACCATTCCTCTCTTATTTTCCCAGAAGAGGCTGCTCTGCTGACAGATAGCTTTATCATATCCACTCAGGGAGCACTGCAAGGTGACTATTCCATTATCATCTGGTGAAGACGAGGTGACTGAAAGAAAAGAAAATCAATTCACTCAAGTAAGGAATTCTTGATTTCACCATAAACAAAACTTTTATAATGTGACACATTTGAGCTGAAAATGTTACAACTAGAAAGACTTTTAGTAAGTGAGACCATTCACATGAGGATACATTACATTTATAGTTTGATGTTTATCGTTCAAGGATGGTGGTTATAAGGAGTCTGTTTAATTATTTATAATGAGATTTCTCTGCAAAAACATTGATAGTTCCTGCCATGAATAGCTAGATCCCTATCCGTAATATTTAATTGTTTTATGTCAGAATCACCGACTCTCCAACACTGTCAATTTGCATAGATTTGGTTGTCATATTTTTGGACCATTAGGCGGGCTTAAAACTCTTTACTTTCTCTAAAATGTACTTTCTCTAAAACTGCGCCTGCGTGAATTTACCTGCATGAGTTCTGGTTGTACTTTTTGACATGAAGCTGGATTTCTATGTACACAGCTCTAAAAATACACACAGTTCCCCGGAAGAACTTCCCATCAACCCTTCTGGCCAATCACCTACCATTTGGCTCTTTAGGTCATCTGGGTAGTACTGTCATTCCACATTATCAGACAGTTGTCTTTATAAAATGTTGATTATAATTACTCAAAGAGAACTGAGTTTCAAACGTTTACACCTTAGCTCCTTAAAAAACATGTAGGTACTTGTTTTTTTCAGAGACAATTAAGAATTTTCAACTTTACAGTGTAAGAGATTAGAATTAAAGATACTCACTACTCAGAATATTTAAATCAACACTTAAATCTGGTTTTGTCTTGTGGCCACATGTGTAAATTCCAGCGTCCTCAGCAGTAATGTTCCTGATGAGCAGAGAGCAGTTCCTGCTCACACTCAGCCTTGAAGCTCCCGCTGAACCCCGTTCCAAATTTCCTCCATAAACTAGCTTAGTTGCAGAATTTGGATTTCTGCTGTGCAGCCAGATCATTCTGGAGCATAGATGAGATGAAAAGCTAGTTTCACAGGATAGAATCACATCCTCTCCAAGCCTTTTGTAAAGATGTTCAGTTTGTCCCCCAATGCCTAAAGGGAAAAAAAATCAATTTTATTGTTGTGTGAAATTTACCAAAATTCCACAAACACAATTGTTAATGCTTGTAAGGTGGCCGAGACTCTTACGGGCATTAAAAAGCATCAAGGGCATTAAGAAATTTGTACTGGGATTTGTTGTTGGTTGTATCTTAAATGTAAACATGTCTTGCACCTCTCGGCCACCGTAGAGATGAGACTGTGGACTAGCATTGACTGTACTGTAGAACAAACAGGGCAGTCAAAAAGGCTACCAGCTTGATTAAGGTATAATTTCAATGCTGGAGGACACTTGAAACATAGAGTGAGGATAAACAATCAAATGCATTTGTTTGGATGAAAGAAAAAAAGGAATTCTTTACCTTTAGCTTGGAGCAAAAGCATAAACAATAACTGAAGTTGTAGAGACATTCTGTCTTTGGAGACTTTTGTTGCAAATGTTTCCCTATTTGTTCAATTTCCTCTTTTATGGTGATGAAATATTAGAAAATACCTCAACTCCACCTAAAGTGCAGCTGTTTCACAAATTAATTACCAACAACTACACAAAAATTTGTTGAAATTAATAAAAACTATGACTTCATTAGGTGATATAAACAAACATTTAGGTTTTGTAAAATAAAAAGGTGGTTTGTTTTTTCACAGAATTTTTTATTTTTCATAACATCAGCATGTCACAAGAACAGAACTGTTTTTTTAGCAGGTTTCCTGTTACCTAACAGTTCTTTAGCTGTGGCTTTATCATGGGTTTGAACATTTTGAGTTTTCACTCCATAAATAACTCAAACTCGGTGACTCACTTCATGTTCTGTCACACAATTGTACCCTTAAAGAAAATCATCGTTGTTGCTACACAACAGTCTAAAAACATCAAACAAAGCCAAAATATAATAGGATTACAATAATCTTATTTAGTGCAGAAGCCTCGTTTATGACAAACTCTGAGCACATAAAAGTTGTGTAAACCAAATGGAAATGTGCAAATACAAAACGTAACACACATCTGTTTTAATAAAGAGTGGCATTGCAAGGTTAAATCAAAACTAGAGAAGATTGAGGGACAAAAAAGTTCTCAAAACTCTCACGAGCTAATAGAAATATTTGACAATTGTGTTCTTTTTTTCAATTCCGAAACATTAGGTTAGAACAGGAAGGAATGAAAACATTTTCTTTCCTAAATGTGCCTTAATACAATATAATATCATGACTTGATTAATGACTTGAGAGGCACAGAATGTGAACCTAAAAGAGTGAGGGTTAGCGATGGGCAGTAAAAAGCAGATGTACCACAGAGTTAAATGTTTTGTTGTTGTTGTATTGTGTCACAGAGCCAAAATGTTCGGCTGTCTTAACTGCATGCGGGCTTGAAAGTGCAGTGATCGCTCTGCTCCCTGAGGCTGTAGATGGATTCTGTCAAAAGTTTCACTTCCTTAATGATATTTCAAACGTCAGGAGACTTCAAGGATTTGTCTTTTATCAAGTTGACTCAACCTGTAATTTCTTTTTAGTGCAAATTCTGGCAACAAGCTGAAAAAACCACCAGAAAGTAATTCAACAAATACTGAGACTAAGTGCTGCATTTCTGTAATTACACATATATTAAATAATGTGACAGGAGGTCACCGTGTCGTGTTATAGTATTTTAGTTAAAGCATGAGTGAGGAACTAATTAAAATTCTTTGGATATTAGCGAATATAAATATTGCATTTAATTAGCTGTATTTGATGCTCAAATTTAGTTTAAATTAACTAAACTTTAAAAGGGTCTATATCAGGGGTCGGGAACCTTTTTGGCCGAGAGAGCCATAAACGCCACATATTTTTAAATGTAATTTCGAAAGAGCCATACAATAATGTAGCGTCCCTGTCCAACACTGAGGCATGGAGACTTAACCTCTTTTAAGGTTCTTTATTCTAGTTACTGCAGACCGCAACAAACGCCGTACAACTAATTCAGCAACTCCTGAATCTCTCCCGCCGAGACAAGAGCGCTTCTCCCATTATATAGACCTTTTTCACACTTCCGCATTTTTCGACCGGAAATACGTCAATGACGTGTAAAACAACTTCCTGAGCATAGCGGCAGATATAAAGAATGGCAGAGTCAAGGAGTTGCAGTTTTTGTTGTGTTCCAGGCTGTTCGTCTTCCAGCCAAAAATAGCCCAACCTTTCATTTCATTATTTCCCTGTGGATCCAAACCTGAAACCCAAATGGATACAGGCGATCCGAAGAGAGGAAGGACATAGTTTAATGTAAACACAGGTGAGGTAGCACCGTTTGCTGCCGGCACTTCGCTCCGGATTGTGGTTCGGCTGCGTCGTTCGACGTCTGAACAGTGGTGTTGCCCCGAGCCTTTTCCCTTGGAACAACTTTACTGCTCCTTTGAGAAGGGAGTCAGTATATGACAGCACCTCAAACGTCAGTCTATGCAGCTATGCTGTGAAGATAGCAACATGGTGGCTAAGCTAAGCTAAGGCAGTAAAGATGGATCACGACTACGTGACACACCCACCTGCAGGTAAGGTTGTTCATAATGTGTTTGGTTAACATTAGTCATTATGTAATGGTAAATGGCGTATACTTATATAGCGCTTTCTACCTTCTTACGAAGGCCCAAAGCGCTTTACAGTCACAATAACTATGTGTACCGTTATTGGATAAATGCATTTCTACCTTAACAAATTAATGTTTATAATATAAGCTGTTCACGCTCTCCCCTATTTTAATTACAAGTATTTTATTACTTTTGAGTATTTTGCAATTTTGTATTTTCCATAACAAAAATAAATGAAATGTATTTGTATTTGTAAATACTTAACATACTTTTGAAAACATGATTACTATGTTGTGTTGAAAGGTATCAAAAATATGTTAAGACTGTGTCGTGGGTCCCACCAGGGAATAATTGGGCAGAGGCGCCAAGGTGAAAGTATTCTTGCTTTAATGCAGAACAGAGCACACCACTTGCTCCACAAAGGCTGATCAACATCAATTTCTTCCCTCCAACACTCCAAATTCTCCTCTCAGACTCCCACCACTGACAGCTGCATCTGGTTCTCTTATAAATGGTAAGCCCCTCCTCCTGGGCGTTGCTCTCCATTAGTCCAAAGAGAAAACAGGGAGAAATGTTTACATTGTTCAAAAACAGAAATAAAACATACAAAAATAAACAGTTTCATTCAAAGAAACATTCTGTGTCGTGTACAGAAAAATAACAATAATCATCAATAAAAATAAATACAAACAGTGACCGATGCGTCACATGACCCAGGGTGTCCATGACCACTTCCGGGTTACCGGGTTACTTCCGGGTAAACAAACAAACAGACGCTAGTGTTAGCGTCGTGTGTGGTTCGTGTGAATGTATGCGCGAGGATTATAAATCGGCAACCCAGCGTGCACTCAGGGCTACCTGCAGGGGGATAGGGACAGAATGAAAAGTGTAAGTTGGTGTAAATTACGTGTTTTTGGGTCCGTGCGTGCGCGTCCATGCGCACGTGGGTGTGTGCGAGCGGGTGTATGCGTGTGTGTGCGCCTGCAGCGGCAGCTGACGGTTCTACACCGTCACAGACTGGTTTTTAATTTCTTTATCTTCACAGGTGCTCTGGATGAGGCTTTGGATACATCCATTAGAAGCCAAGTTCCCTTGCTGGAGCCAGGAGATGATGTCATGGCGGACAAAGAGTTCCTCGTTCCAGACCTCCTTCCTGACATTGGAATTAAACTCATCATTCCACCTTTCAAGCGTTCCGCTCAATTCAGCAAGGAGGAAATGGAACACACCCAGCCATGACCCGCCTCAGAATTATATTGGAAAAAGTGATCAGTAGGATAAAGTCTCTAAAGTCTCCCGTGCCGCTCTCACTGCTGGGCAGTGTGAATCAGATCTGGCTTAACTGCTGTGTTTTGGCAAATTCTCAATGACTTTTTTGTTTTGAAGAGTGAATTAATGTTTGGTATGTAGATAATGTATAATGTGCAAATAGTATGGAAAAATGCAGTGTTCCCACATATTCTTAAAATCTAATGAAATATAATTGTTATATTCTTTATATTTTTCTGTTGAAATGTGACTTTGACTTCACAAAAAAATTAAACAATTTTGGTCAAAATTGTGCCTCATTTAATTTTTTGGTATGGGTAACATCAACTGATTAATCACAACACAAATAACATCAAACATTTACAGTAAAAAATAACATTACAGATCATTAACAGTAAGACAGAAGGCTGAACTGATTGTTAAAGACAAGATAAGTGTAATTTAATGTATGCAATCGTGCATTTGCCATAATAATATATATCCAAGTTCTCTTTCATTCCATCTCAGAAACACCATCCAACACAGCCATGAGAGGTTGGGGCTGCACCTGGCTTAATTTACTTTCCTAATTTCCAATTAGGACTGTGGGACTTCCTGTGACGTCATTTCCGGGTGAGCATTTCCCAGCACTAGTCCTACTTGACTACTGTTCTCTTGTTTGGCTGACTACTATTGCTTACTCTAAGGGTTATCTGGGTTAATATTCACATCTAGCACCTTTTAGTAGCGATACACTACTGTTAAACCGCTTGCTGTTCACTTTCTCATTTTGCTAAATAAACCACTTCTCTTTACCTAAACACCGCTAGCTTTAGCTTAGAACCTAGCATGGCCACCACTCCTTCCACCTTTCCCTCTCTCTCCTGCTCCATGTGCCATATGTTTAGTGACGATCCTGCCTCCTTTAGTGAAGATAGCGGTAGATGTGTTAAGTGTAGTCTTGTGTTAGACTTGGAGGCCAGGCTTGAGCAGTTAGAAGCGCGGCTCCGCACAGTGGAAGCTAAGCCGGCTAGCCAGGTCGTTACTCGTAGCGCGGGCCGCGCTACCAGGGCTAACCCAGTTAGCACCCCAGCATTCTCCCAGCAGCCGGGAGACAGTCAGGGGTTTGTACCGGTTGGGAGGAAACATAGTGCTAAGCGCAAAGACTTAGAGCACCTGAGACTCCACGTTAGTAATAGGTTCTCCCCCCTCAGCGACACACCCGCTGAATCCTCAACTCTGGTTATAGGCTCTTCTGAAGTTAGAAACGTGGAGCTCCCAGCGGCTACAGTCAGGTGTTATCCGGGGGCCAGAGTTGGTGACATCGAGGGGAACCTTAGGATGTTAGCTCAGAGTAAGTCCAGGTTCCGTCGAGTCGTGATTCACGCAGGCGGTAATGATGCCCGACGGAGACAATCAGAGGTGGCTAAGTTAAACGTAGCTTCGGTGTGTAAACTGGCTAAGACGATGTCCGACACTGTAATTTTCTCTGGTCCCCTGCCGAACTTAGTCAGTGATGAAATGTACAGCCGCTTTTCATCATTCAACCGCTGGCTTTCTAGATGGTGCCCAGAAAACGGCGTTGGTTTTGTGGATAATTGGAGCGCATTTTGGGGGAAGCCCGGTCTCATGCGGAGAGATGGTGTCCATCCCACTCGGGTCGGTGCCGCTCTTCTTTCTAGAAACATTTCTGCTAGCCTTAGTCTGTCAACCTGACAACCCAGAGACGAGACCCGGGCACAGAGCAGCAGTGGAAAACGCTCCTCTGAGCCTCCCTTAGTGCTGGTGCAAAACCCATGCAGGGAAAGTCAAGCAGGTCCTAGCTTTAGCTTATGTGATGAAAGACAAGTAAAAGGAGCGCGTCATAGAAACCTTAAAGTGACAGACAGCAGTTCTCACAAGCAGAATTATGATGTCATTAAATGCGGTTTATTAAACATTCGATCCATTTCCTCTAAGTCCCTCTTAGTCAACGAGTTAATTAATGATAACAACCTTAGTTTACTGGCCTTAACAGAAACTTGGCTCCAACAGGATGACTATGTTAGACTGAATGAAGCAACCCCCCCCCACTTATGCTAACTATCAGAAATCCAGGATTTCAGGGAAAGGAGGTGGTTTGGCAGTAATATCACAGTCTAGCTTACTTCTCAGTAGAGGTAAGATCGGGCCTAAAAAATCCGGCCCGACCCGACACAGGCCCGCGGGCATTAAAGCCGAACTCGGACCGAACCCGACCAATTAACTTGATTTGCAGGACCGAGCCCGAAGCAAACCCGACATTTCAATTTAACCTATAGGATTTTTTGCCAGAAAAAAATCGCCAGATTTCTTAAAGGTAAAATATTCTATATATTTTTATGATCATGAAAGTTATTTTCTTTCTAACAAAGAGTGGTCGCTGCAGCCGCGCGCGTATAAGCTCGCTGTTGTGGCATAGAGTTCTGCTGGAAGGGCTGCACATAGGTTCATCCCTACATGATAAATGCATCTGATCAATGAAATAACGCTGGAACACAGAATAAGAGGCCAGACAGAGAGATCTTGATGCGCACTTGCTTCATTACGCGGAGAAATACTGCAGCCGCAGCGGTGCGCGTTTGCCTTTTCAGTTCCTCTGTCTGAAGTTTCTCCTTGACTTCCTGCTGCTCCAAATCGGGGATCCCTAAACAACATAGATGCGGGCTTGTGGAGGGAAGATTACGTTCACGACACATGCGCAGAGCTGCGGGTGGCCGGCGCCCCCCTCGTTCTGCAAGTTGCTGGACCACAGTGTATGTCAATCAACGGTGGGCTGGTGACTGGTGGGAGGGGGCGGGGTCTACCTGTGTGTGTGTGTGCGTTAGGGGAACGTTCTCCCTCTGAGTAAGAAGAAGCTGGCTGTGCCTTTCGGTTCGTGCGGTAACCGTTCTGACAGACAGGATTAATAAAGAGCTGTTTGACAACCGCCGACTGAGGAGCTTCTTTGCAGACATTACAATATATTTATTAAAAAAGTCAGCGAGAGAGAAGCCCGGCCCGAACCGACCCGAACGTAATGACTGTCATTTAGAACCCGACCCGACCCGGTTCGGACTCGGGCTCGGGCTTAAGATCTTACCTCTACTTCTCAGCCCTAAAGTTAAAAATGCTTATAATTCATTTGAAAGTATCATATTTTCTATAAATCACCCAAACAGGAAGACTCGAAAACCTGTTTTATTCTTAATTATTTATCGCCCCCCCGGCCCATATTCAGAATTTTTAACTGAGTTTTCCGACTTCCTATCGACTATTGTCTTAGATTCTGATCAAACTATAATAATAGGGGATTTTAATATTCACGTTGATGATCCCAGTGACTGTCTAGGAAAGGCTTTTGCAGCTTTATTAGATGATGTTGGTTTCACCCAAAATGTAAATGAACCCACTCACTGTCACAAGCACACCCTGGACCTTGTTTTAACCCATGGGATAGAGATCAGCCAGCTGAGTGTCCTTCCTCTTAACCCCATCATTTCTGATCACTTTCTGATTACCTTCCAGTTTAATTTAGAACATGCTACTGCCCCAGTAAATAAGAAACAACTTAGAAGAACCTTAACTGACCGTTCTGTGTCTGAGTTTAAACTCACAGTTCAGCCAGTACTTAGTGACATTCTGAGCAAATACTCAGAGACCAGCTCCCATAGCATCAGTCCTAGTATAAATGACCAATTTGTTAATGATGCCCTACAAGCCCTCAGGAGTACACTTGATGCTGTTGCCCCCCTGAAACCTAAGTTCGTTAGACAAAACCGAGTAGCACCATGGTTTAGCACTGAAACACGTTCTCTTAAACAAGAAACCCGTAAGTTGGAAAGAGAATGGCGCCGCTCTGGTTCAGAGCAGTCTCTGAACATCTGGAAACATAGCCTATTAAATTATAAAAAGCTCTGCGTAGAGCTAGAAGCCAGTACTATTCAACCTTAATATCAGAGAATGGAAACAATCCCAGATTTCTTTTTAGCACTGTTGCTAAATTAACTGGCAGTCAGAGCTCAGTAGAACCACATGTTCCTGTTTCTCTCAGCTCTGATGATTTTCTTACATTTTTCGATAGTAAAATCTCAAATATTAGACATAAGTTAAATACAAGTTATTCCTACTATCAGCCCAGAGCAGGCTGAAGCGGTAGAAGTGGAGGCATCCTTAGAAACCTCCGTAACATTAGACTGCTTCACTATTGTGGATCAAGTAGAAATAGCATCAATTATTACATCCTCCAAATCCTCAACGTGTCTGTTAGACCCAATTCCCACTAGACTTTTTAAAGAAACTTTTCCCCTAATTAATGATTCCATATTAACAATGATAAATACCTCTCTGGAAACGTGTTACGTGCCACAGTCTTTTAAATATGCAGTTGTTAAACCTCTTCTGAAAAAGCCCAGTTTGGATCCTAACATCTTGGCCAACTATAGACCGATATCAAACCTGCCATTTATTTCTAAAATCCTAGAAAGAGTTGTAGTTAAGCAGCTTTACTGGCACCTACAGGACAATAGCCACTTTGAAGACTTTCAGTCGGGGTTTAGACCCCACCACATTACGGAAACTGCACTAGTTAGAATCTCTAATGACTTGTTATTGGCTTCAGAAAAGGGACTACTTTCTATTCTTGTCCTGTTAGACCTCAGCGCAGCTTTTGACACTATCGACCACAGTATTTTACTCCATAGATTAGAGCATGACATAGGGATCAGAGGATCTGCTCTCCAGTGGTTTAAATCCTATCTGTCAGATAGGTATCAGTTTGTTAATGTAAATGGACATTCCTCTCAGTGCACTCGAGTTAACTACAGAGTCCCACAGGGGTCAGTCTTAGGACCCATCCTGTTTACGCTATATATGCTACCCCTAGGAAACATAATCAGGAAACACAGCATTAATTTTCATTGTTATGCCGACGATACTCAGTTGTATTTATCCATGAAACCTGACCAGAATGACAATATAGAGAAACTGAACGCCTGCATCAGTGACATCAAGACCTGGATGACAATTAATTACCTCCTCTTGAACCCAGAAAAAACTGAGGTTATTATACTAGGCCCTAAAAACCTGAGAGATGCTCTGTCTGCTCAGATAGTCTCCCTGGATGGTGTAAGTATAGCCCCCAATTCCACAGTTGGAAACCTTGGGGTCTTATTTGACCAGGATTTATCATTTAAGGCTCACATATCTCAGGCGTGCAGAACTGCATTTTTTCACCTGCGGAACATTGCTAAGATCAGAAATCTACTTTCTAAGAGTGATGCTGAAAAACTCATCCATGCATTTGTTACGTCGAGGCTGGATTACTGTAACTCCTTGTTAGCAGCGTGTCCTAAGAGTTCCTGAAGAAGTCTCCAGCTTGTTCAGAACGCAGCAGCTAGATTGTTAGCAGGAACTAGCAGAAGAGATCACATCACTCCTGTGTTAGTTTCGCTCCATTGGCTCCCAGTTGATTCTAGAATTAAATTCAAGATCCTCCTGTTAACCTATAAGGCCTTACATGGAATGGCCCCGTCCTATATTAATGACCTCATAGTCCCTTACCATCCAATCAGAACACTTCACTCACTAAATGCAGGACTGCTTGTGATTCCTAGAATTAGTAAAAGTACAGTTGGAGGTAGAGCGTTTAGCCACCAAGCCCCTGTCTTATGGAATAAACTCCCAGCTCACGTAAGAGAGGCAGATTCAGTTTCTACATTCAAAGTTAGACTGAAAACATTCCTCTTTGGACAGGCTTATTGTCAGACTAGTTAGTATTCAGAGATTATTTAACTTAATGTTAATTGTTTAAATTAAACTAAATAACAATAACTATTGTTTTAAAAGGCTGCTAGAAGTTGAAGCTGGGGTAACTATGGTGCACTGGGGCTCTGTCCTCTTTTCTGTCCTTTTCCAATACTTTTCTTTTCTCATCTACCTATACACTTCCTCTCTTCTCTATCTGTGATCATCATTTATCATTTAGTTCTCCATGCCTCTGTTTGGTGCAGTGATTCATGTATTGTCCCTCTATCCCTCTCCCCTCCTCGGGAGTGGGAGTGCTTCCAGATTCCAGTTGGTCCATCCGTGCTCCTGTTCCTGACTGTGTACCTCCTCTCTGCTCCTGCTCCTACACCTGGCTGTGGTTCCTGTCTCCGGCTCGACTCGCGCCCCTGACTGTCCCCAACCCCGGCTGGATGAAGCTCGTCTGCTGGGGCCTCATTTATAAACGTTGCGTACGCACAAAAGAAGGCGTACGCCACTCTCTACGCAATAGTTGAGATTTATAAAAAGCAAACTTGACGGGAAAATGTGCGGTCCTTCACGCAAGCTCTGACCCAGGCGTACGCACAAAAACGGGTGAAATGAGAAACGGCGACACCGTCGGCAGATGGAAGAAACACGTGAAAGTGAAAATGACAATACTGCCTCATGAATAACATGAAGACTTCACAAAGCAAGTCTCACAATGAACAGCCTACATGAACACCCGTTTGATCGATCAGCAGTGAAACAAACAAAAAAAAAATCAAACGACAATTACAACAGAAATTCAAATGAACACTTACTTGCAAAAAGAAAAGTGAAAGATGTTCTGCAATATTGGCATGTTATGCAATTCATCCTCATAAATAATATAGTTAACAGAACGAACTAATGTACAAAACTGATATTCTCCTCAATCTGTCCGTCTGGCGGAGCAGATATAGTCAAAGTCAAAGTCAAAGTCAGCTTTATTGTCAAATATGCTGCATCCGTAAGACATACAACACAGATGAAATTGCTTTCCTCTCACCCCAAAGTGCAAGCAGCATATAAAATAATAAATAAACGACTTAAAAAATACATTCTTTTAAAAACAATAAAGCCGATAGAGCCGCTGCGTGTGCTCGCGCCGCCAGATGCGTGCGAATCAGACAGACAGACAGACAGACAGACAGACAGACGTATTAATTGTCCACTGGGGAAAGTTGTTTTCATAGTAAAACATTTCTTCGTAAGCTACGGAATTATGGTATTCATGCATATGTCTTTAGTTTATTTTATTTTTGATAAAACAATGTATGGCGTATGTCTCAACCATTCAGAAAGCAACAAGAAATGACATTTGATGAACAATTTCCCATTTCCACGTGGATTATTACCCACATCTGTAGCTTGTCAGATGCAATTAAATGGATGGAAATAAAATGCCCCATCACAATGCGTAATGACGCACAATGGCTGATCTTGGATCTTAGAAGATGTGGCAAATGGAAGAATTGGGAGTGAACGCATCAGGACGAGTGGCTTATGAGCCGGTTCCGACTTCTTCGAGCCATCCTGTTGGAGCTTTTGGGGGTGTGTCACCCGGTGCATCAGGTGCGTCGGTGTCCCCCCCGACACCCCCCCCCCCACCCCCCGCCTCAGTCACCACTCCACGTAAAAGGGACTCCCCAATAATTGCCGCCACTCTCTCATCAAGAGGGGTAAGCTACGGTGTCCCCTGCCCCCCACCCGTGGCAGACACACTCTAGCGATGCAGCGCCAGACGTTTTTTGCCCCGACTTTGATGTCTGTCTGTCACTGTTTGCCACTCACGTGCTTTTTCGGCATTAGTAATGCCCACACTGTGCCCTCCAAACAACATTTTTCTCCTCTTTTCCACCTCGCCAACGATAACTTCTACTTCACATTGAGTGAAGTTCCGTTTTTTTTGTTTTTTTCTCTGTGTTTGCCATGGTTTCGCTATCAATGAATATTCATTTGTGGGCGTTTCACGGACTATTTATGGGCAACTATGGGCGTGTCATGAAGCCGCAAAAGCTGCGCTGCATTTAGAATTGGTTGTGATTTATTAAGGGAAGGATGCGTAGGATGTGCGTGCGCACGGTTTTATAAATCCGAATATTTCTGTGCGTACGCACGTCCTATGTTTCATGCGTACGCCACTTCTGACGCAAATCCTACGCAAGGTTTTATAAATGAGGCCCCTGGACTTTAAATATGTAGATGTAGAGTTAGATAAGTTAATTCTTCTCTATGAGTTCTGGTAAATCGCCTGTCCGTCCTGGGGGAGGATCCCTCCTTCATGTGGGCACCTCTGAGGTTTCTTCATTTTTTTCGGGAATCCGGTTTTTTAGGAGTTTTTCCTTACCGCGAAGGGGGGTCTAAGGGCAGGGATGCCAGTATAGCTTAGTCAGTTTGTTAGTTTATTTTAGTATTTTCCTATTGACTCTTTGTATTCATGATCCTTTTGAGTTCATGTTTTACTTCAAAGCCCATCGAGACGACTGTTGTTGTGATTTTGGGCTATACAAATAAAATTGAATTGAATTACTTCCAGATGCCCTCATATATGGATCTGGCTGTGGTCCTACACAAGAGAAACACAAGATTATTGGTCACACAAAAGAAAAGTTAGACACAAGTGCATAAGTACATTTAAATTTTATTCATTATATCTGCAATAACTATAATTTGGTTAGTCATAAGATTAGAAAAAATAACTTAAATTGCTCTCACAAAGCAAAAAAAGTTAAATTATTCGCCTGTATATGTCTTGTACAGTGTGGAGCTCAGACCGTCCCTCCCAACTGTTTTGGGCTTTTGCACCAGCAGCTCACAAACCGGTTCAGGATGGATTCCCTTATAAATAAAAGGCAAAAAGCAATTAGTCTGTAGTCACTACTGGGGATGTTTTTATAATAATTTACAGTTGTTATGGATACACATCAGTTCTTGAATCATAATGACAATTTGATCACAAACCCACCTGTGTTCTTGGTCTGTGCCATCTTTGCAAGCCGCTCTTGAAGGCCACGGCGGGTGGAACAGCCTGCAGACCCAGCTGTGAATAATGTGCGGTCTGGAACAGGATGGCAACTATGTGATTGCAGAATCCTTTACTAGCCGCACAACTGCAGGAGAAAGCTTTCAGGTTGGCACTTTCTGCATCCAGTGATATCTGGAAACAATAAATTAAATAGGTTACAATTAGGACATACTTATGTTGCTACATCAATGTAACATGAAATTATAACTTTCAGTAGGGTGACCAGATTTGAGTTTGTAAAAAAGAGGAGTGAAGTGAGTTTGTGAGATATTTCTAAAACGAGTAATTGGTTTTCAGAGCTGCATACATGAAGCAAATATGATTACATTTCATCTATGTTCAATGTTATTTTATTATATAGGTTTTAAAAAAGAGATGTCCAGGAAAAAGAGGACGTCTGGTCACCCTACTTTCAGAAAAATAATAGTAATAGTAAGTGAAGAAAGTTTATATCTCTTGTCCAATTTGTTTCCTTTAGTGGACGCATGCATCTTCACACGCAACCGCAGCAAAGAGAATAAAGACGCATACGGGCAACTTAACATTTCTTATTTACCTACTAGTACAGCTTCATCAAATTTTTGGTTATGTTAATCTCATACATTTTCACTTAAACATACACACAACATATTCACTGAGATGTGTTATACCTTAAATTACAAATTAATAACACCAGGATTTACAGTTGACGTCATAAACAGTTACCGGTGATGCGGCTATGGCTAAAGCTAGCTAAAGCTTACCTTGGTAATGGTGGATAAACTCTTCGTGGACGAATTTATATCTCTTGTCCAATTTGTTTCCTTTAGTGGACGAATGCATCTTAACACTCTTCACCACATCGGCGCTGGTGAACACAACTCAGGCTCTTTGAAAACACTCGAGGCTCTGCCATTCCTCCGCCAGAGAAGCACAAACCGGAACTAGGTTTACACGTTGATTACGTGTTTCCGGTTTTTGCGAAAAAGGTCTATTCCCCGCTCCCGCTCCAGCGCTCCCATTTCCCTTATTCGGCCCATAGCTGAACCCCATTGGCCCAAACTACCTAACAACAGGATGAGCGACAGAACTGAGGGCCAATCAGATCTCTGCTTGATGCGTTCAATGAACTCCAGAACTTTTATCGCGGCCCAACAGCGGACCCAACTCAGTCCGCGACAATATGTTTAAAACTAAAAATAGACGTGAATGTGAGCATTTGATGTAATTTCAACATTTTTAAAGTGCAGTAAGTCTGTGGATTCTTTTCAATAACATCGTTATGCTGTTGCTAATAAATGATGAGTATTTCTCGTGGTGGTTTTGCTGATGGTCTAGTCTGGTTGATGATCTGTGGTGAGTTTCAGCTTCATGCAGGCGTTGAGACTTTAAATTAAACATGATCGTTGGTCTGAATGTTCTGTAGATGTGACAAAGACTCACATGCAGACCTGGAGCCAGACACACACTGCAGTGAGTGACGGGCAGCGTGGTTTAAGTTTTGACAATCCCTGCGCGATTCACCTACTGCCTGTCCCCACCCCCACCCTCTGCTTTCTTCCTCACACGTCCCGTCCCAGCAACTGCGTGCTCTTTCTCAGAAATGGGAGGCGCAGTTTTAGGCACGGCAATTCCCAGGTTTACGGTGTGGGTACTGTAAATTATCTAGTCGCTTTGTAGATACTTTCTTTGCGTGTTCAAAAAAGTTGAAAACAAGAAAACCACAAATTCGTTCAGATAAAAGATGAACAAAATTTATTTCCCTAACAATATTTCTAAAGCATAGTAAAACACCCTAAAAATCATAACGAGCGCCCGGGTTCTCAGGAATTTCCAGGGCGGGCACAGCGCCTAGTTTACGGGCGACTTAACATGCCAGCAATTTCAAAAAGAGAACAAAGCAAGTTTCTTGAGTGCAGACTTTTAAACATGTGGTCAGAATCTCCTCCCCCGGAAACAATATGGCTGCTGTATCTCCGCCTCTGGCTGCTCAAGATTGGCTGACAGAGGAGCCCGCCTACTTCCTTCAGTCCATCAAAGCATCTGGGCTCTGGGAGGAACCTCCCAGTTGGACACGGTACGAAATCCCCATGTGTGGCAGGAACTGTCACCGCAGGAGGTCGATCCTAGAGCTTTGTTCTTCACGCGTGAACGGACGCCTGGAGTTGTTCCCACAGCTACAGTAACAGACATAGTTAATTTATGGCCCATGTCAGACCTACAACCAAATGGCCTTAGAAGATTAAAGACGGTTTCTCCTGAAGGGGGAAATGAGATTGGAGCTGCATTCCTGAAACCCCTCACATATGTAACTTAAGGAAGCTTCTTCAAAGTACATAGGATGTTAAAACACACACACACTCCAGCAAATGACTTATCTTCTATGTAATAAAATGTAAGACTGACAACCCTAATGAAATTACCAAAAATATAAATTCCTTCAGTTCCCTGTCTTGACCTCATGAAGTGAGGTCACACAAAAACACATACTACATCATACAATAACTAAACATTTTAGCAGGTCCAGCTGTGGTCATAAGCCCTCACATTCTGCAGCACAATCAATATATGGGATTTTTAAAAGGGGTGGATGATTAATGCAATGAGTGTAGAAGCAAATTAAGAGAATACAAAAATGTAAATTTGAAATAAAAAATAAAAATGCAAATTGAAATTATTTAAAAAGTAAAAATATAAAATATAAGACAATAAAAATAACACTTCCTGTAAGACAAAGAACACCTAGAATTAAGGGAGAAATGGAGAGATGTTAGGACAAAACAAAATCACACAGGGGACGAAAGAAAAATAGAATTGTCAAACATAACAGCAAGCTTTCATGCGTTCTGGCCAAATGAGAATAGCAATATTCTGTTAATATTAGTTAGTTATTTGGTTAGTATTGCAACAAAATCCAAAAGGTCATTCAGGGCTTTGACCACTCAAGTCCTCCTCCTGCATGTCCCACAAGCTCTGGCAAGCTTGGACCTGGCCCCCTATGGACTTCTCAATAAGCCTGGTAATTATTCAATCTGACACACGTGAGACAACAGAACGGCTGTAAAAGAGCTTGGGGTGTCTCCCCAAGATGAGTCTGCTGTGGATCTGAATATTGATTTGGGTTAGGAACTTAAAAAATAAAGTAATATCAAAAGACAATAATAGAACAACAAAGACAAAACACAATTATACAAGAATAAAATTACGCATGCGCAGAAGAGGAGCAATATGTGATGGAAAATGTCCACCACGTTTTCCTCTCCAAGGTCTGCTTCTCCTCGTGCTGTTTTTGTTATGTTAGCTGCTTTGGCTTAACATTTGACGGACATAAACCAGACCATGCGTTGCTCTCATGTCCGTGGTTTATTCTGTGTTTTCTTAATTTCCGTCCGACCGGATACATGCACAACAAACAATAGTTCCACTTCACTTTATCCAACACCTCCCCTTTTTAGTTAGAACACTCTTTCTTTATCAACATTAACAATGCCATTCTGAAACATAAAATAATTCCCACCATCTAGGGTATCAAATAACATTAGCTTATTCAACTTAACTTTCTTCCTTCTTTTTTTTCCTATAAATCAAACACAAACTTCCTCACATTTCTGTTAACCAAACACAATTTTTCATACAACATTCTTTTTTTCCCCCCCAAAACTCTCACAGATCTAACCGCTTGGGCGGACGGGACACTCGTCCTGAAGATGTTACATAAGGTTGTTTAACAGTGTCCTGTGTGTCATTACTAGGTATACTAGATTCTCGACCTGCATTTTCTTCCGCTCCAGTCTGCTGTGTAGAAACAGTTAACTCTGATCGTGCAGGAGAACCTAAAGGTCTTACATGTGTGCGGTTGCGCCTAATCTGACCTTCATCAGTGTCAATAATGTACGACCTAGGTGTAGTTGCATGTTGTACCACTGTCCCTTCTTTCTTCTCTCTTGGCAGCCATACAGTTTGACCTGTTTGAAGAACCGTCAGAGGACGGACCCGGTGACGCCGATCGTACTGGCGTTGCTGGCTTTCTTTGTACCGTCTCTGTTTGGTTTTGAATTGTTTCATATTTGGCCATCTTGGGAGAAGAGTCACAGGCTGCTGTGGCAGTGTTGTCTTCAGCTGTCTACCCATCAGCAGCTGTGCAGGGGAGTCGCCGCACTCGAGCGGTGTAGCCCGGTAAGAAAGAAGTGATTTTGTCTTCTCACCTCCTCCTTTCCACAGTCCTTTAACTGTGGCTACTGCTCTCTCAGCTTCTCCGTTCGCCTGCGGGTATCTTGGACTGCTGGTGATGTGAACAAACCCGTACTCCGTAGCGAAGTCCTTGAACTTTTCACTGGCGTACTGCGGTCCGTTGTCCGACACCACTGTCTCTGGGATCCCATGGCGACTGAATGACTCCTTCATGGCAGCTATGACTGTTGCTGCAGATGTCACATTCAGCTTAGCCACTTCGATGTACCTTGAGAAATAGTCCACCACCAGAATATAAGTGTCCTTATTCCAAAAGAACATATCCGTACCAACCCGCTGCCAGGGCCGCTCCGGTACTGGTGTGGTCAGTAGTGGTTCTCGATGTTCTGCTTTATGTTGTGAACATGTGTTACAATTTTCCACAACCTTACTGATGTGCACCGACACACCTGGCCACCGCACAGACTGACGAGCTCTAGCCCTGCATTTGACTATGCCCTGATGTCCCTCATGAATCTGATTCAGGATCTCTTTCCTCATGTTTTGTGGAATGACCAGTCTCTGTCCTCTCAGCAACAACTCACCAGCCAGATTGAGATTGTCTTTTTCAGACTAATACTCACTCAGCTCTCGTGGCAGCAGGTGCTTTTCGGGCCAGCCTGTTTTACAGTACTGGATAACTTTTGCACAAACAGGGTCAGAGTGTTGTTCCTGTTGAATCTCTCTTAGTGTGGGTTCTGTAGCAGGAATGCTCTGAACTACAGAGTCCACAAAGACTTTGACCTCTGCTTCATTGTTCACTTCTTCTGGTGTGAGTATGTGGTTTACCGGTGCTCTTGACAGTGTATCTGCCGTTATTAAGCACTTTCCCGGAACATGCACAATATCAAACATAAACTTCATAAGTCTCAAACGAAATCTCAACACTCTCGGTGGCAACTCATCTAAAGCCTTGGTGCTCAGCAAAGGTACAAGAGGCTTATGATCGGTTTCCAACATGACTCTTAGTCCATGGATGTACGGTGCTAGTCTTTCACAAGCCCACGTCACCGCCAGAGCCTCCTTTTCTATTTGAGCGTAGTGTTTTTCTGCAGGTGTCAACCCTCTGGAAATGAACCCTACTGGCCTCCAGGTTCCATCTTTTTGTTCCTGAGTGAGGACGGCACCGAGCCCGTATGAAAATGCGTCTGCTGCCACACATGTCTTGGCGTCGATTGAGTATGAGGCGAGCACCCGTGGTGAACTCAGTTCAGTTTCAGTTTCTGAAAAGCCTCTTTCTGAGTGTTTCCCCAATGCCATTCATTCTTTTCACAAAGCAGGTCTCTTAATGGCTTTGAAAATGAGGCCAGGTGAGGAATAAACTTTCCTAAGTAGTTGGCCATGCCCATAACTCTCCTCACTCCCTCCACATCTTGCGGTTCAGGCATCTCCATTATAGCCTTGACTTTGTTTGGGTCTGGGGACACCCCTTCAGCTGTAACACAGTGACCCACAAAAGAGATTTTATCTTTAGAGAACTCACACTTGTCGTTCAGTGTCAGTCCCTCTGCTTCAAATCTCTGCAGAACTTTGTGAAGCCTCCCATTGTGCTGCTGCATGTCCTCTCCCACGACAACGACATCATCTGCATGGCACACCACCCCCTCGCACCCCTCCAGCATCTGTGACATCCTGCGCTGGAAATGCTCAGGAGCTGATGAAATCCCAAAAGGCAGGCGGTTAAACGCGTATCTGCCAAAAGGTGTGATGAACGTTGTTAAAAGTCTGCTTTCTTTCGCCAACGGGATCTGCCAGAAGCCTGAGGTGGCATCCAATTTTGTGAACACCTTTGCTCCTGACAGCATAGCTAGTGTGTGGTCCACCGCTGGGAGGATGTGTCTCTCTCGTCGCACCCACTTATTCAGGTGTGTCATGTCCACACACAACCTTATTTTCCCTGGTTTGGCTTTTGGTGCCACAACCAAGCCCGCACACCACTGTGTGGGTTGTGTCACTCTGGAAATTACGCCCGCTTTTTCCATCCGCTTCAGTTTCTCTTTTACTGTGTCTCGTAGGGGTAGCGGCACTCGACGTGGAGTTGACAGGGCGTATGGGACTGCTCCTGGCTCCAACTCGATTTTGTATGGCTCTTTTAACTTCCCTAGACCAGAGAACACTGTGGGGTACATAGCCTTAAAGTCCACTGTTTATGTCTGCACTGTACTCACCCGCTTGATGAGCTCTAGAGCAGTTATTGCGGGAAGGCCTAGCAAGGGTTTATATAGTCCATTAACCACATACACATCTTGCATAGTTGTTCTTTTATCAAAAGTCAGCTCCCCTCTGAAACGTCCCCTTACATCCAGTTTCTGCTTGCCTGGACCATACAACACTTTGCATGGTGGTTGCAATGTCCCATGTTTCTGTGGGAAGTAAATGCTGCTCGGGATTGCCGTGACACTGGCACCCGTGTCTAACTTAAACAAAGTCTTTTCCTGGTTGAGATGCACAATGTTGCTCCACTCATCAACCTCTTTGTTCTCCATTTCACCTAGAAATGCAAAATCTTCTTCATCGTCTTCACTTTTTCTTTGCTGTGGTTGTCCACTTATATTGTGGATGCCCCCGGTGGATCTGCATTTCTTTGCATAATGTCCTTTTTTGTGACATTTCCTGCATTCTGCATCCCGGGCAGGACATTCAAACCTTGTGTGTCTTTTTAACTGTCCACATCTGCTACACTCAACTGTTTTCATGTCATTTTTGCTTGTTGCTGCTTTAAATGACTTTAAGTTTCGTTTTTGTACAGCCTCCACCTGTCCTGGTAGCTCCGCCCCCCTGAGAACCGGCTGCTGTCTCTTTATCTCTTCACTTTGCCTGACAAGCGTCATGGCTTTCTCCAGCGTTAAATCTGCATCTAACTGCAGACTCTCTGAAAGTTTAGCATCTCTTATTCCCACAACTATACGATCCCGTATCAGCTGCTCTCTTAATGCTCCAAACTAACAGTACTCCACCAGCGTGTGCACCGCCGTAATAAAAGACTCCGCACTCTCACCCGGCTCTTGATTCCTCCGGTTGAAGCGCGCTCTTTCAAAAATGACGTTCCTCTTCCTCACACAGTGCGCCGTGAAGTTGCGGTTACGTCATCGTATGACTTTTTATGTGCGTCTGTGAGGGGCAATACATTCAGGATGTCTTCCGCGTCGTCGCCGGCTGCGTACATGAAGCTGTTCACCTGGAACTCTTGCGACTGTTTGTCGAGTCCAGAAGCTATTCTGTATCGCTCGAACCGCTTCAGCCATCTTGGCCACTCCGAAACTTTTGCAAAGTCGAACTTGCCTGGCGCTGCTAGCTGAGGCACGGCCGCTGCTCCGTCCCCGCTCCTCCTGTTTGCATCTTGCTCACTCATGACTGTCTTGTTGTCACTTCTTCACTTCTGACACCATGTTATGTTAGCTGCTTTGGCTTAACATTTGACGGACATAAACCAGACCATGCGTTGCTCTCACGTCCGTGGTTTATTCTGTCTTTTCTTAATTTCCGTCCGACCGGATACATACACAACAAACAATAGTTCCACTTCACTTTATCCAACAGTTTTCATGGAAAACATAGGTGGGAGTATACAAATTCAAAACAAAGAGAAAAGTTTATTAGGGGCTGTCGTCTAATGACCTATTTGGTGGATTCTAACTCCAGGATAGCGCACAATTTCCCACTTCTCCTTGCTGTGTATGAGAGAACCAGATGAACAGACACACAAAAACTCTGAAAGGTAAAAAGGTCAATCTCTTCCTAGACAAACGATGATAATTGAAACAATAATAATTTAACACAATTTCCTTTAAAGAATCACTGAGACCTCTTTCCACCTCCACCTCCCTGTCTTGGCCTGGGAAGAAAATCCCAGGACATTAGTGGAGTGAAAAAATGTAGATTAAAACAAAGATAAGGCACAAACACATAAAACGAAAGAACTGGAAATTAAAAACATAAAAACAACAAAGAATTTTTGTGCACCGGTAAGGTGAACAGGCGTTCTGTCCACGTTCCTGTGAAGGCAAGATAATAATGTGAAGAAATGAAACTACTTAAGGGGGACCATGTGTTCCATAAAACAAAGAAGAAAGTGTTTATCATATTCACAAAGACCCAAAAACCAAATGTCCAAACTATTTCCAGTTTTAATGCTACAAAGTAGACTTTCTATGCTCCATAAACATTGAAGATTTAGTTCTGTCATAAATGCGACTTCCTTTCTGCTAAAGCGCAAATTCCTGTTACACTTCAAAACCCAAAGTCGTACAACTGCAACAGAAGATCTTTCATTACTCGCAGGCAAGTTTCAGCACTTGGTGCTTCTGGCAGAAAGTCATCAAGGCACAACCCTCTCCTAGAGAGACTTCAAACAGTGATCGAGAATGCCAGGAGAATTTGTAACTCATCTGTACTGAAATGCGAATAAATGTCTGCTATTTTCATTTAATGGAATGCAAAAAAAAAAAGAAAATGTTTGTTCAATCATTGGCAGTGAACAACACACATTATGAGGCTAAAAGTTGACAGCATACAATATAAGTCAGGAACGGGTAGGCCTAGAGTAATGGTGACATCATTAACAGCCCTCAAATCATAAGCCCTGCGATAAAATTACCATCTGCTTTCAAAATTAGTCGAAAATGATGACACTACAACGAATGCGAATGCTACACCAGAGTTCCACAAACCAGTCAAAGTTCCATCCATCACTCCATCTGAATACTTCACCCTGGGGTACTGAGATCTAAAAGGTCGTGCTCCTGCAATTACCAGAATCAACACTAGGGGGGAGAGTGAAGTCTGCGCTCCTGCAATTACCTGAATCACCACTGAGGGGAGAGTGAAGTCTGCGCTCCTGGAATTACCTGAATCACCACTGGGGGGACAGTGAAGTTTTAACCAACATAAATGAACCTGTGGACCATGAAGCATCAGAGAGCGTGTTTAACAGCACCTCTGCATCTTCATGATCTGTCTTCTGTCTGCTGCGATATTTGACAATACAGAAATGGTCCAGAACTCAGGAATTTGTCGTTGGATGAACGGTTAACCTGTACAATTTTATTGAGGGAGGAAAGGGAACACCTGAAAAAACACAATTCTACCAATGTGTTGTTAATGTCCTGCTTAGTCTAATCCTATGTGAGATACAGCTGTGTCTGACAGCTAGTATCATTGCATTTGTGAGTGTATGAATGCACAATAAGCCGCTCGCCCTCAGGGCTAATATATGTCAGTATAGGTCAAATGCCATGTGTGGTCTTCTACCTGCTGAAATACTTCTTACTGTTAATCATGCTCTCTGTCATAATGGAGTGTACAGGTCAGACCATTTGGAGGCTTCAAACACAGGAGTCCAGGCTTCAAACCTGAAATTAGCGAAACCACCTGGCATTTAAGGGCCCTTTAGATGTCTGCAGTGGGGGTTGGCTGTGGTGTGCGGCATGGCATCCAGTCTGCTGTCTCCTGTTTTGACAAGACTGTCCTGTCCCAACTGATTCACAGGCGTGTTTAGTGAATGCACGCATGAATGTTCCACCATCTGGTCAAAAGTCAGTCGGATGGGCTTTTGCAGGTTTTGAGGTGTCATTTGTTCATTTGTCAGAGCAGGTGGAGTGTCCAGTAGACTCATCAGTGGTTACCTTTGAGCTTGAAAAAGACAATGGCTCCTCCTCAAGTGGTATTGTCCAACTTGCCCTGTGGTCCTCGCCACGGTGGAGAAGGGCTTGGAGGGCTTGAAGTGGTCATGGGTACTGTTCATTTTTCCTCCAGACCCTCTGCCTCTTGGTCTGTGCATTCTGCTGTTGGGCACCTCGTTCTGGGCTGTCATATGCCCAACGGTTCAGAGCGCCATAGATGCCACTTCCAACTGCTGTTAGGGTCTCCAGGGTGGCCTGCTTCTCCCAGGGTTTTTCCACCCGTCTTCCTGTTTTGCACCTCTGAATGGCTGAGCATGACACGTCACTACTGCTGTCTCTGAGGGCATCAAAACTCAAAATTCATGTTAGTTTCCTTTTCTTTTCTTTTTTTTAAACACCTTTTATCCTGTGTGAATTCTTTCAGCAGTGTAAAGAATTGTTTTTTCTTCAGCTGCTCAACCTCCCCCTCTCTCCTGTCCTGTTTCTTCAAATGTGCTCTGGGGGTCAGTCACTGCTGACTCGGCTCCCTCCTATGAAGGTAGAGAGCTGCGGGGGATGGATAAACTTCTGTGCCTTTTGTCACTCACCCAGGAAGCAGAGGGGGTTCTGCATGTAAATTTATGAGGGTTCGGGGGGGGGTCTGCTTTTTCTCTCCCATCTACTGCTTGAGACAAAGATTTTAAAAATGTATTAGTGTTCAGTTTTTTCACTGTTGCCAACCCCATGGGTGCAAAACAGTTAATCAATCCCTTTTAAATCAAGAGACAAAGACTAATTGTTTTGACTTACCATTAAGGACTTGCTGTCCTCCAAAAAATTTGAGAAGTGCTAAAAGCAACAAAATCTCACAATCCAAACCTTTCCTTAAAGCTGCAAAACATACAAGTGCTAAAATGTAGTAAGATTTTTATCTTTCAAAGTTAAATGCAAACCAAAACTAGCTGCTATTATACTGGGATGGTGAAGTCTGCATTACTGATTACTAAGTACCACAGTTTAAACTGTGGCTTCTGATCGTAAAGAATTCAACAAGGTGTGAATTTTCTGGCACACAAAGGGCCCTTTGACTTACAACTTTATTCACGACCCACAGATTCTGTATCTTCCTCCATGCCACAGATGGGAACTGCTTCCGAGGGGGAAAAAAAGGGGGGGGGGGTGTTACATAGAGAGTCATCATGTCGTATAATTATTCCTTTTGCCTGCGTACAATTAAAACACTACACCGTCATGCAAGGCCCCTTTTTAAAAAATAAAAAACAAAAAACATTTTGTTCAATACTGTTGCTGAGCTCAGAATAATTGTTAGCCATTCCTGAATCCATTACTTATTCAAACTCCATGATCATCAAAACTCAACATGCAGGTCAAAATTAACTCCTCTCTCGGTGTGACTCCCTCATCCTCCTTTAGGATGCAAACAACAGTTCTAGTCCTATTTAGAGTTAACAGAAATTACACTTTATCATCAGGCCATTGTTCATCATAGCAACATCATATTTTCTGCACTTTGCTGAGACCTTCCATCCTCTTGCCTCTTGTCTCCTTCCAAAAATCTCTTCCTCTCACCAACAACTTTCTAGTTCTGTTCTTACTTGCCTCTTCCTCCTTGCGTTTCTGATTTTCACAAACAGGTCTGCTGTGTTCACACATCCCTACATCACTTTCCATGCACGTCATTTTCCTTCTACACTGCCTTTCCATTACATTTCTTGTCTCTAAACTTTCCACATCCTTCCATAATTGCACATCCTAAAACCACACTTTTTCCTTTCTTTACTCTGTCCTTTTTCTATTCTCAGCTATTTCTGATAACAATTTTCAAATACTCTGGATTATGATTCAAACAAACAAAACCGCCAGTTATTCGTTCTCATTCACACATTTACTTCACAACAATCCAAAGTAATATGGGAAATAATTAAATAAACAGGCAAACTAAATCAAACATTGTAAACATCGTAGAGATTCTTTTTAAGGAAGTCCGGATCTAAACCACCAAATAGGGTTAGGGTTAGGGTTAGGGTTAGGGTCATGACCATGCCCAAAAAGACAATCCCCGCAATGATTGTAATGCAAATTTTGTATTCTCCAGATTTGTTCATGAAAGTTCAGCGCTGGTCCGCCATGTTGGTCGCTAGGAACGCCGACTCGCTAACCACGTGGTACGAACAAAGCAAATCATGGCCGTCCGAAGGCCCCGTCACGCTAACCACGTGGTACACACAAAACCAACCAGAGCCGTGGACACATGTGAAAATGACTAAACCGTCCCGTCATTGGTTCATTCGACGTGACCAAGATGGCAGCTGCCATAGGGAAAACAATATACAAGGAAATGTGGAAATAAAGTTAAAATTCACCGCTTTCAAACACCTTTTCATCCCATTCTTTCCAAAATCATACATTTCATTCCATTCATTCACATTCAAGTCATTTGCACCACTTTTGTCAAGTCAAATCGTCTGTCTGCAGCGTCTCAAGTCTGTCGTCAAAATAAAATGCACCGGTGGCCCCATGTTCTCTTTCCATCATGTTTATTATGAATCCTTTTGTGGTTTCTCTTCGCAGTAAAAAAATAATTTGTAAAAGGACGCCGCCTGGTTCTTCCGAAAATCCTATACGCGCCAATCTTGGCTGACAGAGAAGCCCGCCTACTTCCTTCAGTCCATCACAGCATCTGGTCTCTGGGAGGAACCTCCCAGATGGACACGGTGCGGAATCCCCATGGGTGGCAGGAACTGTCACCACAGGAAGTCGATCCTAGAGCTTTGTTCTTCACGCGTGAACGGACGCCTGGAGTGGTTCCCACAGCTACAGTACCAGAGATAGTTAATTTATGGCCCATGTCAGACCTACAACCAAATGGCCTTAGAAGATCAAAGACTGTTTCTCCTGAAGGGGGATGAGATTGGAGCTGCATTCCTGAAACCCCTCACATATGTAACTTAAGGAAGCTTCTTCAAAGTACATAGGATGTTAAAACACACACACTCCAGCAAATGACTTATCTTTTATGTAATAAAATGTAAGACTGACAACCCTAATGAAATAACCAAAAATATAAATTCCTTCAGTACCGAATCTTCTCGGGCTGCCGGATATTCTCGGGGTCCTTCGGGTCCTTCGAACATTGATGACGTCACCCTACGGTAGGGCTGGGTGATATGGCCTAAAGATAAAATCTCCGATTTTATTTATTTTAATTCGATTTCCGATTTCTTCCCAATTTTTTTCCACCTACTTAAGGAAAGCAACAAGTACAAACAGCAGACAACTTAAAGCAAATGTTGCTTTTATTTAATCAAACGCATGACAAATGTAACCCCCATTTCTGGGATGAATTATAAACAAATGAACACACCCTTAGAATCAAAGTTAAGTATAACATTTTTCTTCTTCTCACTCCCTTTTGGACTTGTGTTGTTTATATAATTTCGACTTGTTTTATATAATTTTTGTCTTGCTTTTGTCTTATTTTTTTATTCTACACTTGTTTTCACTTGTCCAAAATAAAAAGATAAAAAGGTTCCTTATTTACCTAAAGTTCCAGCTGTGAACCCCCCCCCCCCCCCCCCCCCGCCGCCTCCTCCTCCTCCGAAAACAAAATCCTACGGTGGCCGCGTCGCAAATGAACATACAGGTATAAGTAATAATTACAACGCAGCATTTTTTATTAACAAATAACAGTAACAACTAACTATCTAACTTATGAACTAACTATACAGGCGTTGTAGAATGAGTATGTGTGTGTGTCAGGTTGCGTGTGTGTTAGGGCACGTGCATGTGTAAGAAGACTTAGCGCGTGCCACGCGGGCGCGCGTGAGAGCCTTTGACTCCGATGGGCTTTAGGCAAATGTTGCAGCGTGGGGGGGTATCTTCCTCCACGTCTGTGGCAGCAAACCCACACCACTTCCACACAACAGAGGAGTTTATCCCTGTCTTGGAACAAACTTCCCACTCTCACCGGTAGCTATGCTGTCGCTAGCTGCTTCGTGTGTTGTTTCTCGCATGCCACGTGTGAAACTAACGCTACGGAAGCTCTGGGGAGCCAAAAATGCGCCACATAAAAACTCGATTTAGTTATTTGGAAATCGCCCGTAACAAAAAATTCGAATTAATTCATTCAATCGATTTATCGCCCAGGCCTACCCTACGGTAACATCAGTTAGACAAACTACTTAGCGAGCGATTTTACATTTAGCGATCTTACTACTTAGCGACGTCACCCTACGGGTATTTTGCATCCCCCCTAGTGAGTGTGTAATTTGTAGTGTGTTCATCCTCTGCTGGAGTTTGTATTTTTGTCTTTGACAAGTTCGATTAAAAAAATAAAATAAAAAAACAAAAAAAAAAAGACGTCACCCTACGGTAACACCAGTTGGACAAACTTCTTAGCGATTTTACGTTTCCTTTTGTAAAGTTTTTCTCACTCATAACTAATGATTACATATTTTTGTTTTAAAGGGAGAGCCATTGGCAATATAATTTCTTTTTCCAATTTGAGCAAATGTATTACTGTATAAAAACAATAATTATTTATGGAGTGCAGTCTGGTTTAATTCTCCCAAATGTCAGTTTCCCTTTTTTAATCTCAGAAAAAAAACATTGTCATTTGATAACTATAATCAAAAGGAGCAGTCTACAGTCCTAAGCATTAATTGAATTCCACACTATATTTCCCGTTTAAAACTTGTTATTATCAAGCTCACAAATAACGGAAAGTTATAAATTGACTAATCACTATTGTAGACGTCATTGTGGCAACCTACAGCCAATCAAATAGTGAGACGTCATCATTGGTCGAAGGACCCCGAGAACATCCTACAGCCCGAGACGATCCGGCACCCACAACGGCTGGTACAAACTCTGTAAAATAATGGATAATAGTAAATTGATAATGCTGGCGCAGATTTTTTTCTCTCCAAGCACCGCTACTACTGCGCGCCCCTCTGGCATCGCATCGCGCACGAGAAGGACTGGTCAATGAAAAAATAAAAAAGTATAATTAAAGATTTGTCTGCGAGCCACATGTGACCATCAAAAGAGCCATATATGGCTCGCGAGCCATATATGGCTCGCGAGCCATAGGTTTCCGACCCCTGGTCTATATGATTGAAAATCTTTTCAGTTTTTTTTTGGGTATTATAATAATTATTTACAAAAAACAACCTCAAAGCAGTATTTTAGTCTATCTGTAGCAGTTGACGTGTTAGTAGTTATTTATTTAGACAGCAGAGGGCGCTATGCCGCAGTGCTACTTAAAACATCTTAATTATTTTTCTTTAATTTGTAGATTTAAATATTTGTATTTTCTACATTTTATATCACACCTAGAAAGCTTTAGAAGCAGTAAGATTTAATTTGGAAGAGTTTTTAATGTTTAGATTACCTGAGTTCAGCTACAGGTTGTAAGAGGCACTTCCTGTTTCCTATAAGAGCAGCACATGCGAAGTCAGCTCGACAGACGGCAATAAGAAAACAATTAAGAAGATTTTTTGTGTTTTAGTTCACCGGTTGGTTCATTAGCAGGCCAAAGTGGTATGTATGTGTATAATTTTGTGCATTATTTGTATGAAGATGTGCAATTCATATGTTATAGTTAATTATTACTTTTGTTTGCTAGTTCTACGGATGTTGATGCGGTGTAAAGTTTAAAGAAAGGAACACCACATTAAACAGCAGTACAAAGAACTCAAATGCCTCTCATCTGTGTGAAAAAATGACCAAGCCGGCACAGTAGAACACTCAACTGCCCCGGAGAAGGCAAAGCACTGTCAGGACTGAAGCAAGCTGCAAGCAAGACGCTGCAAACCTAAGGTAAAGGGATCAAGTGAGAGCTAAACAAACAAGAACCAAAGTTCATCTTTTTAAAACTAGCCAGCTGCATCTGAAAGCTAAAGATAGCGAGCTGAGGCATCAAAAAAGTGAATCCATATCAAGCATAAGACAACTGCAAGCTACAATTTACACTCAAAATGGCAGATGAGGAGAAGGATACAGAATGGCACAATGAGGAAGACGTTGCAGAATGTATAACACAAGATGATGATAATGAACAGTCAGATGGAGAAGAAACTTTGCAAACATCAGTATCAGCTGAAAGTAAACAAACAGGAGTTTGCAAAAGTCAGCGCAAACGCACACTTACTGAAAAGGGAAAATCGCTACAAGAAGCTCACCTAACTGATTTAACTAAAGAATTTGAGTGTCTATACAAAAAGTGGAAATATCACATTAACTGTTTCAGGAGATTTATGAGAGGTAAAGACATAGAAATAATCGCTGAAGCTGTGGACACAATAGACACGTTTCAGAAAGACATTTGCAATATCTATGATGCAATAAGACAAATTAAAAGTCCAGACATTGAAATAAGAAGAAAATGTGACATGTGCCATACAATCAGTCACACAGCCAAAGCTAAAGCACAGCGTTTACTCGAACAAGATGGCAATCCAGAAGATATTCCCTGGCCAGATTCTGAATCAGTGTTTCACAGCAGTTCAAGTAGTGCTTCTTCAAGCATGTCTTACAACTCAAAGGTCATGTCTGATATGTCCAAGCAATCATCTTCTGACACAGTACAAAGACAACTAGCAGCAGCTGAAGTAGCCGCCTCAGAAGAAGTCATCAAAATAATGAAAACCCAACATCAACGTGAAGAAGAAATTAGAGAACTAGAAGTTGAAGATGCAAAAAAACAAGCACAATTCCTAACAGAAAGTGCAACAATAAAAAATAGGTTGGAGGAGAAAAGAAAAGAAGTGGAACTATTGAAAGAGATGCAAAAACATAATGCAGCACAAGCAAGGTTAAGAGTTTACGCTGAAAGTATTAAAGATGAGGATGAAGAAAAGCCTCTTATGCACACACAAGTAAAAGGGGACAGTTCTCTCCTACTACCAAGTTTCCTCAATGTGCATTCACGACCTTTCATCCCATCTAAACCCACGATTCCGACAAGCTGCCATGCTCCTCCTCAAACATCTGTAACACAAATCGCAGCTTCTTCTTCTGAACAAGTGGCTTCCATTGAACTTGTAAAGACACTCGCTGAAGCTATCACAGCTAACAGAATTCCAATTCCTGAACCAGCAGTCTTTACAGGCGATCCGCTGCAGTACAATGATTGGAAGCTGTCCTTTCGAACATTAGTCGATCGTAAAAACCTGCCCATACATGAAAAGCTCTTTTTCTTGAGAAAATAGCGAATGATATTCGCATTTCAGGCACCGGAACTCGGCAGTCTCTTTCCCCCCTAGGGCGGTAGTTAATTAACTCACCTGTTCAGCTTCCTATTTAAGTCCAGGTGTGCAGCGTTCATTTTCTTTCTTACCGCAGCGCCGCTTTCGTCGCCGGTGTTCCATGCCCGCTGCTCTCCTTCTTTTTGGCATCTTGGTGTGTTCCCCCCTTCTTTTGGATGGGGATCCCACTTTTTCTGATGTGGGGGTTTTCATTTCACCGCGTTTGTTTCTCCTTCCGCGGCGTTTCATCGGCCGGGTGGCGGCGCCGGCGTGTCCGCGTCGCTGCGGCGGGTGAGCGTTTCGCGGTGTTTCGGTTGGCAGCGGCGTTAGATCGGGGGCTGTCCAGGCTTTCTCCTCTGCTGTGGCCGTTTGTATCATTGCGGTGAGCGGCCAGGCGGTCTTTTCCCGTGTTTTTCTGTTGTGTTTTCTAATGCGTTTCTGTTTCCTTATTATGTTCCGGTTGTATGTGACGTCACGCCCCTAAGGACTCTGGGTATTGTAGTTTTATGTTCTTTGTCATTGTGGTCTACCTGACTCGTTTTCATGTTTTGTGGCTCTGCATCCAGTTATTGTTTCAGGGGTTGTGGGGTCTTTCCTGTGGTTCAGGGCTGGTGGTCCTCGTCTGGACTGGTTTCTCATGCTGGCTGAATTAGTTGTGGCTTTCGGCGTTTTATCTGTTGCTGTATGTTATTTAAGAGTTCAAGATTTCAGGATTTTCTTTTGTTGCATACAAAGTTATATTTAGCACATCCAACCAGTAGTGAAATGTAACCCAGGTCCGCTCTGTGGACAGCGCAATAATTAAGGAAAACTATTATTATATTATTATATTAATTAAGTACAACTATGTACCGATGAAATACGTACAGTATGTGTATTGTAGATTTAAATATGGAATGCAAAATAATGTGCATGAATGTGGACTGAAGACTTAAATAATTAAGGTACACACGTAGAGTTAACGTTTACGAGCTTGATGGCATGGGGGTAGAAACTCCTCCTGTGTCTCTCTGTCTTAGCCATCCGGCTAAGACTCGGCTCCTACGGCTCCTAGCTAAGAGCCGAATGTGAATTTTGCCTGTATTTAATCAACGCTGGCTTTATTATTTCGATGGCTCTCTTTGTTTTTTTGTTTCTGTTGTGGCTGCTGTGCATTTGGTGGTTTACTCGGCGTTTTGGTTTGTTCTTGTTGGACCCCTCTCTCCTCTGTGGACTTTTACTTTTGATTTGTCTCTTTTATGCAACGTCTGTGGCTTGTTTTGATTCATTCGGCGTTCTTCGTTCATCGCCTCCGCCTGCTCACGGTATGGTTCATTCTAGGCCTCCACTGTGGGTGGCCCTTGGATGTGTTCATAGTTGGAACTTCTTTCGGTCCTGTTGGTGCCTGTCGTCGTAGTCATTTTTTGGCGTCAGTGGCCTGATTCCTCGTGCGCCTTACGGATTGGTTTATTTTTTACTCGGCTGCCCATGCCTTCTCCACGTTTTACTCCGGACGCGGTTTGCGGCTGGGGATGGCTGTTATCTCTGATGTTCTCAGTGTCCTGCCTCTTTGCCTCCCGAGGAGTCTCTCGGCATCCAGTCGGCGCTCGATTTGTTTATCGGTTGACCTTTCTGCTGTCATGGCAGTCCTCATGCTATCAACTGTATTATCACAAGCCCTGTACTGGACTTGGGTAGGCTATGGGCTCCCCTTCGTGTTGCGCGTTTTGATGTTTTCTCTGCGTCAATGTTCCTCTGTATGGCTGGTCTTTTGCATCTCTGTGGCTTACTTTCATTTTCTGATTTGGGTTACCGCGTTGTCTGCGCCGTATGGTCCTCTGCCCGTCCGGACTTGTTTTCTTCTTCTGGATCTGGATGGTTCATTGATGCATGCCTCTCCCTTTATGCCATTTCTCGCTTTTGTGCAGCGTGTACTTTGTTTCATTCTTTGTTTGTGGGCTGTTTGTTCAATGTTCGGCCCACCTGATTCTGCTCTGGCTTTGGTCCCTCAGTCATCCATTCATCTTGTGCTCTTGTTCTGGGTAGTTTGATCCTGGGCCCCATGTTCCTGTTCTGGATATTCACGTCTTCCATTTTGTAGCCTGTCCTTCTCAATGCTTAGAGGTCTTGTTATGATGATGCCTGTCGGGTCTTCAGTCTCCCTCCGCTTGTTCTTCTGTGGCTGGGCCCTCTGGTTTTTGGGGGGAAAGATTTATAAGAGCGGTTTGTGTACGTCCGGCCGCCAGACTCCACGGCTCTAATGGTTTTAAAGATTGTGTGGTTGTGAGAATTTAGCCATGGAGTTTATATTAAGGCTCTTTAAAGAGTGAGATAATAGTCTTATGTGTTTCATCGGTTTTCTTGGATAGTATTTAAATAACACCATAAGCAAATTAACCCTGACCGTAGAAACTCCATCTTTTACGCTCTAAAGCTTAGTTCAAGAGTTAATTCTTGTGTCCGCAAGCCAGTCTTCTATCTGCCCTGCTTAAGCAGATGACACTTGGCTAGATGCATCTACATTTAGAGGTTGTTATGCTCCACCTCTAAAAATCTAAGGTTCAGTCTATCAAAACCTACGATCCCTTATGGATCTCCAGACGCCCTTGGCTAAAATTTCGGCAGTCTGTGTTTTGTTGTCCACCTATTTGAGAACCACTAATATCAAATATGAGAATCAAATTTCAACCGAGCTGCAATCCATTGCTACGTGGGACGTGGACCTTCCTCATCTACAATCTCCTTGGCCCTTGGTTACCCAGCCCATCGCCTAATTCTCGATGACCTTCTGAAGGTGCGTCCCTCTGGAACTGTCAAAGGTTGCTTCTTTACAATTGGCGTATATAAAATTGGTGTTAAGATATTGTGCAGGTTCTGTATTTCACTATCAATTCACTGCTGGAATTTGTGATACGGGCGGTTTCTATGGTGCGTTGAAGCCACAATGGGACTTTCCTTAACTTTCTAATAAATTTAACCTTGTTATTCCATTCATCTTAATCAGTGTATAAACTAATCAGTTTCTAGGTTTTATATATATGTTCTTTGCTGGGACTAATACTGGTTTTGTATTTTATCTATGCATCACATCCTGAGCCTGCGAGTCCCTGCTCTCTGGCCTGCTTCCCCATTTCTGGCGAATGATGACACCCCTGCATTCCTTGATCTGGTGTTGCCACGATGACTGCTCAACGTACCTATTGCTGAACTGAAAGTGATGGGGCGGTGGACCTCCCCTACGTTCCCATGACACTTCTGACTTAAATCAATCATCATGTTGGCAGTAGAATGAATGTAAATTCTTGGATTATATTGCCAGGTGGAAGCCTCAAAATTTAGGATGTCTAAAGTGTATTATTAGTATGCGATGGAGCTCAAATTTTGGTTTCTAAACTCAATTACGCCAATTAAGCTTCAGACAAATGGCAGTGAGGATTTTCTTGCTACTTAGATGGAAATCTTCGAATAAATGGATGTTCTGAGCTCGTATTATGGTATGACAAATGGGGAAACATTATGGCAGTTAAGCTCGTTCGTAGTCCTGTCGTTGCAAGCTTGAATTAATGGATGTTAATTAAGCGCCTTTAAATAGCATACAAATGAATTAACGCTAAGCTCATTCTTAGTATTTGATGGAAGCTACGAATAATGGATGGTACTTAAGCATGTTTAGCATGCTTTGGGAGCTTGCATGGATGTAGGTAGTGTCTTCATACGTGTTGTACTTGGCGGTTCAAATTATAGTTCCTTACAACGTTTTGCGGATGGGGATTTATGTTCTTAAAAAATTAGGTATGAGTGATTCTTATGTTGGCTCCCTGTTTTGTTTCGTTTTCTTTGTTTGGCTCTCTCTCTCTCTCTCTTTGCAGATAGTATGTTCCCCTAGTGGTTCACGAACGGGAGCGGCCCAACGGTCAAAGGTGCCGGGTCACACATAGCAGTTCCACTAGATAGTGTGTCCCCTTCGAGGCGCTGTACTCGAACGGGGGCGGCCCAACGGTCAAAGGTGCCGGGTCACACATAGCAGTTCCACTAGATAGTGTGTCCCCTTCGAGGCGCTGTACTCGAACGGGGGCGGCCCAACGGTCAAAGGTGCCGGGTCACACATAGCAGTTCCACTAGATAGTGTGTCCCCTTCGAGGCGCTGTACTCGAATGGGGGCGGCCCAACGGTCAAAGGTGCCGGGTCACACATAGCAGATCCATTAGATAGTATGTCCCCTTTGTAGCGCTGAACTCGGATAAAAGGAATGGAAAGAAGGGGGCGGCCCAACGGTCAAAGGTGCCGGGTCACACGTAGCAGTCTTACTTGGAAATGAAATGAAATGAAAATGGAATGCCGCCAAAACACACCTCATCTTATGACACACTGATTATACATTTACATTCTTTCTTCTTCTCTCTTCTTGATGATCTTTGGTTTTGGGGGTTTTTACCCTAAAGTTTATGGAAGTTATCTCATGGAATTGTACGGAGCCTTATGCCAATCAAAGTTTGTGAATGCCAACTAAGATGTAAATTAAGTATGTGAAAATAAATGTATTCTACTGCAAGAGTTTCGTATGACTGAAAGTATGTTGGAGGTTCAGCAAAAAAGGCTATTGAAGGTCACTTTTTAGTTGGAACAGACACAGCATATCTTGCAGCCTGGGACACACTGGAAGATCGATTTGGAAATCCTTTTGTGATAGGCAAGGCATATCGAGACAAGATTCAAATGTGGCCAAAAATAACTAAAGACAGCAAAGATCTACGTGAATTTGCTGACTTTTTGAGCAGTGTTGAGTCCGCAATTCCGTACGTACAAGGCTTACAAGTGCTGAATGACTGTGTTGAAAACATGAGAATCGCAGCAAAATTACCAGATTGGCTGAGTGCACGTTGGAATAGAACAGTGACAAAATTCCTGGACGAACATAAAATGTTCCCTGATTTCAGTTATTTTGTCAAGTTTCTGAGTAAAGAAGCAAGAATCGCATGCAATCCTATAACATCACTGCAAGCACTAAAGCTATCTGACCAAGAACAACACCACCTTCTTCGAGACAAACCAAAAAGAAGTCACGCTTTGAATACTAAAACTCTGAGTACAAGTACCAGTGAAAAGCCAAATAAGACATGTCTTTTCTGTAAGAAACTAGGTCATTCACTCCACAAATGTGGGAAATTAATGGAAAACCCAGTCGAAGAGAGAGTCAAGTTTGTGCAGTCTGAGAAGTTGTGTTTTGGCTGTCTCAAGTCAGGCCATAACTCCAAAAGCTGTTATTCCAGAAGCGTGTGTGATCAATGCCAAAAGCCACACCCAACATGTTTACACCAAGAAAGAGATAAAAGAGACAAAGAACAAAATCCAAAGACAAACCAAGAAGCTCTAAAGACTAATCAAGTGAAAGAAAATGTGTCTAATCCACGGGAACAAGAAACCATGCAAGAGTCTAAGGAAGTCACATCGAACAGAGTGGTGCAACAACAGTTACAAGGTTGCACATCCTCAGTCATTCCAGTTTATATCTCCACCAAGGACAACCCAGAAGAAGAGAAGTTGGTCTATGCTTTGCTTGACACTCAAAGCGATACAACATTCATTCTAAAGGACACAGCAGAGTCACTCAATACCACATCAAAGCCAGTCAAGCTCAAGATCTCCACAATAACATCTAAAACTAAGGTTGTGTCCAGTCACAAGCTGAATGACTTACAAGTAAGAGGCATGAACTAAGAATTGAGAGTCAAGTTACCAACAACCTACACCAGAGACTATATTCCTGCCAACAGATCTCATATTCCCACAAACAAGACAGCAGAGAATTGGCCCCATCTAAAGCATTTGTCAAAGGAAATGGCTCCCAAGCTTGATTGTGAAATTGGCTTGCTCATAGGATATAATTGTCCTCAAGCATTACTTCCCATAGAAGTGATCAGCGGGGAAAGAGACCAGCCTTTCGCACAAAAGTCTCTGCTTGGTTGGAGCATTATTGGTTACAGCTGTTCTGCAAATGACTATGAAGATGAGATTGGAGTCAGTCATCGTGTTATTGTAAAACAAGTCTTGCCAGCAATTGAGTCATCTCCAGAAATTAAAACTCAAGTCCACTTTGTAAAGAGGAACAAAGTAAGGGAAATGATTGCTCCAGTTGAGATAATCAAAGCATTGGAAAAGGACTTTGTTGAAAACATGGCTGAAGAAGAATCAATGTCACAAGAAGACATGATGTTCTTGTCTAAAGTAAAGGAAGGCATAAGGCAAAAGGCAGACGGTCATTTTGAAATGCCGTTACCCTTTAAAGAAGAAAGACCTGACCTACCCAACAATAAGGCTTGTGCAGAACACAGACTGAAGTGCTTAGGAAGACGTTTGAGAAAGGATCAACACTATTACAACGACTATGTGGCATTTATGCAAGACATAATAGTCAGAGGAGATGCTGAGAAAGTTCCAGAAGGTGAAATAAACAACCTACCAGCTTGGTATATCCCTCACCACGGCATCTATCATCCTCAGAAGCCGAAGAAGATCAGAGTTGTTTTTGACGCATCAGCCAAGTACCAAAACACATCACTGAATGAGCAGCTCTTGACAGGACCAGATCTAACAAACACTTTAGTGGGAGTTTTGTGTCGGTTTAGGAAAGGACGGGTGGCCATCATGTGCGACGTCGAACGCATGTTCCACCAATTTCATGTTGCTCCACAAGACCAAGATTACCTCCGTTTCCTATGGTGGGAAAATGGCAACATGGAACATCCACCATCTGTGTTTTGCATGAAAGTCCACTTGTTTGGTGCAGCCTCCTTACCTGGATGCGCAAATTTCGGGCTCAAGCATCTAGCCACACAGGGAGCAAGCAAGTTTAGTCAAGCTCCTGTGAAGTTCATACAACGTAACTTCTATGTAGATGATGGTTTGGCTGCTGTAGACTCAGAGCAAGAAGCGATTCAGCTTGTGAAAGAAGCCAGAGAACTTTGTGACACAGGAAAGTTGCACCTGCACAAGTTCATCAGTAACAGCAAAGAAGTGATCGCCACAATACCCAAAGAAGAATGTGCAGCAGGAGATGCTGATCTGGACCTGGCTTTGGGAGAACCAAAGATGGAACGGGCCTTAGGAGTCCAGTGGTGCGTAACATCTGACACATTTAGCTTCAAAGTTGATGTAAAGAACAATCCCTTCACTAGAAGAGGAGTGCTCTCCACAGTGGCATCTATATTTGATCCACTTGGATTTGTCGCCCCATTCATTCTTGTAGGCAAAATAATTTTACAAAGGATGTGTCAAGAAAAGCTGGGTTGGGATGAGCCGCTCCCTTTAGACCTCAAACCACAATGGGAAGCCTGGCTCAAAGACCTTCAGAACTTGCCAACCATAAACATACCCCGGTGTTAAATCTCCTCAACATTCAAACAAGTTCAGCAGTGTGAGCTACACAGTTTTTCTGATGCTAGTGTATCCGGTTACGGTGTGTGCTCATACCTCAGGACTGTGACGAAGACAGGAGAAGTACAGTGCACCTTCATAATGGGAAAGGCCAGAGTAGCTCCTACAAAGGTGACAACCATCCCAAGATTGGAGCTCACAGCTGCAGTAGTAGCTGTCAGAACTGCAAGCTTCCTAAAAAGGGAGTTGGACATTCAAGATCTAAAGGAATACTACTGGACCGATTCCAAAGTTGTCCTTGGTTACATTAACAATGACGTCAGACGATTCCATGTTTTTGTTGCCAACAGAATACAGAGAATCAGGTCAACTACGGAACCAAGTCAATGGCGATATGTTGCCTCTGAACAAAACCCTGCTGATAGGGCATCTCGAGGAGAAATGACAAACCAATTAGCGAAGTCTAACTGGTTCACAGGACCAAGTTTTTTATGGCAAAAGGAACTGCCACAAGAAGAAGTTGAAGTGAAAGAGATCAGCTCAGAAGATCCAGAATTCAAGGTCATGCAAGTATTCACAGTTGAAGCAAGAGAAGAGAAGTCAGTTGTTGACAGACTACAAATAATTTCTGACTGGAAAAGAGTTGTGAAAGCAATAGCAAGATTGAAGCGACAGTAGCTGCAGTAGTGAAGTTGCATCATTTATACACAAGTGTGTCAAGTGCAGAAAATATCGACGAAACAGTCAGGAGCAGAAGATGTCCGACCTGCCATCAGAAAGAACGGAAGCTATGTCTCCATTCACATACAGCGGAATGGACTGCTTTGGACCATTCTATGTGAAGGAAGGAAGGAAGGAGATGAAGAGGTACGGACTTTTGTTTACATGCATGTGCTCCAGAGCCATTCATATTGAAGTTATGGACGATCTCAGCACAGATTGTTTCCTCAATGCACTACGTTGTTTCATTTCGATAAGGGGCAATGTCAATCAACTTCATTGTGATCAAGGAACTAACTTCGTTGGTGCCAAGAATGAGTTCCTGAGCTTAACGCAAGCTTCTAAAGATAAGGCGAAAGATCTGGGTAAAAGCTTCATCTTTAACCCACCTGCTTCCAGCTACATGGGGGGTGTCTGGGAGAGGCAAATTCGGACGATAAGAAATGTTTTGAGTTCTATTCTTGATGAGTCTGGCTCAAGATTAGATACTTCATCACTGAGAACATTCATGTATGAGACTATGTCTGTGGTGAATAGTCGACCACTAACTGTGGAGTTCCTCAACGATCCTGTTGGACCAGAGGCGCTGACCCCAAATCACATCTTGACGATGAAATCAACAGTAATCTCACCACCACCTGGAGAATTCGTGAAGGAGGATCTCTACTTGCAAAGAAGATGGAAAAGAGTGCAGTATTTGACGAATGTGTTCTGGACTAGATGGAGAAAGGAATATTTGTTAAATCTGCAACAGAGAAGTAAGTGGAACAAGACCAGGAGAAATGCAAAGGTGAATGACATCGTTTTGCTACAAGATGATTGTGTTCCAAGAAACCAGTGGAAGCTCGCCAGAGTCATAGAAGTCATTCCAGGGGCTGACGGCAAGGTCAGAAGGGTTAAACTTCTTCTTGGTGACTCTACTGAAGATAAAGGAGGAACGCGTACCAACAAGACTGTTCTGGAAAGACCAGTGCACAAGACTATTCTCTTACTTGAAGCAGAGTAGTATTTGTTAATGTTTGTTTATAGTATTGGCTTCTATTCAGAATCACATACTGTAAGTAGTGTGATGGTGGGAGTGTAGCAGTTGACGTGTTAGTAGTTATTTATTTAGACAGGGCGCTATGCCGCAGTGCTACTTAAAACGTCTTAATTATTTTTCTTTAATTTGTAGATTTAAATATTTGTATTTTCTACATATTATATCACACCTAGGAAGCTTTAGGAGCAGTAAGATTTAATTTCGAAGAGTTTTTAATGTTTAGATCAGTGTTTTTCAACCTTTTTTGAGCCACGGCACACTTGAACCTTGACAAAAATCCCGCGGCACACCAGCATCCCAAAAAATAGATAAATAAAAAAAAAGAACAAGCTCATAGTCTGTATTGATCTACAGACCCTCTGTAATCTCACATGCATTTTTGTGATAATTGTTGCAGAAAAAGCTGGAAGCTGCAGCTGTTTTTTCTAAAAGATGTATTAAAAATTAAGTCAAAAGATTCAAAAACTGTTTGATGTGTGTTCGTTGTTTTAAGACGTTAAGAGGAGAGACTCATTGTCCGCTAAAACAGTCACTTTAATGCATCATGGGAGATGTAGTGCCGATAATCCGGTGACCGCGGAAAGACCTGCGTCTTTAAGCTTCATGGTTTTGTTCACTTGTTCCACAGTCTGATAACAGATTCTGTGGAAAGCTACACCGCTAAAGACGAGCTTTAGCTGGTATTTTTCTTAGAACAGAGACTTTTTTTGCGTTAAATCGAAACAAGGAAGTGAATACTTCAACCACTTCTGATTGGTCAGACTGATGACATGTGATTAAGCCTTCAAGAATGATTGGTGGAGACAGTTAAAGGGGCGGAACTTTTCCTTACACAGTTATAGCTGCAGCTATAACTGTACCGCGGGGGACCGTCATTCTTATTAAAGTGTCTTTAATAGAATCATATAAACGCAAAGAAAAAATATTTTTATGATATTTCATGTTCTTAACTTCTCAGTGTTTTATCAGGGCCTGTTTGGATGAACAAAGAGCTGATTTCCTGGAGATGGTAAATATTTCTAGATGATCAGTTAATGAGGGCAATTTCTCACGGCACACTTGACCATCTCCCACGGCACACTAGTGTGCCGCGGCACACTGGTTGAAAAACACTGGTTTAGATTACCTGAGTTCAGCTACAGGTTGTAAGAGGCACTTCCTGTTTCCTATAAGAGCAGCACATGCGAAGTCAGCTCGACAGACGGCAATAAGAAAACAATTAAGAAGATTTTTTGTGTTTTAGTTTACCGGTTGGTTCATTAGCAGGCCAAAGTGGTATGTATGTGTATAATTTTGTGCATTATTTGTATGAAGATGTGCAATTCATATGTTATAGTTAATTATTACTTTTGTTTGCTAGTTCTACGGATGTTGATGCGGTGTAAAGTTTAAAGAAAGGATCACCACATTAAACAACAGTACAAAGAACTCGAATGCCTCTCGTCTGTGTGAAAAAATGACCAAGCCAGCACACTATCTCTTCTAAAAAAAAACCTGCATTCTGTTCACCAGCTCCTCCCAATGAGATGAAAGCACCAGTTTGAGTGCTGTGCTGCAGGGGGCGCCATTTGACACTGAAATGGACACCTTCGGATATCGAGAAAAGGCCCTCCCGTATTCATATTACAGAAAGGAAATACTGAATGATTTTATTTCCCCCAAGTCGCCAATATCAAAAGCCATCACTGGCCACTCCCAAATCTACTCAGATTAGCATGCCCAACTGATCCATGTCCTGCAATTTGACTTAAAATATGAAAATGCCTTTATTCAAGTGAAACCACAGGTGTGTCACACGGAACAGATTTATCTGTTACCAGGTACACATCATAGAAATAAAAGAGGGCTTTCTTCAGGTGTGTCATCCCTATCTGGAGAAATTCTGGTGTCTGGTGCCCATCACACACATCTGTTAACATTGAAAGTAAAATAAAATAAATACATAAAATACTCTGTGTCTAAAAGATTACATATATCATAAAATCAAATTACTTATTCTAAACTCTTATAGCAGCTGAGATAAAAGATCTGCAGAACCTCTCAGTTTTGCAGTGAGATAAACCTGTCACTGTGGGGTATTTGGGGTTGGGGTGTGTAATTGTGTTCAGTTTAACCTGTTTCCTGGGTTTTCTTCTTTGCAGTTATTTTTCCTTCCACCTGGCATCTTCTTGGCTACACCTGTGTTCACTTATGTCATCAGTCCTCCTGTGTATTTAATCTGTGCGTTTCCTCCACTCTTTACGAGATTGTTTTGTTTGCCTCTCGAGTCTACTGTAACCTCAAGTATCAATCAGTTCAGTGCAGAATTAAAGAACTTTGCTTCTGCATTCCTGCATCCTGCGTTTGTGTCCGGAACAGGATCCCGACATTACAATCTCGTCAACATGGACACAGCAGATGCAGACCAGGCACGCTCGGTTCTTACCAGTCAAGAGCGGTTAATCCGTCAACAGGAGGAGCAGATGCACGCTCTTCACTGAGGTTTGATGGAGATGTCCACACGCCACGAGCACCAGTTGGCGGTGTTTGGGGAACGGATCGAGCAGCTGGGTTAGTCACTGCAGCTGTTTCTCTGGGAAGTCAAAGTCTTGTGCAGTGGGTGATCTGTGTTGTGGAGGATAGCCTGCATCCTGCTCTTCAGAGACGCACAGAATGAACACCCTCTCCCAGAACAGAAACACAGTTCTTTATCAATTTGTCCAAGTAATTACTGCACTTGCTGTGATGTTTTTGCCCCAACAGATCACACCACAAAAAAAGCACTGGTCACAACAGACTGATAAAATATGGGTCAGATTTCATTGCAGATGTTGACTGACCTTAGCCTTTTCAACTGAAAAGTCTGCTATGACCTTTATGCCCTAACCATGCATGCATTGCTTTTGTTTTTTCAGCTTGTTTCCAGAACATGCAAACCCCACAAAAAAATGTCTCGTGGGTTTGAACAAGGCACTTCTTGACGGGATCTAAGAGTGCTAACCACTCCACCACCTTGCTGTCCCATACTTGAACCAGGGCTTTAAAAAGACATTTTCCAAAAGTAATTAAGTGCAGCAAAATAGCATCATAGAGTGAAGGCAGCACTTGAATATTCCTGAGACCGTGGTCATATGAGTCAAATATGTGGCCTATGTGTGTCAAATATGTAAATACCCGTATGTACCCATACAGGTCAAACTCAACACATGTGTTGCAGGTTTTTGGTCTGTCTTGGTCAGTAGAGGGTTGTAGAGAGGAGGGCCCGCATCTTATATGGAGCACAGATGTGTCTTACAGTTTCCGTCATACTCGTACGACCACCTTTGAAAATGGAACATACCAATTTTGCATGTTTGGTGAGTGTATATTAAATATTTGTAAGGATGATGTAAGTTACATGCACTTATGACATATGGGTAATGCTGTTGTAGGATACTGCGTGCCTTGCAGAGCCCATTTTACACTTGCAGACATCCCATATTCACCTGAGAGGGCAGGTGTATGTAAGGCTCTAGATTCTTTATTTGATTCTGTCTGACAGTCTCCACTGCAATGCAGGATCTCTGTTTTCACACACGCTGAAGTAAACACTTCTTTCACCTCTAATTTCTATGTCCTGATTCTTTTTTGTACACATGCACTCTTAGCCCTAATGTCAGAATATTTTACTGTGAAGTACAGCCAAACTATTTCTTGCTTCACCTTTTGCATTTTGACCAACGGTCCGCACAACCTCATGGCCTCAACCATAAGCCCATCCACAACCACTAGAGAGGTAAAATCCCCAAACTATTGTATTTTCCGTACTATGAAACACCTTTTTCTTTTTCAGAAAATGATAATCAGCCATATAATCCAAGAGACCACAAACATGGATTAATTCTGGTTGTGGTTACTGATGATGAAGCGATTTTTGACGGGTCCATGCCGCTCTGTCAAAATGGTAAACTGGGGATGGTGGAGTGTGATGAGTCCAGCATGTGTTTTGTGAGTTTCTTCATCTCAGTTGAAATAAAGTGTGTTACAAATTATTATACTAATTAAATGCAAGTTACAAAAAGATACAACTCCTTGTTTTTCAAATAAACTCATGGATTGTGTCTCATGGCTCTTTGGATCACTGACATCAAACTCAGACACCTGTGATGATTAGTTTGCTAGGTGAGTTCAATTCAAGGAAAAACGGCTAAAGAAGGATGCACCACATTATTAAGCAGACCTACATTTTCGAGTAATGTGGGGAGAACAAGGTTTTCATACCTTGGATATGACATGAAAACTTAAGCATGATCCTTGTACTATTAAGAAATTAATGGCTGATTCAGAGCACACACGGATTCCTGCAGACAAAGGGAGAATGAGGAAGGTTTCTGCCAGACAAATGCATCAGATTGAGAGAGCAGCTGCTAAAATATCCTTACAAAGCAACAAGCATTTATTTGAAGCTGCTGGCATATCTGGAAACCCAAGAACATCAAGGTGTAGGATCCTCCAGAGGCCTGCAGTTATACAGAAACCTTCTATTCTGCCACCCCTAAACAGCAATCACAAGCAGAAATAGCTGCAGTGGCCCCAGACATACCTGAAGACTGATGACTGGAGCGTCCAGATGGATGGAGTATTGGGTGGTTGGTAGATGTGCCACCATGTCCCAACAAGGCTGCAAACAGAGTCATGTTTTAAACCGGAGTCATGGGGAGAGAGCTGATCAGCCCCTTTGGGATCCCTGAAGGTGTGAAATTGACCTCTGAAAAGAATGTGGAGTTTCTAACTAACCACTTTTTTCCGTGGTACAAATGAAGAACGTGACTTTCCATGACACTTATTTTCATAGATGACATGCACCATCTCCTGCTGCAAGGAATACCTCTGCATGAATAGCTGCTATGGGCATAAAAGCAGATACACTGATGTTGTGGCCCCATCCTCCCCGGATTTTAACCCTATGGAGCGCCTTTGGAGCATCCTCAAGCAAAATATCAAAATTATTAAGCAGACAAAGATTTTAAAGCAATAAGAGGTATGAAAGGTTTTTATACCTTGGACAGGGTATGATAACTTTGGCTATTTTATTAAAACTCAAATGTGTTCATTGTACTATTCAGAAATTAATGACTGATTCAGAGCACACACGGGTTCATTCAAAGGGAGAATGAGGAAGGTTTCTGCCAGACAAATGCATCGAATTGAGAGAGCAGCTGCCAATGATTGGCTGCTATGGGCATAAAAGGAGATAAATTGATGTTGTGGGTTCATCTTCCCCTGACCTTTACCCTATGGAGCGCCTTTGGAGCATCCTAAAGCAAAATATCAACGAGGGTTGGGGGAAGTTCATATCTAGACAGTAGCTCTGGGAGGCTTTTCTGATATCCTGCAAAGAAGTTCAAGCAGAAATTCTTCGAAAACTTACAAATTCAATGGATGCAAGAACTATGAAGATGTAACTTGGCCCATTGAGATGTTTTTGATTGGAATAGTTGTGGATTTAGTAAATATGACCTAATAATGCAGCAAATTCAACAAATTACCATTTTCAGTTTTTAAAATCTATCAAATTTCGTGGAACTCTGTTGTTAATTATAATGTGGAACAACGCATTTTAAGGTTTTTATGCATAATAATGTGGAACACAATGTGCTTTTTGTTTTTTGCCAACTTCTCCAAACAACATTGTGGTTTTATTGAAATGCAGAAGTGGTTTTTCCATGGTCAGCATCCACAGAAGGAACTGCCCTTAATACTTCAACGATAGTCCTCCCTGCTGTTATGCAATTTCTTGAGGAAAAGAAACTGCCTGATTCTCCAGAACCTTCAGGGTGTCATGCAATGATCATTCTCCAAAGCATCAGTTTTGAATTTGTCCTTTGAAGGTGACCTGTCCAATACCTAAAGGGACGGCAACCGTATCTGATGCATGGCAGCAGGAAATGTAGACTTGGCTGCAACTTGTAAAATTGTTGGTGGGGTTTTGCAGAGGCTGGCCCTTAGGAGAACAGATGAAAAGTTTAAGAAGGTGTATGAACAGACCCCAGAGGAAGCTGCAGTGGTAGGCCTTGAGCTCCACATTGGAGGATCTAGGTAGAAATAGGTACTGTTTGGATTTTGTCCAGTGCTGAAGAGGTACTTTTAAAACAGTTCTGGTGCCTAAATCCATCCATCTATCCATCTATCCATCTATCCATCCATCCATCCATCCATCCATCCATCCATTCATCAATCCATCCATCCATTTTCAAAAACAACTGAATTCAGAATGAGCCCATCCACAATCCCTGAAAATGTAAAATGATTGCCTAAACTTGTACACCCATTTAGAATTATTCAAGTTTCATGTTTTTGTCCAGAAAGATTAGTTTGTCAACATTTTCAGGAGCGAGGACAGATCTTTTAGCAGTTACAATATCCCCCGCAGTAGAAAAAATACTCTGATTCGGGACAGAGGTTGCAAAAATGAAGAAATACCTCTTTGCCAATCTTGCAATATGCTTGTCGCTGGTCTCAAAGATTCTCCACCATTCAAGAGGGATGCATCCTGTTGCTCTGTATTTGGTAACCTCTACCTTCATCTCCTCCAAAATAGAAGGCTTATTTAGCACCAGCATCTGAAGGACTTCACCAAACAGTTCAGTCATTACAGACAGTCGAGTGATGCCGTTTTAAGTGCATTAGCAGATTAGATGTGTTACCAAGGCGTATGCGATCTCCATGAAACAATGTTGACACACAGGGTTCGACTTATCCAACTGTCTTTTCCCTTTATTGATGCTGAAAACAGATTCAAAGTGTTCCCACACTGGAGAGCGTTAGCATTGGTCTTAACTGTCCGTCACCTTATAGCATCTTGGTGAAAACTCGCGGTTAACATAAGTTCCGCCTCGGTGCAATGTTAATACATTTGGGGGGAAAAAATAATTAAAAAGTACCAAAATGGTACAAAAGTGAACCGAACTAAAAGTGCCGTACTGAAACGGTTTGGTACAACTACGTGCACCATTACACCCCTACTTTTTCAAATAAAACCACAGATGTGTCACACACTGAACAGGTTTCACCTGTAATCAAGTACACACACACAACATGGAAATAAAAGCGGGCTTCCCCTCGGGTGTGTAATGTAAAGTCAACAAAAGGCAGTGATCGCTCTCCATCCATCCATCTTCTTCTGGTCATCTGGCACCGGGTCGTGGGGGCGGCAATCTAAACAATGTTGCCAAGACTTCCCTCTCCCCGGCCACTTTCCCAAGCTCCTCTGGGGGGACACTGAGACCAGCCAAGAGACGTGGTCTCTGCAGCATGTCCTGGGTCTTCTCCAGGATCTCTGTGCAGTGGGACATGCCTGGAGCACACCCATTGATGGCTCTTTCAGAAGATAATGACCTGAAGATAGACAACATCAGGTGTCATGGTCATGATGGGGCTGCAATTATTTGTGGCTGCATTCATGTACTTTAGTCAGGACTCTAAGGAAGAAATCCAAAGGCTTTTTTACGTCCACTTTCAGACAACAATCTTTTAAACTGGTGATGGTGGAATGTGATGAGTCCATCATGTGTTTTATAAGTTTCTTCACCTCGGTTGACATGCAGTGTGCTCAAAATTACTATATAAATTATATTTAAGTTACAAAAAGATACAATTCATTTTTTTTTTCAAATAAACTCATGGATTGAGTCTCACGGCTCTTTGGATCACTGACATCAAACTCAGACACCTGTGATGATTAGTTTACCAGGTGAGTTCAATTCAAGGAAAAGCGGTTAAAGACGGATGCACCACATTATTAAGCAGACGAAGATTTTTAAGCAAATGAGGCAAAAAAAGGTTTTTATACCTTGGACAGGGTATGATAACTTTGGCTATTTTTTAAAACTTAAATGTGTTCATTGTACTATTCAGAAATTAATGACTGATTCAGAGCACACACGGGTTCATTCAGAGGGAGAATGAGGAAGGTTTCTGCCAGACAAATGCATCGGATTAAGAGAGCAGCTGCTAATGATTGGCTGCTATGGGCATAAAAGGAGATAAATTGATGTTGTGGCTTCATCCTCCCCTGACCTTTACCCTATGGAGCGCCTTTGGAGCATCCTCAAGCAAAAGATCAACGAGGGTGGGGGACAGTTCACATCTAGACAGCAGCTCTGGGAGGCTTTTCTGATATCCTGCAAAGAAGTTCAAGAAAAAACTCTCCAAAAACTCACACGTTCAATGGATGCAAAAACTATGACGATGTAACTTGGCCTATTGAGATGATTTTGATTGGAATAGTTTTGGATTTAGTAGATATGACCTAAAAATGCAGCAAATTCAAGAAATTACCATTTTCAGTTTTTTATAATCTATCAAATTAAGTGGAACTCTGTTGTAAATACTAATGTGAAACAATGCATTTTAAGGTTAATATGCATAATAAAGGACAATGTGCTTTACTTTCTTTTTTTTTTTGCCAACTTCTCCAAACAACATTGTGGTTTTATTGAAATGCAGAAGTGTTTTTTCCATGGTCAGCATTCACAGAAGATGCCGAAGGAACAGCAGAGGAACTGTCCATAACACATCAACAATATTCCTTCTTGCTTTTATGCAATTATTTGAGGAAAAGAAACTGCACGATTCTCCAGAGGTGATCTGTCCAATACCTGAAGGGACGGCAACCGTATCTGATGCATGGCAGCAGAAAGATGTAGACTTAGCTGCAACTTGTAAAATTGTTGGTGGGGTTTTTCAGAGGCTGACCCTTATAGAACAGATGAAGAGTTTAAGAAGGTGTATGAACAGACCCCAGAGGAAACTGCAGTGGTAGACATTGAGCTCCACATTGGAGGATCTAGGTAGAAATGGGTACTGTTTGGATTTTGTCCGGAGCCGAAGAGGCATTTGTAAAACAGTTCTGGTGCCTTAATGGTGCTCCATCCATCCATCCATCCATCCATCCATCCATCCATCCATCCATCTTCAAAACCTACTGAATCCAGGATGAGCTCATCCACAATCCCTGAAAAAGTAAAATGATTGCCTAGACTTGTACACCAAAACTTAATAGAATACCATTGATTGACTTGTCCAAATTCATTCCAACAATGTACTTTTATGTTTTTTAATCTGTGATTCCTCCTTTCAGTCTGATTGACATCACTCACAAATGTGTTGACGCAACAATTATTGAGTGGGTGGAGCCTAGATGTTATCTCCTATTTAATCGTCATCAAAGAGGAAATGAACGTTCACAGCAGAAGACCAACGAAGAAAGTATGGCTCTACTACTGAAATTGATGACTATTTTCATGCTCCAGGTTGGAGGTAAATATCTAATTTGTTTGAATTTTTTTTCCAAATAGTTCTTACTTTAACTTTACGACCCTTGTTTGCCTCGTCTTATGTGTCTGTTACATCAATTAAAAGGTATATTTGATTTCACTTTGAAAAGTGGTTAATAAAAGAGTATTTTTATGAATTGGTGTAGTTAGGTTTTTTTAAGTGGGTTGTTAATAGAAAATTTTCAAAATGTTATTCTAAGAATTACACTTGCCATAAAAAGTGCACTTTTTGAATTCTGAAGTCAGAAAGCTTCAATATTTGCAAAACCTAACTTAATTAACTTGTAATTCTTTTTACTAGAAGAGCTGCATCAATACTTGCTAAAGTATAAAAATAATTGGTAATACAAGTAATGGAATTTAAAGTTATTAAATGTTTAAATGGCCAAGAAACTTAAATGTAAAAATAATGAAAAGAAGGCTTGCAAAGACAATACTGCACATGTACACATTTGAAAATATGGTTTATAAACAATTGACCTCGTGCGTGTGCAGACTGTGTATTTCTTTGCATTTTTTAACCTGAAGTGTTGTTCAATGATTTTGTTTGTTATCGCTAATTGTATTTCTCTTTTTCTTTAAGTTTCTCTTGCAGGCTTCAACTTCAACTTTGACTTTAAAATCAAAAGAGTTGGAGAGGACGTCCTTTTAAACTGTTATGTTGGTGAATCCTCTAACCAATGCTCCAATACTACCTGGTCCTACCAGAGACTCTCCGATGAGCACAAAATGAAACAAATGATCTTTGGAGAAAATGCTGACCAGAGTTCAGTTGGAGCTTCCAGGATGAGTTTGAGCAGTAACTGCTCTCTGCTCATCAGAAACCTCACTGCTGAGGATGGTGGTCTTTATGGCTGTTATGATAAGATGGGTGTGTTTCTTGGTATTTTGATCAGTGAGTATTCTGACTTCTATATTTCTGTGTTTACATGAATGTCAACATTTTAATCTGATCCAAAAAAAGCTCAAATCCTGAAGAGACTCTGACATGTGAACTCATTGAATCATTTAAGTTGTAAAAAATCAAACTTCTTTACAGATCCCCCCCAGAGCTGTGAGGTCCATCCACCCTCTCCATCCCCGCAATCACCCCACCCCACCTCCAGACTAATATAATCCACTCATTCCATCTCACTACTCTGTTGACAATGCTCTGGCTGCACTTTAAATTTCTATGTGCAATTATTTATTGAAAAAAAGAGTGTATTTATTTCTGAGAGCTGAAAGCAAATTAATTGTTCACTGCATAATGATAATAAAAGATTCTGATTCTGAAACTGCTGACAAAGCATGTTTAGTGTGAGAAATGTGAGAGAGTGGACTCATGGGAGAAAATATCATGACATGTTTCATTCTTTTCTATAGTCAATAGGTTGAATTGATGAATCCATAAACAGTAAAGATCAATGTCTCTGATTATCACTGATTAATGAGGTGAACAGAGTTTGAAAGTTTAATGTTTTGTTTAACTTGATAAACTTCAGATCAGTTTGATTGATTTAAGTAAAAACTGTAAATGTGTTTAAAATTGTGTTCAAAGTTAATGTTAAACTAAGAATAAAGAATGAAATCACCTTAAGATAATGCTTTTGTATGTGTTTTGTTTTAGTTACTTCGTCTCCACCAGATGTTAATGGATGGGTCAACTTGACATGTTCTTTAAAGGGTTTGGAAACACCTGGTCAATGCGGTCCAAGCCACATCATCTGGGAGGATGAGACAGGAACTCCACTGCTTGATAAAACTCCTGAGTTTGAAGTTAAACAAACATATAACTGTGATCTTGTTCTGACTGTGAAACATCAGAGTGGAAACAACAAAAGATTCACCTGCCTAATTCATAGCGATACGGTGAAGGCAAAAGCTGTCTACGTTTTTACAGGTGAGGCATTATTTATTTATATATTTAAATTTCTCAGCAGGTGTGCTGAAGAAAAAAATATCTGATTTTTTTTTTAGAAGAAAAAGAACTGCTTTATTTTCTCTAAATTGTTTCTCCAGAATGAAGCACAGAGGATGGTGATGAAGACGCCCTGTGAAGAAGAGAGGCAGAAACTCCTCTAACAGAGAAAAAGAACAAATTGGAGACAACTGTTCTATTTTTTAACACTTTTGACCCCTTAATCTGATCCTAACCCTAATTAACTTATTGGAAAACTAAAGCAAAATTTAAATGTAGCACTAGCCCTAATCAAATCCTTAACATATAAAGTCATATAAATAATTGGTTTAAAAATCATAATTTGGAGATGGGATGATTAAAAAAACATGCTATACAAAAATTAAGATCCTAAAAACATACAAATACATGTATAGGGCTGTAAACATTAGCTATAATAATAGTAATTTGAAGATGGGTGGATTACCATACAATAACTACATGTACTACAAAAGCAATACTAAACAAAAACATATACATACATGTATAAGTTTAAAAATTGGCCTGAGCAGCAGTGAGTTGATTTAAAGCTTAAAATGATCCTTTTGAATTCATTACAAATTTTTAAATTCATTACAAATTTAATTTTAAATAAATAAATGTTTTAAATAAATGAACACTTTAAATTCATTACATTTAAGTTAAAAATAAATAAAGATGACAATAAGTTAAATATATGGACTCAAAATAAGTTAAAATAAGATAAGAGGGGCAAAAATATATAACACACAAAATAAAAAGAAAGTCTACAAAACTAAACTCTGGAAAATACAAAGGGGGTGGAGCCCAGAGGCTATATAAAAGGGAGAGCCTCAGCAGAGCTCATTTCGGCTCTGCTCTTCGAAGGGGGAACATCTCTCCAAGTGCCAGCAACCCTAGCCAGACTGAAAAGCGTGCTTTACAGGCCTGAGGAAGACCTGAACACAGGTTGAAACGTTGCCGCTTTAGCACGCTATTTTCGTTTTTTGGACGCCTTTCGTTCTCTTGGACCCTTTTTTTTCTCCTTTTTCTTACTTTTTTCATATTTTTGTCTTAATTTCTTTCACAACAAAATAAAAACTAAAAAAAACACAAAAAAACTTAAAACTTATAAAAACAAACGAAAAAACATAAATTTCATTTACATTTGATTAAAATTAGAATAACAAAGGTGAAACTAAACTGAATATGGATGGTGAGTGGATTCTTGTCCGCCCACGGAGGGGAAGGAAACAGACCTTCCAGCAGAACCCTAGGAGACGACACAGTGATGCCCACATTGGGATGGACCGTGCACCGCCCAACTTCCTTGGAAGGGGGGCCAAAACCTTACGCCCTAACCAGCCTGTGCCTCCCTTTGCTGGGTATCACTACCACAAACAACAGTCTCGCTCCCATGCATCAGTGGTCCGAGATGGCCCGAGGAGAAACCAAAATGCAGTACATTTTGACAGACCTGGAAAACAGGACATTCAGAGACAAAAACAAACCGACCCACGTTTCGGACAGTTGGTTCGCAAGATGCATAGGGTTATAAAAACAGTTCACCACTTGCAAAATGTTGCTCCTAAGCCTGGAAAGACTGAGCCAAGGATGATCTCCCGTATGGTTGATGTTCTGTCCTCAATGATCACACCTGCAGCTCCAACGGATGACACGATGGACTTAATCAGAGGCAATGCCAAAAACTGGGGTTATAATACCTTGCTTATCTTAGAGGATCACTACAAGTCCAGTCTTAAGATCCTGATGCAGGATTTGCAGAAAGACCTGGTTCCCAACTGGAAGACAGCCTTTGAAGTGGCTACAAGGTGGGCTTACAGAAATTTGCCTCGCATGTCCTCTGGGGTTATAGATCATGTGGAGGCACTCATTGCTTCTACTATGGATGATGCTGAGCAAGAAGCACAAGCAGTGCAAAATCAAAGTACTTCTGCTACACAAGTGGAACCACCTGGACAGGAAAGAGAGACAAACAGGGCTGCAGTGAATGGGAAGAAAACATACAACCCAGCAGTTTGCACCATGATGGACCAGGTCATACAGGAGGATGACTTGGAAAATCAATCCCTCCCAGAGGAAATTCCATCACCCAATGTGAAAGTACACTCGAATAGATGTCGGAAAGGGAAAGACAGCAACACAATGGTTGTGAAGCTCTCCAAACTGCAGGATGTGTCCGATGACAGTAGCAGTCCAATGGAACAGAGACCTCCTCGAGGGAGGATGGGATGGGTTAGGGAGACATCAAGCGTTTCTGCTGAGGCATCGATTGTTTCGGACCACGAGGAGATGGATGGCCTACACCAGACACCTTTGCGAAGCAGAAGCACTTCTCTGAATGTGCAAAGCGTATCGGCTTTAGTTCATGGTTCTTTTGACAAATCTCATGATGATTCCCAAGGGGGGAATCCAGAGGACCTCTTCTCCACACCCAGACCACACTGTGATCGAGTTGCGAGGCATCCAGACTCAAATCGTAAAAAGAAAAAACCTAGGAGACTATCCTGTAAACGCAAAAGTAAAAACTTTACCATACGGCCACAAACGTACAAAACGTAAGACATTTTTATTGGATTATGACACATTCAAAATAAAGTAAACAAAAACATTTCAAAATTCCCCAAATCTTTACTTTTAATCCGAATTATACATTTATCCTGACTAATCAAACAATTTGATATGGCCCTAATCCTAAAGTACGCCCTTTGATTGGATCTTCTCAAACTGGCCCCCTTGATCTGATCCTAATCCTAACCTCACCCCTTAATCTAATTCTAACCCTAACCTGACCCCTTAATCTGATCCTAACCCTAATTAACTTATTGGAAAACTAAAGCAAAATTTAAATGTAGCACTAGCCCTAATCAATCC